>OV884040.1:4998750-6248437 GCA_930367265.1 Catocala fraxini | reverse complement strand
TGAACACCTATTGAATCTTCAATTTACTTACTATAAATAATAAAACATATTTATTTACTTACTTTTGTTATATGAGACACATTCATAATACTAGTGTTACCCGTGATTCACGATAAGATCAATATTATGGGATTGTAAAATACGACTAGGTACGATGACGTGCGTCTGCCGATACATGCGTGTGCCATAAAAAACTTGGTCGATACAATAAAAAGGTAAATTTGCAGGACTCTTAATACAACGCGAATCACAAACGGACTTTTATACAACGAATGTATCAAACAAGCACTGTCTGATGGCCAGCGGTGACCAATAACCACTTCGATACCAGTGATATAAATCACGCGTCTTAGATCACAGCGAAAAAAATATTAAGATGTAATAAAAGGAAAGGAATAAGAGGTAGGCAAAAGATTTCATGTCTCATTAATATGACCAAGGTCATAAGCAAAAATAAGTTATTCACATATTTCTGTGACACAAGCATATTAACTCACCGAGCTAAACGTAGTTGCCTGAATTTTTGTGTAGGTGTGCTTCTGTCACCAAGGCTAGGCTACGGCGAGCTCCTTCGGTCAATAGAACTTTCATATAGAGGTAGATACAGCGATTCTGCTTCAAGATGACCAAATGCATTAACATCCGACCGATTTGCCATTGCTTGTAGCACATTTTGACTGGCCTATATTATGTATCTTTGTAGTTTGTGACTCAGAAGACACCAATGTTTTAGTAATACAGTATATTGCTAAAACATTCTGGGTTCTTGTAGTCGTATGTTTACCAAATAACGTGTTATATTGCTAGTTCCCAGGCATGTTCTCATCTTTGATCATAACAAAGGCGTTAGTTGTACTGTTCACTGATAATATCAGTGGTCTTCTTAGGAACACATCTGGTTGACTTAGGTTTGACAGTTTTATGTTTTGGCATTTTTGTTAGATTGATCACCTGCCAGTTGGAGGTTGAATAACTCTATCAATACAACGTTTAATTTTATGAATGCCAGATATTTAACATTAAAAAGTTGGTATACGGTGTTGTTTTAGATGCGACGTAATAAGGAAAGAGCATGTCGCTGACTACCAGGCACACTTACAGAATCCACACTGCTACCCAGAATTTCTTGACAGATTAATTGATATTATTACAACAGTTTTTTTTAGAAAGTGGTAATAGGAGTAGTCACTTGTAATAGGAGACAATACTCCAGTGTACTATCGTTTTTTAATCAGGAGGCTTTTAACTATTGCCTAACAAAAAACTTTCTTCTTTTTAAGTAAATTCAATTAAATTTTAATACGCATTTATTCGGACTGTGCAGGCACCCATTATTAGCTATTCTAGAAACACACATGGTTCTCAATCTCTGATTGGCTCCTATTATAAGCATTAGAATGTGATTTATTAATTACGAAATAGATATATGTGTCGGGAACGTTTTAAATTCAGTGAGGGATGACTAATGACTTATAATAAGTATAAGGAAGAAATATTTGTATTTTGTTTGTATTTTTTTAAACAAAGCTGCTGGCCCTGTTTTAAATTTGATAAAAATGAAGAAATTCTTTAGGAAGCTGCTTTATCAAGAAGTAATATAGGCTATTAACATTACGCTACGACCCACGAGAGCGTAACAGTAATCATAAACGTGGGATAAACAGCGGGAGACAACCAATAATTTATAATTTCTTTATTACGTTAAAATTTGTTTTGTTTTTTTTGAGTACCTAATTTTTCTTGTCAAAAGTCAAAAATCATTTATTAATTTAGGTCACGAAGTAACACTTATGGACGTCAAAATATATAGGTTAGTGAGTTTACTAAGTTACTGAAGCTACATTGAGGTTAGTTGCTAGGTTCAGGCAAAAGGTAGAGCCTATGAGAAAAACCTGCAAGAACCTCATTGCCACTCTTTTAAATCGTCAATCAAATATAATTTTAGTATTTTACAACTCATATCAACAACGTGTTGCAGACATTATACCATATATAACTGACTATTAAAAAAATGTAAAATAATAACAAAAATTACTTAATAGTATTAAGAAAATGAAATAATTAGATTTGGTAGAATTAGTAAATACTTTTTAACCAAATAGACAGTAGAATGACAAGAGGGCGCATAAACTTACACTTTGTGACAATGCAAAGGCAGTTCGTGACCAAATGCGGTTGTGTATTCATATTTTTAAATTTAATTTTCATTAACAATCGAAATGGAAAGCAAGATACTAGATAACATCACAAATAATCACGAGGTATCTCTACATTACTAAATGGACTTATAAATATTACAGAACTTTGACTTTGAATCCTGTATAGAATAAGCAACTAGTGCACATGAGTTTTTGTGATTTAAGTAGTCGTTGACTGAATAATAACCCTTCCGGCATAGCCGTATTTTAACGGCACTTTTAAATTTGGGTAATGGTAAATTTATTATTGTAATGGGTAGTTTATTAAAAAAACGTATACCGAGTCCTGCAAATGTATTGTGAACTTTAAGTAAACGTTGATATGGATCTACTAACTTATGCTTATTTGTAGTGTTAAATTATGAATATGAAACTTATATGTCTTATTATATAAGTAAATATTATGTTTAATAATCATAATGTTTGCAAATATATATTGCGACGCAACAGTAAGTGTGCCTATTTCTTTAAATCGCTCTTTCAGGGAATCTCGTGGACCTATATTATAAATGCTACATACGTACTGCACGTTTTTGAAGAATGAAAATTGTCTCAATGTCAGCTGCCTTGCCCCACAATAATATACCGTAAAACATGACACTGTGAAAATAACTAAAATATACTTGTCTCGCAGTATCTACATCAGTAAGCTGTCTTACTTTCCGAATTGCGTATGCGGCTGAGCTTAGTTTCCCTGCAAGACGATATTTGAGCGTCCACGGAACTTTATGATCTAAAGTTAATCCTAAAGAAACTGTAGATTGAACCAAAGTAATCATTTCATTATTTAATTGTCTGTTATGTTGCGTATGTATATTTGTGTAAATAAATACATATTCTGAAAATTGTTGACGTTTTCATAGTTCATTTACATGCTGTTTTTTTGCTAATTTTAATAAGTTTTTTGCAAGGTTGCTTTTGTTGGTCAGTTAAGCGATTAACTGACTGACAAAAGCAACCTTGTAATAATATGCGTGGAGTTGATTTTGTTTTGACCAACTATGACAGATAAGCAACGTCAAGAGCTACCATAACAGACATGCTTATGTATCTTAATATGTACATAGAAATCCGGTACCGCATGTTTGTGTCCGCAAAACTCAAATAGATGTCGATGGATTGACTTGAAATTTTTACTAATCTTTGTATTTTTATATACATGTGTTTTATAAAATGTATATTAATAATAATAATAATAATAACGTATATTTTCTCACCACAATATACACATATTAAATAAACAGTATTACAAATATTACATAATTCGGTTTACAACATATATTGTGGGAGACTGGTGCCTAAGCTAGGCTCGAGGCCTGTGTTTCAGGACACCAGGTCCCCACCCCTTGGTATAGTACAAAAGTATATAATAGTACAAAAGAGGATAATAACAATAACATGAATCAAATAAAAATAATAATAATAAATCATAATAAAAAAAGAAAAATGGTATTAACGAAAAAGTCACTAAATTTGATAAAACTACAATATTTAAATGTATATCCTCGAGTTACTACAGGAGCGACAAATAACAAATATCAGACTGAGCCATAGCTGACCTTGTCTAGGTTTAGCCAGTTTATATTAAAAACGAAAGTGTATTTGTCCGTTTCTCCTTGCAAACTGCAAAGGGGAACGTATCGTCATGATTTTTGCACATGAATAATTTATGAGACCAGGGATGAGCCATCTATTATTTTGAAATATGCTTGGTTCTTTGTTTATTCCTTAGAAAAGACAGCTCCCGCTCTAGGAAACAAAGAAAATCCAGACTCGGAACAACCATTTGTGAATCATACAAATGTTTGTCCCGTGTGGGATTCGAACCCACAACACTCGGCGTAGCAACAGTTGTGAGGCGACCACTTAAACCACTACATCCGTGCAGAAAATCTCTCAGACAAAGTCTTCCGAATAAATCTTTAGAACAAAGGGAGCAAGGCAACAGATTAAAAGTATACAATAAAAATCAATCAACTCACCTCCTGTCCCGCAATGTCATCCCATTGCACCTTCGGTCCACCTTCGACAATTTCATCCAGTATGAGCTGCACCAGCTTAGGATCCACTCCTCGCACAGACAGCGCTGGCTGCGGGGTCCGACTCCTGGTAGGAGTCCCTCGTTGTGACCCTCCACCGACGACCCGACGGACTGGCGACCCGTTCGAGGGGACCTGGTATGCGCTCTGATATGAGCCAGGATTGGTCTTCGAGTTAATGGGTGGAGGTTAATGAATGAGTGTTAGGAGGTGATGTTGAGCCTACAGGATCTACGTGTATCAAGAAATATAATACATATCTTCTCTTATAGAAGACAACTCCTGCATTAGGAATAATTCCTGTATCACGGGAGACTTCAGGCAACGAACATAAAGAACACCTAGGAACAACCGTTGGCTTTGTCCCGAGTAGTGGTTGCGGCGAGGCGACCACTGCACGACGTGCAGTCAAAACCTAAGCCTATGCGTATACTATATTTTCAATTTGAGTACAATCGTAAAATGACGTAATTTTTTAATTGAGTTGTTTATTATTATTTTATCTGCATATCGGCCAAACAACAAAATTACAGTTTCATTGTTTATATCTTTCCTTACTTTTTCATTTCACCCTTGTTTCTCGCCAATAACAAAGAGTATTCTTACTCCATACTTGACATCCCGTTTTAAGCATTCGTCATACGTTAATATCCTCGTAAGTAACTTTATACATTGCATTATCATAGAACCTATAGTGCGAAAAAACGAGGCGGCCTCGAATGCAGTGACTATCAAGTAGTGTTTTGTAAACGAGAAACAAAAACTAATCGATTTTCAACAAAAATAAACACTATATTGCTAAATAGGTACTACAGTCAGCAACACAAGCCGATGCCCATTTCAGCAATGTCGATTCGCTCTATCTTTCAAAATTATAACATACTAGATTTTGCCCGCGGCTCGGTGACCGTAAATGTAGGTTATGCCAATTATCTATTCATCTTTTTCTGGATGAAAGGTAATTTATGCTTGTTTTAGCTATGTTCTTGCCTGTACACCTGACGTGTATGCGAAATTTTCATAGTGATCGGTCGAGTAGTTAAGGCGTGGAAGCGTAACAAACAAACTCACATTCACATTTATAATATTAGTTAAGATATTCGTTTTTTATAAGAGTTATAGTTAAACAATAGTTGATTAAGTACTATGATAATTCTAGTATGTTTTATTCATAAAAAACTATTACAAATATGTTTAATGTTTAGCTACTTATGTTGCTGACTGTACTATCTTGTTCGTTATGTAAGGTGTTTAACCCATGGTGTATTGTCATGGTTCTGCAAAAAAAGCTTTTTATAAAGAACGTATTTATCGGTGAAACTCGCGTCCATATTACAATAGGCTTTTATGTTTTGTAATAGAATATTCGCTATATTTATCGACAAGAGTAGATGAACAGTATATTATTATGTTTGTTTATTTTATAAATAGCGTATACGTAGTAGTATTTTAAATTGTTGCCTGGCCACATTTCCACTACGCCTAGTGTTGTGGTAAAACCCACAACAAAATTGTGATCCATAATAAGTTGTTCCCAGTCTGGGTATGCCTTGTGTCCGTCTTTTGAATGTTGTTAAGTCCCACGCGACACAAAACACATACCTAGTGCGAGAGTTGGCTTTAAAAAAGAAACGAGAATTCCTAAATACAAAATTAAACTTGTAAAAATAGTAAACTATCCTAACGCCGTTTCATGTGATATTATCTTATTAAACATACTGTACAGCATTTTATTTAACGAATTGGAATTCTAATCTTTGTGATTTATGATATACAAAGTACCAGCGAGTATTCAAATTAGCAACTAACAAATTGAAGTTTTATGTCATATCTTTAGATGGGATTTTCGGATTGTGCCTTATTTAATAAATGTACTATTTATACCACAATTAATTGTGGTCAACCCTTACTTTTGTACTTTGTGTATCACATAACATACCGGTACTACTATTACCCACTTTCTGCTTAAACGTATCAGAATATTTTGAAAGTTGTTAGTGTATAATAAATCGTTTGGATATCGCTTTTAGTTTGAAAGCAGACCAGATGAATTTTGAATGAGTGAAGATGCCAATTAGTGACTTATTTTACATGATGATTAAAATAATTTATAGGCAATTAGCAGATTAGGTAGTAGAAGCAAAACATTAAATGAATTGTATGCATAAATGTAATCACAACTAAATCAATTTTCAATAACAGATTAAGAATTTTATTTAATAATAATTAAATGTCTAATAAAAAGAGTAATTCTATTGAATTCGATAATTTACTTTCAGTTCTAATCACTATCCAGGGTCGCATAGAGAATAGTCTCCTTGCGTTCACGGATATTGAAGAATCAGAAAATACATGATTGTAACAAAATAATAGTCTTATATCTATCTATCCCATCCAAGTTCGAAACTTTCTTAACCTGATGGCTGATTCTCGTAATAAAATTGTTCAAACTCGAGTTCTAATATAGACTTAAATTCATAAATATCACAAATGATTATCTCCTTAACCTGGTAATTGTTAGAATATCAGACATTGAAAACTTATTGTCAGGCCACTAGGATGCCGCTGGCACTCAATAGGTTAATTGAAATAAATATCAAATGTGAACATAAATTGCATTTTAGTGCAAAACATTTTATTAGAAGATTTGGCCCTCTGATTTATTATAATTTAATGATCAAATAAATAAGTAAAAGTGGACTTACAGAAAGCTGTCTCTTGACAGCTGGTGGAGTAGACGCAGGCTTCATAGGATACCTGCTGTAGCCCCCATTAGAACTGTTGGGCTGTGACGAGGACCTGCCCATGGACCTTGGCAGTGTCTGGGACTTCATGAGCGGCCCGCCGACACCGCTGGGCACTCTTCGACCAGCCGTAGTAAGCTTACGGCCTGCGACTGAAGATAAATTGTTACAGTTCATATTGTATTTAAAAAAGAAAGATTATCTATGAATAGTTTAGTATTAAAGTAATGGTTTCCGTCTAAAGCCTCGCTAACACACAGCCTAAAAGGATATTGCTAAAATATATTGCGCTATATTATACTATAATTGTAAGTATAACGAAAAATACTACTCGCACCTAATATCTAAAATGTACATATGTTATTGCACTTATACTGACGTTTAAATGAAAGTATGTGGATTTCAGGATATATTTAGTTAAGTTAAAAGTAGTATAATCTATTTATTATAATCTTATTTATGTCATAGGTACATATTATCTAAGTATACTTTATTAAACGCGATTTAAGAGTAGTCGTGAGTTTCTCGCAAGTATATTTTCATAGGCTCATATCTTTACGTGAACCTAGCAACTAACATGACAAAAGTAAAATTAGTAACTTCACTAAATTGACTACCATATAAACATTTAAGACTGCGCCGAGCGTAAGACAAATAATGACAGAACTCGTACTGCGCATATTCAAATCGGTGCGCGGCCGCCATAGTAAAATTATATGGAGGTTTTTTGATAAATATGTATCTTTATTGTCAACCAATAACTTAAATATTTGGGACGGACAAATTGTAATATAACTATTTATGTTTCGTTTAAACTGTAAAATAGGATAGATTTCTACTGCTATAATCTAAAAATCACGTATATCATGCAAATTTTCGTAATTTAGTAGGCGATACTATTAATTATTTTAAATTTTTTACACGGAGTTATTGTAAACAAATTCATTGTTATGGTAAATGTATATTTTATATTTGTATTAAACAAAAGGTGTTGATTTTATTCACTTAACTATGACCGCCTGTTTTGGCACATTTCGCTCGGCGCAGTCTTAACAATCAGACCTAAAAGAATACGTGATTTTTGAGTTAGTATGAGTATTTCAAAAGTTTATTATTATAGGAGTGAAAACTATGGGTTACTTTTTATTTGGAATATAACATATTTCTGAAATGTGTACACTAGCGGTCTTATTCATAAAAAACGCTAATCGAAGGCTTAAAGCACTCATTAGTTATAGTGTTCGATAAGTATAAAAAACGTTCTATAAAATTGTTTATTCATAAACGTTCCATAAACCTTCCATAACTAACATGGCGTTATAACTCGTTTATATAACAAAATGTTGCCATTACAATGAAATCAGTTAACAGATTGGCCAACATAGGTGGCCATAGACATTATTACGGTCTAAAAAGTATTTTATTATCTACGACACGGTGATTCCCGAGCCAGATTACGTCATTGTTATTGTTACAGCGCCTACTTTGAAAGGTTTAATAAGTTTAAATAATATTTAGTATTGGTTTAATTGAAAATGGAATTTGAATTGAAGACAAAAAAAAACAGAACAAGGCAAAGAAGTGAAAATTGGTTGGAGGAGTATAATGTTTGTACTGACACATTTAATAATTTTGTGTAAATATTTCTAATATATCATACCTACGCTTGCTTTTGATCTAGTTTATTTTGAAAAAATTGCCAGGGAGAGGGTTTCGATCTTAGAAAATAAAAACACTGATGCAAATACTAATGCGAAAAAGGTGGCGGCTTGGCATGATTTACGCATTAGGTAATTAATTCAATTTATTTTAACATTCAAATGATATGAAATTAAGTGTAAGTAGTATATACAGATTAATTCATATTTCAGTTTTAACAATATGGCCAAGACTCCAAGAACATTACAGCAAATAAAAGCTCAATGGGGAATTATAGAAATGTTTGCAAAAAAAAAAGCTTCTTGAGCGAAAGGAGGGGTTCCAAACAGGCGGTGGGCCACTACCTGCTTCTGAACCACCAAGTGATGAAGACATCGCAGTTTGGCTCCCTCATGAGTTTACAGTAGACTCAAATGAATTTGATTCAGATAACCAGGTACATAATAATATAGAAAAATACACATGCTTGTTCATTATTTATTATTCTATCCTATATTAAAATGTTATTGTTTTAGAATTTTCTAAAGAATAAAATAGAAATAAGCACAAAAACACCTTCCAGACGTTGAAATAGTAATAAAAGAAACACAAATTTCCAATGATAATCCAGATTCAGAGATAGTAGAAATGGAATGTGTACTATGTTACAGTTGTTAAATAATCAAGCAGTGGTTAGTGGTTGGCTATTATAAAGTACCTATATTTGAACCGAAAGTTTGATGTTTACAGAACTGACAATACACACATCATTTCAATCCGTAACAACGAACGTCAAATATCATTCTCTAACTAATCAGCTGTAGAGAGTCGGCCATCTTGGCGTTATAGTACTGTTATAGTAGGGGTCTGGCCTCTATAACTTTATAATAAGCTTATGGAACGTTTTAGTGCTAAAATGCTTTTATGAATAAAACTTTTCGTCGATCTTACTATAGCGAGCCTTTAAACGTGTGATAACTTTTTATGAATAAGACCGTAGATGTTTAATCCTGTTTGTATATTTAGCGACGTGTGTAGTTATTCGACATGATTATACAATATAATGATTTTGCGATAACTATAATTTATATTATCGTATATTATTACATAGCTAGGTGTGCCGCAGTCTTTAAACCAATTCCGATTCAATTAGTATCGAAATATTTAAATCTGACCTCAATCGGATATTCGTTTATCCGTTCGCCAATTTCGATTTCGATATCTAATATTTTGGCAAGGTTTGCATCGCCAGCAATTCCAATGTCAAGTTCTAAAGGTCAATGATTTTTTGTTACGTTCTTTTATTATAAAATGTATAACAAAAAGTTGGGGTCATCTATATCTATTTTTGTTTGTTTGTCCGTTTCTGCACTCTAATCACTGCAATAGCAGGGATCAATGGATGGAATGTACTGAGGTAAGCTTGGGTTAAGAATAAGTAGCCGTGTTGAGGCAAATATTAAATATTTAGCCAAGCTTAAAATTGGTTAAGAAATTACTATTATATTTAGAGTAAATAAAATTAAAAATTATCATTTTCTTTTTGCTTATCAATAATAAATAACGAGCTCAAAATTTACCCACACTTATATTTAACACACTGTATATATCATTACCATATTGCGTAAGTAATTAACAATTTTTTGGGGAAAGCCAAGCATGACACTTATCATTAAACGTTAATAAACTGTATAAAATATTTTTATGTCGTTACATACACCACTAGTTGTATAAATAAGATGTTAACTTATCTTAATTTTGTGCAATTTAAATTAAGAACAGAAATATTGGTGATCTAAATAACGGTAACGGTTACTTTAACAGATAGTTCACAGTATAATGCATTTCCTACACTCCTTTTGGGATAAAGCGAGTTTAAAATAAACACTTTGTAAATTAGTATGTTATGCTTGTCTAAAATTAATTTGGAAACAGTTGAAAAGAATTGCAACACCATTTATTTTTACGAGCACCAATTTGGGTCAGTGGCTGAGAATTTTACCACTCAAAAGATACTTGTTGGACGAATTTATTTTGTCAATACTTTACAAAAAGGAATCTTATGAACAGAGTAACCCAGATAGTATTCCACGACGTGTAATAGATAGTTTATAGTTCTGAGACATTTAGTGTCGTCAATAACATACGTTTATTTTTTAAATTGACACTATATGTGGATGTGTCTATGATTATGCCGATACTCTAAAAATCTCTTAGAAAAGTCAGCTAAGTCTAAACTTGGATTTGACCGGCACCGATTGCATGCAAAATATTAAACATGCATACGCAGTCTGAAACCTATATTCCTGAAAGGGAAGGCAGAGGTGTAACGTGTGTAAAACACACGTTACACCAACTCTCGTTTTAGGACCCACATCCACAAGCCCATTGCTATCAATAGATAAATTGCTATAACTGTGCCCAATGGGGCTGATTTATAGACATCGTTCTTCTACTCAGAAGTCTTTGGCAGGAAAACCTGCTGACCACTTAAATATGATCCAGCCTCTCTGTTACACACGTAATAGTTTAAATATTCGTACTTTTGTTAGCGAATGCATATGTACCTTTGCAATTGGTATTTTATTACGTAACTTCCATACTACGTACTGAAATATATGTTAATGTTCTAAAATACTAATTAGACGCTTCAATTTGTGTTTAGAACATGAGCCTAAACAGTAAAATTAAGATTAAAAGCAAATATGTCGAATTATTTGTGGTATATTGGCGGGAGTCTGCCTGTAGTCTAATAGGATTGGACTCGAGAAATGTTGGAAAAAGAAGTAGGTTCAGCCTAGAAGGATAGACAGCGCTATATACAACGTGTCACAGATATAACGCACAACCTCAAACACCGCAATTAGATTATTAAATCGTAATAATAATATAATCATTAGTTCTCCTTATTGTGCGCGGATAGTATAGGTATATTACAATAAATCTAACATTATTGCTTTTATTGCATCAAAAACCTTATTGCCTTGAATTATGATACATTTTCGTTTATTTCGACTGTTCAAAGAAAATAATGACTATAATTTACATACGTTGTTTTAATTATTTTAGGCCAAAATAAAATACCTATAAAAATGTCAGAAATGGATTCAGTAGCCGATTCTGAACAAAGTACTTTCAGGAAGTGCGTTTAATAAGTTACACGTTGTATATGTAAGAAGAAACATACTAGAATAACATTGATGTGTTTAGAATATTTGTAGGATTCTACCACTTTTACAAAAAAAACACACACACAAACAGTATATCTAAACTTTAATCTAGGTTAAGTTCTAGTAACAAACCATCTATCAAAATAATCTTATTATTGAACTAGCAATCTTCACGTTAGTAAATTAGTCCAGAGTGCTTTTGTTATGATTTGTCATGATTTATAGATTTTAGGCAGTTTTGTTGTTGCTTATTCAGTTAGCCACTTCTAGCAGGAGACATGCGTTTTATCGTCTGTTAACAGATTGTTGTAGCGAATCTGAGAAGTGAATTTGACCGATTTTCACCTCCCTGTCAATACGCCAAATTTATCTCCAATTAAGATTGATTGGCCCTAAGTGGTGATGCCACCAATAAGAATACATAATTAATCTCCTACAAAATTTTCTACGAATATTGAACACACAAAGTACAACTAAAGCCCTGGCTCAGTGGTGCAAGGCTAGTGTATACCACTGCTGTGCATAAGGTTTTGGGTTCCTGAGTGCCTGAGTCGGGTAAAATGTTATTGAACTTTTCTGTCAAGAGTTTCTACTCTTGTAGTCTGGAACTGTGACCGTTAAACGTCAATAAACTCGCCCCCTGACCAAACATCTTAGCCCGTGAAGTGTGGGGGCAATATATGTACACACGGCTACACATCAAGTCAGACACCATATATACACATAACTACGCTACATAAAAAATAGAGAATTGTCGGAAAGGGACAGTGCATAGTGGTAAGGATAGAGCGTAACAAAAATATAACGCACTCTCTCGCACGAATCGCAGCGTTCAACTTCAAATAGTTCAAAGTCCAAACAGTCTAGGTTGATGTGTAGCTGTGTGTACCTTTATCTACCGCTACGCGGATATATACCTACATAACATTATCAGCAGTCGCACACCGCTGGGCTACCGAAACAGTCAACTTTATGAAACGTATCGAAATTATTTGCATGGACATACTCAGCCGCCACCATCAGCAAAAGCTTTGAAAAATTATTGTAGAAATCTTAACTCATCTATATCTATACTAATATTATAAAGAGAAAAGATTTGATTTTTTTGTAAGTAAGGATTTAACTCAAAAACCACTTAACCGATTTTGAAGATTCTTTCACCATTAGAAAGCTACATTACCACTGAGTAACATAGACCAACATAAATTTTAGTTTAAAAAAGTACTGTTACTAACATAACCTACTTTTAAACGGGCAAAACCGCAGGCAAAAACTAGTATTATATTTATATAATACTCGCTTTTGCCCATTTATTGGAATTATTAAAAATATATTATTTTTTTATGGTAATGAAGAAACTCCAAAGCACAAAAACGGTGGAACCGATTAAAAAAAAATTATATTAGTAAGCTACTTTATCCAGCAAGTAACATAGGGTACATAACATCATGCTTCGAGTTACGGGAGCAGAGCAGTAATCTTCAACGCGGGGGACAGCCAGTCTAACAAAATATACAAACAACAAAGCGCCTATAGACAGTATAATTGCCATTCATCAACAACATATCACCATGTAGTCATCGTCTCCTTGACTCAGTTCAATACAAAACATATGTAGGTACTTAAACAGTAGCTAATTGCGTATCATCTTAGAACCGTGTTTATTGCAGATAGGTTCTCGTTAAATACGCGTTCAGAATGTTTAATGGCCAATAAATTATGCGGTACTTATCCAGGAACAAGGAACTTAGATGACAGAAGCAGAACTGGGCTAAAGTATACTGTATTGCTACCATAAATGTATTAATATCAGCTAATGTTTCGAATGACTTGTAATATAATGAAATCGTAAATAGGATTTTTTCCATTTGTCATTTATGCAGAAATCTCTACAATGGTCGAAATAATTTAGATGTGTATACTTAATTAGCCTTATATTGCTTTAATAAATGTATTCATATGTACTAACGTGTCGTGGTGAGAGTATACCTATTATAAAATCATAAACAGGTTTTTCGTATGTGCATTTGTAGATAAATCTCTACAACGGCTGAACCAATTTGCATGTTGTTTTCAATGGCAAATTAGCTTCGATTTTACTTATTACTAGTCTTTGTTGTTTGCTTTTCATTTGTCTAAATTTGTTGACAAATAAATCATTATATCAATTTGAAAGTGCATGTGAAATGTTAGAATTGCATTTGCGCGTATAAAATCACGGGCATAGCTATAGCTTGGCAAATTCGTACAAGACACTCGCATGGTCCGCGGGCGACGGGGGAAGTAAGGCAGTGGGGGTGGTACAACGTGCGCGCGGGGCGGGGGGTCACCTATTATTATTTACCATATGGACCCACAATCAACGTTGATGTCGTAAACTTAAAAAATACTAATAATCTTAGCTGAAATTGCAACAACTAGTAATATACATCACTCAATTATCTAGTAATCGTTAAAAACAAAGTCGCAACGTATGTAAAGATTTCAAAGTGGATGCTCTATTTTCAAGACGAGGAACGGATAGAAGCGATGAAAGACGGCCAACTGGACGGACAACATTGTATTTTGGAAAACAATATAACTCATGTTGAGGGAAGATGGAAAGATCTCGACATCTAGAACGTTACGGATATATACTATGTAGCCTGTAAAGCCGGTAGTTTAAACAAGCCTAATTATTTATTATTAGTGGTTTCCCAGTGGCACAAATTCGACTACGAATCAATTAGTTTTCTATGAATTTGACTTTCTGAACTACTTTTAATATAAATAAATTATTTTTTAAAATTAAATCGGTAAATATAAATTTTCATATGCCTAAACTTACAGTTGACTAAATAAAAAGGATTAGGGCCTGTTCCACCATCTCAAAATAGCATTTACCTATACTAACTACCCTAACAAGAGTAAGCCATTATGCGATTTATCATTCGGATAACTTTTACTTGATAGTGGTGAAACTGGCCGTTACGCATTACAAAATGACATCTTTAGAATATCATAGGAAAAGCATAATCTAATATGGTTCTTTAAATTATTAACGGCTGCATACAACTTCGAAGACTCACCGATGAAATAAATATATCTGCCCTCGTAATTGTTTACCAAGAACTGATCGTAATTTAAACGTGTTCGAACCTTATACAGCCCGAACAAATCTCGGTCACCTAGCACCATCAATGCAACGAATGACGAGGATCTACAAGGATCCTTACGCGATCTAACAGCATTGACATTTACGCAGACACCATATTACAATTTTGTAAGCAACTGTTATCTTTGTACAGCTTATAGACATTTAAATGTAATAATATGCTAAGTTATTTTCATGTATTTAAAATATCTATTTAAATTGCCATCTGCCAATATTCAGTTTAATTCAACAAAACCTTAACAAATTATTCACCTAAACCTTCCTCATAAATCACTGTCTATTGGTGAAAACCGCATGAAAATCTGTTCACTAGTTTTTGTGTAACAGACGCGGCGGGGAACTTTGTTTTATAATATGATGACTGCAGTAGTGGTGATGTAGTGATTTACTTGCCTTAATTAATTCATTGAACAAACATTTTGATGTGTGCACACACAATGCTGTGCACACCTATATGTAGCAAATTTACCGTAGTATGTAAGTTTTATTAATATAAATTTGATTTTGGCAACGACTTATTCACTAATAACTATATTTTAAGTTAACTTAATAGTTACCTTTAAATATACTTATAATTATAAGTGAATAAGTCATTGCCATAAATAAAATAAACTTTAACTATGCCAAATCTCACACTATGTGTGCGCAATATGCTAAAAAGGGTTACAGTTTTCTCTTCACGTAGTAATATATTCATTGTAAATTAAGTGCCTGACTACGCATTTTATTGTTATGTTTATCTCTTCACAAGTTCGTACCCTAATATCTACTGTTAGTCTAATATCACTTAGGTTTCTGTATTAGCATCCTAATGGGACAGGTCCTCTGGGAGGCTAACACGAACACGATTTTTATTGATCCATAAATGGTTGTCCCGGGTCAGGATGTTCTTTGTGTCCGTTGTTTGAATGTTTGTTAAGTCCTCCGCGGTAGACATAGGAATTATTCCTCTAGGAATATTATCTCGTTAATTAGAAAGATAAAAAATAACATTACGACTATTACGAGCCTAATTTTGGGTAACAGGAATGAGTGTTTAACGTTTTCAACCATTGTTTTCATTAAACCGGTCCATGTATAATGATAACAATGGTTCAAAACATCATGGCAGGATGATTTAAGTGAACACCTCGCTATAACTATGATATATATTTTTGGCACGATGAGACTCAATCGATAGCTTCTAGAATTATCTTTTACCATCCGAGCTCTTTGTGTGTTGTTTGATTGCGACTTAGGTTACTGTGTAGCGAACAAAGACTTCGTAGTAGTACTTATATTTTAATATTATGTTGTTAATTACGGTAGAAGATGTTCACCATTCATCGAGTGTGCGAAAAATAAGAAGGAGAGAAAGTTATTGATGGTTAAGTAGGTATACAGCTAATCAATTTGATATAGCACCATATTTAAATATTTTGGTACAACCTACTGTAGAAGTAACAGATTTACTTTTAAAATTGTTTAGCTATCAATGACTGCTGTAAGTTGTGTGCAACTTAGTTTAAGGTACGATGAGGCTGGCATGGCATGCCATTGTGGACTGGCCAGAAACAAGAATAATAAAATTAAAACAAAGATTTTAATTATTTTTAACTATGCAATGGATGTGGACATCTCACCAATATGCTGTACCGAATGTATCGTTGACCTTTCGGTTCCAGCATGGAACCTAAATTGAGAGATCCACAAATAGCTATTCGGCGTTTAGATGTTCTTTGTGTCCGTTGTTTCAATATTTGTGAAGTCTTTCGCAACACAGAGATTAACCCTAGTGTGCGTTTTGTCACTTATAAAAAAGAGGTAATGTTTGTTTGCTAATATGCGGCGGCAAATCTCGAGAACCAATAAAACGATGACATTTTCTTTTGCAGAAATAAAAAGCCGGGAATTTAAGTGTAGCCTTGTATAATGTAAGCTGTTTTAAAGACTAGCGAAAAATCTAGAAAGGTCTAAGCTGGTTAGCTATATAACATCTTGCTACGACCTACGAAAGGACTGAGCGGTAACCATTAACGATATTTAACGCGGGTTAAACCGTTGGCATTAATCCTAAGTAATATTATCAATGTGAATCTGAGTTTGTTTGTTACGATTTCACGTCTCATCTACTCGCCTGATCATGAAATTTTGCAGATACGTTGTCAAAGATACAGAAAAGGACATAGATTTAGTCTCCCCGTGACCATGGCTGCTGAAAAGCAACCGAAACGTCGGGTAAAGTGTAAACTGAAATATAAATAGTTTTAATAACTTAATTAGCTTAAAAATTAGTAAAGTTTGATAGTAGTAGTAGTGTAACAGTTTTGAAAATTATGTAATAAAGTGTCAAATAAACAACGCGATAAAATCCGTATATAGTAGTTTAATTTCAATGTATAATATTCGCGTAAACAGAAGATAATAATATAAGGACAAAGGGTACCTTTCATCCAGCAATAAAATACTGTTTCCGAGTGAGCCAAGCCGCTGGCAAAAGCTAATAAATGGTATTTTCCTGCCTAAACGTTTAGGGATATACCTACAAGCTTTTGACTACTTAGCGTATTGGTTTAAAATTTAAATGGTCACCTCGCAGCTGCGCCTCCCCGAGTACTATAGTTCGATCGCCACACGAGAGAAACATTTGTGCAATCCAAAAACAATTCGGCTTCGTTGGAGTAGTGGTTAGTGTAACCACTACTTCGCCTGAGCTCGTGGGTTTCATTCCCGCACAATCGAAACATTTGTGTGCATGAACATGGATGTTTGTCTTGGTCTGGGTGTTTCTATGTATAATATGTATGTATTTACAAAAAAAAAGTATATATGTACCTATGTTTATCCATTGTCTAGTACCCATAGTACAAGCTGTGCTTAGTTTGGGCTAGATGGTGTTGTGTATATGTGACAGAATATTATTATTATTTATTATTAAAAACCGGACAAGTGCGAGTCGGACTCGCCCTCCGAGGGTTCCGTACAAATTTGTAGGTAAGTACATATAAGAAATTTATGTACCTGTATGGAGACACTGTTTTTTTTTATGATTTAATTACAAATGTATAGTTTTCAGATGTTTTCCTATACTTGTAGTATAAGACGGTATTACTTGCCAAATTTCATAGTTCTAGGTAAATGGAAAATACCCTATAAATTATGATTCCCTTGAGTGTCTACGTTTTTTGCGACATAAACGGCCGTATCTTTTTTTACGTTATCTTAGAAGTTAAATTTTTGCAGCTTCAAGAGACTATAGATCTGAGCATATCGTATTAATTTTAACTCCATATCTTCACGCGTTCCGGAGATAAAGGGTCTTGACAGACAGACAGACGGACGAACGGACAACAAAGTGATCCTATAAGAGTTCCGTTTTTCCTTTTGAGGTACGTAACCCTAAAAAATTATTCTGGGTCTAACTATTCTTAATGTCGTTATTTCTATCTCCCCACGATATAGGAAGTATTCCTAGTGCAGCAGTTATCTTTTGTAAATACAAACAATAGTAAAATAGTTTGTGTCTTAGTTAGCTATCACTATGGTTGCTAACATTGGCCCATTTCGACAACCGCCGCATTAATTAGCGTCGATTGCTCGATTAAAACGATTTAGTAAATGAATGTAATAAAATAAGGCCAGTGCCAATGTCAATGGGTCATCGACCGGTCTGCCCGAGATAGTCTTGCGAAAGGTCCATATCAAATAGACTGTGGAAAGGCGCTTTTTGTACCAATGATAGTGAAAACTTTCTTTTAGATCGTATCGATTGCAGTCTACGTTCGCATTACAATAAACATTGCTGTAAACGCGTGTACAGTGTATTGTATGTATGGCAACGTTTACGTAGATTGCTGTAGATATGAGACGTATTTTTGGCGCGGCGAGACTCGGTCGATATCTTCTAGATTTTTCTTTCAGAAATAGAGCTTTTTGTGTTGTACGATTAAATTTTAGGTGGCTGTGCAGCGAACAATGGGTTAGCTATAAAATGAATGTTGTCTGTGTTTATAAATAAAAAGTCTATTCGGTTTTATATACATACATAGTACTTATCACGCCTTTCAGATGTAGGCAGAAGTGTATTTAGTCCATATTTCGCTACCTATGGTTTCAGGTCCCACATAATAGGGAGCAAGCCTATTGTCGTACCGAGCACAATTCCATACTCTATGGTTCCACTGAGAATTTCTTCAAAGAAAAACTCAGTGACACTTATCCCGACTAAGAAATCCTGGGACCCCGACACCTCATGCACAGTGCTCGCCTTCGAATCGAAAGAAAACAGTTTTCTTTTAATTCAGTTTAATATATGCCAACGAATGCGACCTCGTGTACTCTAGTACTTAGGCCTGCAACTTCATTTACATTTATCACTCTATGCATATCGTTATCGTTACTCCAGGTCTACAAAGGGATTTAAGTTAAACCCCAAACTTCGAAACTGTGGAAACCGTATTAAAGTCATTTCTAAAGTTTTTGTGTGAAGATCGAACAAACAAACAGAAATGAAAAAATACAGCCCCTAATTGGGTTCTGTTCTCACACTATATACTCGACGGTATACCTATTTTTGAGTAATGTAGACGAGATATATATTATGTTCATGGACACACCTTAAACATAAAAGAACTTAGAAATGAGCAATAAACACAAACGACGCCAGATAAAAAAAATCGCGTCATGTAATAGTCTAATGAAACTGGCTTTACCACTATCTTTTAAAGAATTGTAATTGCACGCGCGAGAACGAGACAGCGCGTTACGGTATGTATAGCTTTATCACTTTCTTGCGCATACAATGTTTTTTATTATAATTGGTTCGATTTCTTGTCATTCCGAAGTATTTCTGTACCGTACTGATCAACTTGATACAACAAGATCTTGACTAATTAATTTAATCAAAATCTTTACATACCTACATTTTAGAACATTTTATTATCATGTTGTTATATTACAGATTCGTTGGTTCATTGCCGTGATCGTGAACGCGTGCACAATTACCAATCGAGAGGTTCCGGGTTCGATGGCCCGGTTAGATAAATATAATTGAAACTTTTCTGTCTGAAAATTCGTAACAGCAACGCGGCGTCTAAAACTGCGCCCGGTACTGATAACGTTTGTTAATAAAATGTAATTGACAAAATGTAAGGCAGGATGTTATTTAGATATGGTCTGGAACCTCAAATGTAACATATATAAACATAGCGAACAAATATAAAATAGCGGCGTCTTCTTTATATATCAAGGTATTACATACACAAAATATAATTGTAAAGAAACTGTGATAGTACGTAACTAAATACATATAAAATATAATTTATATAATTTATTTAAATTTAACTTAATTTAAATTAAGTATAATTTATATTTTATAAAATGGTAAAGAATACAATTTTAAGTCAATACGAAACAATGTTTTCCGTTTTGTCTGTTAGTTTGTTCGCGCTTTACGCAAAAACGACTAGAAGAATATTAATATGGTTTTAACGTTTTGCTGCTTGATCTTCAATTTCAAACTCTACCGAACTGAAATTTTAAATTTATCTATTTCCGTTTAGTAGAATCAGAGTTATAGTGCGGAGTGTGATTTGTGACATTGCCGGCGAAGTGCAGTCCACGCAGACTAAGTCGCGGGCTCAATATAGTATTATAGACTACCTATTGGTCTCATCACATTAGTTTGTGCTTATGCTTTGTGTGCGATCATAAAGTTTCGGGTTCGGTGACCGGATCATCAAAATTATATAGACCGGCAAAATGGTTACTGGGTTTTGCTGTTAAGAAATTCCTATTAGAAGCACGGAGTCTGACCACCAGCAAAAGACCTGACTGTTCTTCTAGCACTGTTTTGTTTTCGGTGTAATACACCACTGGCCTATCCCTCCGGAGATAAAGGCCTGAGTCTACGTTATGTAACATACTGATGTACTTATAATATTCGGATGGGCGCGTCCCTTTAGTCACGGTCTTTAGTTTTATGGAGCAATCAAAGATTCGTCATCAAGGGACAATCTCGTTTGAACTGACCTCAATCGAAAAAGATTGACATGGCCGACCAAATGTTACCAGTTCTTTTATATGTATAAAAATATTACTCCGTTGATCCTTTATCGATTGATAAATGTCATTGCCAGATTGTTTATTTTTGTTGTCCGATAAAACGGTGAAAATATTGACTTGACCGCAAAACGCCGTCCACATTTTCCATTCCGAAATTGGTCATTGGCAACTACATAATATATTAACAATGGCTGTACGTTCAAAAAGCATAACTTGGCTGGCTAAAATGCTCAAACTAAAATATGTAATAGTTTATTTCTTATATTCAATCATGCGCTAGCATGTCTATAGTTGATTTATATAATACCTACACACACTGACATGCAAACGAAATTGACGAAAAAAGATGTGAAAGAATGCATTTCGTCTGGTTTTCTGTTAAAATAGCGTATAATGCATGCTTTATTCTGAAACCTGCATGTTATGTTGCTATTTAGTGAATATGATAGCAGAATGATTAGTGGCTTATGTCATTTGCAATTATAATGACTCCTATTATAAAGGATCTGTAATGTTTCTTAGGTCGCAAGACTCCATAGTTAACTGTTTACAATCGACCTATATTAACTTACAGGATTACCCAGACTGAATTTGAATTTAAGCTTTGTTAAAGGTCCTGCTTAATACAGGACGAGCTTAATACCTCTACTGAGCACGTATCCAGATTTCGTGCAGCTACTGAGAATGCCTTACTTGATATTGTAACACAATCTATACTTTAATACTAATATTTTAAATACAATGTAACTGCTTGATTGTTCGATGAATTTTGGTAAGCAAATTCCTTGAGCTCTTCGTAGGCACATCTACAAAACTACATACAGAAATCAGTGTGTCAGGATCGTAGCAAATAGAAATCCGTAGTCTCTGCCTACCCCTCTGGGAAACAGGCGTGAATCTATGTATGTATGTATGTACATACAGAAAACTTTAAACAGTGTTGATTGTATACGCAATAGCAAAGGCATAAATAGGGTCAACTGGTAGACCTTCGCCTACGACGAAATTAAACGAACAATGTCGCTTTAATGGTGTGTTTCCCTCGTTAAACACTTATGGTCTGCGTAGGATCATGTACGGTCAACACAGCATCATAGTCACCGATTTCCAGCTAATTTGCCGAGGGGACGATTAGTCATTGCCAAACACATCACAAAATGGAGCGTGGCGGTGAAATATAATACTCATTCAGTGCCCTAGTTGATGTGTTTTCTTTCTTTTTTTAATCAGCACCCCTTTATTAGGGCTGGTTCAATATGATGCGATGGACTTTATAAACAATGAAACAACGGAAACAAAATACACTCCGACTCAGGACGAGTATTGAAGTCACTACTACTATACTACTGCGTAATCCATGTTTTAGTTGGTAGTTAACGTAATTTCAGAATGTTAAGACGCCCACTTATAACAACCCAACGTTCCCTTAAAGAACCATGCTCAGCACTAGTTTTGGCTGGGATCCTCTAGTAGGTAAAGAGGTACTTCCTAATTAAGCTGCTCCAGTCCGTGCGAAATTTTATTTCATTAAGTTTACACGAAGGTGTGGTCAATTAGAGTACGATCAATTTAGAGATCATGTCCAATATAAATGTTTGATGATGTAGTGTTACTCTTAATAACAGTGACTACATTGGTAGACACTGTTGTAGCGATTGCGCTATAAATAGCTGCCACCAGAAACAGGTGAAGTCAAATCATATAGAACAAATGAAAACGAAACAAACGAACGAAGAACCAATTAAAGGATCAATACAGGAACATTTCAATTTCTAGTATAAGTTGAAGTATATATGTACATACTAATGTGAAAATATCTCTGTCTCTTAGATACATGTCTTCGGCTAAATCGCTTAACTGATATGAGCACAGCTGCAAGCTGAGAAAAGACTTCATAAATAAATAAAGTCGCGGGTCACGGGTATAGTAATAAAGAAACAAATCAACGTTGGTGAATATTTCATAAGAAATGAGCTCAGCATTAAGACGTATAGTGTAGTAGCCAGAATAAATAACAAGATATAGGTAAACGAGGTAGGTATTTGCTGATTTATTTTAGCAAAGGAAAATCTTACCAGTAAAACCAAATATGTCTACGTAGTTTTATTGTTGCGTCGAAATGAAATACATTACTGCGTTATAAAGTAAAGGTAGCTATACTGACGGTAGCATTCCAGCAATGTACAGCATTCGTTGTGAAGTTTGTTTTGTGTAAAATACTTAACAACTTCAACCTGAATTCCGCCGCGGGCTTAGTGCGGAGCAAATGAATTTTTCGGCTGCCTAAAGCTTTATATGGCTCTTGTATGTATTGTACCTTAAGGTATTTGGTAGTTACTGGTTTATTTATTACATTACTATAAAGCTAACTAAAATTATAATATAACAATAAACATATATAATAACTTCACAAATTATATTGCTAGAATCGGTTTAAAGCATTGGGTAAAGACTGGGCTATGAGCTAATAAATTAGAGCTTAAATCAGCAGCAGTAATATCCTTGTTAAGCATTAAATATTGGTGGTGCAAGTTGTAGGTGACGATAACTGCTTACCATCAGGCGATCGTATGCTTCTTTGACACCTCGGTAGTTAAAATACTTGTTTATTATTCAATAACAATGTTTGTCTCAATGCGGACGGAGGGAGCTAAATTAAGTTTAGAATAATTTTACTGTGTTTCTTTTGTAATTTTATGTATTTTAGGCCAGTGTTGTGAGTGCTGTATGGATTCTCGTGCGGAGCAGTACTTTTGGCTATTTCTGTCAAAAAATTCTCAGTAGCACTGCGGAGTCTTTAACGGTTTACGAAAGACGGTACTCTAGGTAGGATATTACGTGGTACCTAAAGCCAAAATGTGGATGTAACACACATTTTCTTCCCTTGGACATATAGACGTAATACTATGTATAGGTATCCAACAACCCAGAACGATCCATCCTCAGGGTTAACTAACGTTGCTACCGAAATGCTCATAGATGAATAACTATTCATATTAATCTTTCCAGGTCTTAGAGACCACATAAAGCCGTCGTATGACAGATGCTCGTATTATTAAACATTATCCTGCCATCTAATCTAAACTTATAGTATCGTTATCCCTTAGTGATGCGAAAGCAACTGTTTCTTAAAAAATCAGATACATAGCCGAATCTGGCTTCTCTCACCAGCTGACGATATGAATAATAATGATAGTACTTACTTTTGATCGCGGCTTCGCTCGCTCGAGAACTTTAACTTTTTCTGAATGAGAATTACCCTACATATATCCTTTTCTGTACGCCTAACAACATGTACCTACCTATACGAAATTTCATGATGATCGGTCGAGTAGTTTAGGCGTGAAAGCGCAACAAACAAACACACATTTGCATTAATAATATTAGATAGATAATCTGTCTTTAGGACTAAATAGACTACGGTAAATGTATAATTAAATCTGTGAATGGTGACAAATAATCCAGCTGTTTACAACTTCATACAAGGAAATGTATCTATATGAATAAACTACGAGTTACGTACGATAGATCTACTGAAGAGATACAGGTGACTTCATTAGCGTTCCAAGAAACCGAGTCTGTGATTCTACAAGTAAGTAAACAAGGGTTACGTACGCAGGAATTGACAGATGACGGCACACAGCCTTGCTCAACGACGCGAGACGAAGGGTTTGCGCAATACTCATTTGCTAAGTAGCGTGTTAATAATATTCTATACACAACCGAAACGACCTTTTTGTATACATACATAGTCTCAGTATATCCCCGAAGGGTAGGTAGAGATGTATTACACGTACTTTACGCCAGCTATAGTATTTAAATCCCACAAAATGGCCGGATGCCTATTGCCGTCTACAGAGCACTGTTCCAGACTCCGTGCTGACAATAAGAATTTCTTGACAGAAAAGCTTAATAACACTTTGTTCAACTCGGGAATTGATAACTGTGTCACAGAAGCAGGCAAAACGTATTTTCGTAGTCATACATGGTATTGTATATCTCTGATTGGTTAGCATAGATCATCGCAATAATTACATTTCGCCAGCTTTCTTTTGGCCATTATTGTAATCAGGCCCCGTAATAAAGGTTATCCTAAAAAGGCACCATAAGCTCCGAGTCTATTGCTAATTATCAGGCAAGACACCTTTTGAGGTGGCCCGTTAACATTATAGAAAAGTTAAGCTTTTTAGTTTTCTGGAAACGCGATCGACAATATGCTTAAGTAAACGCTTATAGTGGCGTCATATACTTGCGTACCAAATTTGTAGTAAAAAATATTATGCCACTAAGTAAACAAGCGTTTGACTTTAAGTATTTCGTGCAGCTACAAAGTTGCCGAACATTAAACTAAAATCTTTACCAAATTCCTATGGAAAAATACGACTGCTTACCATGAGGCGGACTGTAGGTATTTTTTTTTTAAATAATAAAACGTTTATTTCCGATTTTAAATCTTTTACAGGCAACAATAAAAAAACCAAGATGACAGGGTCGCCATTTGACTAACGAAGCAGTCAGCCATCCAATAAAAATCAAATACTCTTAAACAGTCACCCGTTGTTCGTAATCTATTCAACCATAACGAGATGTTAGGGAAACAAGTCGAATGAAAAGATCATGCGTGCGCGCACGGTTCGTTGCGTGCGCCCCTACGCATCTGCGCTAGTAGGTCCGTCCATACAAACGTAGTGAACTGAAACTGACTAGCCTAGTTATGCGATTAGCATAATATTTTTCGGTCGATAAATTTAGTACAGTAAATTGCTTTGTTAAACTTCAAGGATACGCCATCTTTTTACAATTTCCGCGGTTTTATTTGAGAAACCTTGTTTTTATCTCGCTACTATTATGAAGATAACATTTTGTAAAAACGCGTAAGATATAATTGCACAATGAAAACGACTAATCTTCAAGAAAATATTCATGTTGATATATGCAATGACGTAATAACGTAACGAACGCAAGGATATCTTACTACATAATGTAGAAAATATTATCATTGTCAAACAATCCAATAGTGCATGCTAGTATATGCAAAGTGAATGGACAAAAACCGATAACAACCGAAACGAGAACACGATAATCTTTGAACTAGATAACCGTATTTTTAATCTGAAGTATCTAGTCTTTAAATATAAGATGACATGTTACATGCTCGCATCGTGCTGTGCTATACCTATAAATGCAGCTAGTTACTACGCAAGCCAACCTGCACTGTGTTTATACATAGAATAGTATGAGAACAGCCGCATAAATTGGTCAAGGCATACAAATAGCTATGATATTGACTGGATATGGAAATGCACTGGTTTAAATGCAAGTCTTTGGTGATTAAAACAATAAATTAGAAGATTTACACAAAGGTGAGCAGGGCTAGGTACCGGTAATTAAAATGTCTAAACAGGTTCCATTAAAAATGGGAGCGTTATGTAAAACCGTCATATACTGGTGTATTATTTGAAAAATATCTAATTAGGCGATACGCAGCTTTTGGTCATAGATAGAAAGCAGATATTTCATCGTAAAATTATACATTAATTTACATTTAAAACGGTTAATAAACAATATTTGTAAATGCAATTACTAATTACGGTTAAGTATGGGTTAAATGGTAGTGAAAACAAAACGAAAACGTGCAGTTATCAATTACCGGTTTTTAAATGTTACTGGTGCCAAGCCCTGTATAAGGATAGCAAAATCACACACACGCACACACACACGCGCGCGCGCATACACACATATAACAAAGTGTCATTTGCAAGCTGAAATGATGATAAGGCACAGTGAACCCACATGCAAACATTGACAATTCAAAAAAAAATGTTCCAATTAGTTTTTCAATGTCGAGTGATGTGTTAAAACGGTTACATTTTCGAGAGATTAGTTTTTGATTTTGGTTTTTGAATTTTGCTGTAGGTTACGTCAAACGAAGCTAAGCAGTATCTTTGTGGTTTCTACCTTCGTTTGGTGACTTCGTTTGACCACTGTTACTTTCTGTGTGCGCGAGTAACGTCGTCTTCGACTTCTCTAACGGCCTTCGCGCCTTTAGAGGCGACTCCGTTGGTTTTTTGTCGCTCCTGTCGGGCTCACTCTCTACGCCCAACTTACTGAGCGCGACAAGGTTAGCTACATTGGGGAACAGTAAATTAACTTCAACAAACTGTAGGAATAACTTGTGTATATATGTATGTTCAAAAAGAAAATATACTAAGCTTAGCATGCAAACATACAGCCAATTTCCACTTTCAAATAAAATTAGCGTTGTAGTTTAGCTTAGACAGATGTGGCAGTGATTTCGGTAACCGAAATAATATAGTTTAATCTCATACCGAGGAAATGGAGTCGGTCTTTGGCCATGCCGAGGTTGGTTTTCATTTTGTCGTGTAGTCGTTGTGCTCGCTGCCACGCGTCGCCTCGGCCGCCCCAGCAGTCTACGGCGATGCCCCGTTCCAACTCATATATGCCTTTTTTGTATAGCTCTATGGCTAACTCTTTTTGGCCTGTGGATGGAATTGTTTCATTAGCTAAGCTAAGCTGCTAGCATGATAGTGCATGAATGATAATCTTGTTAGTAGGTACAATTACGTAAGCGCGTGTGCTCTCGATTAGTGATGCGCATAAAAACATTCGAATGATATTCGAATACAGTTGCGCACAACGCGATATTTACTTTGCATGGTCAAGGACGCAACGCGCGTTATCACGTTTACCGTTGCCAACAAATTCGAATGCGATTGTGCACATCGCTACTCTTGATATCGGTCCCGCGTTCAAAGCCCGCATACGCAAATATAATAGGATTTTTCTGTTAGATAACTTCTAAGCAGATCAGAATTTTCTAGCAAGCATAGAGGCTGGTCATGAACAATTATGGCAGTTGACATGAGGATATACGGATCAATTTATCAAACTATGAGAGAGGCCTTCTGGCGATCTAGGAGTTTTGAAAGTTGATAAGTTCAAAAATAAATAAATCATAATTATGGGACTGAGAAGTTGGAATTTAAGTTTCAGTGTAAGCAATAGCTAAATAAATTGCCTGGTTTGTGTGTATTAAAGTATTTTTTTGCATGGTATTGTTGAAACGATTATAAAAAAAACATCTTGTGAATTTGAGTATGTGTGAGTAAATTTTAGGTCAAGTATTATCCTAAGCAACTACAATCTATATATATAAAACTCTTCAGTTACTGAGTGACTGACAGACAACGTACAGCCGAAACTATTGAACGCAAGAAGCTGAAATTTGGCATGTATGTTCCTTGGAGAGTGTAGGGGAGCACTAAGAGAGGATTTTTGGAAATTCCACCCCGAAGGGGGTAAAAGGGGTGAATCTCGATATTCACACGGGAACGGGACATACGCGGGTGAAACCGCGGGAAAACTACTAGTTACAATATATAAACATAACTAACAGTTGCTAATTACACAGTTGGCTATCCTTATATAGAAATATCCTTATCCTATGGGTTTGCTTGTGTTATATTTTTAAAACAAAGCCTATGTTACTCAGTGGTAGTGATAATTTCTCTTAGTGTAAGACTTTTTGGAATTGGTTCAGTAGTTGAAGAGCTTATCTCCTACATTCAAACAAACAAATGTTACCTCTTTATAATATTACTTGTAAAGTATGAAGTAATTGTAAAGCACAGTTCACACTATTGTTGTATAATCATTTATTTCGCAACACATGATTCAGTCTCACAAAGTTCATGGACATGCAATAAGTCAGGCATACAAACATGTTCACATATCCCTACAGGTATAAGTTAAATGGTGCAATATACTTGTCCTTATATTACTTGTTCACAATATAGAATTAAGAGAATATAGGTTGCATACTATGTTATAATGTCTATGGTAAAAGCTTACTATAGACTGGCTGTATGTGTGTTTCCTTGTATAATTTTTTGATATGATAAAGCTATATTGTACAATAGAATTTGTCCTAAGATTGCTTTATTGACATTATTTATTTTCAGAACTGCTTACTGCTAAGGCCCAGGTTTAATAAATGGGGTGGATGTCATTAGCATGTTAAAAAATGGGCTTTTGTGGCATGCAGAACTGAGCTGGTAATAGGATCTTATGAGTGACAGGGTGTCCGCATTTATATGGTATAGAGGTTTTCCTGTTAAGTGATCTTCAGGTAACACACAGAGATTATAAACAATATGTCATAAATAGCAATCGATGTAACCATTATTGTATGGGATATTCATATTGCTGGTAATATGTATGTAATACAGTCATGTTTGGCTAACCCTTCAGAGATATACAGCAATGATGCTATGTGATATGTTTATGTAAAGTTGTTGTAAATCATGATCATAGTAAATTATATTATTACTGCTGCCATATAGTTAACACATTTAATCCCAACTCAACAATATGTTTATATTATTTTGTTAAAGATTAATATTAATAGGGCTTGTTTATTACTGTTAGATGTTGTCTTACAAATGTCTTGAAGTCAGTAGCATATTAGGTGGGAATTGAACCAACAATCTTCTGAATACAAGACCAAAGTGGCAACTATTAGGTTGCTCCTACTCAAAAATAATCAGTTGTAATTATAGATAGTACAGATGTCATCAATTTTCACATTTCTTAAACTTTTCTGTTACAAAATGACTGTGAAGTGAGCACATGTTTTGTTACAATTTTAGACAATGACACAAAAGAAAATATAACTAGATAAAGATATAATAGAAGTATGATAAAGAGAATTATTTTAAATGATCTTACCTTCATTTTCTTCATCAATTTTCAACGCTTTTGAAATATACTCAAAGGCTTTTCTATGGTGATGTTTTTGTTTGGCAAGTAAGGGGTCTCCTGGACCCACATTGTGTATGTGTGACATCTCTTCACTGGGGGCTAGTTCTGTTGACACTATACCGTCTTTCACTACTACTTCCAAGTTACACTCGCCAGTCTTCCGCGGCTTGTGCATAACCCGATGCGACGCCGTATACAAATATTTAAAAATTATAAAAAGTTGATATAAAATTGATCTCAATATATTAAACAGAATGATGATTGGGAAAGAAACAACGTAAAGATTCCTTTTATGGACCGAAGGTTGCGAGGCATTTCGCAACGCTGACCCCTTTGCTAGGTCTGCATCTGCCTTCTTCGACTTACGGTTCGGAGACCTCGTAGTTTTACGCGACAAACGGCCACCATTTGAATCGTCGCCGGACACCATCAAGAACACCAACACACCGGCTTGTTTAACACAAAATCTCCATATAATTTTCAGACAAAGAAATACGAGCTTATCCTACTCCCTATCATAAATACAGCAAAAAAATTATGATTAGTGAAACGTATTATTGACAAAATTTGACGTTTGTCACGCTTGCACTGCAGACAACAAAATTAATATTTATATGGTAGCTTTAGATATTTTTGAGACTTCTTGTTTTTAAGATAAACTAATATTTCGTGTGCAGGACAAATAATTATTTTTATTTTACATGTGGATATTCCTATTGTGAACTTATAACTTAATTAAAGTCAAATTAAAATGAAATTAAATAAAGACTCGAAGTTACTATATATTTACAGTAGCAACCCTGACAGTCTGACAGCGTTTCGATATTTCATAAGCGTTAAACGAATACTACAATAATTAAAGACTTATATATTTTTAATTATATATTTTATGCTACAAACTACTTATAAATATAATTGTTTGTCAATTCTTTAAATATCTACTTTCACTAGTAACATAAAAATGTATTAAGGTAACATTTTTTGTCAATAAACAAAAGACAACATAACGTTTTTGACATCTACTCGTGAAAGTGTGACAGCACCGCAGCGGCGATCGATGTAATTTTTAATCCAAAATTGCATCAGCTTTTCTATAAATAAAGAGATAACAGGCCCTGAAAGGCAGTGTTATAAAAAATTTTGGCATTCCACGCATCAAAGTTTCAGGTAAGTCTTCGGCACCATCTAACCTAACTTTATTATCAGTGATGATTTGGCGAATAGCTCGCGCAGGCCTACGATCCATATTTTGAGATTATTTACGATCTTTTACAGTATATAAATATTGTGAAACCTTCTGTTTACTTGATATCATTCTGTTTCTACAGAAAATTTAAGATTGTTCATAGATTTATGTAAATAAAATACCTATTACTATTTAAAGATCGCAAGATGACTGAAGAACAAGCTGAGCAGTTAAATCAGCTGTCTGTCAATGAAGATGACGACTTCGTAGATCCGTGGACAGTGACTGGAAAATCTGAGACTGGGATAGACTATGATAAACTAATCAGTAAGTATTTTAAGCACCTGTTAAGAATAAAAATTAAAACATTAAGATAATCAATCAAATTTAATTTCATTATCTTAGATCACATGAAACAGTTTTTATATTAATTGCTGTTCTGGTTATGATATATTTTATTTGGCCACAATATATTCTTTGTGGATTGAATATTAGATAGTTATTTTTTATAATAAAATCTCTTTCAGTACTATTCTCTTATTCTAAAATAGCCAACAACCCCAAGCCAAACATGGATTGACTGCATGGATGGCTTAGTGGTTTAAGTGGTCGCCTCACCGCTGCCACTGCACCGAGTGTTGTAGGTTCTAATCCCACATGGGACAATCATTTGTGTGACCCACAAATGGTCGTTCAGATTATTTGTGTCCGTTTTTTAAATTTTGGTGAAGTCAACTGCAACACATAAATTATTCCTAGTGCAGGAGTTCTTTTTAAAGAAAAATACACTATTTACATAGGCTGACACAAAACAAATGCCTGCATCTGCCATGCCGATGTATAATATTAACTCATATAATATAAGATTTTTATTATAATATTAATTCCTATAAAAATGATATAATTTATAATTATTTTATTATTGTTATTTGCAGAAAGGTTTGGGAGCCAAAAAATAGACCACGAAGTAATACAAAGATTTGAAAAAGTCACTGGGAAAAAAGGTAAGTCATCAATAATTATATGATTTGTTAATTTCCCTGCGTCAATAATACACACTCGAACTAACTGAAAACAAAAGTATTAAGTTATATCCTGGACAACAAGCCATTATCAATGAGACCAATTGTCTAATTTTTTAGTCAGACCATATTGATCCTAGAATAGAGGTTTGAATCTGCATCATGATTTCATCTTTGGATGGATTTATTCTTTTTATTATGGATTCAAATGAGAAGCTCAATGTAATCTATATATTAATATGTGAAGCAAAAACTTTGTACCCCTTTTTAGGAAAATTGCATGGATGGAGGAGTATGAAACTTGGCACAGTTAAAGTTTATATGGAGAAGGAGTGGTGAATCCTAATATTTTTATAAAATATGCATTAGAAATACTTTAAATTAATGGGAAAACACTACACACACACAACCATGCATTTGACACAAGCAGTCGAATCGCGTTCGTAGTGTTTCACCGTTGTTCAGTTGACGTCGTACAATTCTTCGTAACTATGGTTACATATCTTATTTATATAATAATAATAATAATATATGTAATGAAGAAAACAAAGTAGCAAGCTTAGGAATACAGAGTAAGAATATCGTGAATGAAAGAGTATAGTTAAGTAAAAAATAATTTGTTTGAAAAAGGTAGGTAAATTAACCTATATAGCCTTGGCGAAATCTAAATGAAACGTGATTATAAGGCTAAAGTTATAGACAGTAAAACCTTAATAACAATCAAACTTAAAATTTAAATCAATTATGGTTGAATTTCGACCACTAGACTGCCGTCTAGTGGTCAAAATTCGATTCTATATTAATATTCATATTATGCTTCACTATATCTACTATTTTGTACAAATTATTTTGTGTCAAATCAAGGTTTCCAGCTAGCAAAATATTTAATAAATTCTATTTAGTATTTTTGTTAATTACATTCAGCACATCATTTCCTAACAAGAGGTATATTCTTCTCTCACCGTGACATTCACAACATTCTCAATCTGTATGAGGCTGGTAAAAAGTTCTACCTCTACACTGGCCGTGGACCATCTTCTGAGAGTATGCATATCGGACACATGATACCCTTTATGTTTACCAAGTAAGTATTGTAATTTGTAGAAAATAATTATGCCTATATGCATGCATTAGTCATTGGCAAATCTAATAAAAAAAGAAACAAAGGACAGTCTATAGAACATTATTTTCTGGCATAGGACTAAGCCAGCAGACCAAGCCTCATAATAATGTGATGTTATCAACAAAGCAAAAGTGGATGAGTTCTGTTTATGATTATACTTGACTAGATGTGCCTGCGGTTTCACCCGCGATATATGATGTTATATAGCCTATAGCCTTCCTCGATAAATGAGCTATCCAACACTAAAAGAATTTTTCAATTCGGACTACTGGTCCACAACCACGAACCAGTAGTTCCTGAGATTAGTGCGTTCAAACAAACAAACAAACTCTTCAGCTTTATAATCTTATATATAAAATTCTCGTGTCACAATGTTAGTTACCATACTCCTCCGAAACGGCTTGACCGATTATTATGAAATTTTATATGCATATTTACTAGGTCTGAGAATCGATTTTTCATACCTCTTAGTGATAAAGTAAACATAAAAAAAAAGAAAAATTACTTTTGACAGCACAAAGTCTGTCCGGGCAGCTAGTATTAGTATAGATTTAAGTGATCTCCATGTACCTATATATATATATGCCTGTGTAGTGGTTTAGATCCCTGCACAGGACAAACATTTTATGAAATGGGATAAAATAATTTTCTTTTTTGAATATTTGTAAAATTTACCTTGTTAAAACTCCCACATTAGAAATAATCCTTGTGGTGGACGTTTTCGCAATCTTTAGACTGCATTAACAAACCGTACATTAGTATATCAGGTGCTATTGCTTGAATTGTGTCACTCAGTATTAAATATTTGAGTAAGCAATACAACTAGAATTAAATTGTAAATTCTAATTTTAATTAATTTTCAGGTGGCTACAGGAAGTTTTTGATGTACCGCTGATAATCCAGTTGACTGATGATGAGAAAGCTCTGTGGAAAGACATCAAGATCGAAGATGCTAGACAGATGGCCTACAATAATGCCAAAGATATTATCGCTGTAGGTTTCGACCCAGCGAAAACCTTTATATTTAATGATTTGGACTTTATTGGGTAAGTGTTACTATAATATATAAATATGCTGTATCTTAAGACCTAAATCGCTTTGATGGTCAAGAAATAACATATTGGCAATATAATACAACAGATAACAAGCATTCTACTGCAACCAATGTAACAGTAGTATGCTTGTTATCTGTTACATATAAACTTTATATCACTTTGAACATTATCATCATGATCACCCCTCAAAAATGATTTTTATGTAAACCCTAAATAAAAAAGAAGGTTGCGGTTTTTCATCTTTGTACAGCTGGTACTCTATCTGAAGGACAATACATCATTAAACATAGCTCCTGTTTAATTAACCTATTGATTCGAAGCGGCACACAGGCAGCCAGAGACAATAGGTTTTCAATTATGTCTGGCATTTCAGGTAGATACAATTGATAGCTTAATGCCTTACTCCATCATGCTCCTTTTTAATCTGCAAGACAAACAAACAATCATTCATTTGTATTTTTAATATAGCATATACAGCTCACTGTAATAGTAGTCTTGGTTTCTTTTTTATTTCAGGCAATGTCCCGCCTTCTATCAGAATATGCTTCGGATACAGAAGTGCGTGACGTACAATCAGGTCAAAGGTATCTTTGGGTTCGGCGACTCTGACGTCATAGGCAAGATCACCTTCCCAAGTATTGAAGCAGCGCCGGCATTCTCCACTAGCTTCCCATTTATCTTCGAAGGTAAAATTGTAAGTATCTAATTATATAATTATGGCGTCACGCTACATAATTACTGGAAGGTTCTTAAAGCGATTTTCACAGTTAACTTATTCAACTTAAATCTAAACCTTATCTTGGCACACAGATATACCATCTCCTGGGTTAGCATATATATACCATCTCCTGGGTTAGCATATGTATATATACCATCTGGGTTAGCATATATATACCATCTCCTGGGTTAGCATATATGTATATATCATCTCCTGGGTTAGCATATATATACCATCTCCTGGGTTAGCATAGGAGTCTTAGTATACGTTCCCATGCGATTTACGCGAGCGAAGGAATTATTCATCAATTTCAAAAGAAGATTGAAACACGTTTAGTTATAAATTAAGTAACACTCATATAAAAAGATTATTACGAGAAATTATTAATTACATTCAATTTTGGTAGGTATTTATTGTATTATTATATATTTTTTTATGTTTTACTGTTTCTAGTAGTTAATTTTTAAAGACTTATTTTTGTTTTCTTTTTAATTTTCTCTTGTTTTATAAACTTTTATTATTATTTGTTTATTAGTAAGTTTTTGTAAGCTGGATCCCTGTGTTACACGTACTTGGAGATGGGCGTTGATGACTGCGACACAGCTTCTAACTAATGCAGTCATTATCATGCACAAAAATATTATGTAGTTGTGTTCCAATAAATAAAAATATTAACAATTTTTTCCAGCTACCCTGTCTAGTACCATGTGCCATAGACCAGGACCCTTACTTCCGTATGACCCGCGACGTGGCCGCTCGTCTAAAGATGCCCAAGCCAGCACTCATCCACGCCTCTTTCCTACCCGCGTTGCAAGGAGCCCAGCACAAGATGTCCGCCAGTGATCCTAACGCTTCCATATTTTTGAATGATGGACCGAAGCAGATTAAGAATAAGGTTTTTTTTTCATTTGATTATTAGTAGACTGCTTGTTGGCGCAACAATAGTCAATGTGACTGCTGTGCGTGAGTGTGAGTGCGTGTGTGGGTCAGACAAATAGTCATTGAGTTTTACTATTAAGAAATTCTTAGAGGCAGAGTCTGGAAATGTGCCCAGTAGACGGCAATAGGGTCGTCCTCTATAACGCGGCACCTAATAACATAGTCGGCCTAATGTGGGCCCAAGACACCTAAATCCTTCAAGGATATAGGCGTGAGACTATATGTATGTTCTAATTAATATATTACCAGGGTGTCGCGTCGCCAGGAATGGCCTAGCCTAGGGGAGACGAGGCGGCATGGGAAAACCAGATACAATAAGTGTTGAAAACCGATTCTGGTGTAGGTACATTTGCCCGATCTACTCTATTCTGGCGACCAACACTCAGTTCATAAGACATTTATTCGCTCAGATAGTAAATAAAATTTCTGCCTAAAGTTTAACCTCTTTATGTTTACTTCCAGATCAACAAATACGCGTTCTCAGGCGGTCAACCGACTGTAGAAGAGCACAGACTGAAGGGTGGCAACCCCGCCGTAGACATATCCTTCAAGTACCTCACGTTCTTCATGGAAGACGAAGAGAGGTTGGCAGAAGTAAGTACAAGAGTGTCACTCACAACTAAGTATAATATTGAACTAAAAAAAAATTTGCGTGATAGAACTGTGATGAAATTTATAGCCTTTTGGAGTTTACTAACTAGCACGTTTCGGTTGTAATGTTTATATAACAGTCAATATATTATAGTCATGACGAAATTTTCTAACCTACCTTCAACCATAAGACTACTGCAATTTTGTCCCATGTGAGGATCGAATCCACAGTGCCGTGGCATTAGCGAGGCTCCAACATAAATCACTACACCATCTATGTAGGGCAAAGTTAAAAACAGCTTTTACTGTTCAATTTCTGATCTTTCAAATGAAAATTTCAGATAAAAGAAGAATATGAATCAGGCGTACTGCTAACGGGCGAGTTGAAGAGAATAGCGATCGACACAATCACTCCGTTCGTACAAGCGTACCAGAAGCGGCGGTCACAGGTCACCGATGACGTCATGAAAGAGTTCTTTAAACTTCGGAAACTTAACTTATAAACCAATTAATTAAAACCAACAAAGCTTCTTTTGAATTACTGCCTTGAGTTTGTGTTTGGACAGCATAAAGGGATAAGACAAAACAATAGAGGCTATAGATCGACCTATATTGAATTTGTTTGATAATGTTTTAAGAGTAGCCCATAGACGAAATCTACAATACTTTCGCGTTGCTTGATTTGTATAACTGACAACGGGTATTGACGTGATCATGCTCAATATTTACATACCATTTAGAAAGGCTTGATGTTTCGGCTAGGTTGCACTGACCGTGGTCAGAAGTCCGTTTGCAAAACACAGCATAATCAAGGTTAATATCCATTTTCAGTTATATAGACTACAAATTGTCATTTTATAATGTTAAGTTAGCAAAATGGAAAAGAATATAAAACACAAGAATCATCAAAAAGGGTAAGACTGTTTACTCGTTGTGATTCTGTTGTTATGGGTATTTTAAGGCCTTGTTATAAACTTAATTACTTAATTAAAGACAATATTATTTTACTGTCTTATCTCATTATACTGTCTTTTAACGGACTTTAGAAAAGGGGGTTCTCAATTCGGTTGTATTTTATATTGTACTGAGTGTACATTTTGAGAATACTTAGACTAACATTACAAAGTCTAAGTGTGGCTGACAAGTTGTAAACGATATTTAATTTATTTTATATTATGTAAAGTATTTTTATGATCGTGTCTTATTATTGTTGGATCAAGACTGACTTAGTCAGGATACTTACCTTTAAGGTATAAAGGTTGGGCTCCATTTGGCCGCATGGTATCTTACTTCAATTATATTTTAAGATGGTACTGTTCAGATCACCATGGTCCATTGCCTCTTGGGTCCACACACTCACGACTTGGCACCGTATAATGAATTGATAATATTGTATTACTAGCTTATGCCTGCGGCTTCGCTCGCTCGGAAACAGTTATTTTTATCTGGATAAAGGGTACTCTGAAAGGTATGCGAAATGTTATGATAATCGGTCGAGTAGTTAAGGCGTAAAAGCGTAACAAGTAAACAAACAATAAATTCACATTCGCATTTATAATATGAACTAGGATTTCACATAAAAAAGGTTACTATAGTCCATTCGCGTTAACAAAATAGTGACTCATCAGTGCAACTGCAAAGTAAAGGCGTACTCATACTGGGGCAAAAATTAAACCATTAATATTAAAGCAAACTTATTATTACACAGTATTTTTAAATATTAATATTAAGTAATTATTTTAAAATTTAATCAGTATCGCCAGAATTTTCATCAACATTTGTAATAAAAGAATTCAGTTCCGCGAGTTCGTCCTACATGTTTTTTTCTTCACTGACCACGTGGTCACAGCATTTCTTCCATTTGTTTGAGTCTATTGTTGCTATTGCGTCATAAAACAGCTTTTCTACATCTTTAAGTTTAAATGTTGAGTAAAGCGATACGAAACGGCAGCAGATATATATTTTTTTATTTGGGCTGAGACCTACTCAATTGGATTGAGTTTACAATGGTACGACGGCAGGCGAAGAATCTCAATGCCATTTGCTTTAGACGTTTCGTCGACTAAATATGAATTTTATTGCAGGGCAACTGCACCAACTTTCAACAAAAGTTCCTTTTTTAAATAACTCATATCCATTGTACTTTGAAGCCAGTCTATTATCTGCTGCTTATTCCACTGAGATGTCGGTATCTTCTCGGATTTAACAGAGTGATAGGGAGCGTTATCCATAACGACAACGCTTCCCGGTTTAAGTTTTGGTATTATATTTTTGAACTAGTTTAAAAATGTTTCGCCGTCCATTTCTTCGTGGTAATCTTTTGTTGATTTAGATTGAAATAATAGCAATCCCCTTGATCAATACATATCGAACACATCAGCATCTTTGGCTCAACTAGGTCGCACGCGGCCGCAATAGTGGACCGAGTGATCTACACGAGTCAGTCCATAACCAACCGGCACATTAACCGCACTCATTAAATCATCTCTCATCATTAGCATAAATTAGCATAACGTGTCGGAATAAATCTGCTATTATACCGCTCAACACAATCTTATCATTTATCACCCGTGAATCCCGTGAATCCCGTGATCTAGCAGCAACACTTCGTGCGATACCGTACACCCCTTCCACAAATCCTTTTTCACTTCCAATGTGCAAGACGATCAACCTTTTCCCGTAGGAGCTCCCGGTCCGTTAGATAAACCGGCTCGATTAGCATCCTTCTTATTCTTGATCGTCGAATCTACCCATGCTTTTGTTTTAATGTGTCCAGCGTTTACCCACGTTTCATCGATAAAGTATATATTTTTATTAGCTACCCTGGGTTCTTTAATTTTTCTTAGGTATTTTCGTCGCCATATAACGATGTCGTCTCTTTCTAGTAATAATGATCTGCTCTCCCGTTTCGCATAATCGAAACCAAGCTCATGCAGTATTTTATGGAGGGTAGTACGTTAGAAAGGTGGAATATCTGCATCATCATTACATAGTGACATAACTTTGTCTAATGTCGGGTACTCGTTTTTTAAATATAATGAATGCACTTTTCTCCTTAAAGCAAATTTGTCTAAGTCATCAAATTTGTCAATCGCAGATAGTCGAGCTCTGTTTTTTACAGGCGATTTTAGAGCATTCGTTTCCTTCTGTTCTTTAATAATTTTATAAACGGTATTTTCAGAAACACCGCATGCATTAGCCGTTTTCACAACTATACTTTCCATAGTCACGTTTTGATCACCACACTGTTCAAAGTACTTAAAAACATTATAAATCACTCGTCTTTCTCCGCTATGAATTATTGATCCACTTTTATTTTTACGAATAGGTAGGTATTAATTTTTAAAATTAACAAAAGACACGTCCGTACTGTCTGAAGGGCTTGCTTTAACTGGTCAATGTGAACACGGCTTTCTAATTTACTAACATCTAATTGGTCAAGGGGCGCGGCTAAGTTGAGTGATAACGATGAGTCACTATTTTCTTAACACGAATACAGTATAGAACCTCATTTGTTTTGTATGAAAACAAATCAATCTTTGACAAACAAATGTGAGTGATATAATTAAAAACTGAAACCAAGTGCGTTGCTTACGTCACGGACGCCACAAGCCTATGACGGTGCAACCAAGTGGAGCCCAAACTTAAAATAAAATCTAAGACTTAAATACTGGAATTTATTTTGACGCAATTCCAACTAAATTATATTAAATACAGGAATATAACTTATTTCTCAATATTAAATTATTTATTGAAGAACACGACACCATAGTATATGAATATTATAAAGTAACTTTTTTATTCTCAATCTTTTTACCGTCTGGTTTTGTGTCAGTGACAGTAGCGCCTTGCTTTGACTGCACACGAGTGGCGCAGTGGTTGAAGTGTCCACCTCGTCACTGCTAATGCAGCAATTATTTTGGATTCGATGTCCACACGGGACATTTGTGGATGGAAAGTGCAGATAAATAATGATGCCATTGGCCACGTTTTGTGACTTTACTTTTATGCTTGCGGTGAATAACGAAACAACGAGGTCGAGTCTCGGGTCGATTCTTTGTGTAGGAATTTTCAGTAGTAGCACAAAGCTGGTAAATTTAGTGCCCGGTATATGTCAATAGGTGCGTTATTACGTGAAACCTAACACATAACAGGTGACATATGAATGTACTACGCCTTTGCCTATCCCCCTAGGGGAATATAGGCATGACTCTATGTATGAATGTATGTAATTTTGATAATTATTCTACCAAACAATATTTATAAACGTAAAACAAACTAAAGTTTGTATATAGTATTGTATGCATTTTATACTGAGTATAATTGTAATAAAATGACATAAGCATAGGTTGATAAGTCCGTGTTTTTCATATTCAACATACGAACTATTTAGCAACAATAGTAATCTCCATTGTGTGTCATTTCTATTAAGAATATCATAAGTACCTACACTGAAATAAATATGGTTTTGAGAATGCTTAGAGAAGTTTTATTTTTCATTTAAAAAACGTATTTAAACAGTGGAAAGATGGAGATGGGATGGTACAGGCTCACAATAAAATAATAAATAAAACGTATTAAACGCATTTTATTGATGACTTTTACCAGTCGTTCACAGGTGACGGATAGTACCAGCCACGCCAACACAAACTAACTGCCCGATGATGACTTGATTACTTATGCGTTACCGATTTATACAAAAGCATTTGTCACTTTGTTGCCAACGTAAAGAAGAACGACCACTGGATCTCGCTCCAAACTTGTCTCCAGCGTCTTGCTTGCTTTTAAACCATTTTCCCTTACCCTTGAGATGCGAAAACTCCCTCTGGGGCTCGAGGCCTGGAGCAACGGCTCCATTTACCCTATTGTTAGACCAGATTTATAAGATTTTATATCTCGACCTGCGTCGACGACAGTAACTGAATCGTCAGCATGTTCCTAAAAACACTAGTGGGCCACCCCAATGAATAATATAATAATCCACGGAAATACATTCCGACGATCAAACATGTCGTAAACCAGGTGCGACGGGTGCTATCACAACTTATGGTAAATCTTTAGTCACATAACACAAGGATATTTTACGACTAGGTATATTCTATAAAGGTTGATCTAGAGACTACAAAGTTTGTTAATGCCAATATTTTAAATAATTCTTATATGCATAGGTACATATGAAACGGCAGAAACGTAAATTACAATCATTCTCCGTTTTCTTAGTAATTTGTAAATAGACATTGTCTTTTACAGTACAATAACTAGGTACATATTAATCCTACACTCACTAACAACTCCCAACAGAATTTAACCTTAACAAAAGAAAACTGACAACAAAAGTTCAAAACAAATTAACATAAAAATAGATAACATTTTGATCAACTTGGGAGTTCTCGGCTTAGGACAACCTTACGGAGGTACGATACAAAACAAACAGGCGACAATAGTTCGTAAGACAATGGCGGTTGTCTTCTGAAAACTTTAAAATTGTAGCACACACTTGTGCACACAACGCCAGTTTGATCCAATATGCATTACAATAGGACAGAAGTGTGGATGACACAGTCCATACTTGGGGCATGTAGAGGTCGGGTGTTACCGTGGACTTCTTAACTAAGTTCTTGATACAGTTAACATGAATAAGTGGCATCAACTAGTCCGGTATTTAGTGAAAATCAAGAGCTCTTCAGTAAAAGTGTTGTGTTGAAGAACTGTTCGGATTTGGAGAAGTAGGGAAGAGAAAATCTACAACAGCGTTCTGTATTCCAGAAAGGTATACAGGTAGAGTGTACCTAATCATAGTTGATTGGTTTCCAGAAGATGTGAATCATAAGAAGGCTATACTAACATTGACACGTTGGCAAAATAAGTAGTAATAACGATACATATTTATACGTAAAAACAACAATCAATTTGGACTCATTGATAATTAAATAAAGATTTGTTGTGTTGTTTTTAAAATTCTGGTGAGATATAATAAAAAAATGTATAACCAAACTTACGATGACGAGGCTCCATTGCCACTTATAGCAAACTACACAGTCGTGAAAGCAGATGACGAAGAAAAGAGAGAAACGGAAGATCGTGTCATACTAGAAATAGGTCGGCAAGATGACAAACCGAGAGAAGAACTTACGTTCTCCCACAAGAAATATGATAAAACGATTTCCCACCATCGGTCTTATGTTTTGGAAGACTATGAACCGAGAAGGATCACGTACTTCAGGCCTCATGAATTGGAACACAGCACTTCTGAAGGCAAGTAAACTGTTTTTTACAATAAGGCAATTATTTTCTTACACCTAATATAAGTCGTAATTATATCTACTAAACGTTTATTTTGAAACGTTTAATTACGCAGTATTATCCCAAAAATGGGTATGCGTACCTTGAATTCGATTTAGTAATTTAACGCTCCTCTACACTTCATTGTTAGCAAAGTTTAAACATATTTAAAAAGTAAACGAACGCATAAGTGGCTACTTAAGCCTCCAATGACAATTATTTAAGCCTCCAATGAAGGTGACCTAAAGAAACGCCTACTTTGCCATAACTATGATGACACTTAACAAAACCACTAAAAACTTCCAAACTATAACAATATTCTCGAAGGCCAATGGTTTACAATTTCTGACGAGTAAAGCATTTTCAGGAGTAGTTACTTTCATCGATTTTCCATGACCCAACTGCGTTTAACTAGTAGGACCACAACCAAGTCCTATTAAAGGGACGGCTAATGCCAAGGGAGGAATATGAAACATAGTTGATATTTATAATAACATAAGATGTACCTAGATACCTCGGTACTTATTTATCACAGTTTGATGGTTTAATGTTTGTACTAATTGGTGGCGTCTCGGTTTTTAGAGTTCGAAAAACACTTATACAACAGCTTTGCCCGTCTGTCTGTTATACAACTTTCAACTCAAGAACCGTAAGAGCTAGAGACTCGCGGCAACGACATTCGACTCAGCATAGTCAATATACCCCCGAAATGACTATGACCTTTGACCTCTGACTTCAAGGTCACGTGATACCATTTTTCGAACTCTGAGATTTACGGCAATTCATTGCCGTTTCTCACTTGTTATTCTTTCAGACAATCAACATTTCCTGGAAGTACGGTAGAAACGGTTTTAGGACTTCGTCGAATAACATCTTTTGTTTAGCCTTTGTGATTCGGCCAGCAAGTAAGCTGTACTTAAGTAGTATTTATTTACCATGCGACAGTTTATTAACAGCCTCGATAATATCCCTAAGATGAATTTAAGCATCAAACTCCTAGGTCGAATCAAGGCTAATGTTAGCGCTCTTGAGCTATTGGCCTGTATATAATTGATAACTGCAAGATAAAGATATACCTAGCATTTTTGTACTAGCAGTTTGCAAGAGCTGAAAACTTGAACCATCGATTTTGATCACACTGGAGCAGCCCAGTGGATCAGTCCTGCCATATCGTCGCAAAAACCTTTTATTGTGTGCCTGCAGCGACTAAGGTATTGTGGTTCCTTATAGGAACGCAATGCTGCGAGCATGAGACTTTACCCCTTGCCCTGGCACAAGTTGCGTAAAAATAGGGTGGCACAGCGGGCTAAAAGCCACAGGATTACGGGACTCCGCCCAGAGACCCCTAATATTGATAACAAAAAATAAGATTTCATAAAAGCAATAATTTTAATGTATTTCTTTTGAACGCTAAAAATAAAGCTTATATATGGGGATGGGTCGTTCGAGCTAACGTATGAAAGTAGGCAGTTAGGTACTAACTCAGGAACATACATGAATTATGATTTTTTTTTAATAAAAATGTATTTCTTAGTTTTACAATACATCCATTGCGCTAAATTCATTTTGTTATTCACAAGTACGGCATCTAAACAAAATACCAATTGTTTAGATATAATGCTACCTATTGCTTCTACAATATAAACGATAGAAAGACAAGACATCGAAAACACACTGGGACACTTGCCTTTTATGTCAACCATGGATTTTATATTTTATATTTGAGATTTAAATGTCACTCTTTTCAAAAAGCGGTTGAAATGTTATTTAGCTGAGAAATGTCTTTATAGTATCTCGGATTTTCTCATTAATGACTTTAAGATGTAAGTAATATCTTTTCATTTTTTTAAATATTTTTTTTTATGTTTCATATAATTGTAATTTATTTTGTTTATTAATAATATATTTAATTTAATTTTCTATGTTATCTGACATGTAAAGAATATTGATAAACTATTATTGTATATGCATTTCACTTAATTATCTTAATTATCTTTATTATCTTTATTAACGTTTTTATTATTGTACACCCTATGGTATGTTGCAGTGAAACATGCTAAATCTTACCACCTGTATCTATATTGTACCTGTGACAAACAATAAATTTTCATTTCATTTCATTTCATTTCATGGCGGTTACATGGAACACTAGATGAAAAGCAAGAGTCCATTAAAGCTTTTTAGCGCCAAGTACCTACTCAGTTTTTTACTTTAAGGGGAGGCGGGGTCCCATTCGATGAATTTGCCACGGGCCTGGTTTCTTTTTTCTTTAAAATGACTACAATCCCCCTGATGGTAAGGGATCATGTGGTCTAAGAGCTGTGCCTCCACACCATTCTCATAGCAGCTGAGGCGATATTGAGGTCCCTACCTTGACGGCCTAAGAAGGTACCTTTTAACGCCCCGCTTAAAGGACCCAGGATTGAAGGAAGAAGGAAACACGTGCCTTGGCAGAGAATTACATGCCTTGATCGTTCGGCAGAGGTATGAGGACCCAAACTTACGCCACTAACGGATACACAGAGACCTTTTAGAGCCGGCAATGGGCGAGTGGTTATATCTCGACATATATCAATAGGTTACAGTAACTGTTTGTTGTTAAATGGACCATATTTATTCGCCAACCTGTCTACGGTTTTATAAAAAGCTAAAATTACGTACATACGATGCTGTAACCGCCGTGTTATTGTATGTACAATTGTTTATAACGTGAGGGATATTAAAACGCTCGTTGCTGATCGCGTAAAAGGATTTAGTATCTACCTATAATACCACTGTGTTTATACATCTCTTTTTAAGGGAGTTGGATAAGTATACCGCTGCTCATCGTAGAAACACATATTAAGGTTATTTGGCTGCGAAACTTCCGTTTGATTTACACTGATTCTGTTTTAAAATAGCAAAATGTGAGTGGAATAGGTACACATCTATTCTTTAGGTCTTAGATATGCAAGTGTTAGTAGACACTTTTCTTATATCGATACTGCAGGTCCGCGTTTCTACGAGCACGACTACAGAGAAGCGACTGCAATGATGGAAACTGCCAACTCAGAGTCGTCGCTGGATTATTCGCACGAGTCCCAGGATACCAACAAGTACGGTACAGATGATCCCAATCAGGACACCAACATTCTAAACTGGAAGGAAAGAGCACTACAACTTGAAAAAGGTAAATACATATTTAGTAATTTGGTAGAACGGTGTTGAATGCGAGCCGTGCACGAGGGCTCAGGTGTATGCCTGATGTACCTGGTACACTGGATGTGCATCTTTAGTCCAGAATTTTTCATTAACAGTACGTTCTCTGAAACTGTGGCTTTTATACGACTATAGGTTCGTCCTCTTTTACATGCGGATTTAAAACTATTAGTGGTTAAACACATTTGTTCTTCAGAGTTATAGGCGTAAGACTTTGTAGACATATTGTACTATTTTGGAATTATATGGGCTTATAATTTCAGATTATTACTGAAAGATTTAGTGGTAAAACTGTGCTTGCTCGAAGTCCGCCTTCTCAATCTCGTTACTTTTATGGCATAGATTTATGTTAGTCTAAGGACAACGATGAGATTCGATTCTCAGCTTGGTAAAGATTTATTAAGTTTAAGATTTTATTGTTTGAATTTATATAGTAAATTCATAATAATCTCAGCCGACATAAGTCCACTGCTGAACAAAGGCATCCTCCAAAGATTTTCACGCAGAACGATCTTCGACGGCCCGCATCTAACCGCTTCCTGCGGCTCTTACCAGGTCGTCGATTTACCTTGTAGAGGCCTACACCTGCCTATAGTTAATTAATTAAGATGATATTGTCTTAAAATTACAGAGTACAAAAAGACAGCTTGTGACAGAGAGAGAACACGAATGAGGGATATGAACCGTGCTTTCGATTTGCTGCGCTCCAAGCTGCCGGTCACCAAGCCTTCCAAGAAAAAGTACTCTAAAATAGAGTGTCTTAGGCAAGTAATTCACCCTAATATTACCTACTATAATAAATATATCTATAGGTACTAATATTATAAAGCTGAAGAGTTTGTTTGTTTGGTTGAACGCGCTAATCTCAGGCATGGAATGGTTGGAATTGAATTTTTTTTATTTTGGATAGTTTATTTATCGAGGAAGTTTATAGGCTATATAACATCACGCTACGACCTATGGAGGCGGCGCAGTAATCATAAACGCGGTTGAAACCCCCGGCACATCGTATTGGTATATTATATACAGCAATAAGGTGTAACATAGTCTTATTTTAATGTTATGAAGTAAGGTGATTCATATATTATAGTGCGTTGCATGTTGTAATGTCGCATCGGGGAGTGTACAATAAAATAATGTTATTTAATGAATTTGAATTAAATAAATCAATTAGCCTTGCTATAGTTTTCATATCGTTGGTTTGTTTTGTTTACAACTTTTCGGATGGCAATTTCTAATAGCCATAGTCACAAAGTCTCGTCGTAACCAGGGCTGCATAATTCAAAAGAGATCAACATGTATTGTATTGTTTAAGGTAACATTAATATATTTTTTCGCAGGATAGCTATTTGTTACATACGACACCTGGAGTACATGCTGGCTGGAGGCTCGCCTGATGACAACCCAGCGTTTTTTGAACTTCACGCCTCGGAGCTTAGACAACGGCAGCAGAGATATTAAATACGTAAAATAAATATTTAGTAGCCCAAGTCCTAGCCCTGTCTAATTCTTATGACTACTGTGTTTTGAACCTAAATAACCTTGTCACAGTTATCTCTACGCTAAAGACTGCGAGTTCGATGCCTACATGAAACAAAACCTTGTTTGAACCACACAGTAGATAAATCCAATTGTGACCGTTACTTGTAAAATGGTACCGATGATGATTAAATGTGAATACGTAAAAATCTGAATGCTTTGATTAGTAGGTACCTATATAGTTAAATTAGGTATTGTAGATTTGTATTTATTATGGACAATTGTATTCGCAAATACCCTATTTTTTACCTATAGTACCCTACCTGTACCCTATACCCTTTAAAATCCCGATTTTCTAAACATGTACCTACAATAAAATAAGAGAGCGTGCAATATGGTTAAGTTTAAAGTTTATATTTTTTAAATTAGTTATTTAATAAAAATTACAATAACAGTCGTATTATTGATTTCTTAAATTCTTACCATAATTTACAATTAATGTTTCTTTGTGTAAACAGACGATTTTATCATAGTAAGTCCTTTTTGAAATCAGTAAGCAATTTATGCCGAAACCATAGGTGGCTTACCCTATGTGTTTAAGACGAATGCACTAGAAAATCATTATTTGAGAAATCAATTTACCCTCATATAGACTGTAAAACATCATTGGGACAAGAACTTTATCGTATGATACATCAATAAAACATTCACCTCTTATATTTCGACAGTTTCTACACGGCATACAGCTTTCGACACAATAACATCGCCACGAGAATTTACACAGCGCCTGTGGTTGACGATGATGCAACAAGTGTTCGTTACGTTGCCAACTAGTTTTGCTTTGGATGTTACGAAAGGGAACTCCATTCGTTCGGCGATTTACTGCAATTATATATTGTTATAAAACTTAAATTTTCTCATACGTACTACTCGGATAGACGTAAGTGACACAATATTATTTAAACGTGGTTGTGTTAGCTCGAAAATCAATTACACTCATGTAAATCAAGAAATAAAAGTTTATGTGAGGCGTGTAATTTTTGACAGATATCTTAAGCGCAAGTAGTGCCTCCTGGTGTTGAAATTAACTCAAATTATACGTCGCACTGATCAGCCGCCGATAAATAGCTCAAAGTCAGCTGACAAACGATATTTCGCCAGCTGTCTGCCTAGTAGGAACGGCGTCCTGGTCGTCATGTCCTTCCATGAGGGGCGGCTGCGTTTGTTTATGCCCTCCTCCTGATCGCTCTCTCCTTGACCTCTTCTTGGTGCTTCTTTTCCAATGCTTTGAGATAGTCTAAGTAAGCGCACTTGAGTAGGAGCGGCACTTTCACGACACCTGTGTGACATTATTCAATTTAAATTAGTTACCTAGTAGGTACGAGGGTGCTAATTTTGGTAATAAAAACTGTTCAAAATGGAGTTCCGATATAGTCCAATAAATATCAAATGTGGATTGAAATATGATTTATGTGTATATACATATAATAAATATATGACGTTTATTTTAATCTGAGAGAATATATTATAATTTATGATATTTATTACACAGACTAGATTCGGAACTATATCGAACAGTTTTTATTGCGAGAATTGGGCCGCTGATAACAATATTAGAAGCTAAATTCTAATAAAAATGTGGCCTAAGATCTTTCAATCTCGTAGAGTCAGCGAATGTAGTCTAAAGGCTACGGATCTCAGACTGCTGGGTAGGATGACCTTATTTTGAAACATAGGTATGTATGTCATCTCAATCGAGAAAACAGCTAGAAGACGAAATTACTGTTGTACTTGTTTATTTAAAGGTTAAAAGGGTTTGTCTATTACCTAACTCGCGAAGACAGAAATCGTTCGCCTACTACAAATTATTTAAAATAAACTATAAATTTTGCCGAAATAAGAAACGGACTCGGTACCACATCACAGTCGGCAGTCCTTATGTTTATGAAACATCGAATTAGTCCAGTTATATCTAACCTGCAATACCTATTAACCAAGAGCCAACGCTTTGGATCACGGGATCCAAACAGGTTCTTTTTTTATTGTTTCTGGATGCTGGCTATATATTAATTAAGTAGGTACCTACTATTTTTATATAAACTCTAGTAGTAGCTAAATACGTTTTGACAATGACCTATCTGGTAGATTCTTCTTTAACAGATAGATACTATGTATGCTAAATAACTGTCTCTTATTGTTTATGAGGCAATCATATAGATTTAAGCCATGAAATTGTAAATGGAAAAAGGTTCTTAAGCGGTTAGCAAATTACATTATTAGTAAAATAAGCAATTGTTTATTTATAGAAAATAAAAACGTTGTAATTTAATTACTGTTAAGTAATTAAAGTAAGGAAGTTAACGCTAAAATTCCATATATTCCATAACCCAAACATGATACCATTACATTAGTACATCAGTGAACAAAGATTATTACTGCCAAACAACTTACAAGTATATAATCCAGGCAGTTTATATTTTACTCCTTTAACATCTCATACATACATGACGCATATTATTTACTGGCAAACCCCTTTACATTAATCACAACACTTGACAACAAATACCATGGCAATACTGCGAACGTATCAATCTGGCATATTTGATTACCTACCTAGTAAAGGCAAAGAAAATGTATTGGTCATTATACTCATATTTACCAGCAAAACATGTCGTGACGAAGCCTTTATACAAGGAGTACAAAGGTGCCACGACACTCTCGACTGAGTCCTTTTTCTGGAAACAATACAATTTTATCAGTATGTACGAAAGTGGGACAACTTGCAACAGCACTGTTTTAAATTGATTTGCCTCTCAGTACCATCATATCGGAGCAAACTTTGATATGGAAATGGCACAACAATGTGTGTTTTAAAACTATACAATGATACCAAAAATTGTCGGTTGACATTTTTACATTATTCTAGTAAGTAGATACGTATGCAATACCAATACGCTGTAAATAGATTATTTTAAATATTGAATTATTAATAATAGTATTCATTCAATAGTCTTTTAAATATAAGCAGCGTGTAGTAAGTAACAAACCAAGCTACTGGAAATTATTGTAAACCAGCGTTACAATTTTATCCTTGTAAACGTAACATTGTCATCGATATGACCCCATTTACACCAGGCGCTTATCAACGCGAAGGATGTCGCTTCCGGTATTACGTTACACGTTTTATAGTATATTGATCGCCACATCATCATGCACACCCTGGCTCCCTCTACGAACTTGTATACAGATTGCAGAAGGGCATCATTGCACAATGCAATATATCATTTTATTATGGCATTGATATGCGTTATCCGCATGACTTTGGCCTTAGGATATTGATGTGACCTAGTTTGTTAATAATTGTTTTACAATATAATAAGCTGTCAATGCTATAATTAAATTACAATCTGCATTTACTGTCTCTAAACATCTAAAGTAAAAAGCACCTAAACTCGATAAGTACTTACTGTAGAATTTGTGACACTGTTGCTACAGGTCTTCATATCACAGTTACTATTTATATTTATTTACATTAGGGATTAATTTTCAATCATCAGATAACCCTCATCGGCAGAATAAAACTGATATTTTAACAAGTTTTGTATGAACAAATAATCCTTAGGTAAGCTAACTGATGATTAAAAATTGGTTCTAACTAAACATGTTTCAAAAATCAGTTACGTATGATTATTTTATTTAAGTAGGCTTTACTAATTATGCGAACTAAGCTTAAGTATATTGTTAGACCGTAGCGTATTATGTGAGTAAAAAGTTGCTGGTTCCCGAAAGTAGTGCACGACAAAAACAGCGCATGTTTTCCAATCCACTGCGAATTCAATTTCATTGAATCCATTGAGAGGGAGGGAATGAATGAACAAACACTATGCAAAGAACGGCGTCCCTCGTATGTAAGTGACGTGGATACACTAGAGCAACATAAACTAAAGAAGATTCGCAGGAATTTGCCCACCTATGAAACAAGTGGGCGTGACCACTGCGCGCCATAGTGTCTGTTGAGCGTGGCATACACCTACTAGGTACACAGCGAGTCATGCCGGTATCCGATAGAACACCGAAACCTCGCGAATCATTTGACAGAGCCAGCCCAATTCAATCCGGGGATGGCTTTCATTGCGAGCAGACGTTTTGCAAAACTGAGTGGCTCCCGATGCGAATGGCACGCGCCGTTTGTGAGATAGACTCTTGTTTACCAGGCTCACAGACACAGTGAGGAGGTAGCGCTGAAGTTTGGAATATCCCAAAGTTTGATATAAACTTTTATCGCAACAATTTACTTGTTTTGTTCAAAAACGAAATGGTCTAAATTAACAAACCGATAACTGAATATTTTATCTGTTAATAAAATACTTCGTACCTACGAAGTAGGTACCTAATAATATAATAAATAATATTGAGTGAGCATAGTTATTAAAATTTGCAGAAAATAGAAAGAAAACAGAAAACAGAAAGTGTTTTAATAAAACTATCTTATTATATCGAGTTTTGCTAACTACATAATATACATACATACATAGGTTCTCACACAGGCACCTAATAAACATTTACATAAGTATCTAATATAAATAATATAAACAGCAAAAACCAAATAAATAGCTTGTTATAATGTTATAAATTACGATACAAAAAAATGAATTGCATACATTCATAGTAACTAAAATCGCAAAGTTAAACACTTACCTGGGAGACAGATCAGCTTACGTCGCCGCCCCTTTTAGAGAGAGAAGGAGGGCAACAAAAACAGTGAATAACGATAACTAGCCCCACGTGGCCGCGTGGGAAGAATGGATCGATAACCACGTGGAACTGAGCCGAACAGAACGCGGTGACGTAACCATTTCTACTAGGAGAACATGTTTTACAGAGAGGTAATAAATAACATCCTTTTGACGTATTCGTTTTTAAACCTTCTACAACTATATTAAAGTATATTGTTGAATACGTACAATTACGTTGCCACAGTGATCGAAGGTGGGCGGGCGTCTGGTATTTAAACTGCGGATGTATTCCGACCATCGGCGGAGGCATTCCGTGACATCTTGTTGATCCCCCCAAATTCCTTGCGTATAAGTGAAGTAAACAGAACCTATTAGGATCCCAGCCTGTTGAGAAGATATGCAAACGGTAAATTGTTTCAATCAGTACTAACAGCGCTGAAATGACGAGGAGGTCTTATGAAGTCGTCAATGAATTCTGCGATACATTATGGATTAGTATAGTATTAGAAATTCTTTGCGCTGTAAAGATGAACCTAATAAATAATTTATCTTAGAGAGACATAAGCTGACTAAAATATAGAAAGGAACTAGAATTCTTTCTTTTGCAGTATAATTTGAGTTAGGGTATAAAAATATTTTTTATACACTAGACTTTTAAACGACTTTATTCGCCTGTATAATGCGAATTCAAATATTATATCGTTATTTGATTATTGTTAATGTGTAGATGTTAATAATTAGGAAAATGTTCTGCTACGAGGTACCAGAATAATTTTCTGTGAAATGACTAAGTCAATAATTTATTATTATCTTAGTAATTTTTATTTGGTAATATGTTTTAGACATATTGGCAAAACTCAAGTGGGATTTGGAGACAAAATGTGATCTTTAAATCAAAAAGCTTTGCACATAGCATTTTTCAAAGCATGGCGGGTTGTACTCAACTACTGACGCTCCTGCTACGACCGTGACCCTTAAACAACGCAAATAATGTAATTTTGACTATTATTACGTTTGCGGTGTAATGTTTGCATCCCTCATGGAGTCCAAGTGCTTGTGTCTTATATAGACAGTTCATATAACGTCTGACCAACGGTTCGCGTGATCAGAATGCTGGTTCTTGGTCCAAAGAATCAGCGCTGCTATTGTACGTGCCATTGCCATTGCTGCCACTCGAGAGACATTTCACGACGCCTAAGCAATTCATGTAAGATATTACCTCTTTTATATTAATTTATTTACTTTTTTTAGAACTTACAGGTAAATAAAGATATGTCATATAAATACAAATTCAGACGGCATTAGGTAGGTGTTATGTGTAACTTATCTTTTACATAAATTAGATTCCATATTGCTCGCTTCTAAGGATACGGACTCCAGCAAAACAAGTCGTAATAACTACTAGGACATTAGTAAGTAAAAGTGTTGCACTAACTTTGACGGCGTACATTAGTTTTCCATGCACATAATGGGGCACTTTGTACTCTAATGGTTTAATGCCGGTCTTTCTTATCTTGTACTCTTCTTTTGTGCAGACCTTGATGCAGATTGGATGTATCGGGAGTTCTGCAGGGATTTGAGTTAATCTTTAATTAATGTTTAGTGATCGGGGTTTATTTATTTTTACAGCTAGCTGTTGATATTTTAACCCTTTCGAAGTCCCTTGGTTAAAACAACAGAAATTAGAAATCCATTTATCTATCGCTATGTGTCTATTATGTGATTCAACGGTCAGAAAACCAGTTAACATCCAAGATTATTATATTTTGGTTGTCGTGTATTTGATTGCACCGTGTTCTTTAAATATCGTTTATCTATAAAAATAACGACAATTTAGTGATGTTACAAGAGTGATAAGAATAAATAAATTTTTACTTGGTTTACTCTAATAAGAACGATGAAAATAATATCCGTGGGAATAATAATTTTTACAAAATAATACTAATTTACATAACGAAAACGACGTTTTCTTTTAAACGAAAAAGTGCCTAGTAAAAGTTTGAGAGCATTTCAGAGACGTTACATAATTTGTAATAACCACCAGGATCGCATAGAAGCAAAGAGCCCGGTGAGTACAATGTAGGGCAGTAACCTAACATGGACGTTTCATTGAAGTAAGGGAGACAGAACTTGTTTTAATTACATCGTTACCTCCCTCTCTAACTACAATGCTTTTTGGATCAGCTCAATTTAAAACCTAATCCGTGTTATTATTTCCTGGTACATTGGACATTCTACTTTTTTTTTTCGCGATTACATTGGAATGAAAGCGAAAGTCATCAATTTCTGATGAAACAAATAAATACATTTTATTCTGTCAAGTCGAAATTTTATTGTATACAGTAAACATTATTGAGCACTTAACCTACATTTAGACGTCGTTTAACTAATATAGCTGTACTTATACTTAATAATTATGCATTATTGAAGTGAAGCACAATTAGGAGCTCTATGAATTAATTTAACTATGTAATATAAGTTTATTCATGATATCGCATGAGCAGTTCACCGGATGATCGAGTACAATGTCAATACTAACAAGGAGCTATCAAATAAATTAATTTCAAATGTTTATTCAATTAGTCAATTTGAATCGAGTTCGCATTTGTGACATATTACAATTCTATTGTGTTATGTTGGGTATGACTTGTGCAGTGAATGGCAAAGTCACTGACACTGGTTGGTCATGTTATCTGGGTGTAACTAAAATAGAATTCACGTAAGATTTTATATGTTCGTGTTGCTCGCTGAGTCATAATGATACATTGTACGGATTCAGGGACTGGGGTGTTAGAAGTGCGAGGATATGGAGTTTTAGAACGCTTGCAAAACAAAAAGTGTAAGGCGTTTGTAGAATAAAAAATAGATGATAAAGTTTCACCGATCAAGTCGTTGTTTATCAGAATTTTGCTCAAAGAATTTTTTAAATGAAAACGAAACTTTAGGAAACTTTTAATTAAATTGTTTAAAAAGCTTGTTTTAAAGACATTCTGCATACTTACGAAACTAAGTAATATAACTATGTTAAATGTAGCTACAGTACATAACGGGATCTTGGCTTAATCATGAGATATTGTCTCAGGACACAGGAAAACAGAAGCAGTCCGGTTTCGAAAAGTTTTGATACAGTGAATTGCCCATTCGATAGCTGATGAGCTAATTCAAATACCTGTAAGTAATTACTGTCACGTCCGAATTTGAACCAAAGTTCGAATAAAAATATTAGAATGCAAAATTAATAACATTGACATGAAAAACATAATAAACTAAGTTTTTGGAAGATCATCCAAAAGAAGTATTTTTTATTCACGATACTATTTATCATGTTATGCGCTCTGTAGAGCAGATAGTTGTCGCGATAGCCCCATTACACTTTGTTCCATCATCCACGTCTGTAGTATAAGTTTGCACTATTGATTTCGTACTGTCCTGAAGCTCTGGTGCCGTTTCCTAAATCGGACACCGTGATATTGCGTTTCTATCACAGACATTATATAAAACAAGTGAGAATCAGCAATGAATTGCCGTAAATCTTAAAGTTCGAAATAATGGTTCAAGTAATATGCAAAGGTCACCTGATACTACGTGACCTTGAGGTCAGAGGTCAAAGGTCATAGACATTACGGGGGTATATCGACTATGCTGAGTCGAATGGTGCAACTGCGAGTCTCTAGTTCTTACGGTTCTTGAGTTGAAAGTTGTATAACAGACAGACGGACGGACAAAGCTGTTGTATAAGAGTTTTTATGAACTCTAAAAAATGCAGTAGCGACACGGAGTCTGAATATGTGTACGGTAGACGTCAATAGGCTCGACCACCATTACTTGTGACCAAAAACAGCTTACGAAAAATAGGCGCATTACAGCTCTGCCTACCCCTGAATATATGTATTTTAAAATATGTTTAGGGAATAGTCACTCTTAGCTTTATCAAGAATTCGCGTCTATTCTAATAGTCATCCCAGTAATTAGTCCGTCTAAAAATAAATATAACGGTTACACCGCCAAAATAGTTCTATTAAAGTAACAACCTCACATCAGTTTTGTCTGAGCTGTTTCTGAACTGTTTGTTATCAGAACTACTTAGGACCGGCTCGAAGGATGTTTAGACGTTAGCTTCAGACAAAATGCAGAACGCGTACTGAAATATGCTTCAGACATTTTACTGAGGCGATAAATTACGAGTTTTGAGTAGGTACATACGCGATGCATAAAAAATCTGCATCGTTAATTTTGCTTTGCACGTCAGTTTGAAAGCTGTTGAGTTTCGTTGCTTCGTAAAAATAATAGTTTATGCTGCCCTCTAATCGTGACGTCTGGGCTCTTATTCTTGGAATGGTAAAATGTTATTAAGTTTTTCGGTCAGGAAATTCTTAATAGCAGCAAGAAATCTGAAAATGTGCTCCATAGACTACATAATTATTGTTCGTATTCGAGATAGACTATACGGATAGCGTATAGTCGTAAGTGAGCCCCCGCTACTGTCACTATGAAAGAGCAGTGAATAATTTGTGCATCACATAAATAAAAGTCATATGAGATTCAAACCGTCATCAATCAGCGCGACGCGGTGGTGGCGAGGCTTCCGTTCGCCTGCTGCCCCTTTCGTGTAATCATAATTGTGCTGAATATAAAAAGCAGAATGTCTCTATATTAGATTTAAAAAAGAAAACTGCAACAGCTTTACAAACATTTAAACAACGGACACAAAGAACACGCAAATTCAGGACAGCTGTGGATCACGAGTTTTTGTTCGACCCATAATATTCGGCGCAGTGGCAGCCGTGCAACCTCTAGCAGAGAACCAGCGTATTCTATGTTCTGCATATATTATAAGCAAGAGCACTCTTGTTGGTAAGTTTTCGGTTTTGTAAATGTAAAGACATGAAAGGGTTAGTATTTTATTAAACTTGGAAGGGTTAGTATTTTTGTAAAGAAAATATAGAGTTATTCAATAAAAATTCCGAGCAACAGTCAACAATTTTGAGACAGAAATACAGGTATGCGCTATGTTTAAGACCCTCAAAAACCGCTCTTATGCATAAAAGTTAATTATGCATGGCACTGAAAATATATAATAAGTTGCCAAATCATATTAAAAGCACCGACTTAGTGACATTTAAAAAAAGAACTATATAATCTTTTAGTGAACAAGGGTTATTAATATTATACCATTGACGAATTCTTTCTTGACATTTTGTAACAAATAATTATCTAAGCGTTTATTAATGTATATTTTTGTAATTTTTCATTTATGTTCAATTATTTTAATATTTAAATTGTATCCTTGAATATGAATTAATAGCAATAAGCATTATAATGACATTCTATTTAATCTTGCAAAAAGTTTACATTATAAATTGACCTTGGTATCGTGGAATTCGATGATTTACTTACTACATTTTTATTTAATCAGTTAGATTAAACTACGGACTACAATCATGCCTTGTCTTGATTATTAATGTACATGTAAGTGGATGCTCCTATTTACCATACTGCTGCTTTAGAGGCTACCATCAAATTTTATTAAATGCTTGAGTATGTTCAATAATAGTTTATGGAGAAATGGTTGCAGCACCTTACAGCTCTTATGATTTGTAAACAAAAACTTGGCGATTAAAAAGAGTGACCATGTGTTTCTTGCCCGTTCTTCTCATGAGCCCTACACCCTTGCCTTGGTGAACGTGGCAGTAAATGTAAATTCGCAGAAAAAATTAGTGTAACTTTGACATTCATAAGTGTTACCTTGTAACCAAATCGAAATAAATTTATTTTGTATTTTGAATTTGAATTTGAATTTGATAAAATATGTGCAAGCCCATCGGGTAGATTTTTGAGCTCACTAATAAATTGTAACACCTTATTTTATCACCAAAAATCATACGAATAAATGATTTGATTTGATTTAAGCTGCTGATAAGTATTTATTGCCATACCTGTTACTCGAGGGCACTCGAACTTCTCTATAGGTATACATTTGTCGTTAATCTGCATGTCAGGTTTCGGGTGCTTCACATGTTTAGCCAAGTTGATAGTACGGCAGACGTCGCATGTCGGGGAAGGCACCTTGCCACTCATAACGAATGTTTTGAGACGATTATCGATATAGAAACTAACTAAAACTAATAATTTGGAATGTGATCAAATCTTATGGACTTTGATGGTTTATGTTTCGGCGATGACGTTTTGTATTTTTGTTTTTTACTCGGTTGGCGCTTATATAAGTCAAAAAGGATATATTCTGTAAGGTTATATTGCAGACAAATCGTGATATTGAACCATGCAATTACAATGTACATTTACAATTCTTATGTACGGAAATCATATAACTATGTGTTTTGTATGTACAGGGCCTCCAGACCGAATTTCAGTCATGGTAGCTAATCTTGACCTAGATTAGCCGTTTGCGCAAGAGATATTATAATGCATAAGTGTATGTTCAAACACAAATGCACTCTATTTCCTCACTCTCATATTCCGATAGCATGATACACGGCGAGATCAACATGATCGGAGGGAGATTAGGTGCAGGACCAACAGCTTCGCTTTATTTACGGGGCTATGTAAAACCGTCTACTTCCTAATTTGTGGCCGCCACTGAGAATTTTCCAGAAAACTCAATAAGTCCAGGCAAGTCTTGCTTTTAGGCTTATATAAAGGTACTAAAACTGTAGACTACCTAGTTATAACTGATACTGTTTTTCTAAATAGCATATTTTCATCATTTTTTATATAGAAGCAATGTACCTAATCATGATTATTTTGTGTAAGTAGAGGAAATGATAACGTATTATACTTAAATATTTGTCGGGGATTTGCCACTGAGTACTATGGGAAATCTAATGACGTAAATGGTTATTTTTAATTTTTGCTTTCAGAAATTTTGCCTTTTCATATGTTTGATTTCCTATTTTTTTATAATTTAGGATGGTAAACGGTAAGCTCCATTGATGCACGCATACAAGTAGATCGTCCTGTCGCCGAAATTTACCTTATGATGTTTATCTTTTTTGTAAGTATTTTCTTATCACCGTACTAATCATTGTACATTCTAAGGGGTTTCTTTATTTTTCTTTCTCGCACTAGGAATGATAATAATTCTTATCGGACAAGGGACTTCACAAATATTTTAACAACAGACACAAAGAACACCCAGATTTGGAACAACTATTTCTGGATCACACAATGTTTTGTCCCGTGTGGGAATCGAACCCACAACAAACGGCGCGCGGCGTGACGACAGAGGCAAGGCAAAAATTCGCAAAAGTGTGGACTAATTTGGGAAATATTGGTTTACAAGAGCGTGTAGTGAACAGTCATGGCTATAATCATATCAACTTTAAATCTCAACTTCGACGTAATAAATTCAAATATACCTACGTGTGTAAGTATACCTATGTAATAAAAGCAAGCTATCTTATGATTGCAATTACGGTCTGTCGCAAGGCTTAAGTATCGATTTCTTAAACGTGTAAAGCGTTATTGAGATTGTCTGTCCTTAAATAGCAGCAAGGTGTCCGAAATACGGTGGCACCGAACCTGAAATTATCCCCGGTATACGGCAACAGGATCGCCTGTTACGTGAAACCTATAACGTACCTGATAAAATGTTGAGAAAACCTGCATATTTGAGCGTTCTCCATAATGTCTTTAAAGATATTGTGAAGACAGCCAGTCCGCAATGGGATAGCGTAATAAATTATGGTTTCTTCTCACACTGAGACACATACTGGACAGTTTATTATGATATATGTACCTCTACGGCGCTATTATTGTATAATACGGAACAAGTCGTGTCATATAAAAATTTAACTGTCCGTAGGTAAAACCACTCGTATTTAGAAACCGGGATTTAGGTGCTTCCCCGAATTACTAAGGACTTTACCAACACGGAAACGATAGACGGATATACACATGACAGACGGATGGATGAATATACAATTATAATGAAATTCAGAGCGCCTATCATCCGCCAATTACATCATATTTTGACACGTGCTGTTATCGAATCTGCAACATACTAAGTATTGGCACGTGGCCATTCAAACCAGTGTGTTATCGGTAGTCTTCTTCTCTCTTAGCCTTTATTATTCCCAAGTCACTTGGGGTCGGCTTTTCTGGTCTAACCGGATTTGACTGGATATCAGTTTTTACACGGAGCGGCTGCCACCTGACCTCCGCAAACCGAAGGCTAACGATACCCTAAGGCTAGATCAGTGTCAGGATATTAGAGGGTACTGACTTTCCCAATAACGACTGCCATAGATGTTCATGGCAGCCGGGACCGACGGCTTAACGTGCTCTCCGAGGCACGGAGCAGGCGATAATTGTCAATCAATACGCACATAATTTCGAAAAGTCATATAACTTCCGAAAGTCAGAGGTGCGCGACGTGGGTTCGAACCCGAGACACTCTGCATTGCAGTCTGTTGGTCTTCCCACTGAGCTATCGCTGCGGTTGTGTGCGGGAGTGTGTTATCGGTAGTGTTCTTCATATATATTTGACTATAGTTACCCATCTTTTAGAGAGTAAGACCGTAGCAGGGATTCTTAATCTAACTTAGGATTTCGTTTACATTGAGTCAGCTTGGCTGTAGAAGTATATTCTCTACTCTAGAAAAGATCGCACACAAACAGTTTTGTGTTGTGTTTGCTACGATAAGTGGAGTTTTCAGACTCCTTATTATTAAAAGCTATTGTGTGTGGCCGCTGGTGTACCGATGGTACTCAACAGCTTCAGAAGACGTTGTACAGTCAATGGCATCTTTGTCCCTTTTGGGTTGTCTTCAGTCAAAAGACTCAGACTCTTAAGGTTGAAGTAACCTATCAAGCAAGCCAGTGGCCATTTTAATTTTATAAACATCAAGTTGTCTTTTCATTGAAGTTTAGAACAAAATTATGTTACTTTTTTACATATCTTGCATTTGTAAAAACTAAAAAGACAACCAGAATATGTAATTCGTATGTATGTCGGCCTCGGTGGCGTAGTGGTTAGTGTTACCGACTGCCACGCCTGAGGTCGCGGGTTCGATTCCCGCACAAGTCAAACATTTGTGTGCATAAACATGGATGTTTGTCTTGGTCTGGGTGTTTCTATGTATAATATGTATGTATTTACAAAAAAAAAGTATATATGTATGTTTATCCATTGTCTAGTAGCCATAGTACAAGCTCTGCTTAGTTTGGGCTAGATGGTGTTGTGTGTATGTGGTAGAATATTATTATTATTATTATTATTATTTCAGCGCAGTGACGTTGATAATGTCGTATAATAATCGTATAATAATACGTATAACGTTCCACATTTTCGGTGCATCATTGTACGCGCGATAAGGACTTGGTTTAATAATTTAAATAAACAATCCCTTGCTCCTGAGTAAAGACTATCAAGTTTAGTTTACCGGTTCATCTTTGGAAACGTTACAAATACAGATATATTATTATTGTATCCGTGTAAATAACTTTTGTGCAACAAAACTTATTAACAACGTGAGTAAATCTTGGAACAGTACACTTTATAGTAAATAAATAATTATACGAGCAGCGAAAGCATAGTGCAGGGGAACTAGGGAGAACATTGATTTGCTACGAAGAGATCTCAGGCACATACATCTTATCATACCTACTATATATCGTATCTCGAAATACTTAATATTTATTTAAATTTAACTATATTAATAAAATCGTTTAAATTAAATAAATCTTGTAATAAATAATTATTTATCATTGATTTTACTGTAAAGGTAAACACTGTGAGGATAGGTACCTGCATATCTAAGACTTCTTCAAGTTATATGAACCAACCCGCACTGGGTCAGAGCAATGGAGCGTAACCATGGCAGGGTATTAACTCTGCTCTCTTTATGAATAATACATAGAGCAGAGAGAACGCCCTGGAGGACAGTTTATAATCAGTGCTAACATTATTAACTGTTCCATTCCAGGGCTTAATTCTGGCATCAAGGGTCAGTATTGTTCCATTTTGGGTACAAACCGAACGTTTAGCTACAATGGTTCTTAGTTCTTATTGTGTGCATGGAGTTAATTAAAAAAATCAATAGCAGTCTCATCGCCGGTTGTGAGCGGATGCGATAAAGTAAGCCCACGCAGAACATCCGCTACGTACATGCGCTTGCGCAAACTGATGTTTGCTTCCGCGGTACTCCTATCCTAGATAGCGTTAGGTGTGTTGCGAAATGTTGCCAAATTTTGCCCATGTTGCTATCACGTTGATAAGGACTGTCCAGGCCTGATATCAGTGAAGGGCAGCCAGATATCCTGTCCTTTATCCTTACCGTCCTGGTTGAAGCTATTCAAGCACCGGCGCTCACGGGTTTTGTCTAGATTCTATAGTAACATGGTAGGACCAGTGAGCTAATTAAAAAACCTCTAGGCACCCGTCATGAGTTCTCATAGCCAAGCGTACTTCATCACGTTGTATCCACAACTTATCTTTGCATACATTTAGATTAATTCATTAATGTTTCGACAATAACAGAAATTAAAAATATATAGATAGTTATGCCAATGATCCACAGGAATACTTTAAAGAGATCTTTGACTACGATCATATCGAGAGGGAGATGTATTACGTTTAAGCGGCGTGCCATAATACAGCGAGAGTCCCACAAGCAAAACTTCATTAAATGCATAAAGAGGTATTTTACACCAAGATTTACCAACTCTAGTTTTAGATCTATAATAGATTAATTAATTATATAGGGCTTTTTATATTTCTTTTTATTTTTTATTCTATGTAATAAGTAGACCCCATCGTGCCTTATTTTTAAATAATTATAAACATTAAGCACTCATATCATAAAAATGTTATAAAATAAAAAACGAAACCAAATAAAACTTATTTTCTAATCAATGAATGTAACTAAACAGCACAATTTCAGATTTATTTTCTAATCAATGAATGTAACTAAATTGCACAATTTCTTTGCTATATCAGATTTAAGATTCGCTCCATATTAAGAACTAGACGTGCCCGCAGTTTCACTCCCATTTATGATTACTGCGCCGTCCCCGTGGGTCGTAGCGTGATGTTATATAGCCTATAGCTTTCCTCGATAAATGAGCTATCCAACAGAAAAATAATTTTTAAATTCCGCCCAGTTGTTTCTGAGATTAGCGCGTTCAACCAAACAAACTCTTCAGCTTCATAATATTAGTATAGATTTATTGACAGTTAAACCCAATAACACTTTGCCTTGTTTTGGGAATCGAACCCGAAAGCATGCACAGCAGTCATATTCAGTACCGCTGCGCCATCTAGTCAGACTCGTAAAACAAACAAATTGTAAAAACAAACCGATACCGAACATTATTGACTAGCCCAGATCACAGCGGAAATCTGGATTAACAAACTGAAATATAATGACTTCATACGAAATGTCCTAATTGTGTATCAAATTAACGTATGTTTCTAGTGAATCACTGCAGTTGTTTAAGAGGCTGCTTCGCCATTGCGCTACAAAAAATTGTGTGCTCTACAAGTGGTTGCTCTGAGTTTGTGTCCGTTGTTCAAATGTTCAATCTCACCCATCGTGGAATATGAACTGGTTCCCAAGCTCCACCAATTTAATACGTATTCAAAAAATATAAAGAACGAGACCACTAGACTAGGAAATTGCAATTTTCTTAAAGGAAGGACTTATGTGTAGTAAGTAACACAAGCAAGAAGATCAACATTTTATTATAAAAGTAAATTTGGTTTTTTTTTTCGCAAGAAGACTGACTCTGGCTTTCAGATATATACAGATACTGAGAATTATCTCATAGAATAACCTAGTAACACTTTGTTTGACCCTGAAAGTACATAAACATAAGCGCAGACTTATAGCGCTTCTCCAACACAGCTATATATCGCCAACTCTGCTACGGATTTCTGCGTTACTATTGTAAAGAATAAAAATGCCTGGTGACCGTATTGCCATCATAGTGCATCCTAAAGGACCTTTACAATTAATACACACAACAGGAAGATAAGACAACGTTATATGGCAGCCAGCTTCTTCTAAAGTGAGTCTAATAAAATCTTTCCAGCCTGACTGACCTGCTGAGCTAGCAAGCTTCAACAAAGAAGGCGCTGTGTTTCTTACAAAAGACGAAAAAACGTGACATAGCTCACGCGTAAATATACAGAAGAGCGAAGTAAATAATATAAGTATATAAGTATCATACACCTAAGTTATGTACCTACCCAGCAATCCTGGGTATATTTAAGTGCCCATCTCCATGTTCATACTAAAAATGTTACAGTCCGATTATTACTTTACCCAACCGGCTTAAATCTGGTAGATCTTGATTGCGCTTCGACACGTAATCAATAAGGCAAGCGAAATACGAAAGCTCCCATTTTTCTTTTTTATTCAGGTTACGTTCAGAAATTCTTAGAAGCAGCAAGGAGTTTGACAATGTACCCGTTAAATAGCAATATGCTCGCCTGCTATATGCACATCTAAGCATAGTTAGTAAAAAGTGGTTACAATACACATCTAACTACTCTGTCGAAGAGTCTACTGAGTGGATGTATAGATATATAGAGACTACGGATTTCCATTAGCTACGATCCTGACACACTTCTCCGGCTTTATTCACTTTCATCACATTCCTCATACACACTCGCCGGCTTAAGGTGCTCTTAACCTGGCCTTGGTCTAGAACGTCTCCGACCTGATCAAGAAACATTCGCCTAGGTCTTCCTCTTGCGACTGTTCCATTCACACTAGCCTTATAAACTTTCTTAGTCAGTCTTTTTTCGTCCATTCTTTCTATATGCCCAAACCATGGATGTATGTACCTACGTATTTACGTTCTATTTAAAATGTGTCGCAGACTTAGGTATTATAAAGAAACAATCTATTGCCTATTTATTTACTGGCCAGTCCCGACTCCTACTAGTTCCAATCGATTATTAGATAATCATATAAATGTCTACTATGACGCCAATATCCCGTGGACGGTACTGGCACTGATAGTCATCATACCTATAAGTTGCCAGCTATCATACGAAGGCAATGCTGCTTTCTGTTAAGTTTTCATGCCTAATTGTTGAGGAGGTTTTGATAAAATTTAATAAAGTGAGACAAGCTTAAGACGGCAATGGGGTGCTTCCACAATAAACACGAATTACAAGGCAGGTGGCTAGTAAGTATTTTATAATAGTTGGCGTGGCTATATTATTGCCGTAAACGTAAGATTTGAACAGGACTAATAAGCCTAAGTAAAAAATTCCGCTACCAAGATATTATAATAAGGATAGAGAAAATGAAAGTTTAAGTGGTCAAGTCGCAGCAAATCGTTTGCCCCTTCAGGCCTGTATGTCCTTAAAGTCTTACAGCCTACTGTATTACATACATATTTACATCACCTATATTTATATGTCTTACATAAGCGAGTCACGCTTCTTCGTTACGTTTTTGTAAGCTCGTTATTTTTGTCCTTTGTATATAAAAAAAATATATGTCGGAGGAATTTTAAAGCACACCTTCCAAATAAAACAGAATATATTATGTATTCAAGTTCATTGTATACTTAAAAGGACATGAAAAAGCTCGTAACTTCCATTCAGCGGTGGTTTTCATGAATGGCGGCGGCCGTGGGGGGGGTGACGAGGATGCGCGCGCATGTTCCCGACAGATATTCCGTTGGAGGCTGCGTGTACGCAGTTCAGTGAGTCACTCCACTGACTGCGCGCTTGCGCACATCGTGCGCGCACAAACCGGCGGGAGATTTAAAATAAGAACTTTAATTTTTATTTTCGACTTTTATTTTTTATTTCTTTGTGGTTCTTTGACTTGACTGTGGTGTGTTTAGTGTTGTTAACCAGGTGATTGGGGATGCTCGAGTAAAGATGACGGCTTGTAACTTAAGGTAGGATTATTTTATTAAGTGTATTAAAATAATAGATATCATAGCAGTTATTTAGCTTTACTTCATTAAAATTTTACGGATATTAGTGTGATATTTAATTAAGAAATTCTTAGTCTACCGTAAGTTTTTTATTAGGTACGCAACTTAAGAAATTTTATCAAATAGAGTTTTATATTTTTTAAATTTAGAATACTGTGGAAGGTACTATGAATATTTTTTTAACCATTGTAGTCTCAAGACTTATTATATAAATTTTATAAAATTTTGTCCGCTAATTTTATTATTTTTAAATTTATTAGTATATTTTTTTAATGAAACGAGTATTTTATTACCCTTTGTTGTTAATAAATAATAATCATATCAGTAATAATACGTTAAAGTACCTATGTTATTTATGCCGGCCGGTGACTTTATATTATGTATCGCGCGAAAACTAAAACATCAGAGTTCCACTTATTGCATATACATTTATATTAGGCGTTCATGATTTTTAAATAGTTACATTTTTATACACAAAATTACTAGCAGATTTAATATATGTTACGTACATATTTCTGACCACTATTGTTTACCCTCAAGTGTTTTGGCTGAGAGGCGTAATATATTATTACGTAGTATTTGACTTATTTTCGAACAAATTTAATTACGAAGAATTATTTTCTGGTTAGTTAGTGTATGCGTGAAACAATTAGACTTAAAATAAATACTAGGGACGCATAAACAGCAAATAATTTTACTAGACAGCTCGAGGCATACATTTCGAACACTTTCTAAAAGATTTATAACTCTAATTAGATAGAGCAATAATTAAAGTGCGTCGAAGTCGCGTAAAAATAACTAAAAGTAACGTAATTTACAATAAATGAGTTATTGATAAAAAAATGAGAAAAAAATGTTGGTACAATTTTGTCAAATTACGAAGTGCGCATACGCATCGATCAGAGTCGCACGCAACTCTTGCGCATGTCTTGTCAGCCAGGGGCGCGGCAAAGGGGTGAGAAGAGAGGGGAGTAGGGTCACCACGAATACGGAAAAATGCGCCATTTTTTTATTTCTGGCCGACCATTTGACCATTCGCTTTTGGGTTTCGTTTCTGGGAAGTAGTTCAAACTCTCAATGTTTTACGAATATTAATTGTTATTTGGTTGTGTTCGGAATATCATGAAGCAGTATTTTTATAGTCTTACTTTGCACGAGGGAGAGAGTTTGGTCAAATATATTGGGTATAGCTCTATTCCTTTTGCTCATAAAGTAAAGTATATTATTATAAGCGATAGAGGTTCAACTATAGGCTTCTGCGTTAGAAAATTCTTAGTAGAAGCTCACGTAATGATAGGGTAGGGAATGTAGGTAGGTTTGGTTTGAAATAAGTTAGATCTTTTGGGGATATACCGACGCTTCAATGTAATGCTATGAGTACATTGGAAATAAATAATAAATATTGTAATAGTCAAATTAAATAAATCGATACAAAATGTAAAATCTAACCAATCCTTATAGATGTTCTTACTAAATACATATTGAACTGTGTCTTACATATCCAAACCAAAGTTATAGATTTGCTTTGTATTAAAACTCATTTTTCGTTCCAGGTTTTCCACAATTTATCTGCCTGTTTTATATAAAATGCCACAAAGTATTCTCTTTCTGAGAATGATTTGCCAGATGCCTTAATTGTAAATATTAGTTATCTAAGAATTTTTCTGCAAAAAATTATTTCACAATGTTTCATATCATTATGAATTAATAATTCATTAATTAATTGGTGAAAATGTAGATGCAGATCATTTGAGCTTGTATTAGCTTAAAAGATCTGCATCTACATTAGGTTCTTTTACCATATTCCACCATTACATATGCATGTAAATATTTAATTGTAAACTTTACCGTCATATCAACAAGTATGATAAAAATAAATGCTAAATGTCATAAGATAATCATACAAAAATAATACAATGTCAGGAATAGAATATTTTATTATAATAAGACGAATGAAGATATTAAAACTCATATCTCGCTCTAGCTGCAGCTCCAATACTTTGACTTTACAAACATTGAAAAATATACTTGTACTACTAATTACTTTACTTATTTTTAGACCCATGTGAAATTACCCCATCTTCGTAAAATTGATAAATATTCAAATAATGACCGGAATGCCGTATATTCTATTACTACGGCAACGCTATCTTCGAATCCCTGTATAAGCAGGTAACTAGAGGTTTCAGATTCACATCGGTGTATAATTTCGTGATAAACTTTCTCAGAAGTTGTGCTACTGAACAGTACTGGTACTTTCTTACAATTGTGTAATACCTACAACTATTACGATGCAGCTTTTACAGATAGCGAGCTTTAATGGTTTTCGTTGTGGCAGTGAATTTGATTTAAGTACAAAGTGATCATTTTATGTATGTGAGCAGATAACGCATTATTGTAAAAGCACGGTTTGATTATGTTTAAGAATGATTGGTATTTTAACCGAATACAATATAATTATTTATACTAGCGGTTGCCCAGTGGTCGAAACTGACTGTCATTATATAAAATAAAACTCACATGATGATTTTTATATGTATAAAAGTTTTTTGCACTCCGCCGTGTAAACTTACTACCAAATTTCTAACTCCTCTGCACGCGCAATATACGTTAGGAGGGATTCGAATTTTACTTCTTACGTAGTAATATATAGGTAACATATTAATCATTAGTCTGATATTAATTAACTAGATCAATTTGCTTAACACAAAAGATATATTGTATTTGTTTATTTTATTCATTTTAAAGGAATTCTTTCTGTACATTTAAATTAACACACATTAATACAGTTAATAGAGTTTATTAACATTTTATTTAGTTATAACTGTCAAATAAACACTAAAGAAATATTGTCGAAAATCAAAGTTTGGTCTTAATACAAGATTTGGCCAACACGTTATCTTTCCGTGTAAATAAACTTCTTTATAAAGACATTAACCATTCTGGTTCGCACCTGATAATATCTGAAGTAGTCCTTATCTCGTGGCAGCCCTAACCTGGTGCCCGTAAGTCGTAAATCCCGCCGCACACGAACCTGATCTCAGGACGCCAAAAAATACACTAAAAACGAACGCAAGATTAAAACTAAAGACTATTGTTCCTTTTATACAAGATCCCGACGATGCAAGTGGAGAAATTCTCTGGCGTCCCTTCATGCATAAATTCATTGTCGGTTTTGTGGCAACAGACCTGTATAATTAAACGCTTAGAAGATTTAGATAACGGCAGAAAAGCCTTTCTTTACAACACAATCTAATAACATATCAATAGCCTTACAATAGAGTATACTTTCCCTTGATAATGTATTGTTTGATTTTAAAGTTTTTGCAAACAGTAGCGCTAGGATTGTGCGCACGCGATTTCTTTGAAATTTCGCTTTCAGTTTCGGCGTGTATGTGTTTGTTTTTGTCGTTATGTCCCGTTCGGTAATTTTCTAAAGCTCTTTGTTTGGATGAAGACAATGTACAGCTTTTAACTCGGAGGCTGAACAAACTTACGAGCGCAACTGCGGAACAGCGTAGCTCATAGAAAGCTTTTATTTATGACTGTCGATTGGTAAGCTTTTTCCATTATAATATTTTGTTTGAACTAATACTATATGATATCAGCACACACACTACAAAACATCAAGGAAAACGTAATATGTATTTAGGATAGCTTCCCCGTGAACATTGCTGCTAAAAAGCGACGAAGACGTTTGGCAAAGTGAAAAGTGAAAACATAACAACAACAAGATAATTTCTAAAATATAAGACTTGTGTACATGTTAAACAGCAATTTAAACCGTTTAAAGTATATTTAATTTGTTTTTAATTAAATCAGTGTATAATAGTTTATTGAATTGTTATCATAATGTTTACAAAGTCATTACAATCTGGTCAGTAATTCGAACCAACATATAAGATAAGCAATAACAATAAAAATGTTATTCAATTAAAAGCGCCTGTTATATAATAATACACATTATGCATATTATGTATTTTCTACCAGCCCATTCGTTTAGGACCAAATGAAAAGAATATTCAAATTAAAGTTGTCAGTTGTGTTGTAAATACAGTTAAAATCGATTTAAACGCCTTTAAAGTTCCCAATAATGTGATCGGCGTCAATAAAAACTCACCGTGTGGTCAATAAACGAACGAGTCGTAGGTGTCGCAAGTTGTGACCAATGTACCAGGGCGCCATGAACTAAAGGATGTCTAATTTTATTATTGTAACTACATTTCGTTCGCTATTTATAGTCGGCAAAAAGTCTAATTCAATTTAGAACATTATTAGGAAACCTTTTTTCATTATAATTTCTTTATAAATAATCTATACTTAAATAATAACCTGACATACTGGCGTATATAAACAGCATTAAAATACATTTATATCGGCTCTTATCGCGGTTTTCTGTTGAAAATGAACCAATAGCAACTGTGAAACAAATTCTACACAAAAAAGTAAAATATTCATAATCACATACATTCCCTGCCGTACCCAGAGTAGGCAGAATCAGTGCATTATATCCACATTACCAGTTCCGATACTCAGAGTACCCATCTAATGTGTAGTCGTCAATACAATAGCAAAATAATACGATGAAGTAATAACGTAAACCAATAATATATTATGTACTATTAAAAGAGAAGGCGTCTGCAATGGAGTTAAGATCTCTTGTATAAACGGGCCAGCCGCAAATAAACGGTTACATTCGTTTTACTACGCCTTGTGCAACATTCACGACGTTGGTTACCTATGAAATAAAGTGCACCTATGCAGACGGTAAGTTTCCATAGTTCTTGAAATGCCCACACGTCCGATTTTCGAGATGTATTTCTATATGTTTACTGATAGTGCCTTCAGAAAACCTTAGACTGAGAGCTGTAGTGAATGCGACTGTATGAGATCTTGGCTTCGAACTCCAGGCAAAGTGAAATTGGGTTATCCTGTCCAAAAATTCTTCTTTTCGTGTGGTTAGTAGTCAACCTGTTGTCAAGAGTTGTTTAAGCCGCCCGTAGGCCTCTGACATGACAACATGACAACAACCGGGACCGACTTTTTACGTGCCCTCCGAAGCACGGAGACGCTCAGATGAAATACCACTAAACGGTCACCCATCTATAGACTGACCGCACCCAACGTTGCTTAACCTCGCTAATCGTTTACCGATCAGTGAGTGCAACTGGCTATGATAGATGGTAATAGACGCGCTTTCTGTAACGCATTATCTAAAATCATAGCTGACAAGAAATAGGTGTCATTAACACTGTAACAGCGATAGCTCAGTGGGGAGACCAACAGACTGCAATGCAGAGGGTCTTGGGTTCGAACCCACGTCGCACACCTCTGACTTTCGGAAGTTATATGACTTTTCGAAATTATGTGCGTATTGATTGACAATTATCGCCTGCTCCGTGCCTCGGGGAGCACGTTAAGCCGTCGGTCCCGGCTGCCATGAACATCTATGGCAGTCGTTATTGGGAAAGTCAGTGCCCTCTAATATCCTGACACTGGTCTAGCCTTAGGGTATCGTTAGCTTTCGGGTTGCGGAGGTCAGAGGGCAGCCGGTCCGTGTAAAAACTGATATCCAGTCCAATCCGGTTAGACCAGAAAAGCCGACCCCAAGTGACTTGGGAATAATAAAGGCTAAGAGAGAAGGAAAAAACACTGTGTATATCAAGACGAACACAAGAAGTTGCGACAATCGACGCGGTCGAAAGCTATTAGAATTTGTGGTAGACACCTCAGCTAGTATGCGGTATGTATAGTTTGTTTCGCATGTTATCCTGTTACGTTTATTAGTATTAAGATCATCATTATCCACAAATGGACTTTTCTCATTGCTGGATATAGCCCAATCTTAGTTTGTGCCACTCTTGCAACCCCGCGCCAATCTCATCCAGGTTCGGAGCAAAAATGTTGTCTGCCATCACGCCGCCCGGTAAGCAACATTCCTACTGATACATAAGCTTAGATATTTTAAATCTGTTTAATTAAAATTAGTGTGAGCCGCAAATAGTTCCGATTCTGGGTGTTCTCAGTGTCCATTGTTTGAATGTAAACCACAGGTTTATTTCAAATGCGAAGACCTCTTTTCGTTTAAAAATTAACAAAATATAACCAGGATTCTCGTTATATTATATTGTATCAAAATATTATTAAGTCGCAAAATCTGCATATGAAAGTCTATATATAAATTCCTATAGCTTTTCTTTCTTAAGGCCTATAAGTTAAAATATTTTATATGGACTTCATCTAGTCTAATTTCAAAAAGTACTTACTTTTAAACTTTTCTAAACTATTTAAGTACACTTTCCAATGACTGACGTTCTAGTAGCCATTGCAGCCATGGCTACGAGGACTGCTGAAAAGGAGCCATAAGGAAGAATAATGTACATACATATATCATTAAATTGTTATAATCCATGTGCAGTAGAGTTTAAATAGTAATGTGTAAAATTCGCGTAAACATAACACAATAAATATTTCTTTGAGCTTATTGTTGACAGGTGACATTGATAAAAAAGTTATTTAACCCATAAATTGTCAACGCCGCTAAACCCGCACTAGTACTAATGGGTATAGCATTTACAGAAAAAAAGCTCCTAGGTATATAATCAACACATGCTGCTGTTAATATGTAGGGTGCGGCCGTTAGGGTCCCATTCCGGTATGCCTCCGGCCGGCACGCACCCATAGTGAAGATTTGTTATTCCGCTACGCTGAGACGCTGCCATCGTAAAACAACCGGAGAAGACACTTGAGTAAATATTGTTAAATACAAAAGTGTTTTTGATTTTAAATATTTTTGTATTGTGCTATGTGTATATTATCCTGTATTAGCTTTAGAATTAGTAGATAACATTAGTTTTTAAGTATACTCTTTAGCTAACTCCTGACACTAATGTTACTAATTCTAAAGCACAAAATAAAAATATATAAATCACTATTATTTTCAACAGTATTTGCTCAAGTGTCTTCTCCGGTTGTTTTACAATGGAAGCGTCACGGCCGAGGGTGTAACGGAATAACAATTTTTCCCTGTGGGTGCGTGCCGGCCAGGGGCATATCGGAACGGGACCCTAATGGCCGGACCCAATGTGTACGGTAGTATCAGTGACAATGGCTTGCAATCAACATCAATTGTGATCTTTCATCTTTTTTTTTTATACAATTAAGGTGTCAAACAAGCATACGGCCCACCTGATGGTAAGTGGTTACTGTTGCCTATGGACGCCTGCAACACTAGAGGCATCACTTGCGCGTTGCCACATAAATCATTTTGAATAACAGCAACCACTAGGTATGCAAAAATTGTGTAGTAGATCCTCGCTGATTTCAGCATGAATGGGCCGGCTCGACCGGGGAAGGACTACCCTCTCACAGAATATCGACGTGAAATACCAGTATTCTTACTGTTGTGTTTCGTTCGGTGAGTGAGAGTGCCGGAGGCCCAATCACCCTCTTCCCCCTTCCCGCTCCTTCTCCTTCCCACTTCTTTTCCTAAGGGTCGGCATCGCGTAAGTGATGCCTCTGGTGTTGCAGGCGATAAGCTACGGTGACCAATTACCATCAGGTGGGCCGTATGCTTGTATGCCACTCCTGTTGTACAAAAAAAAATGCAACGCGTTCAAGTAGGTGAAGACAAATAAATTAAAGCGCTTAGAAATTTCTTAATATAATATACTGAATATACTGTACTAAACGAACTGATTTTGATAATAAACATAAGTTACTTTATTACAATTATGGCTAATATTAAAAAAAAACTCAAGTTATATTTAAACTAATGCTTAATGACTATATTTCGTGACATGAATGACTTATTTTTGTACCTATAGACCATTTACGCGGTAAGCTTTAAAATAATTTTTATTGTGATAAAATGATTACTATACTGACGTAATACTATTACACCAAACTAATATATGTACGTACTATGACAAATTGAAATTTCTGTTCAATTAGCTCGCCTAGTAACTGAAGACTACACATATTTCCCAAACTCCAATTAATAGGTTCCGTATGTGTGAGTAGTAATTGAAAGTAAACATAGTGCTTGCGGATCTCTTCGAGTTTATGGCCTCCTGGTAATTCTAGGTACAAACGAGACCCACTTAGACTGAACGGCCTGGTAAAATCTAGATTTTTATCTTGGCGCGCGCGAACACAGATTATACAAAAAACAGTTTGACTTTTTAAGAGGCAAATTATACATGAGGAACCAAATAATTATGTTAATTTATTGTATGTGTAGTATTTGATTACATGATTATTCAAATGTATTTATTTATTCTCGAAATTTCATTATAAATAGTATATAGGTATTAATCTAAATGTAATTTTAGGAATTAGGTACGTCACGATCGGATTTTGTTTTTAGTGTTTTAATTAAAATATTAGCTTAAAATGTATATAGTGTGAACTCGTCTTCTTTTATATGTAGGTATTTGTACTTATTAAATACTTTAATTAGTATTGAAAATTGTATGTTTTGTTTTGCCGTCTATCAATCACATCAAAGATAAGTTACAATAAAAAACATGATACAAATATTTTCTATCTTGAAAACGTGTCGTACTGTTATTATCAATTTTAAGATAAAAACTTTAATTTTAATTTCAACGAACTTTGTTATTATACCTACGAATCCGTGTATCCCTTCCCAGTAAGTCGATTAGAAGATCCTGTGTTTTTCCCGGTATCAATAAACATCATTCTGCGTATTATTTAAGACAAGGCCTATATCCAGTGAGATCGAGATCTGATATATTTCATTGACGATTGGGACTTGGTCTAAAATAAAATTAATGTAATATCCTACCTATTAAAAAAAAATGTCACTAACAAGTTAGGTATAATATTTTATAATACAAATAGGGAGCTGGATGCCGTACGGTTTTGTTCGCAAAAATCTCTATCTAAAAAACAAAACGACACTGAAATTAAGTCACGTTGGCTGTGGTTAATATTCATCGGCACAGAAACTTGACCATAAAGAATTAATTATACGATCAATAAGTATATTTTCTACTTTGTAAGACTTAGCAACTAGTTGTGAAATATAATCATGTGCAAGTGTCGGAGCCTTTTCGATTTCCGTAATATTTATTAGATATATATAGAATAATCGTCCCAGTGGCTAAAATTTCTTCCCTTTTCTTTAACTACGTTCACAATTATACACTACGGTCTACAGAAATATTAAATAAATATCAGTTTATTGTCAGTATTGGCATTATGATTGAGATAGAGGTTACCCGTTAAATATTATGTATCCTACGCGTATTAGTATTACAGAGTAGTAGAGCCTCACTGATTTCAGCATGAATGGGCCGGTTCGACCGGGAAAGGACTACCCTCTCACAGAATACCGACGTGAAATAACATTATTCCTACTGTTGTGTTTCGTTCGGTGAGTGAGAGTGCCGGAGGCAAAATCATCCCCTTCCCCTCTTCCCGCTCCTTCTCCTTCCCACTTCCTTTCCTAAAGGGTCGGCAAAGCGCAAGTGATGCCTCTGGTGTTGCAGGCGTCCATAGGCTACGGTGACCACTTACCATCAGGTGGGTCGTATGCTAGTTTGCCACTCCAGTTGTACAAAAAAAAAATGCAACGCGTTCAAGTAAGTGAAGGCAAATAAATTTAAGCGTTTAGAAATTTCTTAATATAATATACTGAATATACTGTACTAAACGAACTGATTTTGATAATAAACATAAGTTACTTTTTTATTCATATAACAATTAAGGCGTAATTGAATAAAAAAAATTTGATCACTTCAATACTAGGTGCTGTATTAAATTCTCGATAGCAGAACGAAAATTTTCACTCTTGGGATATTGCTGGCTTATACTACAGCTGGCAATTGGGTTAAATGCTTAGAAGAATATTTGTGTTACCTATATAAATTTTATTGCTGGTAAAAGAAGCGGTAATAAAATGATTACAAAACAGGAAACCGTTTCACAATGATAAACTAAAATAGCTGACAATTCTGATATCGAATGTGACTAAGTGAGGGAGTTGTTACATGATGTAAGTTTATATTGTGTATTCTACAATTTAAAATAACAGATATAACTTTTATTTCAACAAAAATCTTACTTGAAATATGTCGCGGTTGAGTTACTAAAGATTTTTCTAATCGTACCTGCAATATTTCCTTCAGCGGTGTGCGCTCCGAGCGGCGAACGTGTACCCGCGTGCGTTTAATGAGTGAAGGTAAATGTGATTGTGCTTGCCTTCTCTATTATTTAGGTGATGAGACCTGAGCATATCAAGTGAATTATTTACCAACATTCGAATAACGATCGTGAAGTTATACCCAGACTCATTTTTCAACCGTATCTGAATTGAAACGGTGTTCTGAATGAAACACATAAATGGTTTAAGTCAAGCCAGCAATCAGTGTTTATAATATATTATTTCTGAAAGGGGGTGGACAGAAGTGTATTACTATCACATTTTGCCAACTATGATGTTTTATATTTCATGTAATAGTGTGGCGGTGAGCCTATTGCCATTTACCGGGCACAGTTCAGTTAAACAACCGCTACCAAAGCAGTATTTTAACATACAGTTCTTTTATTAATCTTCTTCTATCTGAACATTGTAAATGAGATTGTTTATTGGTTTTGGCGACTATTCTACAACTATAAGTAGATAAGCCCATAATATCTCTCTACCTTTATCAAAGAGCAACACGCAACCTGTTCTGATCCAAATCGGTCAAGGTCAATAGCAATCGTTACTGGTACGAGTGGAGTACTAGGAAAGCAGCAATTGAGGGAAATCGGAATGCTGTTAGTCTAGGGCTGTCTACAACTACATCCGATGAACCCAAATATTTCAATCCGAACCTTATTTTCTCAACATAATGTCTATATTTCGCTAATTAGGCTTTGTCGCTGACAAAATATTCATGTAGTAAGCTTTTAGCCATAATCACTGTAGACGACTGTTAGACAAATTCTTTTGACATCGCGGCTAACTCCTGCGTTACCTTCTACTGTTTCCTGAACGCCTGGTATCAAATCTTTGGATGAACGAAATATTATTGACGTTACCAGTCAGTTATAAAAAGCAAAGATTTACCGTACAAGCTCTCACGATTTGTTCTCCTTGAAGAGTGAGCTCACACATTAAATAGAGTACGATAGTGTACAATTTTCAATATGAGTGAGCGTGACGATATTTATCGTTTATAATTCGTGTAGGTATGTCATGTGCATTGTGAAGCATTTTAAAGCAATTGCCGTTTGATTAATAAATGATTACTTATTTAATTTGAAAAATCTTAGTCGAAAACTGAGGTTATTTGACAGATGAAAAAGTATCTATAATTTATGATTGCATACAGCTGCTCGACAAACAATAATTCGTTCAAGTCTTAAGATATTTAGTAATCGATTAGTTACTTAATCAAAATTTGAGATGCAAAAAGATAGTTAAAATTAATTTGCAATGAAATATACGGTATTTCAAGGAATAAAATTTAAATTAATCTGTTTATCACTACCATTAAATCCAAGCAGAAGTACATAAGTACTTACGTGCTACAGGCAAGTTCATACCGTGTGTATAAAAAGAGGTTTGTCATTTTGAAAAAGGTTAACTATGCTATGGGTTCGAACAAACAAACATTTGTGCGATCCACAAATCGTTATCCCGAGTCTGAGTGTTTTTTTATGTTCTTTGTTTGAATGTTTGTAAAGTCTTTTGCGACACAATATTTAAAGCTAGTGCAGGAGTTAAAATAAATACAAGTATGCGACTGGCTACTGCAACTCAAAGTGATAAGCAGCCGTAAAACCAAATTAAATAAAGAAATTCAAATATATTTTGACGTTCTAAAATAAATAAATTATTCTGACCGCCAAGAAAACTGTCATTTTGTTGACTGCTCTATTACTTTTGTGTGCTTTTTGCTGACGACTTGGCTTACTTACGAAATATTAATTACATACTGATTTGGCCTTCTTCTTGCTTCTTCTTGAAGCAACAACATTTGGATACAAGAATTGGACAAATAACAATAGTAATTGGCTACAGTTATAATAATGAATAATTTAATTAGCTCACTATAATAACCTTTTACGTTCATAAGTGTTATTTTGTGGCCTAAATTTTGAACTTTCACAACTTTAATTGTAAGTCGTAAATAACTTTGATCACTAATAGTAATTACTTATTATTCCTAAGGTTTATCCTTTCTAACAATGAGAAATTATATATCATGCAAATATTTTTTTACTGTATATGTTTTTGCTCAACTGCAAAATCGAATGATGGGTACAATTATAGCGCGATAAGATATAATTGTAGCAGTGTCTACATATGTCATTTTTAACTCTTTCGCTGCATTAATTCAAATGCTTCGATTAGGTAATTAATTGATTTACAATTGACGCTACAATTGGGCATCACTAAAATATCTATGGTCATGTCAATTAACCGTTTGTATACCTTTTTATTTTATTGGATTGGGATAGACTATAGATGACAATCTAAAGTCCAGAAAGGTAATCTATGAATTGATTTAAAAAGTATAATGCCAAACACAGTTATTTCTGGCTCTGAATTAAATAATTACACTAAGCCTGACCTCATCATGATCAGCAATTGCACTCGTGGCTATAAAACATTAAACAAAGCTATTTATACTATCTACTATTATATATATATCATAATTTAATTTAAGTCCATACTTATATAATTTTCGGGAATACTAGGATTGCATAACATCTTCATTGATAAACAGTTATGTGAATAATCAAATTTAAGTATGCATTGTGCGGAAGCCTCGAATTTCAATCAGCTTAAAATTATGTAAGTCCGCCTAAATTGAATTTTTAACAAGAATATCATTATCTGGATATACAAAACATGGGATTAAATATGAATTTTAAATTAAGAATAACTGTATTTTATAATTACTTTCCCGACTCAATTATGTGTGAAAGTTCTTCGCATTCATACACTTTGTTAATAATTTTGTATTTGAGGTTTTGTAAACAAAAAGAAAAATAAACTACTGTCCACAGTTACATAGAAGTTTGGTATAAATATTGTTAAAAAATATATAATTATCCTAGAAACTGATTAGAACATTTTCTTCCTTGTTAAAATGAAACAATAAAAAATAACACCTATCACTATTCCAACATATCTACGTTTAAATGTGTTATACTACTAGCAACAAAGCACGCATGACACAAAGATTTTCTAGGTCTTAAGGCATACGTGTTTTGTGTACCTACCTTAAAGTCGCATTCAACTTATGATATCCGCATAGATATACATATATTAGGATAATCAATGGATAAATACATTTATTTGTAACATCAACGAAGAAATAAAATTGAAGTGTCAGTCTACAACATCGAGATCACAAGACGTAAGAGCGGCAAATTTTTTAAATGACTAAAGGGAGCATGTAGAATCTTCGTCTATAGATACAGCAACATGCGAGGTTTGGACTAGGCTATTGAATTTTTATAACTTATGGATGTCTTCCAAAATGTCACGCTGTCAAATCGCGGGGAATAGTCAGTTATTAATAAAATCATAGGATTTTTCAGATAGCAAGCAACCCTAGCCATATGAAGGGTGTGTGGCAACGCGTGGGTGCTGACGTGTATGTTTATAGCGCGTTCTTTACTTCGTTAGTTTACATTATTAAACCATTAACTAAAAGGAATGTTTGTTTCTTCTATGAAGGCGGCTAACAGTTCTTTAGGTTATTAACAAGGCCATGTTGGGAGAAAAGTCCTTTTTAATGTCCTTGACTTAAATTGGTAATTATTGTAGTAAGTCCGTGCCCGATTTCATAGCTTTCGAATACAATATATGAAGACGTATTTGTCTTTGATTAACTGCTTTGTTTTGGGTTAGAGTTCCGTGGCTTTTTGCGCTTGTGTTTGCGTGAAATCATGTTGTAAAGTGTTATTGAATTTCTTTGTTAGGTAATTCTTATTAGCAGGACGGCATCTGGATATATACTCGGAATATACCAATAGGCAACATGTGTGTAATGTACCTCTGCCTACTCTGTTTGACATATACACTAAGTAAGTCTATATTAAGTGCGTAGATCTGAGAAATACATTTGAACTTAACGATGACAGGTTATTAAAATCTCACTACAACTATTTTATGTATATATATATCTTACAATAATACCTGCCATATTTCATGGCTACGTTTGCCTAGCAGTGGGGCAGGCCCATGATCTTCTCAGTATGAGAAGGGTTAGGCCATAGTCCACCAAGCTGGCCACTTGCGGGTTCGCAGTCTTCAAATATCTTATGGCTCAGTTATGCAAATAAATAGGCAAAATTAAAACTAACTAGATGCTTTATATGTGCACATTATACAACTATAATAACCTTAAATTATCTTCAGTTAAGTAGATACATAATGCATGGTATTCAAATATATTACGCGTGCCAAATTAGTGCAAAATGTAGTGTAATTTATCTTGTTTTGAATGAACAGTAGCATGTCAGTAGACAATGCAACTTACTTCATTAAGCCATAATTTATTGAAAGTCTTTACAAAAGTAGTTATGTTCTCTACTATTCATAAATTTGAGAACCTAGTAGTTCGTGAACTTAAATTTCCCTTTAATTGTAAGTAGGTACTAAATTCTATATCAGTACGTTAACTAATAAACGCAAATCATTTAAATTATACGCGAACATTGATTATCTTCAGTTTTATTACCGCAAATTTCTTGTGAAATGCCCAACCAACTTAAACATGCTAAACATAAATTCACTGCCAAAACGACAATGATGTAGCAAGTTCAGAATTAGCAGAAGGGCTTTGTATAGTCAGTTAACGAGTGTATCGGCATAAACTTATCCCGCTTAGGTATGTGTGGCGTTAACGGCCCGGCGACTAGCTTTCAGACGGTTAAAATTCGCTTCCGCGTGCAAAATGTACGCTGGCTTCTCACCAAAAGGGTATTGTGCAAATAACTGTTGTTTTCAAGACTTAGCTTTTGGGTAACGTGTAACCTTCTACCGTTTTCTGAGCGCCTAGTATCGAATCTTTGGACGGAAGAAATATTATTGACGTTTTGCTAATTGGTTGGTATTGATAAAGTTACTCCGTCTTTCGAGTCAACTTATGATTATAAATATCTACATATTATATTGATTTTGATTATGTATGATATGGCAATATTAAAAATCAAAGCTATTATTATAAAAATATTTAAAAAAAAATTGTTATAAATTCTTTAAGAACTTTTCTCTATTGAACTGGACAAATCTCGATGAGGTGAAAATGCCCTTTTGGCGCGCACTTTTTAGTGGTCATAAAAAAATAATGAAATCTTCTCAAAGATGTTTTGTCATATTACCTATTTATCTGTTTTCGTTGACGAGTAAAGTAAGATTAGATTTTTTTACAAGTTAGATATTAGATAATTATATTTTCTTTGTACTTTCAGAATAATTTAATCAAACTTAAACGTAGTACATATTTTGTGTTAATGTAACTATAAATATGCGCTGCGATAACTACAATTTATATTCATAGTACAGAATAATAATAACTTTATATGTTAAATCGCCATAATAAGCTCATAAAAATGTCAATGAACTGTTATATCCAAAGATTCCGGGAATGTCCTATTGCGGCATAATACTGGAAACATAGAAGTCTTGTGACTAAAATAGTTACGATTGTCATGAATGAATTAAATTATTTATAACAGACATATTGTCCCCTGCACATTAATATTTTCCACATGCAGTAATTGTTTTCGTAATTATGTCAATATGAAAGTTCCCAATGTTACTAAATGACGTCGATCATAGATGATGGGAGCGTCCTGTGTCTATGCGCGGGCGCAGCCGGGTACCACATGTTGTCACATTAGGGGGTGGACATATGCACTTGTTACAGGGTTGCCGATTGATAACATCAGTTGGAAGATGTCAGCAAAACAACAAGGTTCAATATCTTTAGTTAGGGGTCTATTTTTCGACGCCCGAATGTATTGATTTAAGGGTTCAATCCAGCATTACACTCTCCTATTAAGTGATTGTGATATAATTATCAGTTTGGCTGTTATGGGACGATTTCCTTTAATAAATAAAACTAAAGTGGTGAACCACTCTAATATTTTTTCTTGCGCAGCATACATCTTTTTAAGAAACATGTTAAAGAAGAATACTACTATTATACAAAAACTAATTAAATAACAAATCAAAACTTTCTGACACTAATCGCTTGTTATTTAATGAGTGCCACACACCTAATTGTAGTTCACGGCAATTACCTAATAGACTTCACAATAGTTATTCATTTTATCGGTCATAATAAATTATAATCGACAACTGTGAATTAATCAACGTATGTGGCAACCCTATCGCAGTTTACCAACAATGCGCGCTAAATCACCCGCAGAGAGCGGCGCGGCGCGGGCGTATGCGTTTGACATGCCGCGTTACGTTTAACGACACATTCATGTCTTCCTGACTCTGCGATGTTCTCATAGATGCGATAGCCGAATAAACTTCTATCGGGTACTGGCTGCCTGGTACTTTCGTAGACGATTCGAAGTTGTCCAAAAAAAGTGTTTTGCATAATTTATGCGAAGTTTTTTAGTTTCTTAACGTTCACTGGTTTATAAAGAAATCGTTTTTTTTACCTTTCACCTCAGTAATTTCGTAGAAACTACTTATATTAAAAGACCCAACCACGAACTAATTGCCTATTACTTACTTAAACGGGAACTATTAGAAAAATTAAGGTATTATTTTTGACATGTTAACTCCATTTCTTCGTTAAAATGAATACATTGTCCATATCAAGAAAAAGGATAAAAAAACATTAATGTGCATTTAAATAAGAGTGGGCATTGTAAAATGTAATAAACTTAACCTTTTAATTGACCTAAGAAATGGATTTATTATTCAGAGTTCAATAGTTTAACGCGGAGCAGTAATTTGCAACATTGTTAGTCATGAGAAGTGAGCCCGAGAACCATTTAATAAACAATGTAAATAAGGCTTATCTATATGAATAACAGATTTTGTTTCTATAAGTAAAATTTATTTACTTTTCATGGCTTTAAAGTAAATGTTGTTTCAAAATCATTTGATATTCCTTTTGCGACTACATACACACGGAGATGAGTTTTGATTAGATAAGCGTCAAATAACATAAAGTAGGTGCACAGACCAACGTACTTACGCCTGTTTTCAACAACAACTAAATGTTGAATGTAGCTCAGGCGGCCAAAGATTACATTTAAACTTCGTGCCGAACGTAGTGTTGCCGGGCACTCTAGTCGGCTTTTATGAACGACCATCCATTACCGAACGGCTAATTATACATGTACAGCACTATTTTGCGACATTATACTTATTTATATTATCTTTCAAGCGAACGAATGTTGTGTTCATCTGTCAGATACAAATGCATACTGTTTACCTTTAAATAAATAATTTTATAAGTTGTAGACCGTAGAAGCATCGTCATTATACATAAAATTATATATTAAAATTGCTCAATACACACAATATTTCAAAATCATATTTTATAATGGGTGAAATTGCGCTCATCAACATGTAAGTATTTGCGTTTGTTTCGTTGTTATTAGCTTTGTTCTCTGATAAAACTCAAAATTCTTGAATTTATTTTCACCGTAATACGTAGCGATTTCTTTAGCTTATACGCGGATATTGTGAAATTATAAAATTACTACCAGCAAAGCACAATAAATTATAACATGATGAAAATGATTGGTTAACTACTGGTGCAGGAGTTTCCACACTATACTTTCGCTATCGCTTCTCTTGTCGAATCGTAAATTTTCTCGCCTAGCCAATATTTTACATGGTCTGAAACACGAAGCTCTGGCAACACCGCCGCACGCCCGCACTATTTATTTTGCGAAGGTAACGAAATTAATAATAGGCTTTCATTCAACCATATATATGTACCTATATTAAATCTATCCTTTTTCAATTATATAAATAACAAAATTTAAAGTGAATTATCAGCTTTAATTAAAGTTTCGTGACAGTTGAATGCGTTTATTAAATTTTCGAAGGTACCAAATTATTAAGCAGCTTTCTTCTTTATCTTCTAAAAGTATAGCAAAATTAAATACGCAAGCGTAAAGTAAGCCAACAGATAACGAAAAAAGTCATGCGATGAACTAAAATATCCTTTTTTACGATCAAAGCCAGTCTCTTTATCTTACCATTACATTAAAAGCAAGCCAGCAGCGCATAGTTAATCTCACCTCGTACGAGTTAAAAATAAAAACAAGTACTTAGTTTACCTGCAATGGCCACAGTTTAAAGCTGGCCAATTATTTTTATCGCCCAAGTTTGTATCCAGCTTTTACATCTTCGTACATTCTGCTACCCTGGTACTGGTTACACGAAATTTACATGGTCCCTAAGGAATAAGGGGGCGTTGCTACGCGTTCGTTACACAAGCTTTTACGACGAGAGAGAACGAGACAGAAGGTGTACAAAATGATTTAATAAAATGTAAAGATGTATTTAAATGGCTTGTAATTATCTAATAAGCATGAAACATTTATGTTTTATTCATGATTACTACAAGTATTTTGTTTATTTTATGGAATCATTAAGGTTTTAAAAAAGTAAAGGTAATAAAACTATGCCGTAGGCGTTTCCTTTACGTACCTTAGCATTTAATTATTCGGCTCTCTAGTTATCGTAACCATTGTAGCCGAAGATTGTTGTGTAGGTGGTCACAGGGACTCGTTAGGATAAATTAAACTTTCTCTAAACACATCCATTTAACAAAACGTTGTTTTCGTCGCCGGGGCGATGTACTTACGATCTCGCTCCCTCCTAGGCAGAAACTTTATTTAACTCCATTGATCTTACAATTTATAAGGTAAGTATAATTATACACATTTTTCAGTTATGCATTAGGTATGTCTAAAATCGATACGTATTGAAATATTCGAATCTAAGTAAGAACAAGATTATAGTGAAGTAATAAAGTGTACTAAAATACTAAAACCTACATAAAAAATCGTTAAATTTCTTCCTCAAACCCAGATGACACTTTTTCATGGTAATCCTGAAAACTGAAAATTGATATCCGCAACATTAGTTAAGGAATAATATCATCTCATTACGAATTTCATATACATATATATAAATCGTATTGAATTTGCCAAGTGTCTTGAGATATACTTAGGTTAATAATGTTGTCATTTGAATTAAGATTCTTACAAGTTAAAAACTTACGAACTTCTTTACAAACATATTTTGTCATTACAATTTAATAACTTAGTAAACCAAGTTGCCAACGACAATTTAAATTGGTACAGAGGTCTATAATTTCAAATAATTCCTCTACAGTTTTCCAATCAATACTCTACTATTAAGTATGTTATATTTGAGTATTTCTGCAATCTAAACTAATACTATAAAAAGGAAACATTTGTGTTTTTGTATGTATGTTTGTAATGTTTTCACACAAAAACTATTGGACCGAATTCAAAAATTCTTTCCCCATTTGAAAGCTGCATCTTCACTGAGCGACATAGGCTAAAATGCAATAATATAACCCACGGTGTGAAAAAATTCGTCATAAAAAATCTGTCATCACGTGCGCTGCGGAAACTATTGATGACAGAACAAAAAAATGTTCTACAGTATTATAGAACGTATCAATATCTACAAAAAAGTCTAGAATACCATATGTACAACTACTGTAGTTATGCTAGTATAACTACTTTTTTACATTTCAAAAGTTGATATAAGTGCCGACAATAATCAAGCCATATTATTCATACCTCTGTATTAATCTTTATCCCATTAAATGATACTTTTTTTAAGTTTCAATACCCGTAAAATACATTTAAATTATTAAAATCGGACATTTCATTCAAAAGATATAATTCTTTAGATATAGTAGGTAGTTTCTAAATATTAGTAGGTAGTTTTTAAGTATTAGCTATATATATAGCTAACTACACCTATATAGGTGTAGTTAGACTTATTAATTTCTTTAGTTGTAGTTTTATATGTTAAAATTAGATAACAAATTAAAAGTAGGTATTGGGTAATAAATTAAAGTCAACGCGGACGAAGTCGCGGGCAACAGCTAGTCACTTTATAATTTGATTAAAAACACGTTTGACACATTGTTCAAATCACGATAATCGTAATAGCATATAATATGTATATATTTTACTATACTAACTGGCATTTTATGCACATGTTACTTTGTATTTATGCTATGCTAGTTAGCTGTTATGCTAGTTTTATTACGCAAAAATTGGTATTGATCTCACTAACTATTTATACATCTGAAAATATTTTTAAAATTCAGATTGTTCTTTTCTATTTGGTTACTCGTCCATTGTTTAATCTCATTTTGTCATGTATGGAGACGGAAAACATCGTAAGAATATATTATTGATTACTCAAAGATATATAAAAAGACTGCCAATCCGCATTTGCAATTCGGCTTTCGGGCTAAACGATCAACGGGTGATCTTCTAGCGTTCGTCACGCACCTTTGGGGTGAGGCTATGGACAAGCACGGCGAGTCTTTGGCTATCAGCCTAGACATAGCCAAAGCTTTCGATAGAGTCTGACACCGGTCTCTTCTTTCCAAGTTTCCGGCCTATGGCTTGGCCCCTCAACTGTACACCTGGATTGCAAGTTTCCTGCAGAAGCGTCGTATTCGAGTCCTTTGCGACGTTCGCGCTTCCAAATTTATGCAGGTCAATGCAGGAGTGCCTCAGGGGTCCGTCTTATCCCCTGCGCTCTTTCTTCTGTATATCAATGATATGTTGAATCTTGGCGACATACATTGTTATGCGGAAGACAGTAACGTGCATGGGTGATATCGCGGACATCCTGGGGCCAAACAGGCTGAGGTGAAGGAGAAAAAGCAGGAGCTTGTCGTTGAACTTGACCAGACCTTGGATCGCATCTCTGAATGGGGTGCCAAGAACTTGGTACAGTTCAATACCAGGAAGACCCAGGCATGCGCGTTCTCATCAAAAAGTTCCTTCTCCTCCCTTCTCTGAAAAACACTTCGCTGGTGATACATGACAGCCTCTCCATCTTAGGTACGGATCTTTACCGCTCCCTTAATCCCAAAACCTACATCGAAAACTCGAAGTTCTGAACAGGGTGAGGCGGTTCTTCACGCCTGGACAGCTATATCTATTGTAAAAGGCACAAGTGCGCTCTTTTGTGGAGTACTGTTCTCATCTTTGGAATGGCTCTGCGCAGTACTTGCTGGACGCTCTCGACAGGTTACAGCGGCGGGCTGTCCGTATCATCGGAGATCCAGAGGTCACGAGTTTACTGGAACCTCTGCAACTTTGTAGGGAAATTGTCTCATTGGCATCATTCTACAGAATATACCACGGGGAGTGTTCTGAAGAGTTATTCCACCTTATCCCGCCCTTCCCTTTCCTATCCAGAACAACGCGTGCTGGGCTCAGATGTTATCCTTACACAGTAGTCGACTAGAGCGCGTACCAACAAGTTTGGGTCCTCATACCTCTGCCGAACGATCAAGGCATGGAATTCTCTGCCAAGGCACGTGTTTTCTTCTTCCTTCTATCCTGGGTTCTTTAAGCGGGGCGTGAAAAAGCACTTTCTCAGGCCGTCAAAGTAGAGACCTCAAAATCGCCTCGGCTGCTATGAGGACGGTGTGGAGGCCACTGCTTTTAGACCACACGACTGCTTACCATCAGGATGAGTGTGGTCATTCAGACGAGCAAAAAGTGGTGTGGTCTATATCTATACAGTTAACCCGCCACTTACTAACAAGAATGGACGAGTTTAGCAAAAAGTCTTTATTCAAAACCAAAATTCTTAAGAAGGCTTCTCTTTTTATTAAGACCTAGAACATAAAATAAAATTAGTTAATTCTCTCTGCAAAGCAAGTACTTGTTAACAAACGTGTTATACGTCACGTAACACCGTATTTCTTGATCAGAAGTAGTACTTACTTTATTTTTATAACCATTCAATAGTGTGATTTTTATTCCAATGGCGCTATTTAAATTCTAGTTCAAATTAATAAACACAAAAGTTCTTTGATGGCCTATTGTTCCTTTTTTATACGTCTAAGCTTGTCCATACAAATGCATCTATTTGTCAAACTTAATTTTAGAACTCTGACTAAAGCTACTCATTCTACTGTTTTAAGAAAGTTGTCCAAATATGGCTAAAAGATGTAATTACATTTGTTTCAATTAAAAGACTAAAGAAAAGCGCTGCGATTACTAAAATGACTCTAGACTCCTACATATTCTTTAGCATTTATTCATACGAACTTATGTTTACGCCCGCTACAGTCCAAACTTTTCACTCTAGCCACGCTACTGTAGAAAGTTCCAAAGTTTTCCCGCGCATTTTCCCGACGTATTGATCCATGTCCTATCTCTCTCCCACTTATTTGTCAAGGTCTACCGACTCCCTCACGTTTTAACTAACACCACCTATGATGTTCTTATCGCCTGGTAGTTACCGGGCGTTAGAGCACCGCACGCCCGCACCGCGCACACATGCGCAATACATTCTCTGTCCATACACCAATCCTATGCTTCCATCATGCCTGTCACATAGACGCATGGCTAGTTCTCACGTTGTAGTTGTTACGTAGTTAGTAAGTTTAAACAAAGTTTGCAATATATTTTTTAATTATTATAATAATTATACTCACAATTCATGTATGTGGCAATTGTGGCCATAATACCTATAGGTATCTATTTGAATTATGTGTTGCAAAACTAGAAAGTTATATACCAGGAGAGTTAATACTTAAAAGTGTACTGTCTTAGACTATTAACTTTCTCAAAATATATTCTTATCGCATAAAAAGGTCTTTACAAACATTGAAAACTTTATGAAATCTGTTTTTAGAAATAAATTCGTTTCCAATGTACTAGCTATACTTACTTTAATTATATAAATGCTTCCGTCGAAGTATCGCTTTGGGTTTATCTAGCTTGTTATAAAAGAAGATTGAGATCTGGTTCTTCGTAAGCTGCGGTTAGTACTTAACTAGGAACCTGTTAAAAGTTAAACATTATACCACCTGACTTATTGTGTTAATCATTATTACACACAATAATTTAAAAAAAGTTGGTGAAATTCAATAATTAAATTTGACATTACACCTAAAAGAGAACCAAAACAAAGCTCTGAACAGTTATTTGTTAGTCAACTACGACGACGACGTGAGCCTGCTGTAATATCGCTGCCCCCTTGTCACTGCGCTTAACTTCTCAGGACGTATGTTCGCCTAGTATATTGGTTGACATATTCGTGGAACAGTGACGTAACGTGACACGATTAGTTTTAACGACCGTGACAAGACAAGCAGAGTTCAAGAGTCGCAAAACAGATTTTAATGTACTAGAATTAGGTATGCTCTTATAATGTTGCTTTTAAAGCGAGTTAAATTTTGGATGAGTACTGTCACTAAGTTCCAAGATGTATTGCAAAATTGATTGAAAAATTGTAAGAATTGAAAGCAATAAAATATAACATTGAGAGACGCTAACTCGAATATTAGGTAACAATTTGCATATTGCATGCAAATACAAACGTAATTTTACTGTTATGTAGTCACGTTCTTTGAGTCACATCCTGGGCCAGACCGGGCGGCCGGCGAGCAAGCGGCGTCAGACAACGCCCGACTATTATAAACTTTGTGACGAATATTCAACCAAACAAGTGAACCTATTGTTCTAACCGATTTGTATTTCCGTCGATGAACAAAAAATCAAACAGTTTCTGGAGCCATGTGTGTTTATTACTACAATTTTGTTTCGAAAGAAGCTATACCTACACATAATGTTATCGGCAAATTTTGAAATGTGTCGTTTCACAAGTCCCTTTGGCCTTTTATAGATGTCATGTCATAACTCAAACATTTACAACTTTATAGTGCATCTGCCAAAACAAACTGTACCATAACTGACGGGTATGGCGCAAACTAATATAAAATAGCTCGGAAAAGTTCACCCAAATTCTTCCCGTAATACCGTATGGTTCTAAACGGTGTAATTGATATTGGAAACACGGAAAGGGGTCGATGCGCGGGAACCGGTATCTATCGAATTAGACATGTTAGCGGGCAAACTCGCTCATTAAACATAGTTTTTGTTTAGTTATTTACTGTCAAGTTTTATTAAATCAGGATGGTTAGTAAAATCTTTTTCATAATATAGATTCTTTATAAATATGAAAGATAAAAATAGGAAGTCAGGTAAAGATCTACTATGCAAGAACAAGGCCTCACACGATGTTAACATATGTAATTAATTATATACTTTGATGTCTTATAAAGATATAGAAGCGAAGCCTTGCAATTTATGAATGCCTAGTACCGGAAGAAACGGTTCCAGAAATCACAGTACTTAGCACTCCGTTAGCGTACCTTTTAGCAAGTTTTGGAATTCAAATCCGCCGCTCAAAATTGTTGCTAAATGTTATAAGCGTTCGCATTGTGTGGGTGCCGGTGATTTCCTGTCAGTTAAACATTTTAAATAATGTATATAATGTGTACTTTATATAATGTGTTTGTATTCTACCTACGGTTTGAAGTTTAAAATATTGCGTGACGTCAAGGATCTAATGGATTTCGTGGCATAAAGTTTTAGAATTTGACATGAGGCACCGGGTTTGATTCTCAGGTTGGCAAAATTTATTTTTAGTTGTAATGGAGTATGGAATTGCATCCTATAATAAGCTACAGCCCATATTATATACTCAGGGCAAAAAAACAAGCATGCGAAATGTGCATAAACAGCATTTCTGCCTTACGCGACTCACGCCTAAATATCCATAAGGATAGATATAGAAGTGTAAAAAAAACATTTAGAAAATGTATACTATGATAAAATTCCTCACTAAACTGAAACAATTTTCACGATTATTAAGCACTAGACTTTCGACTAATGTTTGGCTGTAATGCAAAACATAATTATTGCCTCCGATAATATGTAATTTATATTGTATTGCGTAGGGCTTAGGGTAATATTATAGTGAAAGTACGACTTGCGTCTTGCCTACATACGAGATACATCGTTAATCATGTAGGGACAGCTTTAATAAATCCACGAGCACTTGTAACTGGCTTGTTAGCCAACATTCTCTAAGCTTCCTTGTGATGTCCGAACATTGTATATTATATTGAGGTTTGTATTGTAGTTACGTAACTTTAATAGACTTCATGGATGGGCACAGCTGTTGAGTAAGCCGCTACATGAGCACTAACAACCATCGAAAATCGAAGTCAATCAAATCGTCACAACAGATTTTTATGTCTAAAATGTTGGATACTATTCAATTTCGAACAAGTATTTTATCCACAGTCTTAATTATGATTAAGGATCTCGGTATTCTTTTGCATATTTGTATTTTAAGCACTGTTTTATTTTTGTTACAGGTACGAAAGAACTTCTGATGATAAGGAATAGTACAGCATTTTTCTTTACAGTCCTTAAAATGTTATTCAATTTGCACAGTGTAAGTTATTGTTTTACGTTTCTTTGATTTAGTGATAAATTTACTATTGCTCGTGATTGGGAGTACCCAGTATACAATAATATAAAATACATAAGTAGTAACTTACGGTCAGTGTTTTATAATTATTATTATGACCCGTTGAGGAGGCGTCAACAATATTTAAATTATTAATAAAATATAATAGTTTCAATTTACATAAGGTACAGAATTAATAATACGAAGCTATACCAAAATTTTATTTTAAAAAGTTGATCTGTAATTAATCATCAAGTCCGTGTAGTAACTAACTTGTGTCAGTCATCTTTTACAAACAAAATATATAATATTTTGTTTCACAATGAAATGTAAGGCTTTTGCAACTAAATGTAAACAATTGTACTAGGCAAACATAAGATACAAGTGGTACAAAATAAATACGAAAGCTTCGTGGCTAAGGTTACGTGGGAATGCCACAAATAGGTCAAAGCTTTGCAGTGTCAAGTTCTATCAACATAATACGAAAATGCCTACTTGAAAGATCACTTTTAATTGTTATTGTTTGTTATAGTCCAAACTTAAAGCGTATAATGCTTCATGTAGCACCAACAGGTAATAAAGAGATAGTAGTAAGGTGTAAGAGAGATAAAAGATTCAATTATAAACACAGAATTACAATAAACAGGATAAAAATACAGCCTACGTAAAGGCAGCGTGAGATAAGTTATATTCGCTATAGATATAGCCATAGCCTCTACACTGAAATATAAATATAGAATACTAGGTAAACAGATACCGTGAGAGGTGTTCAAAGGTTTCATAAAGGAGGTAGAATATATGATGTACAATATACAAACTTAATATAATAATTTGCATATATTAAAAAAATCAATATGCGTTCAGGCGCGATGAATGAAACGACGATAATGTACACTTCCGCACAAATACATGCGATGCGATGTTATTTGGGACACAAACATTTAACAGGGTTCATCAATATTAGCGTTCTTTTATGATAAGAGCATACACCAGCTTGCGTATACATAAAGGGATATAATCTCTTCAAATCTTTACTTAGTGAATCTGTTACATTTTAAAATCATATTTGAATTGACTATTTGCCGTCTATATATCTTATCTTATCTTAAAAAGATTCTGGATAATATTTTTATTTTTATTTTAATGGCACAATGGATAAGTATTAAACGGCATTTGCTGTGGTTTTCACCGTTCAGTAGCCTATGTCTCACTTGAAATCGATGTCATAAATAGAACTTCTTTTAAAAAAGAAAATTCCAAATTCGAAATGTATACTGTCCATAATGCTGCATAAACATCTCCGAAGTTATATGTATTTATAATCTGGTACCGAACTTAGGAGGGAACGTAGACAGAGTTATAACTTATAAATTATAATACACCATCTACATGACGGTAAAACTCAATAACTATATGGTTAGTTAACCGACGAAGTTATAAAGTTTAGTGACGGAGAGTCGATCAGCATCAATCATGGCGAACGAACAATAATTATTATTATTTATTTTAGTGCGTTTTTACTGCGCTTCCCGGCCGGCCTACATTACACCAGTACCTACTGTGTGCATTCATATGTGCGTGCATCCATATGCAACCGGGAATACGTAAAATTTATTTAGGGTTGTCAAAACATATTTTATGCTGTCTAATTATAGGGAAAGTAGGGCACGTTGGGATCTTTGTATAAGCCTGGGATTGCGATTAATTGGAACAACCCAGAAGAAGGTTTAGACGATCGTAGTCAAAGAATCATGCGTTTTGTTACTGGTTTCCGTAATGATATATTCAACTACCAGCACTCAAGGACCAGTATTTTTATTATTGCTGAAGCACAGTTAATCGTTTTTCTGAAGTGTCAGCAACGCGCGCTTTATGTTAATATCTAACATTCATTGACTTATGTTGTCAAAATATCACGTTTATCTAAGGTAGGTAAAGCCCTGCAGTCCAACTTCTGCCAGAGCTCGCTGCCCCCTCTGAGATATCCGAATGGATCACTGGCTCATCGGCCGCAGGAGTAAGCAAATCTGATTGCAAATCTCTTTGCGGCCAACTCCCGAATCGATGACTGCGGTTTGCAACCGCCTAACATTGCCAGCTGCGGCTACACTATGCCTGATATACGTATCAGGCAATGTGACGTTCGTGCGATACTGCAGTCTCTCGATGTTCGGAAAGCCAGTGGACCTGATGGCATCCCAGCTGTGGTCCTCGAAAAATGTGCAGCGGTGTTGTCTCCCACACTTACGCGCCTATACCGGACGTCTTACGCCACAGGCACTGTGCCTGAAGCTCAGAAAGAGGCGAACGTTCAACCGATTCCCAAAAAGGGTGACCGTTCAAAGCCAGGCAACTATCGACCCATAGCTATCACCTCGGTGCTCTCCAAGGCGTTCGAGCGGATTATAAACACCCAAATTGTCAAGGATCTACCTATCGCTACCTGGAGGATCACTCGTTGATCAATGATTGCCAATACGACTTTCAGGTTAAACGATCAACGGGTGATCTTCTAGCGTTCATCACGCACCTCTGGAGTAAGGCTATGGACAAGCACAGCGAGTCTTTGGCTATCAGCCTAGACATAGCCAAAGCTTTCGATAGAGTCTGGTACCGGTCTCTTCATTCCAAGTTTCCGGCCTATGGCTTGTCCCCTCAACTATGCACCTGGATTGCAAGTTTCCTGCAGAAGCGTCGTATTCGGGTCCATTGCGACGGTTGCGCTGCCGAGTTTATGCAGGTCAATGCAGGAGTGCCTCAGGGGTCCGTCTTATCCCCTGCGCTCTTTCTTCTTCATATCAATGATATGTTGAATCTCGGCAACACACATTGTTATGCGGACGACAGTACCGTGCATGGGCAATATCTCGGACATCCTGGGGCCAAACAGGCTGAGGTTGAGGGGAAGAGGCAGGATCTTGTTGTTTAAGACCTTGGACCACATTTCTGAATGCGGTGCCAGTAACTTGGTCTAGTTCAATGCCACGAAGACCTAGGCATGCGCGTTCTCAATAAAATAGTCTCCGTTACTTCCCCTCCCTTCTCTGAAGAACACTCCACTGGTGATACGTGACAGCCTCTCCATCTTAGGTATAGATCTTTTACGCTCCCTTAATCCCAAAACCTACATCGAGAGCGTCATTAAGCAAGCTTCGCGAAAACTCGGAGTTCTGAACAGAACAGAAGGGTGAGGCGGTTCTTCGCGCCTGGGCATTTGTACCTATTGTATAAGTCACAAGTGCGCCCTTGCGTGGAGTACTGTTCTCATCTTTGGGATAGCTCCGCGCAGTACTTGCTGGACGCTCTCGACAGGTTACAGCGGCGGGCTGTCCGTATTATCGGAGATCCAAAGGTCACGAGTTGACTGGAACCTCTGCAAGTTCGTAGGGACATTACCTCATTGGCATGTTTCTATACAATATACCACGGAGAGTGCTCTGAAGAGTTATTCCACCTTATCCCGCCCTCCCCTTTCCTATCCAGAACAACGCGTGTTGGGCTCAGATGCCATCTTTACACGGTAGAGTCGACTAGAGCGCTTATCAACAAGTTTGGGTCCTCATACCTCTCTCGAACGATCAAGGCATGGAATTCTCTGCCAAGGCACGTGTTTCTTTCTTCCTTCAATCCTGGGTCCTTTAAGCGGGGCGTGAAAAAGTACCTTCTCAGGCCGTCAAAGTAGAGACCTCATCATCGCCTCGGCTGCTATGAGGACAGTGTCGAGGCCACTGCTTTTAGACCACACGACTGCTTACCATCATGCGGAGTGTGGTCATTACGACGAGCAAAAAAGAAAAAAGAACAAGAAAACTAACTATTTTTATAGAAATAACGATAATTTAGTATTAAACATTTTTGACAGTAAGCAAAGCAATAAGCATTGTAACATTATAATCTACTCGTTATCCCTCGAGAGCCCCGAGGCCGATGTTTTTTTTCTGTACCTCTGAAAACGTGTATGCGAAATTTCATAACGATCGGTAGAGTAGTTTAGGCGTGAAAGCGTAACAAACTCACATTTGCATTTATAATATTGTAAGTTATGATAGTATGTAGCATTATAGAGACAGCCCTATATTTATAACTCCCGAAATACTGCAGTACCTACTAACGCCACCGTCGTACATTGCGCGGCGACGAGGAAGGAAGGTGTGCACGTGCTTCAAAAAATGATCATGATAACAGGAATTGATTTATTGATCAATGTTTATTTTATTACTTGTTTGACAAAAGAAAAATGAATAGAATACACACTAAGATTTGATTGGAATTAAGACACTTCATAATTTGATAGTGAAGGGAATACCAAACGTAAGAAAAATACGTAAGACAGTATTAAAGAAACTAGATGAGGGTTATTGTGGTTGTGTATGGTACATCCCCATGGGAAGATGTAAGTCACCCATAATTCCTCATTTATTACCAGGCCCTAAGAGACTGACTGACAGGCTGGGTCAGATTATTTCCGTCTATCAGGCACTATTACTAAACTTCGTGCGGCTTGCTAAGAATTTCTAGACGATCGGAGAATCGGTCCTGATGCCTAAAGACTAACGGTCACTAACAGTTATCGCAAAAATGGTTTTAGAAAACCGGTTAAATATTTTTAAGGTCCGGACACCTTTATCGAAGTGTAAGTGTTGAGATGAGACTGTACACCAATTGGAAAATTGTCTCAATCATTCCGTCTCGTCGTAAGCTTAATCGTAATGTACTAGTGTTGACTAACGACTTGCGCTACATCTGTCATTGTGTGATTAATTAACGATGGGAGAAACAAAAATATTTTTATCCTGAAGCACGCTATCGAGTTCTATTTTTAAGAAGATTTATACTTAATGTTTTGATTATATTTTAAAAGTGATTTACAACTATCCAAAGCATCTGTACATTAATACGTGAAGCAAAAACTTAGTACCCCTTTTTACTAAAATTGCGCGGGCAGAGGAGTATGAAATTTGGCACAGTTAATGTTTATATGGAGAAGAAGTAGCGAATACTAATATGTTTATAAAATATGCATAAGAAATACATTAAATTAATGAAAAAACACTACACGCAAACAACAATGCATTTGACACAAGCAATCGAATCGCGTTCGTAGTATTTCGGAATTGTTCGGCTGATGTCGTTGAATTCTTCATAACTATGGTTACATATATGTATATGGAGTAGGTGACTAAATGAAATGTGATTATAAGTGTATAGTAATAAACAATAAAACCTTAATAACGATCAAACTTAAAATTTAAATCAATTATGGGCGAATTCTGACCACTTGGCGACCGCTAGTATCTATAAATTAAGCCATGCTTGAATATTACCGCTTTGTAGTAATAACTTAATTATTATTTTAATTTAGAGAACAAGTGTTCTTAGTTTTGGTTCATGTTCAGTTTCTATTGCATTTTATTACTAGCTATGGCGACACTGAGTTGTGGGTCAGTCTGAGTCTGATTTTAATTATTACGATGTCCATGCGAACTTCGGTTATAAAAGTACCTATTTAAAATCACTCTATACAACTTAAACGTTGTGCTGAAATTCAAGTTAAACAATACATCGATTACTGTACGAATTTTATGGACACAAACATATGAAACTAGAATTTTTATATATGACGATAATCAACTTTAATTTTCTTTAACTTATTATATTAACTAAAATGCTTCTACGGAAGAGGTACAGTCATGCGTTCTTTACATGTCTAAAAATACTGAAGAGACTTTAAATTATTTCACATAACTAGGATCTCATAATTTCTAAATACAATTACGAAGCATGTACTTCTATTAGCATGCAGTCTTTGTTATGTGTCCTAGTTTCAACAAATCGATGTTTAACCAGTACCTACTGTCTATTCACTGCATTATTAGTGTATTTTATTTTACATAATACGTTGAACAGTACTCCTTACTCGTACAAGTAGCTATAAATTAAAACATATTTGTCATACTTGTATTTGTTTTAAACAAATGGGTCAAATTTTACTTAGAGGAATAATTTATTCATAGCTAGTCCGATTACACTTTCTGACAAGTATGTGGAAATACAAGGAAAACGATACTATACTTTGATATACACAGGTTTGACAAAAACACATGTCTAAACACAGAACTATGGTACCTTCGTATAAACCCAGGCCGGCGTTGCATTACTTAAAATATCTTTTATATTTAATCTAGCAGATATGTATGTCTTCAATGGGACGCGGTGATTTCAGAAAATAAGAATATGCACTATTTGTAAAATATCAAGTGTGTCTTATTATCCATAGGTACCGTGTCAAACAAACGTAAGACGATGATAACTTCACCATCTTTCTCACTAAAATATACCAGGTGTCCAGGACTAGATGGAGCCATATTAGGAGATTATCAAGATTTTTATTATGACTGACAAGCACAGAACATTACTCTTATAATTATGTTCTGATCTGACAAGTATCGCGATTTTAAAACAATCAATTATATAAAACATAAAACGTTGCAGTGCTTTACGGCATAGATAATTAATTAATTGATACAGTTAGCCACACCATCTTGCTAAACAAACTTAAAGAAGTAGAAATCGAAGGATCTATGTACAAAATTCTTGAATCTTATCTAAGCAATCGTATACAAATAGATAAATTCAAAAATAACCAAAGTAGTCCAGCCAGCCTTACTTACGGAATGCCGCAGGGGTCAATATTAGGCCCATTATTATTCCTCTTTTATATTAACAATATAAGTAGCGTGAAAATCGCAGAAGACATTACATTGTATGCTGATGACATATAGAAGACTACTTACCTCTTACTATACATAATCAGAAAATACGACAATCTAGTCAGGAAAGATATTTGGGTCCGATACTAGACAACAGATTAACGTGGAGACCCCATATAGAACACCTTAAATCAAAAATCTCACAACAAGTTGCAGCATTACACCGAATTAGAAACTGTATCCCACACAATATACGTCCACTTATATATAACTCGCTTGTAAAACCTTACTTAGAATATTTAGTTGAGGTTTGGAGAAGTGCAGCCAAACAAATCTACATGAAATACAAGTTATACAATAATAACTATGACTACTTAACATCTACCAGTAAAATATACAAACATACAAAAATACTAAGTATTAAACAGTTATACACTTACAAAACATGCATGCTGATAAAGAAAATTATCACAAAAACAATACACTCACAACTATCATTCAGTACAAAATCACACACATACCACACACGACGACGCCACATACTACAACTAGCAACACCCAGAACTGACTATGGAAAAAAGAATATATAATACGAAGGAGCACAGCTGTACAACAAATTACCAGATGAAATAAGAAACACTAAAACCATTGTATAAAAAACGTTTAATAGATTTTGTCACAAAAATACCTCTCCACGGGGCGACGGAGAGGTTATGTCGGGCTCACCGGGGGAGAGATACCCCGGTAATACCGACTAAACCTACCACGGTGTTCCTCGACATAACCATAGATGGCGGGGCCACGCGAATCGCTTTCACATGCAATCGCGACCCCGCCGAGGTTTCGGACCGCCGCGCCATGTGAAACGGCAGGCCACTACATAAATAGACCCTCTACTGTCCCCTTGTAGGGGGACAAAAACACGACTCAGAGGCGCGCGTGGGAACACGTACGCCACCTCTCGGACCTGGTGCTGATCGGGTGGCGGGCAGGCCCATGCAGCCCACCACCCCCAGGGTGGCTGAAGGTCATCTCGCTCCCTCCAGCGCCCGGTTCTGCGGTTGGGGAGAGGATTTAAGCGCTCTCTCTCCCGCTCCGCCGCCTCCTTGATGGACATGACTTCCTCACAGAAAGAGGCGACGGCGTTCCACGACCTCTCGCTCCGGACCATAGATTGAACCACGGCATGGAGCGAGAGGGCAACCATACCGACTGCCGCGATCAACTCACGGCGCTGCGATGCCCAAGAGGGGCAATCCGTAGCGCTACTTGTGCAACAAGTAAAATATTTATTTGATGTCCTGCAGTGGAAAAATATATTATATTAATAGAATAATATAATTCATTGTATTTACCATAACATATTCAAATGAGTAAATGTTTTACAATCCTCTTTGCTGTTTAGTTTATCACACAAGAGCATAATTACATATATCTAAGTGCATATCAATAAAAACGCGGCTGTAATAAAATTGTATTTGACATCTGCATTATAATAACTGTGAGATCGTAAATTGACACATATGTATGACAAATTTTATCGATGCATTTTTCGCTTTATTTACTTAATAATAGTTACCAGTCTACATATGTGTCATTATTCATTAATGACATTGGCTAACAGGAAATACAAAAGCAGTAAATATTTGTGCTAGTCTTTAGGCACAGTTATCAAATACAACATTCTTTAGTTAAGTTAGTCCTTTGCATACCAATGCAATTGTTTTAAAAACAATGTTTGGCAACAAGATCATTTGTTTCACTTTAAACTTGTAATATAAATGTATGGATGCACAAACCTGCACCTGCATAATTTATGTACATAGTATTGACATTTTAGTCTACACTGCTATGAATAAAATTCCTAGATTAAAACTATTTTATTACATCGCAAAAGAAAATTAAGCTGTAGTGCAAATCTATCTGATATAAAATAACTATATATAAGTATACTAAAAATAAATGTTTCTTAAAAAAATATTTAGTGGTAGTTGTTTATGGTTCTTTACAAATCTGAATCAATCTATGAACTTCGCTTTTCGTTCCGGTATCTATTAAATCTGCGACAATATTGACTGCAAGACTATATCCAATACTTTACCCGTTCAGCTCGTTAAAAGTTTTTAATACTAGTAGACAACAGACTATAAATAGTTTAAAACAATTTACTAAGTATACTGAGGTTACGCTATGATCTAACAATGATGTAAATTAGATCATTTTAAGAAGTCTGCATTACATCACGGTTGCAAAGTGCAGATGTAAACAAAGTGGTTTACATTAGACCAAATGTTAGAATTACTGGGTCTAGACCAATTATTCACTATTCGTAAACCATGTTGATCGCTTTATGAACTTTACGTAATGATATAAGCAGTGAAGGGTTCGCCACGTACTGTTCCGTGGCAAATGTTTTGATTTCATGTCAAAATTTACAGAAGATTTTGACAGGTAGCTGTTTCGTTTTCAAGACCGTTGCAATTAAACCCTATGTATTCCCAATAGTAACTAAAGTTTAAAGTTGCATAGGTAGATAAAAAGGACAGTATAAATTTAGAGCACACATTGTCTAATCTTGTAAATTTTAGTACCGCTTGCTATGATCACATGATTATGATTTACGTTCCATCAATTGATTTTATTCTTAATTACCCGGCGATAATATCTTCGATTTCGTTTAGTTAATGTAGTACATATGGATGCATCTGTTAAAACTGTGAACATGTCATAATCCATCTTGTTGTTTTCACAGCGCGGTCTAATTTTTAAATAAGAAGGCCATTCTACCAAAATCTTTAGATACAGATGGTCAACAACTCAGTCAAAACTAACGCATTCACATATCCGTGTGTAAGATTCCGCCATTGTTAATATTTTGTTGATAATCCGAATGAGCCGGCCATCCGGAAAAGGTATTCGTCTCGTCTCGTTTTATATACGAAACCAGTGAAAGGATTGTAACACTGTTACTGCGTTTCATTCGGCGAGAAAGCGTACTGAAGGTTCATATACCTACATATCTTTTTCCGTTCTGTATAGAGAGATTGAAAAAAGTTGGATGAACATCAATTTATAGCCTGCCTTATTTTGAAATCACTGAAGTTGTCTCTCTGTGCGAGTGCTTCTGTACTCGCGCGTTGTGTCGACACGGCAATCTGTATTTGCCTAATTTATGGTTTTGCTTCTGTACGCTTAGCAACGGACAGGGAATAAAAAAATATAGACTGGCTCCCAATTTATGGCGTATAAGGCGCCAGTTATGGTTCAGCGCTTTGCTTTGTTTCGGTAGTGACTGATTGACGGTCTGTGATTTATATTTGTGATTTCTGAAAGTTGAAAGAATTGGTGCAATTGTTATTCATATCGATGATACAAATTAATATATTACATTATTACCTACTATAACAGCTATATTGGTTTACGGATCTCATGACCGACACAATGCTTTTTAATTATTCTTGCGACTAGATGAATATCATAATTGGTTACATAATGTTACAAAATGTTATAGAATGTAAGTTACCTTTGTGAAAGAAAATAAATAAACTTATTATTATTATTATTATATATATTAACTCTATAAATGACATATTATTATTTAAATTATCGTTAGTCCCACAACATGACTTTGCAGACGGCCACGAGGTACCAGTTTTGAATCCTGGTTCGGGCGAAGCATAATTGGGTTATTCCGTTTGGATATTCACTAGATCAGGAATCACACCCGGGATCTCACAGTCGAGCACAAACTTATACTTATTATTTTATACTAACTTAACTTATACCACAAGACCAATACGACAGTTTATGTTATGATTTGATTTATATTTGATACCTTCAATGCTTTACGCTTCACTTTACAAGTTATTCAAATATCAGCAGATATCTCTTTTTTTAATATATTTAATTTTTATGTTAAAACATATTTACAAGTTCTACAAATTTGCCAAACTGTGCACACAGTTTGTTGGCGAAAAAGGGGCTCTATGTTTACATAGATTATTATTACAAAGTTGTAAATTTCTATTAATAATAATTATTAATTAAATATATAGATATATGTATATATATCTATATATTTAATTAATAATAATTCACTCAGATGAAGGACTATATAGCTTTTTATCACATACATAGTTAGGACGCACATGCATTCTAACACTATTAAAATCAAACTACATATCACATATCGTAATGTGATCAAAATGCCTGTTTCCTGGAAGACATTACCTGTATCTAGTCACTCGGAAACCCAATGTCGGTGGTCTGACCATAGATGTAACGGACAGATATTTGATATCTCTCATGTAAACATCACCAATTTGAGCTTTACTGTTATAGAAATAAAGCCTAACGTACAAATCTTGGTAACTAGGACTAGAAATACCCGTTCCTTGATTCCCGTTAGTCCTGAAGTTTTGATCTTGTTTCGACGCTAATATTTCTTTTGTTTTCGAGTGATATATTACAGAACATATGTCTAGCTGTCAATCATTAACTAATTATGTGAGAATTCAAAAAAACTATTCGAACTAAATTAAAACGCTGCACAAAAAATACATTTTCAGTCAAGTTTCAAGTCAACGTTTTGTAGAGCCCGCCGAGAACTAACTTTGTTCGAGTAAACTGGAGCAACGATATCCTGTTCGCTTCTGTTCGCCTAGTACAAAACAGGAGCACGCAGGTAACAGGACAAAAAAACGATCTAGTTTTGTTTTTATTTTGTTTTCTTGTGGTTAAAGCGGTTCGATTGTTGCCGGTCTTGCTTGCGGATCGATTCTTGCCTAGTGCTACGTTAGGAAGAGATTCATTTTGAAGTGACCTTAATATGGGTGGTGCCGAATTACGAATCCAGTATGACTCTTCTTAGATAAGTTCGAAATCTTATTTGTACACAATTGTTTACCTTGTTTATTGCAGTTCTTCAATCAGTTAAAAGTTTATCTGTATCAGTTCTTATAGGGGTTCTGACCAAAGCGTGTTAATTTTTATTATTACCTGAAGTTATGGAATTTGCCCGTAGATGGCAGCAGCTTCACCTATAAACCTTACGTCTTGGTTAAATACACACTAGCCGATATCGTAAAAGAGGTGGGCATAGTATTGCACCGACATTTCGCCAGCTATGTATTTAGGAGTCTCGATATTGGTAAAATAATTTATATATTAATACGTGAAGCAAAAACTTTGTACTCCTTTTTACGAAAATTGCGCGGGCAGAGGAGTATGAAATTTGGCACAGTTAAAGTTTATATGGAGAAGGAGGGGCGAATCCTAATATTTTTATAAAATATGCATTTAAAATACATTAAACTAATCGGAAAACACTACACGCACACAACCAAGCATTTGACACACGCAGTCGAATCGCGTTCGTAGTATTTCAGCATTGTTCGTCTGACGTCGCGCGTCGTACAATTCTTTGTAACTATGGTTACCTATACCTTATTTATATGTAATAGAGAAAAACAGAAAACAAAGTAGCAAGCTTAGGACTTTTGGTCGAATTTTGACCACTAGGCGACCGCTAGTTTCTATAAACCCTTCAAGTAGACCAATGAGACATTATGCAACTTTCATTAAATATATTAACAAAGTGTTTTTAATACATTGTAGGTTTATTCTGATTGCGTATGACAGTGTTTACAAACAAATCTTAGCTTCTGTGTCGGGCGCGGAGGCGATGCACCGTTTCGCAATGCACACAAAGCGAAGACAGACAATCACTGCGACTTTCTGTTATTAATCAACTAAAATAAAAGGTAATGGGAACCCGTTCTAATTTCTCAACCAGCTTCTAATGTGGGATGACTGTGATGTAACCCATTTATAATGCAAACATTTTCTTTGCATTTTTGCAATATAAGGAAACATTAGCTAGTGATTACATCAGAATAATTAGTATGAAGAAGTTTAGGCCCTTTCGCCACTGTTGTTATCGCATGAAGTTCTATGATTGTGTGTTATTGTAATGACATAAGGAAACATAGCATACCAACTTATATTTCAGTGTATGAAGCTATATTTTAATAGTCACATTCATTCAAAGCCAAAGGTTCAGTCAATAAGACAATTTCAAAAAGTTACACACGACCGCTCTATAAATTGCTGGCATCTTTGGATATTACGAAAGTAAAACAAATTACAAGCTATAATCATTAGTACAGTACACTGAAAGATTAGCTTCTAGTAAATTTGTATCTATTACAAATGTTACAACACTGATTACTTTCTTGCCACAAATGGTGTAAAGTTAATAGAGTTATAGAATATCTAGATGACAGATGACAAAAAAGCTTCCACTCATAAGCTACTCATCTCGAAGTATCACACCATAATGATCCACAAAAACGTCTCGTCTCCAGATTTTTTCCTCTCGCCGTATCTTAATGACCTGTGACGTGGCGCGGCGGGCGCAGAGCACTCGTCTGCGTATGCGCAGCTCCATTGATGGCTGATGCACTTTTAAATGCGCCGGCTGCAGTAATGGCCGCTCCCACGGTCGTTCTGTGCCTTATTAAATTACTTTTACATAGAATGGTGTTAGGAAATGTTAGGCTTGAAAGGAAATCGATGAGTTCAATTTATTTGAGGTCTTTTTCTTGTTATTTGAACATTCTAAAGCCATGGGTTTACGAGTAAGAAGTGTTGGAAATGTATAAAATACATCGGCGTTAGTAGTTCACGCTACATCCTTAGTATATTCTAGGTAGCAGAACGTAATTACATAAAAAATAACATGTCGACGGCAAGATTTTTTACTATAGGTAAAACGTAGATTTTCATAGATCTTAGAATAAACCCTAGCCGGTGCCTTCTTGAGTAAAAACTAAGTTCTAAGCTTCAGTGCTATACGTGTGTGTATATTAGGATTTGTGTGGTTATGATAACAAAAATTACTTGGATTATTAATGTAGTCCCTTTTCATACACATATTTATTTCAAAAGTGGCTATTCGTCAAAGTTATATTTTGACAGCTAGCCTGATGAGTTGAAAGCTGTAATTACAGAATATTAGATCGACTTTGTTTAGTGAGATGACGAAACAACTACCTAATCACAGCAGCAATACCTACATTACCGCTCATATATGACTAAATCAAGCCATGTTTAGAAAATCCCACAGTTACGTTGCAATGGATGTATGAGATTATTACTTTTGAGACTTGGCCCATTAATCTCAAGAGCGGAGCTTAGTTATTGGTAAGAGTTGCGTTCACCTTAAGTTGTTGGTAACGATGTCGTGTTAATAAAACGTTGTTGTTCAGCATGTAATTAAAAGGCATGATCATAATTGTGAGTCGATACATGAGAAACCCAAAAAAACGCTTCTAGATATACCTAAATCATTGAAAATCATCGTATCACACCCCCATAGCGTGAGCCAAGGTATTTTTATATGAATGGGGTCAGTATACTAATCTAAAGTATGACCACGCTTACTGGTTACACGCGTACATATTATATGACAATTAATGTTTAGCCTATAATGTCAAAAGTACCTGTGTATCTGTATATAAATATACCACGCGGAGGGTAGCCGTGACCTTGATCGCTTCGTCATTGATGTCGTCATAGCGAACAGTTTCCACCCCTAGTTTAGTTTGTACGCGCGCTCTTTAAAACTTCTGATAGCCTGGTACATTGTAGTTGGCTGCTATGACGTAACTGGCTGTTACGAGGCGAAAATTACCGCTATACTGGGGTGGGGCACTTCAATAGTACTAACATTGCGGTAACACTTACTTATCCCCAAGGAATAAGCAGGAGTGTATTACAACTACCTTTTGCCGTTTTTATAAACCTTCTAACTAATTTTATGTGTTATTTCTAAGTAAATACATTTAAAATTTCTAGTATAGCTTACATAAATGTATTATTACTCAAACCGTGGTCGATTTAAAATATGGGCAATTTGTCGAGCTTAAAGTACTCTCACTGATCCTGCTATCCTTATCCACACTTTACACTATAATCTGTTACATAATGGATTTATAAGTACATTTTTATTATATAAAAGTGCATGTAATGGCTATGGCGTGTAAAAATGACCGTCATTTCATCCAGCGCCCTTTAATCTTATGTGATCACATAATCGAGTCGCGTACACCACGTAAAGTTGCCCCGCTTACTACTTTTTATTCGTTTAAAAGATAAAATATAGTCGCAAACCGTTTTATGAGAAAGTTACTGCGAATGAGAGCTTTTGTTGGTTGCAGTTTTATATTACAAAAAAGCGTCGCGTTAAGAATCGTTGCGTAAAATTGAAGGGCATTTTGAGGTCTTAAATCGGACCTGGTTTATGACTTGTCCCTTAGTGTGGTATTATTACGTTTTTTTGAATAGTTCACTAATAAATATACTTAACTATTGTTTTTAAGTCTTTTTACTAAGGCCCAACCAGATACTATGCACTTGACTTCAGTTACGGAACTTATAGATTGTTTAAGAGTAGACAATCTATAAGTAGTTAATTGTCACATATAAAAATTAAATATAAAAATGAAATTGTATATATGATAGAATTAACGCTTATCTGTTTTATATTTATGTATATCTCAAACAATAATTTATTCTTGTTTCAATTGAATTAATTAATTTATGTTTTGTTTAAAATTATTAGATTTTATGTATGATTAAATTAATGGATTATATTGATATAGCTTTGACTTAAATTTTGTGATTATTTAAATATTCTATTCCAACTAACTTATGTATAATTTATAATTCTGATTGATTACTATTAAATATATTATAGTTTTTAATAAAAATTGAAATGCATGCTGTATTCACCTATTATTAGTTATGCAATTAGTTTTAAACCTATAAATTGTATTATACTGTGTAAATGAATTTTTGTATATAACTGTTGGTGAATCAAATAAATAAATAAAAATAAATAGACAGAACAGCTTAAATACAATTTAGTTTTTACTCTGTTTTGTCTTGAAGCGACCTGGTTATTATGCTATTTGGTGCTGACATAAGGCACATCTTCAGCATGCATTTTAGTCCAAATCTGCTATACTTACAATTTTAGAGAACCATGAGGTGTGTAGTCTCCTATTTTACGACATTGGCAGTACTTTGATGTGTTCCTAGACCAGTCTTTGCTCACTGCCGTGACACTGGCCCATTAAATTTTATTGCTACGAGCACCCTGAAATCTAATTTTAGACTTCGTTTTAAGTACTATAACTTGTCAATGTCTTAGTTATTTACATGTGTAGGTAGTAGGTAAAAATAAAAGTTATGTTTATCTAAATGTAGGTACTGAATCGTAATGTACAATGCATAAGAAGATTTTAAACTATTATTTTTTATGTTTGTCAAATTGATTCTACCTCTATCTTATTTGCTGAAAGCTGCATGATGTGGTCTTTACTTCTTAACAATGTCTTACAGTGAAAGAAAGTGCAAATAGAAATGTATTAAACTTTACAAAGTATGTTACACATACAGTCATATAATATATATTTTATTAATTTCTCAAATATGGGTTTGAGAAACATTTTTTTTTACCCTTGAGGAGTAGGAAATAATGACAAGGCGAGAAAGAACTAATTTCAGAAATATTTTTGAATATTTAGGTCATATTTAGACTTTTTCTTTCGGACGTTAGGTATAAAGGATATATATAGGAACATAAATAAAGTTCATTATCAAGAGGAAATGCTAAAATAAAATAATAATTAATATAGAACAATCAAAAGGAAACCACGAAATAAAACACTAATTAACTAGGTGCCGACAGATTAAACATTTGCTAACATTTTGCATCGATAACGTTTGCCCTTAAGCTTTTATTAATATTAAAAATACGCTTTTTTATCGATAAAGTTATTCTCTACTAGTAACTACACTATTTACTTAATTAAATAAGTATGTAACATTTTGCTGTGCTTTTCCTACAACTACTGTTATGAAAGAAAACAATCTTAGATTGGTATCAAGTTTATCAAAACAATTTTGACGTTGCTATAACGTTGCATATAGTTGTCTTGACGACTTCCTAACTTTACGATTTACTTTTTCATAACTTTATATAATTTCAATTACTAAAGGTAATTACTTCTGCGAATTTACGACTTCTGTGTACTTTCAAAAACTGTCTTGCGATAAAACCAAGTAGAAATATTTTGTTATGTTTCGTGTTGCAATGAATAAGGGAGAAATCTCAGATTTCTCATCCTATAGTTTTATAGCCTCTTTTCATAAAATATTAAAGCAGTTCATCATTTAAAGCCTTTCCCGATACATTTTTGTTTAAACTAGTATAACGCAACACTTTCTATCACGAGCGTAAAGATTTATAACAGTTGTTTTACGCCTTTAATGACTTTTTAATACACGAAGACGGGAATAAAAAAGCTTGATGTGGTGAAATATTTTCATACTTTCTTAATATGTAGTATCTTAATAATACGTTGAGATCTAACTGTATTCAAGTTTATCGATAAAGCATATAGCGGAGTGTTGATCGACCAATTAGAGCAGGCCGATGCGTAATGGTCCATAATCGTTACTCACAACACTATATCGATAAAATTAGGAACGGCCCTGGACGCACTCTTGCGCAACTCACAGTGGGAGAAATTTTATATGAACTTGTTTAATGCACTTTGAAGATGGTGGCTCGAAGTAACTGTTATCTTGAACATGTTCAAAGATATCCGAATGCATAGACGACCGTCCGCTTACAATTGAAAATGGTTATTTTTGAACTGCGTTATACCTACAAAGTTACTGTTATATGAAGGCTAAAACGTGAGCAGATGACCATTTAACATACTTATAAATTTGAAAAAGTGTCATTCCAATTTGATACAATCAATATGAAACCAACCAGAAGTCGTGACTTTAAGCTAAATAAAGACCATACCAGATCAATATAGTGCTGTGGTAGGTCGGTTATTCGACTTAAAGCTTTAAACCGCCCTGATTAATACATTATATTCAAGATAAACTTATTTTAGCTACTAATAGAATCCAAGAGTAAAGACTAAATAGTACACTTTATGTTGCCAATCTGTCTGTCTTTCGACAACCACTAAATACCTATGTAATTTGTAATCTGACTTTTAACAGTTGATAAACATCTAATAGTTACTCTTCATTCATTCTAAACCTACACCTACCCACGTGCGTGAGTGGGAGAGATGTTTATAATTTTAACAACATCGCCTCTTTATCTCACCTGATTTAACTTTTTCTATTAAAATGTCTTAACAAATACATTCTTTGTAGAAGCGGAACAGTATTCATAAAATCGCATACACACACACGGTTTAAACATATTTAAAAATAAACCTTTGCAAAGATAGTTCGTGAATAAATAGCAAATTGGGATGCTCACACCTCTTGAGTGTTTAGGAGTTAAACAAATAAACAAAACACGTTAATATAAACATGTCTAGTACAAAATAAGGTCACGGGGATGCTCTGTTTTTCATTAAACTTAGAATATATTGAATATATTAACTATTTGATATTGTTACAAACAATAATTAACTAGAAGTAAAGTGGGCCGGCAGTCGTATCATTCGTGAATGGATTTGGCTGCTCCAATTCCGCAATGGCAAAATCTTTCAAGTGTGTATATTTTCTCAGTCTTGTGTGGCTTAAAAAATAATGGGTTGTTCAAAAAGCGTCATTGTAAAGCCCACGTATGAATTATGTGAAACTCAGTTTACAAAATAGAGCAAATTATTGTTTGTTGCTTTTTACGTTTTCCGTTTTGGCGTACTGAATCAGAATCTCGGCAATCTAGCTATAAGTACTTCACTAGTTGAAACAAATAGCGTCATTATAATCTACCGCACCGTCTACCGCGAAGGCAATAAATCCATCTGGCTTCTAACATCAACTGACGAAACATCCGCCAAAGTTTAATTGTTCTGCAAACCGCACATTTAGGAATCAGTCTTTTGATACGGGTGTACATTCCTGGAATTTCGCCATATGTTGCAATCGCTGTCCCATGAATCTTGACCAGACAGTTGCTTACACTAGCCTAATTTCTCCGACCAAGTACAAAATGTAGGATGTTTAGAAAAACATTTTACGAGTTTCCCGATCTCGTAGTGGATTTTTGCAGTTTATTTTTGTACTTATTTAGCTATATCTCGGGTTACGTCATTGTTAGCCTTCGGTTCATGTTGATATATTATTTCAACCAGTATGGTATTAAATGTTTATTATCTATAAAATTATCCGCCAGATCTTCGGAATAGGTAACGGATGTTACCATGTAATTTGAGTTAATAATAAAGTCATGTGATTCATAACATTTTTAAAGAGGTCGGGAGACGTCCCGTAGGTGCGGTGATACTTACGGGACGTATGCTTACTTGCTTGCATATGAAATATTATAATCTTAACTTTGCTAAAATTATGTATGTATTTGTGACATTTATGGGTACGAATGCACCTCTACATAATTAAAGCAATATCGACGAAAATAATGTTTATTTTAAAAGTCATTTTGGATATTTTTGTATTAGTAATATTATAATCACGAAGTAAATAGTTAAAAGAATTTAGAAAATCGAATGAATTAACGGCGAATCATAAAAACAACGCATGGGATTCGTTGACAAGATGGTGACGTAATATTTCGCTGAAAGTACTAGGGCAGCAGGAGTTTGTAGTAGTTTAACTTTATCCGAGACAGGGTGGCAACGAGGGTGGTTGGCGGCTTTGAGTGTGGGAGGGGAGTGTGACTCAAGTTTTGTGTGTGTGCTGTTTCATACAAAAATAGGAAATACTGGTTTAGATGACAGCTGTTTAGTTCTCGTCCAGTTTATTATAAACAAGCTTTACAAAAGTAACAAAAGGAAAGAGACAATTACCGTTAAATTGATTAATTATTTCATTTACAATTCTTTACTAGCAAGTCCAAGAAGTCGTTACAAGCATAATTTCTTCGTACGACGCTTAATTATGTTAGTATTCATCTAGGTAATAAAAAATAGTTAAACCATTAATCAAAAAGTTAACCAGTTTGGCTATTCCGACGTGTCAGAGAGGGATGGCGATATAAAAAGGGATAGTGCCACATTCCTGCGGGATCGGCCTCAGGCATTCTATAGAAAGAGAAATTATATTTATCTTTTTTCTAACCTCCATATTAAACATTTCTTTTATAAGGCTAATTTTAATCTTTGAGGTTTTTATCGTTCATGATATACGGCTAAAGAGGTGTGAAACTTTTTATGTTTTATTAGGTCTACTGATATTCGGTGCCAATGTAAATTTGGGTTTCAATTAATTTAGATGATTAAGGGTACTGATAAGTGACATGATAGAGTTTATTTTTATAATAATAAAGACGAAGGTAGGAATACAAAATAGAGAACAAATAGCGCTATCACAACCTCTATGTCATTGGTATGAAAACACTTCGAAATAGTGGTAAGTATATTCAATGTTTGTCGGTTCACGACGTCGTGAAACTGACAGTAACAAGAGAAACATTCGTTGATTGGGTTGATTGCAATTTCCAGGTCAAAAGTTTATTCAAATGGTTCTTGACGTGTGAAAATACAACAGGCACAATAATTATCTAAACAAATATTTTGGTATTCTTGAAAGGGACTTAAGTAAGTTATAGATAGATATATATTTTTGATTTCTTAGGTAGCGAACAAGCGTAATATTTGCGCTGAGGAATTGAATCCGCACTAAAACTTGCGTGTAATAAAAATTAAGATGCACTGTTGTGCCAGTAGGTACAAATACTGATTTTCGTCTATTGCATCTTGAAATCTTTCTGAGGAATACAATAACAGTTTATTTAGCTCCAATGTTCTTATACTTAGTTCTAACAGGGCGGGCTGTTCAAGGTTTTTAGATTTCAGTGGCGATCTCAGTGTGTCCTAACTCAGTGTTTAAGTAACCAATCCCGAATAAAAACATTGGATGACGTTGCTTAATATGATATTATTGTAAGTATACAGATTTATTCATATTCATTTATTCATAAAAATATAAGCTTACAGAGTTATCCAATTCGCTTATATCTATACTATTTCTATACAAATTATACAAAATAAAATAAAATAAAATTAAAATTTACTTATAACATACAAAGAACAGTTCTACATTAACTTACAATATTTAAATTAAAGGCTACTATTATAATATCTATTGAGTATCATACCTATATATTATCTAATTATTTTATCTAAGTAAAGGAACACGTTTTTATAAATTATGCTAGGTTTGTCAAAGAATATATCTGCTTCTGGATTGGCCTTGAGAAAACTATTTATTAATTTAACGGCTCTGGAAGTGGGGCTGTTATCTGCGTGTGGGGAGCGCCACGTTGGGGGACAGGAGAGAAGATTGTGCTGCCGCCTACCAATACCTCGCGTGTAGTGGTCCGGTACATAGAAATGTATGGACTCACGAACTTCTAGGTTATCTATTTTGTCAGTTATCAAAAAATAATAATGAATGATATGCATGAGTTCCCGTCTGCACTGTAAAGTATCTATCCCGACCATGCCTGTTACAAATGTTGACGGGTATAAAAAGGGGTAATATCCATACTGGCGTTTGTACAAATATCTGGCGAACTTGCGTTGGATTCTTTCCACTAACATTGTATACAAGGTCTCTCGGGGACTCCATACTATGGCGTTATACTCTAACTTACTCCGCACGTAAGCATTGTAGAGGAGTTTTATCACCTGAATATTTTTAAAGTGGTAAGAAGTTCTAATAATGAAACCTAGGCTTTTACTCGCTTCCTTACATGTTTTAGTTATATGTTCATGAAAATTTAAATGAGTATCCATGATTAAGCCTAGATCGCGAATTGCAGAGACACGCTCTAATGGAGTACCCGATAGCTGGTATGTCGTTGTGATTGGAATGCGTGACCGAGAAAAAGTTATAGTTTTACATTTTGAGATGTTATACACAGCTTAAAATAAATAACAAGTAAGCAGACGTCTTTATTTCCTATAGAATTTATTAAAATCATATATTATTGGTACTTACTATAGGTGCTGAACGCGTCAAGATGTCAACGCATTTTGACAGTTATTCAAACATGGTGGCGCGCGCATGCACATTGCGCGCCAAGCAAATAGTGGCGCGTAAAAATTTCATAGTCATTTAACTGTACGGTAACTGTCCTAAAAGTTTAATGCATTGTAAGGACGGAAAGTTAATGCACAATTAGTATTGCTTTCATATCAGGTAGGTATCTATTCAAATATTGAACGTGTTCCATTAACGTGAAATTCTGTCAATATTTGGTGGTTATCTTCAGTTTTAAATAATTTAAATGTTGTCTCGACTATAAAACTTTTTAGTGTATTTACGTTGAGTTAAGTATAAGTAAATACACCAATATCTACTTTTTTTATTCAATGGTATAATAGTAATATTATGTACTTATTAGATTGCCAAAGTATATATGGAGGTGCTATTACACCTAAATATTCATATTTCCCTTCTACTTTCACTGCCCTGCACATTTCTAGTGACAGTCTGCTAAGAGTTTCCTAACACAAAAGGCTACTTTATCAGCAATCGAACCCTCAAACTAGGTAAAAAACAAGCACAAACGTAGGTAACTAGGTATGCCGTACGACCAACTAAGCAGGCAGCGCTTCCTTCAGTCTTATTTGTTAGGTGTTCTATTCATAACAAACTAATCAACATGCACCTAATCAGCTACAAATTCAATATAAATAATGACTTCAATTTCTATGTTAAAATTTCAATCAGACTCGACTGACATGAGCCAACAGCCATCATACATTCAAATTAAGTCATTGAAATATTTACTTTGAAACCGTTGAGGTATATAGGTAATGGATGTATTTCGCGGTTCGGTGAGCATTGTCTGACCTCATTAGGCAGTAACAGTGCGTTCTGCGATGCGTTACACTGATTGAGGGTTTTGACCTTAAGTCACTGGAAATGTATTATGATGTATGGCAGCGGCACATTTCTTATTTTTATAACATTTTGACTTGCGCCAGTACGCCAGACGCAACTGTTTTCCAATGATATCTGGCCTTCCAGCGTCAGATTACAGAAAGTTTATTTTTCAGCGCAAGTTCATACTTATACTGGGAAACAATATCGGACTGGTATGATACTTCGCCTGCGTAAAAACTACGCGCATGAATACCAGGATCAAAAGTATTAATTTCTGGCTGACCCGCGCAACTTTGTCTGCTTCACATAAAAGAATTTTCCCCGTTTTTGCAACATTTTTCATTGCTGCTCCGCTCCTATTAGTTGTAGCGTGATGTTATATAGCCTATAGCCTTCCTCGATAAATGGGCTATCCAACACTAAAAAGATTTTTCAATTCGGACCAGTAGTTTCTGAGATTAGCGCGTTCAAGCAAACAAACAAACAAACTCTTCAGCTTTATAATATTAGTGTAGATACTTTGTGTTTTTACAGATCATGGTCTGTCTGTGTGCTAAGTTTTATCCAAATCCATTCAACGAGTAACGCGTGATGAAGCAACAAACAGACTGTCATTATTCACAAGATTTTTAAGCGTATCTATGACGCATAGGTACATAGTTACTACATACTTGTTTATACTCACGCCTTTTTCCGTAGAGTTAAGCAGAGACTGTGGTTCTGTTTTTGCTACGAAATTATTACAGAGTTTGGCAAAGGCAACCAAATTCGACGTTAGTACACTATTCACTCGTTTGACTAAGTCGACACCTGAATAATGACGACGGTGATTGTCTATTTACTAAAAGGTTTTTTTAAATCTTAAACGTATTAATAATAAAAAAACAAACAGTGTAGAGAATTATTAAAAGTTTGTTCGATTTTAGTATGGAACTTTCCTCTATGGAAAGCGTCTCGTACAAGAGTGCCTAGTTTTGTTCCGTACGCACACAGCAACATAGGCCTACCTCAACGTTCGCACACCCTCACATCTAACCGCACGAGCCTACGCACCCTTCAACCTCTAAGCACGATTAGCTTAATCCCTCAGCCCCCATCACCCAAGCGCCCTTTTTTATCGAGTTTTGTCCTAAAATGGAAAACAACTACCAGGTTTCCAGACAACGCGAGCGGTGAACGAACTTTCACCCTTAGAACAGGCTCAAGATGCGCAGACTCAAACTTGTCTTGTGTCCTCGCAATTCGTGCCCCATATCTAACTCTTTCTAACGCTGGGTGTATGCCATACGATGGTATCTCGCTCGCACTTGCTTAGAGGGTGGCATGCTCCCACAACTGTGGGTGTGTGAATTTCGGTTAGGGGCCACGTACGTTCAACCCCTTCGACATGCGATGCGTGTGTGGCTATGGCGTGTGTTATGTCTCGTAGGGAGGCAACATGTGATAACTTCCTACTGGGTTCTGGTGCCTTGGTACATGAGTATGTGTAGAGATTAGAATTTGCTAAGCAAACGCTGTTTTTTTCTAACAGGCCACACACATGTGGTACTAACGTAGATTTCTAATATCCATAATTTTGTAACACACACACATATCTGTTATCCAAATGCACTTCTAAGCTCTCTCATGTGTGGGGATATTTTCACACGAGAGTTTAAAGGATAGAACAGGAAGGAATGTGTATCTATGTGTCTCTTTTCCTCTTGCTGGCTCCTGGCAACCTCACGCGTCGTGTTTAGAATCGTTATCAGTATAGAGGGAACAGCAAAATTATTTGGTTTGGTATGAAATAAATAATTCGAGTTAATTTTTTTTTGATTAGATCTCTTGTCACTCTTGTAATCTAATTATAATTAATCTAAGTGTTGTTTAAAAGATAAAAGGATGTTTCTGGGTTGCTACTTTAAGTCAAGTTTGTGAAGATTTTCTAGTATAGTGTTAGATAAAGAAGCGAATGTTTATGTTTAAATTGGTTTTGTAGATTGTGCAAAAGAGTGATTAGCAAACATGGAAAATAATCCTTCCAAGTAGTAATGTTATACGGCTCGTTTCTAAGTACAAACGTTTGCAATCTTTGTTTACTGTCAAACATTTTAAGACCGTATCTCCGAAAATAGTCAAAACTTAACTGAAGTGTAAAAAAATCAATAAATACTCATGCGTTCTTTTGTTATATATTCATTATTGAGGAGGAAATTAAATAATTATGATATCTTGTTAATAAACCATATTCTTAAATATGTTTTTTTTTACGTTTGGGAATGTTTCGACGCATACCTCTCCGCGGGGCGGGGGTTATGTCGGGCTTACCGGGGGAAAGATACCCCGGTAATACCAACTAAACCTACCACGGTGTTCCTCGACATAACCATAGACGGCGAGGCCGCGCGAATCGCTTTCACATGCAATCGCGACCCTGCCGTGGTTTCGGCCCGCCGCACTATGGTTCGTCTAGAGCAAGCTAGCTGGACAAAAACGACCCTTAAATTCCTAGTAGCTAATTACTAATACGAACTCATTACCTATACATTAAGGAATACACCTATTAAGTTCCTTTACTACCCTTATTAGGAGCGTCATTAAGGTAAGTATATAAAATATTGATAATTCAAAGTGCATTCATTTGCATTTTTACACCATATTTGATAACATAATTTATGTCACTAAAAGATGTTTGTGATTGTGTTTTTGGGATAGATTGTGTACATAAGGGTTAGTACTTTTGTTTTAGTTATTTCTTTTCACAGGGACGACATTATTTGATTTTATTAAATTAAATGTTTAGATTATAATAGTTTAGTTTAGATTAGAATAGTGGACTATTTAATTCAATTATTTTTATTATCTTTTTTTCTTTTAACATATTTCATCGTCTCAAAAATGTTATGTTATGTTTGAAAAGACTGGCTGAAACACCCGAAGGAAAGGCAGAATGAGGAGCTCCTTCCGTTTATATCTTTAAGACATGATTTTGATGGTGTTACGGAGCAGTCTCTGAGAGACGGCAAGGTCATTATCACAAAACATTCATCAAAATTGGCTAAAAGTGGAGCAGCTGTGAAAGAAACCGAGAGCGGTTCCTAGAGAAGAATTCGACGTGGCTGAAGGATATTGACATATTTTTCGCTGTGTCCATCTATTTATCCACGCCAATTACATCTACAGAACAGGGACTTGGATGACTCATTAAAGAGTTTGAAGATTCCAGTCTCAAAACGAATAGACGACGTGTAGATGACCACTTACAGTCCAGGAATGCTAGTGAATTAATTTAGGCTGCAGAGGTGTCAGCGCAATTGTCGGGTCTGAGAAGTACAGCACGTCAAATAAAGATATACCTGGTGGCCCTTCAATAACCGAAATATCTAGCGAAACAAGTGCCCTTAGGTAATGGACAAGCGAGGTATCTTTAGCGTACTATGTTGACAGTAAATCAAGTAGCCATAGCTATAAGCAGACTCGGGCGTGGAGCCTTAAAGCCGGATAAGGTTTTTCCGTCAATGTACAGTGATAGAACTGCTAAAGTAGCCTGCTGTTCTCCAGATGAACAGATTAATAAACGACTTAAGAGAAGTTCCTAAGAAGCAAATAGGTACGCTCCTTACTGAAGTCCTAGATTTAATAGTCCAACCTAGCATTAAGGAACAAAATGTTAATGTAGTTTCTAGTTTTCATAGTTCTGCCACTGATGATCATGACTATTGAATGGATGAATTATCTGATAATAGTGATAGATTTAGTTTTTAAGTATTTTATAATATAAGATTTTATAGTTACATTTATGGATACATTATTTTATAAAAATGTTTAAAATATGTATTAAGTATATATTCCTGAATATTGATTTTTTTATGATACCTGCTCCTAAAGTACCAAGAGCCTTACATCTATGCCTAATAACCTCATTTAGATATAAAAATTATAACAAATAATTTTCTCCATCTAGCTTGTTCTAGACGAACCATGATAGTGCACCAAGTGAAACGGCAGGCCACTACACATAAATACTCCCTCCACCGTCCCCCTTTAACAAAGACACGACACAGAGGCGCACGTGGGAACACGCACGCCGCCTCTCGGACCTGGTGCTGATCGGGTGGCGAGCAGGCCTACGCAGCCCGCCACTCCCAGGTCAAACCTCAGGGTGGCTGGAGGTCATCTCGCGCCCTCGGCGGCCAGGTTCTAACATATTCTTAGGCTAACTTTTATTATATAGAAAGATAAATAAGTTTTGATATGTTCACTTGTGTTAATGCTTTATCGCTGAATTCAAGCTTTTTGCCTTTGAGTTGATAGAATGTTAAACAGTATAATCGATTGTCTACTAGACGATGATACCTAATTATGGTTTATTTTATTTTCTAACTCAAACGCAAGAATAGTGGATGTTGTCGATCCGAACGTCTCGGTTCCAAAATCTCGTTTGTCAATTAATTATTCTAGGTAATATACCTGGTTTTATTTATTGAGAAAGAAATGTACAATGGATAAATGAACACCAATTAGGACAAAAAAGTACAAAAAAATATGTAACTAAACAAAAGCATTGACGCGAAAAGTTTATAAGCAAATTGCTTTCTCAATATACCACATGGTTATACCCGTCGTTTCACACGCGTAGCATGTCATTTAAACATTGACTATGTTACTCAAGGATAATTTAACTATTTATTAGTTAAAGTATTCCAAGAAAGGGTTAGTTAATTTCAAAGATTACACCAGACAAACAAATATTAGCTGTTTATAATACTAACATAAGGAATATGGATAGGTACTGCAAAAATAAACTGTCATTGTAAACTTTGTAAAACAGTAGCGGCACTGGTACCACAATAACAAAACGATATAAGTGCATTCCGTCGCATAATGTGTCGCTAAGTGGGTAGTGTGGACGTAGCGGTTACAATTCGATGCCCGTGTCAACAACTCCAGATGTACTGTAAAGTTGCCCAACAACTGTAATACACTGGAGTGTTTGTTTGCTCAAGGTCGCGGTGAACTGGTTTGGGGTTCGAGCTTTTTCGTTTACCGTTTTGCGTAAAAGTGCCGAGTTTTGAAATCCATCTTAGTTATTTGGTTTTAATGGAGCAGTGATTATCTAATACAACGAATGTTGGAATGCCAAATCAAAGGCTACAACTACTATAAACGGATTTGATCGCGTTTTTTATTTTACACTTTATTACATAATTTAAAAACTGTTACACTACTACTAGATAATATTAAACTTTACTAATATAGTGACAAGAATAGAAAAGGGTATGTTAAGCTGTTTTGGGCATGTAGAAAGAATGGACGAGGAAAGACTGACTAAGAAAGTTTATAAGGCTAGTGTGAATGGAACAGTCGCAAGAGGAAGACCTAGGCGAACGTTTCTCGATCAGATCGGAGGCGTTCTGGACGAAGGCCAGGTTAAGAGCACCTTGAACCGACGGGCGTGTATGAGGAATGTGATGAAAGTGAATGAAGCCAGAGAAGTGTGTCGGGATCGTAGCAAATGTAAATCCGTAGTCTCTGCCTACCCCTCTGGGAAACAGGCGTGAATCTATGTATATTAAACATTCGCGTAAACAGAAGACAATTATGTCAAAGGCTATAAATTCCAATATTGGAAACATCTTTTTAAGTATTAGAGGGTTGCTACAAACATTGAGTCATAATTACATGGATTTTATGAAACTGCGTGCCTCGTGCCTTCAAGATACTCGTAAGTCTATACTAATATTACAAAGCTGAAGAGTTTGTTTGTTTGTTTGAACGCGCTAATCTCAGAAACTGCTGGTCTGAATGGAAAAATAATTTTAATCTTAAATAGCCTATTTATCGAGGAAAGCTATAGGCTTTATAACATCACGCTACCACCCACGGGGGCGGCGCAGTAACGATAAAGGCGGGTGAAACCGCGGGCACATCTAGTACATATATAACTGGGTATCTACGAAGGAGTAGACAGAGTCCTTTTCGTGGAGATCTTGTCTCCCTAGGTAAATTGTTTTAAGTCCCGTGCAATGAAAGACTGGCCATCTCCCGGTTACATTATTATACTAAGTGCTGCTGCTGCGATATTTTTATTAAAATACAATAACTTTTTACCAAACTGAATATTGAACCGTAAGCATAAGCGTTAACGTATGCTACAGAGCTTACGTAAAGGATTAAAGGTGGGTCTAAGTTAAACGAACCGAGCACGAGCAGAGCACGAGCCGAGCACAAATTCGTGTAGTGTGGACTGACTTACAAGCCTCGAACGAGCGCGCTTCAAGCGTTTGGTTCGTGCTCGACTGTGCTCCGCCTACTGACGGTTTTTTGACGAACACAAAGGGAATTGCATCGCGCTCACTACGTTATAGAACAGTGATTGTTCTAGGCTCCTTGTACGTCCACACTTGACACCGCGAGTAAGCGGCTCGGATTGTGCTCAGCTCGTGCTCGGCTCCTCTAGCAAAGCATAGCAAATTGAAATCTTTTCTCTTATGTAGTGTACAAACTACCACCTGATGGTAAGCGGTTTGTAGAGTCCTATAATAAGGACCACCATCCCAATCACTCGCGAAAATGGTATGATATTTTTTAGGTCTTAAAAAGATATTACCAGACCTCTTGCTTAAAATAAAAAGCTAGATAGATATCTATCTTTATATATATAATTCTACTGTACGTGTGTATGTCACTGAACTCCACCTAAACGGCTGGACCGATTTTGATAAAAAAATTGTGGGTGTTCATGTAAATTCGAGGATGGTTTAGATTTGGTTTTTTTTTTCGTGTATACTGGACAACGTCTGTCGGGACAGCTAGTGTCATACATATATAAATTTAAAAGAATGTGAGGCAATTCAAATTATAAAATTTCGCACATTTCGGGTACCGGAAACATTATATGTACTATAGCAAAGATACATTTGTGAAAATATCCCACATAGAGATAAATACAACTATTTAATTGAGAACTTCGGTAATCGGCTAAGAAAATAAAATTGATGTAATGAGGTTAATGGATAAGTCAATAATATGGAGTATAAAATAAGGGCGTTTTAAAATTATATAGAAACGAAATTGCTTGGTGATTTATAAAATCTTACATAAATAAACTTGTGTAGTATTTCTTTGGTAGTTAGTTAATAAAGTTAGTGCTGTACTTATTTTAGCGACTGGTGCAAGTCTTTATTCTTTGAACAACGTTTTGACTTCGAATTTCCGCGGTTTTTGGCAATGTGTAAGTCTTATCACTGATTATCATCAGATGGACTGCTTGTTTGGCACGATAATTATTATTTTATTATTTCAGCCTATATTGCCTCACTGTAGGACAAAGACTAGTTTGCACCAGTCTAGCTATAGTATAGCTATCTAGTTCATCCTATCATCGAAGCTTCGGTCTACCACGTTGCCGCTTAGCACCATCTAGGATCCAGTCTGTGTTGATTTCAGCCCAAAGATTTGAACAAAAAGTTACAACATATTCTCTTTGTGTATACCAAGAATACTGTTAGCTCAGAAAATCTGGAGAAAACTGAGTTTGTAATAAAAGTAAAATGGTTAAATACAATTCAGAGAGAACCTGATTTAACTTCAAGTCGGAGTACAGGCTCGAAGAGACGACTAGGAGTCGGAACAAGGTGCGATAGAAAGTCCTCCGTTAATGACATAAAATAATGAAAGCACCATTTTAATAAGATTAGAATAAAACATTCGAAATGTTACTTTTAGAAAGATGTATATTCATACTGAATATTTTATACATATGTATGTATATAATAATATAATATCTGCATTATCATTTCTACTTACAGAGGTCAAGCAGTAAATAATAAAGTAGCGGACTAGTAAAGGGGTTTCCTGATTTGCTTGCTTCCTCAAAAGGAATATAGTTATTCCATAACTAAGTTACATTAGGCAATTTCTATCCGTTTATCTTTTTATTTTAATGATTTATGTATGAAATATAATCATATCGCTTTGAATTACAGTAGTTATAGCAGACGCTTCAAAGAAAACCTAATATGTTGCGCATTAATAACCTTTAGTTAAGAATCAAATCTAACAAGATATTTAATTTTAGGAATCGTATATGTAACCAAATTTTGTTCAACTCTTGTGAGATCCAAATATTTAAAATACACATTTTTTTGTAACGGGTTACGACAAAACGTTTGGTCTAAGTAAACATGGGCGAAAAACTATTATATATGCAATAATGTCAAGTGTCCGTATATATATACAGAGCTGTGTATTTTACAGTGACGTCATCGTATACATTTGCCGATGTCAAACAATGCAGTATTTTTCAACGGAAATGTTTGCGTTTCTTTCGTAGTTTTCAATGGAACGTAAAACAATGTTTTGCTTAACATAATATTAACATATAGGTATGTTAACCTGCTTGATAATGTTTTAATAATAATTTGTAAGTAATGTTAAACAACTCAAGTAATTATTAATATCTCCTACTTTCTAAACAATCAGAACAGAACAAAAATTACGCGCGGCGCAAAGTAACATGCTCTTAACTGGGAATTAAACTAGACCTCACGATCCGTAATCCAACTAATTGTACGGTTATCTCACCACTAGACTAGATAGTAAATGATTTTTTTTTGTAGTCTAAATTACTACTCTCCGCCTCCGATATTATTAGTTTAAACATTAATAATATCTCTCATTTTTCATTTATTTATTCACAAACAATTTTCATTGTGTCGGAACATAATACATATTACAATTGTTATAATATTACTTACTATAATTTAATGTCAATAAATGCAAATCAAATCAAATCAAATATCAATTTATTATGTACGGGTACTTTAAATATAATTAAACTAACGTTGAGACATCCACCATCTTAATCTCTCCGTGACAGCCATGCTGTAAAGCAATTGAAACGTCGACAAAAGTGTAAAACTAAATAGTTGAATCACTTAAATAGCATAGAATAGTAGTAAATTTTAACAGTAAATGTTTTAATAGTTTTAAAATTATGTAATAATACTGTTTTAAAATAAACGACGTGAAAAAATTAGTATAAAGTAGTTTAGTTTGAAAATAAGAACCTTTTTAAGTAGAAAATCAATGTTACTGCCACCATATATTAACCGTGATCTTTCTTTACAGGTAACAATGTGACCAGAAAGCTAGCATATATCAGGAGCTCGTACGTAAATCACACGTAATCCCGGACGCGGTGTGAGGCCATTCTCATTATAGTTTCGGAGCAATAGAATTTTTATTGTACAACTTATTAGAGACCGTTCACCTCTCCATATTTTTATAACACTATCATTTTTTTACAAGCTCATATTTTTATCACCTGCTTCAAAGGGTAAAAGTAGAAATTAGCCATAAAATTAACTACATACGGTTCATGTAATAAAACTGTCGTTTCGACGACGAGTTATAATCTTGGTTATCAACAAAAGCGTTTAAAATGATTTGTAATTGATTGTAATTATGCATTTATAGTAATCAATTAAGTATCCAAATTAAATATAGCTGCGTTTATTTACAAATGAGTACTTAAAGATGTTAAGCTGTTTTAACACTTACTTCATTGATGAAAATAATTAGTTAGCTACTTGACAGATATTGTAAAGCAACGACTGTGATAAGACATTCATTACTTTTCCTCCATTTGTCAAATAGCTTTCAGATGGAATCAGAAATATTTATTATTGAATAAGACGTGTTAAGCTCATTTATTAAGCATTTTCAGCGTTGGTTAGCAATAGTATTTAAGTTTTACAGTATTCAATAATATGCATCGAGATAAAGTAATAAGTTATTTTCATAATCATTGTTTTACCCACAGACAATACTCTTCGCTCGTTATCTATAAGGATGCTTTTTAAGGCGATCAAGGCTCTTACAATAATATTTACGTACCATTGCTAGAAATAATATTATATTAAAATGCATGGAAATATAAATACAGTACATACATAAATACACTACAAATACGATGCGCACCGGAAACATTATATGTACTACGATAGCAAATATACAATGGCAGAACTAGCCCACATAAATCTAAAGAGCCCAGGTTATCACCTGTTAAAAAAAGATTCAAGCGAGGAGGTTAGGAGTGGATAGGTCAATAATCTTAAGCAAAAAAAGGTACAATAAGTTATTTATTAATTACAAACAGACTAGATTTCAGATTTTATTTTGTCGCTTATTTATTTACAAACATATTGGATTTGTGTCCTTTGTGTGCGTGTCGTGTTATTATTGTTAAATAAACACTACTTATTTCATAATTACACAAGCTTTATCATGCTGAATAGCGCCATTGAAGGCACGATGAATTCAATGCGAATCTGTGACAATGTAGCTCTGTCCCTGACCACTGTGTAGCCGTGGGCGACGGATGAGTTATCTCAGCATGGAAGTCCGTTCCAATACTCCATATCGCGAGCACTCCAGCGCGATCAATATTGTTCTTTTTTTGTTAAACATGTATATGTGAAGAGAACAATTAGCTCTACCAATTTATGAATGCCTAGTACATTGAAACTATGTAGATGTTATAATTTTCTACGTAACGCTATGATTGTATTGTTATATCTGGATCAGCTATCGTGATGTGGGTTAGTTACTTTACCACAAAGATTACCAAAGCTTTTTTTAGAACGAACTACGAAAGCACGTCAGTTTCACTTTATATTCTGAAATTCAATTCGTAATATTACAATATACTTATATAAAAAGATACACTGTGCAATTGCTTAACCTAACGCTCTTGAAAATATAATAATTTTTGGGTTGCATTTTAATTGGTCGTTTTCCATTTCTTGCACATTTACTTATATTCTATTGAAACCATCTATATATGTATAATATTGTAATAGTCATAACCGTCGTCTTCAATTAAACAACAATACGATCCTTACGGAAGCTGTTAGTCATAAACTAAAAATAAATCATAGGCGACACTTGACCAAAATGTCGTGTGGTATAAGGATGAAAAAGATCTTTTTATATCACCCCTTGGCTTCTGAGAAGGAAGTGCTACCGCATCCCTTTGACGATGCGACCGTCAATTATCCGTGAATGGATTAACAACAAACGTTTTTTACGGTAAAAAATATATGAGGCACTTGAATGAGAAAGAGGGCTCTTTCATTAATAGGAATAGGAGATCTGCTTTTAGAAACAAAGGAAGCTTACATAATTTGAAAATGAATGCTTATTAAGTGCTAATTTCTGTGTAATGTAATCAATCGTTCACGCGACCATGTCTTCCTCTCCAGGTTTGAACGATAACGCTATATTTATAGAATAAACCTTCTAGCCTAAAGTACTATAACTTGCGATAACTAAGCTATATGTTTATTATTTGTCTCTAAGAAAGGTTCTGTTAGTAGTCTCAAGGCTATATGGCTATAGGCAGTAATTTTATACGCGCCTTTTTAAATAGTTAGTCTAAAAGCCGTAGCTCACATGTCATCCCTTACCAGAGCGCATTCTCTCTTTCCAATGCCGTTGAACTCAATTTATACAAATACATTTTATTAAATAACTTTTTTTATTAGTGATGTTTCTGCTCGAAATAGTATATATTATAATTGCCAAATATTCAAATTAAGATTAATCCTAATTCAGCGGTTTGAACGCGGAAACGTCACTTTCCTATTATAATATTAACAAAAATACACCGAGCTACTGTCATCATTAAAATACGAGTAATTATTATAATTCATAATTATATATATGTATAATGTAATTATGTATATAGTTTTAATTCTACGAGGGCCTTTTTCTGAATTTGGCTTTGACCTAGACTCCACTAAGTTGAAGTTTTCTTAGTGTTTTATATTTTAATGGCATTTTCCTTATATTATGATATATTATACGCTGTATACTTGTTTTAGTTTAACAAATACGAGCTAAACGTCAATCAAAGATCAAACGCGGCCAAACCGGCAAAATGGCGGCGGTATAAATAATATTTACGCTTAACAAACCGAAACTAATTGTTTTGTGATGTTTCTAGGCTAATTGTCGAATAATTGCTTATTAATTATTATTATTACTACGATACTTGTTGTAGTAAAATATTATGGCTTCTGGTAGTTGTATTAAACTTGCTTGACTACCGAATTGTCTACAAAATCTTCTATAACTATTATAGACAAGTACTACGGTAAGATTTTGTCTAGTTGTACTAGGAACGTAGTAAAAGGAAAGAGATTCACATACACCCACTTCTCAGCGACACAAAATATTGAATAGTGCTGATAATGTAAGGAGTAATGTATCTTTGAGTTACGAGCCCGTTCGCCCCTCAAAGTTCGCCCCTAGTAGGTATTTGTTAGGTTTCTTCTTAAAATCCACCCAGAAATAGGAGCCCTGCAAAGTGGGGCTCCTATTGGGACCTTATCATATATATTTTTATATTACTTTGTAATTATTTATAACGAAACAACCTGCTTAGTCCTTATTTTTTCTAGTAATAACGTTTAGTATGTAGACGCTAGACAAGGTAACATTCTTGCCTAGTGTACTAGGCAAGTAGGAATTGAAAGAGGTAAGACTAGATCACTAAAGACATCTGTACCAGTGTGTGGTTCGCACACATACACGACAATAATAAATTATTTGCGTCATGCTAGGCTCCTGCTGCAGATTGACGGCGTAAAATGGTTATTTGCTTGATGAATAGCTATTTAATATAAACTTTAAAGAATCTCTCTAATAAGCAAAATAGGCTAAAATCCACGTTGTATTTTTACTTGCCGAACGTTCTTAAAGAGCAATAACAAATATCCTCAGACATTTATGTTGACACAAGATATAGCTTCGAGAGCAAAAAAAAATCTTAGAGTTAGTTAACAAAGCACAGATTCTCAATTTTAAAAGTTGTTTCTTATACTAAACACAGAAATATGTTTAACGACAACAGAACTTAATTACTAGTCTCCATTTTTTGTGAGTATCGAATTTATTTCTGTCCGACAGGATCTCGAGGGGTTGGATTAAAATAACTTGTTATTATCCCTTTTTTGAACTTTTGAGCCTAAGTAGCGGTTGTCAGGACTCACAGATTTTATCTGCTACGAAATGCCTTTTTAATATACTGTAAAGATAGAGAGATACCGTCGTTTTATGATATTTTTTGGCCCCTAAGTAAGTTTGAAATCTTATATTATCGATCGTATTTATAACAAACATTGTTATTTGATTTTGATGATCTTTTGTAATGCTATTGCAACATGGAGTATACTGTAGACTGTTAAACCCCATTTTAAGCTTAGATTGCTGTTAAACGAATTTTATCTAATTTATTTATAGGTATGTAAAATATTTGTTAATTTGTTGCGGGATCCTTTCATCATGCTCAAAGACATGTTTTTTTAGATAAACGAACCCTACGTAATAAATAGTTATTAGGGATAACCTAGAGACAGCCTGTGTTGCGAGCACATATGAAACCTAATGACACACACATACTGAGCCGTTCGTGTTGTCAATAATAATAATAGATTAGTTTTCTTTTACTATGTTGAATTAAACAAATATCTACATGTTCTCATGTTTAAGTTGCCAAACTGCCAAACCACAGTTAAAACTCTACATTAGCTTTAAGTTTTAGAGCATTAGTGGTATTAGAACAAGCCTTAAAAAAAATTAAATAACCTGTCTAGAGACTCCTTATTTATATATACATATATATATACATATATAGCTATACTAGCTGTGCCCGTGGTCTCACCCGCATTTATAGTTACTGCGCCGCCCCCGTGGGTCGTAGCGTGATGATAGCCTAACCCTAAAATAATTTTCAATTCGAACCAGTAGTTCCTGAGATTAGCGCGTTCAACCAAACAAATTAACAAACTAACAAACTCTTCAGCTTTATAATTAGTATAGATAGATGCTAGACAAGTTAATCTTATCTGGTGTACTAGGAATGTATGAAAACTAAAGAGGTCTTAACCGCAAGTAAAAATTGTATTTGCATTTAATGACGACAAGACCCGCACAATCAAAGCGACTTATACGTAGTACGTACCCTCAAAGGTTCCATCATCCATGTTTTGGATATTATATTACTTCATATTTAACTTTAAGAACTACACGCTGCGTGCTACCAAGAGATCTCTCATGTGATTACTCTCAAAGGACTGCTGATACTATTTGAGATTACATTTATACCAAAGCAGAATGTAACTCTCACACACTACGTGTAGGGCTGACAACAGTCGTTGACAAGAAAATAATTATAATTATAATGCTGTGGTACGGCTTCACTCATTGTAGTATTTTATTTTTTTATTAATTTATTATTTAAACAAGAAAATGCAGGTAGTACAATGGTCCACAAAACTGCGGTTTGGTCTGGGTTAGTTGAGTTTCATACAAGAGCGAAGTGAGTCTCGAAATGTGGAAGCATACAAAATTCATTCAAATCCGGGACAGACGTTCTCTCGGACACAATTTTTGTCCTTTGCGTGAAGGTTACCAATATGAACCTTAATTCATTATTGTCCGACGGGATAAGGACCGTAAATATCGTTATAGGCTGCAACACGTAGTCGCATAACAACTATCTGTAGTCATCAAGAGTGCTATTTTGTATATCTATCTTATATATATATATCTTACGTATACTTGTAGCTACCTGACAACTTATACAGCCCTGGTATACTCACACCACGGCCACTGTAGGCGGCCATAACACAACTCTTATATGACGTAGTAAAAAAGTTCTAATATGGAAATTGATATGTTATGGACATAAAACGCACGACTCGTCAGATTGGCGGGACTAATATAGATATATAGTATTTATGGTAGCCTGGTGCCGTCATACAAGTTTTATTTTGTAAGTAGCACTGGAGCATGTATATCAAAATTGTTTTTCTTATGGAAATCATTGCAGTTTCGTATACTTTGAATGTAGCCGTTGTGAAATAAAGGGGTGATTGATAGTCATTAATAATAAATAGACTATAATTAAATACATTTTAACGTCATTGTTAATAGCAACATACTGCTTTTATAAAATCTCTTTGCCAATTCCAAAGACTTATTATTACAAATGACCCAGGCATGGCAGTTCCATATAGTTCAAATATTGACAGCATATAGTGCTTTTTAAATTAATGGTCGGCTGATTTTTATTTAAAAGTTATCCAAAAGCAGTCGCATAGTCGTTTAGAGATTCGAACAAACAAGTTAAGCTACTAGACCCCATATATACAGCTATCAGACTCATTTTTAAACTCCGTGGTACTGAGAATTCTAATTTTGCTGTGCTTATTCTAGGAATCGAACGAGCGATCAACGAGGAGGCACTTTAATATTTTTATAGAATACTAGCTGACCCGACAGTCGTTGTCCTGTCAATCTATACAAAAATACATTATTATTATTATTACATTAAAATACATTAATTCAATATCAAAACATCAATCAATTATTTTCATATAAAAATACCATTTAAATTTTCGACATTTGCTGTGGATTTTTTCGTTCATACAACAAAAACAATAAACTGCCATATCGGTCGAGCCGTTCTTAAGTGATGCTCCGTCATACATGTGGCAATTTATTTTTATTTATTTAGATATAGTTTCAAAAGCTAGTTCGCATTATTCCTCAGCATCATAAAGCAAGGCGCTGCGGGTTCATTGAAACAAGTACGTGTACGGAGAACATTTGCTTTTGTTTTAATGAGCAATACAAACAAAACATACGAAGTTTCGTCAGGCGATCACAACGTACCCTTGTAACGCGAACCGCGGTGTAATTTTATGCATAAAAAGACATCCGCAGAGATGAGTTATGCACCATACCGTAGGGCTACCGCTCCCTTAATATAATAATATGAGCTTTGTTAATAAGCTGTCCCACTGCTGAGAAAGAGGTGCTGCTGTTTCTCAGTATGAGAAGGATAGGAGTAAAGTATATTATCTACCACCGGTTGTTAGATTTGCGTTACGGAGTTATGTTGGAGGTCGTGTAGTTTAAAACAATAAAACTACACGACCCCCAAAACGACTTCCTGTCAAATATCTACAGTAATCCTTACTAATATTAAAAATTCGAAAGTAACTCCGTCTGTCTGTCTGTCTATGCCCATTTCACGGCAAAACTATTCAACCGATTTGGATGAAATTTGATATAGAGATAGTTTTAAACCTGGGAAAGGACATAGGCTACTTTTTATTGATGTAGGTACCACGCAGGGGGAGCATATTATATGATAATTATAGATATAGACAAAAGATTTGTCTTTTTGTTTGTAATTAATAAACTCAAAAGCTAAGGGACCGATTTAAAAAAATCTCATCCTGAGAAAGCTAATTTATTTAGATGTAACATAGACTATACAAACATCACGCTACGAGCCACAGGAGCACAGCAGTAATCATAAACGTAAGTGAGACCGCGCGGGACAGCTAATCTTAAATAAAGTGCCCATTTCAAATCGAAATAGATCTATTCGACAAAAATATATACTTCGAAGAATGAACCCTCTGAAACAGAGATGCATTAAAAACGACCAACCCTATGTAGCTTAAGTTTATAAGTGCAAGGGTTTAAAATTCAATTACCTACAAATTACCATACTATATAATTTAAAACAACGTCTTCAACTCCATTTTCTGTCCGTCCATTTTTATTTAACGTTATCATACAAATATCAACAGCCTTCAACCGTCGCGTCGTTGTGTTCATAGGCTGTGTTATATTTAAAAAACATAGTGCCATTGCGCGACTCTGGGAATCAAACACCCATGGCTTACTAAAGTCCCTAGTACCTAGACAATTTAAAAACTTGAGCAAGCTATATCACGGACGCTCTTTCTTTAAAATTTCCTAATAAGAACCGAGTTAAATGTAATCAATGCAAGGTAATAAGTGTACCTTTACTTAATCAGTATAAACTTCAAATTGCTTAGAAGTGCTAAACTAAAGCGACGTAACATTAATAATCGTATATGTAGGTGAACTTCATCAGTAATAAAGCAGTTCGCCTTGCTTTCAATCATTATGGCGCTATTGGCTGGTCGTGGTGCTTACTACATAGACTCGGAGTTTAGGGTCTATTTTAACTCCCTACTTTTGTGCAAACAAGCATACGGTCCGTCTGATGGTAAGTGCTACTAGCCTATGAAATCTTGCAATATCAGAGGTATCTCTGGAACAACACCGATCTTACGGATTAGGAAAGACGGGATGAAAGGAAAGACGCCTCCAGAACTCTTACTCACGAACACTTACGCGAAAATAAATGTAGTATCAATGTCACTGCTCTTACGTCAGTTTCCTGTAAAGACGGGTACAGACTGCTGTAACGTAACATGCAATGTAACATGCAATGTAATATGCAACGTAACATGCAACGTAACATGCAATGTAACAAGCAATGTAATATGAAAGGAACATTTCATAAGTGTGGACGCAGCGCGCACACGAACCGAGCATGTATCTACTCGCATCTGTTTCGGGCATGCGCGCTTAGCTGTTGCTGTGTCTTCTTCCTCCATTTTTCGCGCGCGTTCCGCAGTATAGACACAAACAACCCGTTCACACTGGCTCCCCGTGCACACTGCGCGCCCCTTTGAGTTCGGTGAAAAAATTGACAAATGGTGGAATGCGGCGAGCACGATTTGTAATACTCTGTTCGTGCGCATAGTGTGCACAGTTCGTGCGCGCAAGGCGTCCACACTATGGGCATTCTGTTACATTACATGATACATTGCGACAATGTGGACGGCAAATTATTTTATTGCGTGTTACATTGCATGTTACATTTCGTAAGTCTGTACCCGTCTTAAGGTTATTGAGTCGTATTGCCCTGGGCAAGTCAATTTACACGTACCTTCACATATAAACGTCAATTATTATTAAGAGACTTTTACTAACAAGAGCACACAAAACATTATCAAGACCATATGTAATGGTGATTATGAAATATTGTCTGTAGCTTGCAAGATCATAGGCTCATCTTGCGTTCTACAGTCAATATTTATGCCTATGTTGTTTACTATGCCTTCACTATCTCCAATTAAAATGATCTCAGTCAATACAAATTTGTAGATTTGTAGACTGAGATTATGTGTTCTTATATGTATTTATTGTGTTTATACCAATGTTCATCGTGATATGAAAATTTGATTATGTTTCGAATATCAACGAATTAATCGACATTCGAATGCGGAACGTATATTTTTCGTATCAATTTGTATAAGTAACAATCGTGCATCTTCAAGCTGCTATCTCCTAGTCTACAAGGCCCAATATTGTACTGTGGTTCAAGGACCAAGCTCCGAGCTTCGATGAGGTAACTGCACTCACGCTAAAAAGAGCAACAAGATCAAAAAACGCGCGAGACGCTGTCTTCGACACGGCTACTATCTACTTTACTTTACATTGTCAATCATTTAGATTTATGTGTGTTTAATTTAACAAAATCCTAACTAATATTATAAATGTAAATGTGAATTTATTTTGTTTGTTTGTTACGCTTTCACGCCTTAACTACTCGACTGATCATCATGAAATTTTGCATACACGATGTCAGGGATACAAGAAAGGATACTCTATGTCCTTTTCATCAGGAAAATAATACTGTTCCCGATGGGTAGAAAATTTACATAACCTATATTTACGCGAGCAAAGACGCGGGCAAAATCTCGTTAGTTATAATAATAATACCTATATCCATACCAATATTATAAATGCGAAAGTAAGTACCTATGTCAATTTTCTCAACTACATCGCTAAACAAATCTGACGTAGCCACCTTGTACACTAATTTCATAAATGTTTTATCCTAATGCTGCCGTAAAAAACATGCGAAGGTTTTGCATTTAACAGCTAATGTAATACAATGTGCTTTATGATAAGAATGTGATTAATTATTGCAATTGCTCTCTACGACCGTATACGCGTGCGTAACGTCAGGCAAAATGTGTATTCGATAAACTTCCGTAACATAATGGTATGAACAATATAACTTCAATGCCTTCATACAGTCATTCAGTTCACTTTTAAGTAAATTTTAAGTATTATCTTCTATTCATACGTAACATTGTGTACATAATTGATGTAACCCAGGTAACGTAAACACTTATTTGTTTTTATTCTTTCTAAATTAAACAATTTGGCAACTTTACTTTGAACTAGACGTTTATTTCGTTAGAATTATGACCACATTAAGTATTGAAAAAGGAATCATGTTGTAACACTCCTACATTAAAATTGAAAGAGCACATTGTTACATCACTCATATAAAACTGAATCTGCGTCATACTTTTTTCACACAAACCCCTGTCTATCGCGTGCCGTAGTCGCGTGCCAAATAAGCGATACCTCGCGTCAGGTAGGCCAGAACGCATGCGTTAACTCAATAACCGCTGTAACCTGACCTCCCCTTTCCCACATAATTAATTCCATCATACCCCGTAAAGAGGTCTTCATAAATTGGTTTACAAAACAGGTAGAATTCAGGTGGGACGCATGCGCCAGGTGAGTTTGATAACGACCTCCTGGTATCGTCTGGTAGCCTGGTACACGGCTGGCATCTTGCCACAGGTACGCTCCCAAAGAACAGGTGAAAGAGCTCTCACGTGGACCTCAGTGATGACCCTAAACGCGAATCAAAACACCTGTCCACATAACACATGAGTACAGTTTGATAAACTTATAATATTGTGTTTGGCAATGGATTTTAAACTTTATGCGCTTGTAATAAGGCGTATTGGGTTTGTTAAGATTTCGTTGAAATAGTATATCCAACTGAAATACGAAATAGGCAGAACTACGTGCCCTTTCAACTAGCGAGATTCAAACAACCAGTTTTGCGAACTAACCTATTTTCTGCGAGATGTATTAAGTCTGTTTTTCTCTTCACAACACCCATATACCTGATTTTATCCAAGCAAGACTTCCTTTCTGTGCATCTAATTCTACACTAAATATCTTCCAGTTAGCAAAATGAAACTTATTCAAAATAGTCTCAGCTAAAAATATTATAATTACTTACATATTAAGTACGACTTAACGGCGTGACTGAGGGAAGACGGCTGTCACAACACGCTATTTTTACGCTTCAGTGATAATAAATAACTAATGCGTCAGGAGTCAGGAGTATTCTTAAACAGAGATTGCATTTATTTTTAGATTACATAAAATAACTTTATCCCTTTACAGATCATTTATTGTAAAGAGCTAACGTTATTGAAATCTATCAATTTTCTAAACGTTAGACAACATCAACGCATAAATTTACGATAAGTACTAAATTAGTAGAAGAATAAAATTTAACAATTCCAAATGATCTTACTTTTTATTTTATTTTGGTGTATTGTATTAACTGAAAACTGAAAAACTGAAAAACTGAAACTGATATCCAGTCAAATCCGGTTAGACCAGAAAAGCCGACCTCAAGTGACTTGGGAATAATAAAGGCTAAGAGAGAAGAAGAAGTATTCATTTTCTCGCATCAGTGGCGCTGCAGCAGTGAATGCGACTACTGATAGATAGACATCGGTTTCGATTCCTGGGTCGAGCAACGTATTATTGGACTTTTCTGACAAAGAATTCTTAGTAGCAGCACGGACTCTGGCAATGTGTCCTAGTAAACAGCAATAGAGTCGCCATCACTAACGTCACACCTAAATTATAGTTTGTAAAACGAGGATGTAATACAACTAAGCCTATCTTCGAACACAGACATGTGAATACTATGTATGATATTGTTTATATTGCGAGGTATTTAACAAAAGGGAAACAAATTTAAAAAAATCACTGGACCATTAAATAATTAAACTGAACGTGCACTGAAACTTTTTGCATCACTCACGCTTTGGTAGCAATGAATTGACCATGCAGACTGGCGGCAACTGTTCAGACATTACTTGATAATGTGCCGAGATTAAAACTAAATTAGATGCTAACAGCTAAAACGTTAACATTTTTTGTTATACGGAAGACTTTAGACGTCACGAAATGTCCATAAACGTAGCATAAGTAATAATAGTTCAACAACTCTTGGCTAAAATCAGTTGTTTGTTACGCGCATGACAAGTGACGTGCTGTCAAAATGAATTGATATACCGCTCGCTGTACGATAGGAGCACAGCATTGAACTTCTGATAACGAGCGGCATGAGTTATTGACTTAACCCTTAAATGCATATTGTACCCAAAACGGAACAACACTTTTGATTTCAAATATCCCACCTAATAAGAAATGTCACAAAGACAGCCGTAATTATGTTATTTATCTGTGGTCTATAAAGAAAAATACGAGAATATCAGTCGATGATCAATGCTACCAATACATTTTTTATCTGTCTAATTGAAAGTGCGTACCGTGTTTCCCGCTTAGAAGAATTTCAAAACTTCAATCGCTAAAAATTCAGGTTTATTTGTTATATTACTTGAAGCTAAAATATAAATCTAGCAGGTATGTGTATCAAATATATGTGCTTATTATTATTTTACTTCCTTTTACAAGAATTTATATCTAAAAATGCCAAAATATCGTTGTGCCGAAAACGACCCTTCATGCAATTATAGTAATTTTTTCCTTACTTTATTTATTATTTTGCTTTACTCGGGTGATTGGTATAGCATGATTTTGTGTTGGCTTACAGCTATGAATGATAAAAATATTGAAGAAATACTTTGCATGTTAGAAAATGGCGATATATCTGAAGATGAACTAGAGTCCGACGGGGAAGATTTTGATTATTACCCAACTCGTCAATCACTTTTAGAAGAGTTAGAAGACCCAATTTTAGATCCAGTTTGTGGTGATAATGACTACATCAATCCAGCTCCAATACATGGTGAAGTTAATGATCCTCCTTTAGTATTTGATAATGCTATCGCTAACTCATCATTAGCGAGTTCAAGTGCTCCTGAAAATACTAATAATATGCCAATTGGTGGTAGAAATTTGTTATGGAGAAAACAAAATCTGGTATATTCTGAAAATGAAATAGCTTTTTAGGACCCACAGAACTACCCTCTAATGTTATGGAACTAGATACACCATATCACTTTTTTAGGTACTTTTTCACTGATGAGTTTATGGAGTCTATTGTTCATGAGACAAATTTATATGCAACTCAGCAGCAACCTAATAGAACAGAGACATTTACATTAGAAGATTTACGAAAATATTTAGGCATTGTCACTTTCATGTCTGTATACCACTACCCTAATGTTCGGTCATACTGGGGTAAATTTGGGTTTGGGCCGATAAAAGAAGCAATGCCCGTCAATAAATTTGAAAAAATCAGGAGCATACTGCACTTCAATGATAACAGTAATCATCTTCCGGTCAGCCATCCAGACCATGACAAGTTGCACAAATTGCGCCCTGTGATTAGTCATTTGAACAATAAATTCTCCAGTGTAACGATTGACCAACGCTTGTCTATTGATGAGCAAATGTGCTCAAGCAAAGTAGGGCATTTTTTAAAACAATATATGCCCAACAAGCCCCACAAATGGGGATTTAAATTATTTGTCCTCTGCAGTCTAATGGGATATTCGTACAATTTCATTATATATGCAGGTAAAGAAAACGCAGAGAGACTACCAAATGAACCTGACTTAGGAGTAGTTGGAGAGACTGTTATGAGACTGATTAGAGTCGTTCCTAGACAGAGAAACCATATAGTTTATTTCGACAACTATTATACATCTTTGCCCCTAATGTACCATTTGTCCAAAGAAGGTATCCATTCCTTAGGAACGATACAGAGAAATCGTTCAGGAAAAACATGCAAATTGCCAAATAAACAAGACGTCATGAAAACCTCAGTGCCTCGAGGAGCATATGAAGAATATGTGACCAATTTTGACAATGTGGATATAGCTGCGGTTTCATGGAAGGATAACAAGCAGGTTGTTCTGGCATCAACCTACGTAGGTGCAGAACCTGTAGAAACAATCGAAAGGTTTGATAAGAAGCTAAAACGAAGAATTCAAATTCCTTGTCCTAAGCTGGTAAAAGAATATAATGCACATATGGGGGGTGTAGACCTAATGGATTCTCACCTCGGTAGATATAGGATTCGCATAAAAGGCAGAAAGTGGTATATTCGAATATTTTATCATCTTTTAGATCTAAGCATTATCAATTCATGGATTCTTTACCGAAAAGTAATGGGTCAAAGAGGTATAGCCACTAAGGACATTATGAACCTTGCAGACTTTCGGTCCGAGTTAGCAGACACTTTATGCAAATATGCAACACCTGTACCTAGGGGTCGTCCGCGTTCTACATCGATTGCAGATGTTGGGCCTCCTCCTAAAATGCGCCGTGGAAAACCCTGCCAAGCTTTACCCTCAATCGACGTAATACTCGATGGCGTGGGCCATGAGCAAGTGAGAACTACAAATAGGATGAGGTATATGTTTCCTGCGTGCAATTTAAAAACAGTTGTTATGTGTGCAAAATGTAAAGTTCATTTATGTTCGAAAAAAAATAAAGATTGTTATAACCAATTACACAAACGTATGTAGTAAACAAATGCATGTAGTGCCGAAAACGGCACAAGTCGTTTTTTCCTGAAAATACAAACAAATAATTGATTATGATTTTTTTTATTATTTTTCCTGTAATCTATGCCCAATTTTACTATAATATGCATTTTTCTTCTACTAAAATAAGACTTCATGCATTTAAGGGTTAAATACAAAGGAAATAGTCTGGTACTGGGTAGTTTTTGCCAGCCATCTAAGAACACATTAGGCTTTTTCTGTAAAGACGTTCTTAGTACTAGGAACTGAAGTATAGTGTGCTTCGGAGGGCAGGTAAAAAGTCGGTCCCGGTTGTCGCCTAAGGGGGCGGCTTGAACAACTCTTGACTACAGGAAAACACACGAAAAGAAAGAAGAACAGAAAAGTGTAAGTTATTGACATATATAAGACCCTATAATTAGCAAAATATGGATGAAATATAGTGCCGCTTGTCTTTTCGAGGCTATAAGGAATGCTATGTATATATAGGGTAAATTAACATACAGTCCATAGTAGAAACATTTAAATCTACAAAGTTCTAGGGTAGATCCCTGTCGGTGTACTTCAAGATTCAGTTTCTTAAATTTATGACATCTGCAGCACAATAGCTGATTTAGTCATACTCTTGTTTAAGAAGTCGTGTGGAGTATATACTTTTTTTTCGGCTGTAGTAGTATTAGCCTGTACCTACTACAAAAAAGCAAATTAAAAGGAACTGCATATGTTGTTATTCAAAAAAATAAAAGATAAAGAATTCTAAGAATGACCTAATTCAATCAATCAATAAATTACAGTGTATCAAAAAACAACACAGGTTATAAAATTTAAATAATGTTTCAATCGTCTGATATGTTTGCAATTTGTAACGACCGAATCTATATTTTAAACAAGTTAAACGTTTATTAAGACCGTCGTAATGTCTCTATAATAACTGAATAATAATATTACCATAATGGTTGGTAGTTGCCAGTCATTCGTTAACGGTCGGCGGCTGTGAATATGGTGGATTTAACGGCGATTTCGTAAGGCTGAATAATAATATTGGAGAGCAATTAATTTCTTAAATTGCTCTATAATGGTTACATGTATGGTTTACAGGTTTTTTACGTTTTGTATCTAACACAGGCGCCGTCTATTACTGCCCAATGATTAGCTGAATTTAGTAAGTTCTTATAAACGAGGTATTCGAATTCAAATAGGTGAAATATTGTTTTGATCAGGCGGTAGACCTTATCACTTGGCAAGAAACTTTGAATCATTAGCAAGAATGTGACTATGTTTATTTTTATTTTATTTAGTAGATATAATTAAGTTGTGACATGAACTGGGAACCTGGGACTTCACGATGTTATTACACATCATGTTTAGTAAACATTGGCAATTATGTCAGTGAACGAACGAGATAATTTACAAATTGCCAATTTAGGAAAGGACACTAGGTTAGGACATTAGTTATAAAATCGCATCTATAACTAATTTAAAGTAATGTTTTTGTCACGTATACACTTAAGTTCGTAACATAAATTATAAATTAATTTATTATTTGGTTCGATATAATGTTTATCAAGTCACCTACATTAGCCACCCAAGCTCATTCACAATCCTGTTTGTTATAAAATCTATTTACTATGTAATGACCCCAACCCTTCCGCGGCGATGGTTTTTACGGAACCACACACGGGGCTTTAAAGACCTCCCGAGGAGGGACGTGCCTGAGCCGACTTAAATAATGACGTCGGCAAAAAACGGCCAGCAGTTTGATCTTATGAACATGTCCAGAATATCTCGGGTCATTCTTAATCCATTTAAAAAAATCTGGCTTTTAATTTACAGCTTGTGAATAAAGTGGTCGGGTTTGTTTTTTGTGTAATTTTGAATTGTTTCGTTATTTTTCTTACCTCCGAATACACACACAGATATATGTTTAATATGCCAATTCAGTTTGAATAACAACAATGCCGCAGTTTCATATGACATTGAAACAATAACCCTAAAGATTACATCTTATTGATTGACAAAAATATTTCATAATACCTATATCCTTAGTTAGATTTTCAAATTTACTATACAATGTCTTAAATTGCTAGATTGCTTTTACACAAATGCGTTGGTTGTTACGATTTTTATAGTATTTTCTATTATCACTATACTAGATAAGTACATTATGGTTGTAAACCAAAAGAAAATAAACCAGTATTTTTTTTAGTAAATGGATTTCAAAAGCGCTGCTCTATTATGCCCGTATATGTTAGTCGAGTCTTTTTAAAACATGTACCAGATTTCAATAGTTATATTTACACTAGTAGTTTTACCGCGGTTTCACCCGTGTAAGTCCCGTTCCCGTGTGAATATCGGGTTTGACCTCTTTCACCCCCTTCGGGGTGAAATTTCCAAAAATCCTCTCTTAGTGCTCCCCTACACTCTCCAAGGAACATACATGCCAAATTTCAGCTTCTTGCGTTCAGTAGTTTCGGCTGTGCGTTGTCTGTCAGTCACTCAGTAACGCAAGAGTTTTATATATATAGATTTAACCATCGTCCCGTACCATATTGCTGAAGTTTCTAGACCTAATATTACACTACAATTTACAGATTAATATTTGTATCCATTTTTTGGTTATTACATCTATACAAGCTACACAAAGAAAGCAATAAAAACATTAAGACTGCGCCGAGCGAAATGTGCCAAAAACAGGCGGTCACAGTCAAGTAAATAAAATCAACACTTTTTGTTTAATACAAATATAAAATATACATTTACCATAGCAATGAGTGTGTTTACAATTAATCCGTGTAAAAAACTTAAAATAATTAATATTTTCGCCTACAAAATAACGTAAATTTGCACGAAAAATGCAAAAACGTAAGCTCGTGTTACGTGATTTTTAGATTATAACAGTAGAAATCTATCCTATTTTACAGCTTAAACGAAACATAAATAGTTATTTTACAATGTGTCCGTCCCAAATATTTAATTTATTGGTTGACAATAAAGATACATATTTATCAAAAAAGCATTTCAAATCCTCCATACAATTTTACTATGGCGGTCGCGCGCCGATTTGAATATGCGCCGTACGAGCTCTGCCATTATTTGTCTTACGCTCGGCACAGTCTTAAATATAATAAACTATCACACTCTTATTGAAATAATTTATATTAGCGCAATTATTCCAATGCGGTATTTCAATTGCGTGACAACCCTGGAACACAGAATGCAATTTTTCTAACGCACGTGTCTAATAAAGCGATGATTTATAGAGTTATTGGCAAATGTTGGTATTGCGCGATTTATGAGTATTGTTGGCCGGTGTTACGACTAGTCGGATTGCTTGCTTATTGCTTCTTGTTTAAAATTTATCTCAACATGAATATCTCTGCATTTTTTATTCAAACTATACCAAATGTATTAAGGATGGCTTAGTAGTTAAACTATGAAAGATTCGGTGGAATATTAGTTTGCTTGTTGCTAACAGAGAGCCAATTTCTCGTAATAAAAACTGTCTGTGTGACAAGTCTAATCTTATAAAAGTTAAATGTTAACAGAAAGGAATTAATAACAAACCTACTAGAGAAATTACAAATGCAAAGATATTTAAAAACCTAATTATAGCTATAGACTTAAGTGCAAAACAAATTGTTTAACTGTCTTGTTTATAAACCAATGAATAACAAGCAAGTTAGGCAGTTTACCCTTTGTGAATAATTACGATGTCTTAGAGCAGCGCCATCTATTATTAAGTTAAGAACTAAAGTATTGTTACGCTATGATATAGTTCCTGTGACACAAGAATTATACCTGATGTTGCCTAAGACAAAGAAAATAGCAAAACAGATTAAAAGTGCTTGTTCCATGAACCGCGAAGCTTCAATAAATTGCTATTATCCCAAAAGTAATGTCCACGAACAATAAGCTATTGACCTCATAAACGAAACAAAGAAGTTCAAGTTCCTGATATCTAGCGTTCGCGGGTTCGATGCCCGGCTCAGTCAACTATAACTGCGCGGCACTAATTGATTGGAGCCAACAAATTTGTCTAGACTTGTCCACCCGTGACCTATCTAGGTCTAAATTAGATATACCGCTTTAGAGTTCCGCATACTATATGGTGGCAACTCAATTCATAGAATAGTCTTATTAATAAAAACATTAATGTGCTAAATAAAAGGAAAAGAGTAGCCGTGTGTTTCTTGACTTTTCTTGTTATTGGTTCTACGCCCATGCTAAACGTGGTAACAGATAAACGTAAGTATAAATTCATGGTATAGCTTAATGTTAATAAGACTTATATACATAGAAAAAAAAAACTATAGTTTTTGGTTTTGACTAACATAGAAATAAAGAGTAGCTTTCCTGTCAGCGTAGACGTCAAATATGACACCGGTTCGGTGCTAACACTATAGCGCCCCCTTATAGAGCTTGAAAATTACTTACTACATTTTCAATTTTATGCGCGTATTTTATGTGGCCTCCACTCCTTCGTTAACAGAGGGGCTACGGGTCAACCTATCATATATAAAAAAGTTTTACTACTGTCACTATGTCACATTTTCATTTATAAAATCTACTTACCACATCAAAATGAAATTATCTACTATTTAAATGTTAGTCTTGTACATATCATAAAATTCAAAATAAAATGTACTATATCTTTTTTTAAAGGTCCGCTTTCGGAGCTATTTAATAAAAGGCGAGTTACCTGTTATACATCGACAATACTTCCAAACTTTAATTGATGAATTTATCTATATAAAGAACCCAATGCACTTTAACCAACCGTCTAAGCCAGGCCTTCGCAATCGGTCCCAAACTTACGCTCCGTGACAATCGAGGGAGTCACACATCAATTTAGCAACCAATAAAAATGACAATCAAAATAAATAGAACATGCGAAAATTATCAATTAATTAAATAATAACGTGCGGAACTCAAATAGTTGATCCTCGGTTACTTGTTTGAGACAAAGGAAATTTGATGATGGACGCGGGAACGCCTTCTAATCTCGCTACTCACTGTACTATTAAATTGTAGATGATTTAGCCTCCGCAGTAAATACCACGTTGTCACGAACTCTTGTTACAATTAAATAAGATAAATCGTGTTCATATTGTGTTTTATATACTCTCTTATTGGCCTAGTCTGCAAGCGTTAGTGACTGTGCGCTTGTAAAACCTTTGATTTGATTACTGCGGTGTTTTCATTCCTTATTCTTACAAAATTTGCTGAATGTATAAATTTGTCAGAAGCAGCTTAATGATGACAATTGGTTGAATTAGAAGTAAATAGGCTGGTCCTTAAATAAAAACTAATAAGCATAGGTACATAGCGACACACATCTATCTGTCTAATTTCATCTACATATTTATCAGTTTAAAACTTGTAACACTAGGCTCAAGAATTACCTATGAAATCCTGGATAGACCCTGATACAAATAAGTATGGCCACCTCATTACCTGCAAGATGATAGTATAAGCGGCACATTTGTTTTGTTCTGTAATATACATACGTAGATTTTAGGATAGGCGTATTCCTTTGCTTGGGTTTCTTCCTGGTAAATGATGTACTAACATGACTACCAAGTAAATAAAATGACGTCATAGAAGTCCTAAATTTTGCTAATAGAGCGGCTTGTTCGTTTAGAACTTGTAATTGCCCATTTATTGCCACTTTCATGCGAGCGAATCGCTCCCACGCCAGCGCCGGTACTAGCCCGTCGAACTATACCGGACTAATTAATTGTATCTATTAACGAAACACTCTTTTGATTCGAACCGACGCGACGCATCAAACTAATAATGTATGTGTAAACGTAGTATTGAGTTTCACGTAATATTAATTTTATTGTCTGTGTGAGTCAACCAATTGAATGAGGTTTGAATTACTTACGTACATTCGTTAGGATTGTTTGTTTGAATGTAGGTAACTGATATGCTATGTGTCATGTAAGTTTACGCTTTAGGTCAACAATGTTTTACAAGGCCCCTGGCTATAAACGCGTAGCAATTAAGTTTTCTCGGGAGCCGATATGGTAATGACAGATCTTTTAGTACGGTACAAGTGTTACACTTCATTTCAGTAGTAACCAGCAGTAAATCAGACTAATATTATAAATGTGAAAGTTTGTGGAGATGTTCGGTTGTTTGTTACTCAGTCTCACACACACCCTGGTAAACTGATCGGTCTAGGTCTCTATTAGCATACATAATACTCGAACTTTTCATCCCGGTATGCAAACATCTAACAGGCGAGGCCGCTGACACAAACTAGTATACAATAGGACTAGGTTTTTTTTTTTCATACAACTAAGATGGTAATTAAGCGTACCTGAGTAAGTGGTCACCGTAGCCTATGGACGCCTGCAACACCAGAGGCATCACTTGCGCGTTGCCGACCTTTTCGGAGAAAAAGGAAATAGGAAGGAGAAGGAGCGGGAAAGGGGAAAGAGGGTGGTTGGGCCTCCGGCACTGTCACTCACCGAACGAAACACAACAGTAGGAATATTGCTATTTCACGTCGATATTCTGTGAGTGTATCTTATATTTTAGTTTCAGTCTACAAGCTTAAGTTTGACGTTAATAATTAAGCAGATTTATTGTTTAGGGATGTGTAATTTAACTAAAACTTTCAAAACTAGATAATAAATAATATTGTGGTAACTTTATATAAACAGTTTGTTAATATGCAACATAATATTGTGTTCACAAAGATAATATATTATATAACATACATACTAACGTCTGACGCCTGTGTTTCGGTTGGGTAAGCAGCTATATATTACACACACTTTTACTAGTTATGGTTTTCAGTTTCAGACGTCGCTCCTAGTAAGGATTTCTTGCCAAAAATCTTTTGACCCGAAATTAACCAAGACCTTATTTATTCAAAAATATTAATATATCAACATTTTAAACTTACAAAGCTCATAGTTTCTAAGATCAAATTTTTTAAGTTAAACAATCAACTTAGTTCCAGACCTTAACGATTCGCATAACCAAGATCTAAGAAAAACTCTACTTACAAAAAATATGCAAAACCAACTGCACAAATAAAATTCAACAGACCAATTACAATTTATTAAAGTACAAATAGAAGCTAAACAAACTCCTAACAACCAGTCTAATCCTAACTGCCAATGGAACCTTTAATTTGATATTCAAATTCACGAATGAGGTCAGCAGAACAAAGTCCAATCATCCATAAAAATAATTGCAAGCTCCAAAATAGGGTAGCTATTTTAGTTGGTGACTACAATGGCTCTTATGACCCATAAATCAAACGGTTAGTGCTTTCGGGCTAAGCAGAGTCCTAATTCCCATGCGGTATTAATAATGAAACCTAAATTGCAATTAAGATGTTTGCTGTGTGTCATAGAAACGTTTGTGAACGCATCTGGTGATCCAGCTACGAGTTTAGATGAATTATCCATCTGTGTCTAGTTATTTGGGTGGTCTGGCTGGCTTATTGTCTACAATGGACGTACGATATTTTTTAAGTTTCAACGTAGCGATACTGTTATAAAAATAATTATGGATTTACAATTTTGTAGTTGTATTCGAATATCGATTATTCGTCACTATTCGACACCTACAAAACAATAAAAAATTCGAGTTTTAATTGTATAGACGCCCTACTTTGGTAGTTGAAGAGAGAGTGTAGTCGCCTAGTTGTTTTATCGATCAATAACTTACACTTTTCTGTTCTTCTTTCTTTCTTCTTTTCGTGTGGTTAGTGGCCAACCTATTGTCAAGAGTTGTTCACGGCGCCTGTAGGCCTCTGACATGGCTTAACGACTGCTGTCAATTTGACAACAACCGGAACCGACTTTTTACTTCGAAGCACGGAGACGCTCAGGTGAAATATCACTAAGCGGTCACCCATCTATAGACTGACCACACCCAACGTTGCTTAACCTCGGTAATCGTTTACTGATCAGTAAGTGCAAATCTGTGTGTTTGAAATTCCAGCAAATAAGACGTTAGATAACAACGACTTTATTATTTAAATGTGTTTAAACATACACACAAAGTCTCACGGCTATACCCCTGAGGGGGAAGGCAGAGATATATCACTGCCGCATGTCGCCAGTAATGTTTAAGTCCTACTTATTTCGAGGAAACTTTATGCCGTTTACGGGACACAGTTCCAGTCTCCTTGCTAAGAATGATTTGTCAGACAATCCCAATAACACTTGGCCCAGTAATAGAACTCGAGACCCCATGCACAACAGTCGCATTCATAAACAGTACTGACATTAATTAAATAATTCGTATGTTTTTAATAAAGACCCGAGTCTCTAGTGTGGGTCTATATGGGTGGTCTGTTGTGGCTAAGCGTACTAAATTTTCAATAATAAAACTTCTACATGTTGTAAGTAATTATTTCTTTAAGTGTGTACATTATTTATTAGAATACCATGTAACTGCATATGTGCTGCTAATTAGGTCATAGTTTATGACTAAGTGCGTCTTATGTTGTGCTTATTTTTTTATTTTATTGTTTATGCTTAGCAGTTCTTTAACATATGGCAGATGGTCCATTCATTAGTTTCATTCATATCCTGAAGTTGTATATTGTTGTAAATTGCTTAGTATATTATACAGGCATATGTTTACTGTTACTGTATATGTGTTTCGTTACTAAAGATCAAACGCTTCGTTTGATATCTGTTTGCTGGAAAACCTATGAACGCTTATATGTTTGTTAGGAGTATTGTGACCTTCCAAAAAGATGGTCAGATGCCTGAAAGTATTTTATCATCTACATTGTTATTGCATGCGTCAAAATGACACAGCGTGTTACAAATAATTCTATGATATCTTCATAATAATAATACAGAGGCACTCTAATTATCCATCAATTGGGGCCAGACCCAATTCGGATAATAAAAAAATCGGGTAATTGGTTTTTTTTCGAAAAAGAGGTATGTACGTGCATATGTATATGTACATTACATATTTTAAGGAAATAGAGCTATTTTTTGGCACTGTATGCATTGTTAATTTGAACTTGAATTAAATTGCAACATATAAAAATGTTACATACATATATGGTATACATGTATGTATACATTTTCTCATCTTCCAATTACGAGTATGTTTCCCCGAAAGCTATTCGAATAATCAGTGATTCGGATAGTTAGAGATCGGATAAATTATACACACATACATATTTTCGCACCTCTATATCACTGAAGGGGTGGGCAGACGTGTCTTAGATACACATTTCGCTAGCTAACATACCTGACGAAATGTTGCTCTAATTAGCTCCCATGATGATGCGTAATGTAATGTAGGGCCAGACTATAAGCGTCTATCGGACACAATTCTAGATGTCGTTCTGCTATTGGAAATTTCTTGACGGAAAAACTTAAGAACAGTTACCCGACATCGAAATCAAGTATGGCAGTATGAGTATATAAGAATGTATAAGTAAGGCAGTATGAGTATATAAGAATATATAAGTAAGGCAGTATGAGTATATAAGAATGTATAAGTAAGGCAGTTTAGTATATAAGAATGTATAAGTATGGCAGTATGAGTATATAAGAATGTATAATTAAGGCAGTATGAGTATTTTTAACCAACAATCCTAATAATCGTTATTAAAATAGAATATATAAGAGAGTAAAACGAGTAATGCTTAAGGTTATTTCAATAGAGGCGCTTCATCAAAAAAGGATGGCATGCCATCATAATACAGCATTGTTGCCAGTATCGATAATTTCATCAGCTCGCATTGTTGATGTATCCAGTGTGGCGTTAACAATATTGTGGGTAGTGGTGTCGATTTAAGCCTTATAAATCTATATATAAAATTATTAAAATGAGTTCTCCAAAATACTTTCACGTTTCAAATGACTTTATCGTCCATTTTTCAGTAGATATAAATTAACTATTTTCAGTAGATAATAAATTAAATTTTAGAAAAATGCTCCTGTAAACGAACAAAATAATATCATATCAAAAGTGCTCGTAAATTTCCCAGTAGTTTTCCAAAGATGCCTGTATTGTTGTCACTTTCCCGTTACTTAAAGACAAGTATAATAAAAATTTCACGACACCAATAAATCACTATTGCAAATATAGAAATCTCGATTTTAATTCATATTAGGCGGATCCACCCACACTATACGTCCTACAAGTAGACAGGCCACACTTTCACGGTTTTGTGTTGCCAACTGATTTAAAAGTTGTGAGCCCATCAGTTAGACAGCATCAGCTTTCATTGCCGGTTATTTATATATCCATGTTCATAAACTAATACGAAATATCCCGGATGTTTCTTTAGTTTTATATACCTTAGGATTCCATGTGAGAACTTAAGATAGGTATGTATATATAGATAGTTAAAGGACATCATAACAAAATATTAATGCTTGCAACCAGGGAATCCTATGAATGAAAACACGTATTACTACTTCTCGAATAAAATTCAAGATAAATTTACTTTCTTGATTTCAAAATAAGATTAGAATTTAATTAAAATCTAGGTTTCTCGATACATCTATCTTGTTTTTATTTGATTTGACATATTACATGCATGGCGATAAATTTGTAGATGTTGAAATTGTATGATACAGAAATGCCAATAAGCACATTGCTGACACTCACAATTATTATTGTTTCTCATGAATATTTTTAACAAGCTGCAAGTAATAAAGATAAATTAAAAATAAATTAACTTCAAGTCCTCATGATCATACTTTAAATGTTTAATTGCCGTCTTTGCATGATTCTTAATACCTATAGCATTAGGATATGATTGCATAGTTGGCTATATGATGGCAGATATAAATACAGATGAAGTTAATAAATGTAACCCTAATTCTGCTTAATTACATATAACCTAATCGCTCTAGAGACAATCTACCTAAGTAACGAAAGTAGATCTTAATTTTTAAAAGTTACGAAGGAATTGACAGATCAGAATGGATAATACCCTTGATAAAAAAAATTAAATACAATCTAACATGATTTACATTGACCCCTTAAAATTTTACTGACTGACTATTTTCGGATACAAGCTTCAACAGAATTTATTATAGTTCAAATGTTACTCCAAACTCAGCCTTTGTTACACCAGGAACACAGAAACTTATAAAATTAGACTCAGCCCAACACAACAATTAAACTGCAAATAGTAGCGAGGTTACGCCATACCTACTTTAAAATCTTTTGTAAAGTCCTACCAGCTCGCGACGCCTACATTAAACATAATACATATGTCACCGCTCGATCCAACCTCCTATCCGATTTTAATGATTCGTTCTACTAGTGCATTGAACTGTTGAGATCAGCGGATGAAATACCTCTCAAGATCCTGTTATTCTATTTAGAATAAGACCACGAAAGATACTATAGTTTTATATTGCCTGAAAAATTAAGAACGATGACTAATAAATGCGAATTGACTGTACGCAATTGCTTGTATTTGGGAAATGGACGCTCATCACAATGAACACAAATCTGTGCTATCTATAGATAGTAGTTAATCTAGGTGTGTTCTATGTCCGTCACTGTAGCCACAATCGAGTCTTTAGAACTTCATCATAATATAACATTTTTAAATATTAGCTCTGAACATGGCTAATATGTACAGTTAATCTTATGGTAAAAGTTAAATAGTGAATACCTTTTTGCCTGTAATTCGTAACTTAAATTATTTTTCATTATTTTTTTATTATTCTCCCCTGGCAAACAAATAAAACTTTGTCTCGGAACTGAAGCTGTTATTGTCCCTGAGATCTGCTGAGATCTTAACAGTTAACAATTAACCTAGTAATTTAGCATTAGGTTTCTTCTAACCACAGACAACTCTAATTCACTTTCCTAAACCTGAAAATGAAAACAAAATCCTTCAAAACCAATGAGCGTACCTACTGAAAGACTGCTAAGCGACAACGTCGTCAATTATTATTTTGCCTGGTCATCAAATGAAAGCTACTAAAGTACTAATGCACATCGAACATCATTCATCACAATCTCTCGCCGCTCAAACACACCCACAGCATAAAACTTTTATCACTCCTCATAAATGAATGAACACAGGCCTTTGATTGATACATACATACGTATCGACAATTGTCCTCACAGTAAAAAGGAAAAGTTAGACATCTGCTTCTCATAGAGCCTCTGTCGTGGGTATTTTATCATGGCATTGGATTGGCACGTCAATGGATTCGTTGGGATTGCCACTCTGTATGTTTGAGAGTAGACTCAGTAATTTAGATGGATTGATTGGGAGGATGATTAAGATGTTAATGACTATATTATATGGGTCAAAGATAGAAACTTAGCACTGTTGTTAGTTTTCACTTTGATATATTGTTTGACTAATCTACGTTAGTCTTTAATTACGGCGATTAAAGTGCACCGAAACTGTAGTGCACCGCTACTTAAATATACAACCGTTCATAAATCGAATTAATAGTTGCTTGTGGGTGAATAAGACATGTTTTAGTCGACAGATTTTAGTAGACAGTTATGTCACTGGCAAGATTATGTACGTTGTTTCTTTATGACAAAGACCGGACAATTGAAGTCAATTTCACAATTTCTATTAGTAAGAAAGTAAGACTTATAATTATGCAGATTTTATGTATTTATAATACTGGTACATGTACATGGTATGTTCAGATATCTTTTCTTAGATCTTACGTTCTTTTCTTCCTTGTATGGTTAATAGCTAACCGAGTGTAATCTTTTAAAGAAGCTCACTGTCTTTTGAAATGGTATTAAACTGACTTCATGATATCTTTGAGAATACTGAACTCCCATGTATGTTTGGAATTGGAATCAGGACTGACGGTTTGAGCTCGTCAAGACACGGGATGAATGTTAACCCTCCTTCCATTCCCTACTTATGAATGCCTCATAAAACGCTATGCTGATCCCAGGAAAAGAACACGGGACCTTACTTACGACCGTAAGCGCAAACTTATGTCATCACCAGACAGGCAGTCCACATATAAACATCCGTGATGTTATCGTCCATTTTTGGTTAATTGATATATATATTATAATGGGCCGATAAAACAAGCTAATACCACTTTAATACTACCAAAAATAGATAAACACAACATATATCATCCTGGATAGCAAAACACCCATTTAACTATCGACAGATATGTCAGTTCAATGCACCCAGTATACGTGAGCTGTATATTCGCCATTTTTTATTATTTTAGTTGTATGTTGTCTAAACAACGAACGTAAAACTAACATTGTAAAAGGTTTGTGATCGTAAATCTTCAGTCGGTATTCGCGAGAATTCATTTGTAATATAATTTAGTACTTTACGTCAGAATCTAGTTAGTAATACATTTTAAATAGATTGCATGAATGACGATGGCGGCGTTTCCAATATTTTTCTCGCCTCGGCTGGAGGCTAATGCAATGTGGAATTGCGAAAATGTTTCGGCTTTGATCTTGAGTATAGAATTATAATTGACAGTATCATTTTAGCTTCTTGACTGAAGGTATGACGCAGTAGTTTATGTGGTCACTTCATGCAGTGCAATAACATTCCTAAATTAGCCTATTGCTAACAAAAAAAAAAACTCAATCAATGAACGAGACTACTTCAATTCATTTAAGTCCTTTCTTCAGCATTTTTTTCCATTTTTATCATATCTTGACACAAACATTTTTGTCTACACATTTTTGTGTATAATATCTATATAAGTATACGTGACTGTCACAGTTAACTTATATGACTCCCATATCCATTCCCATAATTAATCGAATTAACGTTTTAATCACATTAAGATTAAACATTAAAATATACAAGTGGTCGAAAATCGATCGTAATCGATAAAATGAAAAGAGTGTTTATACATTTTCACTTACTGTACTTCTTTTCTATCTTCAACTACTTAAAAAGAGGTACAGAGTTTTCTCTTCACCTATTAACTTATAGATATTTTAAATTTTAACCGTAATTTCGTCTAGCAAACTAGTTCGTGTAATTTTCACTATGTTGTTTTCCTTCGTCTTTGATGTATTTATTGCGAGTTCCTTGGGCAGTTTATGACTTACCCGCCCTACAACTACTTTTGTAACCATTGTTTACTTAAAACAAACAGTTTAACTTTGACGTGATGAAATGTTAATTCAAAACTTTTAAAACTATGTTAATGGCTACTATGAACACACGCTACTACGAATTCTTTTGAAATTCTATAAATACTTGGTAGTTTTACATTAACAACATAATAATTAATAATATATCTTCAATTTATCTACAAGAAGCGTTAACGTTTATTGACATTAATTTCCAAGCCTATATATTTTCTTTTGCAACTGTTATTCTCCTTCTGTAAGTAGAGTTCTCTTCCATGAGTATCTAAATTGTATTATATATATACCTTTCTAATACAATTTAAATACAAATTAGCTTTTATTTTACTTAGTTAAAGTTAATTAAGCATTTAATATAGTATATAATAATGTAAAACACATATTATAATAATGGATGAACGATCCGGCAGTGGGATATGTGTTAAACTATCAACATTTTGCATACGTATCCAATAGTTTCAAGTTTCAAATTTCCTGCCAAATCACAGTATACAAGCGAAGTCATAGGTATAGCACATTATTTAAGGATTCAAAATACACGTAGCAAATATAACCATTTCGCTGAAATCCATGTTCATACATGTTTAAGATTTCACTCAGCGCTATCCATTAGATTTGTCATACATGCAAGGCTACCAAATGGCCCAGGGGCAACATTCTCATAGATTCATGACCGTTTTATGCTCTATCGTAAGATTCGAGCCGTTCACCTCGGCCGTCCGTGGGTGCACGCGTAGGAACACTAAAAATCTGGATATGCAATCGATCAACGCTTAAAACAGCACCGATAGGGCTGTCAATATGTCATGTCTAATTTATTTATTTCGTTTTCATTTATATCAGGATTGAAAGCTCTATGTATTCTGTTTTAAAATGTATTTACACAATATGCTAAGTCGAAACTTTGCACTCTAAGAAGCAATTTAACACAAGCAAAATACAAGTTGCTAAGTTAAGCAGCGGCAGCGGTAACGGATAAGGCATTGTAGCTGCTATCGAAAGATCATCATGCACAAGCATATTAGTTTAGCTAGAGGAGGAAACAAGAACACTAGTGGTATTAATGTTTATCCGTTTTCTCATATTTGTTTGCAGTCGGTAATAAGAAATCATTACTGAAGAAACAATTTTACTAATTACAAGTCAGTAAAATATCAGCTGTTAAAACTGACTCATTGCTTGATAAAGATGGTTTAATTTAGAAACTAGATAGACATCTACTATATCAGCCGAACAGATGTAATGCGCAGAGGCATAAAGTTATTCAATGCTTCTCAAGAAGACGTCAAAAACAGTGCGAAGTGAAAGAAGAAATCATAGATGGCTGACACCGTGTAAAATAAATAGTCTGGAAAAGAGAGAGAGTATGTTGATTTTATCATACTGACATGCTCAGTGGTAAACTCTAAAGTATCCAACCCTAATAAATAATCACTTGTCAAAAGTGTTTGAAAGGTGTGAGAGAGATGTGTGTATGTATGTTAGAGCGACGGGCTGAATATATTTTCCTGCCTCATCTACTTATTTAATGTGTTGATTCTTTGCGAAGCGGTTTATTTTAGACGCCTTGTTTAATGTTGCTTTTATTGATGTGATTCACTGGTGCGGATGTACGGCGATCTGCTTAGTACTTGTGCAGCAGTAAAGTTCACGTAAAATGTTTAACAGACATTTTTTTCATTACGTTTGCTAGATTCAGCAACCGTTGTCATGTCGACAAGGGCTTATTTGCTAATTAGAGATCACAGTATTTTGAGATCAATTTACAAAAAGATAACTTGAATGTAACGATGTATGGTACTTTACGATATATACATTTTGAGTCAAAATACATTAAAAGTCAGTCAGTTTTATTATTATCATGATTGCTGTAAAGTATGGAGAATATCGGCATCGAATATAATATGTAGATAAATATATGTAATTTAAGTATAGGTATCATAATAAATTCTGTATAGAGTGGCTTAACTTCAAAGTATTTTTATCATTAATTACAAATAGAGTGTTTATATCATTGAAACTCGATCCAAAATAGCAGCAATCGGAATGAGAACCGTCCGGACACAATCTTCCCAATGTTTCGAATTACATCGTTACATTATAAACTTGTTGTCTTAATGGATGTTTTCATTAAGTTTTGTTTCACAAAAAATACTTGAGAACGAAAACGAAATTGAAAATAAATGAAGAAAATTCCTGAGAAGTAAGCTGAATTGATCTGTATTTAGTACAAAAGACACACAAAAGATACCACTGGGTCGAAGTGTCGCCGGTCTGCACTGACTGGCTCCCACATAAGATAGTACAAAAGACAACCATAAACTCTAATAACATTGGTCTCAACTTCGCATAAAAATTATAGTGCAAAACCTGGACTTATCAGTAAGTCGTGCAAATCTAAAAGGGTCGAGTGCCAGATTTGCGACATACAGCAGTGAACCCTTCTAAAACAAGCATTTTGCTAATTGAGTAAGGTGTTGGTGGCTCCGATTCACGAGCTTGGTTATTTATATCAGACTGACACTATCAGCAAAAAACAGCCAGTAGTGAATATTTCGCGAGGAGTTCCTATTTATCTAAAGAAATACTAATATTTTGTAGGCTAAGTGAAAAATCACACGACCACATGCTGTACTCGGTATTCTCATTCGAGATATCTGTCGATTTTGTTGATGAAGGTTTTGCATCTTCCTGTGTTCCGCTTTTATCTTCACTTAACATAATATATTTATATTACTTCTTCTAGACATTCCCTACCCTATCGATCCTTCTATTTTCCTTAATGGTAAGAAAAATAGAAGATGATGCATACCATACCAAGCGATTAATTAGTTTATACTGTTTCTGTTCCACGACCTAAATAATCCAAGTAACAATGAACTTATCAACCCATAAGTGATTTCGCGCGCCTCGCCATGGCGCCCGCTCCACACAAAGCGACGAAATAATCCGATTATTCCACTCGCTAATGTCAATTCAATTGGATGACATACAGTTTAAAGGAGATTAATGATTTTCGAAGCATTTAATAACATCAGTACCAAAACGGACCATGACTGATTGAAATACCCCGACTTCGTTGAAAATAAATACGCTTGTGTGAAATGGAAAATGATTTTTTATTGTTTCCATTAAGCTTTATGCATAAACCTCTATTTGAAAAAATATTTTATATTTGAGACAAATTAGGTAGTAGCAGATTGAACAATAAAAGTTAATGCAGCGATTACAAAGACTGCTTGCCTATTTGCGTTACATACAAAATAAGAACTATGTATAATCACCGTAGACACCACGATATGTGATTTGATGTCGCATGTGCGAAGCTTGGCGAGTAAACGCATTCACTCTTAAATAAATCGTTTTAGCTAAGGCATATTTCTTGACATATTTTTCATAGAATGTGTCTTTATTAACTGTTCGCAGGTAAAACTACTCGTTTCTTTAATAAAGCCATCAGGCCCTAATCAATGAGTAAATCACAAACTTAGACACCGTAAAGTCTAGTACTGTCTATATCCAAGCAATTTAAAAAATGAATACGTCGCCAGACGAAATCTATTTGATTCAAAACGAATTTAATTTCGTGAGTTGTCATACTAAAAATCCAAAACTTATTTGGACATGACGACACCAGCTAGTTCCATAAAATTAAAGCAAGATAACACTATAATAGATTTTTGTATACAATAAACGTTTGGGTGTGGTAGATAGTAGGTGACATGTACACTATTGGACAAAGACATGAGTAGGCGATAACTTACGATGTTTTCTATTTGCTACATATTTATATACTTTTATTACATGTTCAATTGTTCGAATTATGAATAAAGCGATAACAGTTCTGTATAATTTTTATGATAAGAAAGACGTAACAACATTACATATGTGTGCGTTACGGTGAATATTGATGTGTGCGTAACTTGTGTGATATGATCGTCACGCACACAAGACAAACTTAGCCATATATGGTTTACTTTGGCTACCCTAGCTTTTCTCTGTGTGTATTGTGTGTATATGACATCATGCTATGGTGATCATTAAGTCTTTATTACTCCACCCACAACATATTACGGTTGGAATAGGTATACTAATTTATGTGGGGGAGCTGGGCACGCTCGTATTAAGTGCCCTAGCCCTGAGGACCGCAGCGACGCCTGTTATCGCTGCGGCCAGCCTGGGCACGTCGCTGGAGCGTGCAAGACGACCCCGCACTGCCAGGCGTGCGCGGCAGCTGGTCGAGCAGCTGCCCACTTCCGTGGCGACAGAGGGTGCAAATCCCCGCCCACAAAACGCGTAGAGGGGGGCAGCCCATCGGCCCCGGCTGCCACCCTATCTTCTGAAGTAAAACCGCCCTCAGCGGTGGAGGAGGGGATGTCGACCTAGTCATGGACCAGGACCGTGACTATCTCCTCCTCCAGGCGAATCTCAACCACTCCGCCCGAGCGCAGGACCTTTTCCTGCAGTCTATGGCGGAGTGGTCGATCGGTGTAGCCGTAGCCGCGGAGCCATATTACGTTCCTCCCAGCCCCAATTGGGCAGGCGACCGGGACAGCTCCGTGGCAGTCGTCGGCTCCACGGCGCCTCGTTCACCCTCCCTCTCAGTTAAGGATACGTTGCGGCCGCGTGGGGAGGGGTCATAGTCGTTGGTGTGTACTTCTCCCCCAACAGGAGTCTGGCAGATTTCGAGGCCTTTCTCAACAACTTGGAGGCCTCGATACGGCGGATATCATCTAGCCGCATCCTTGTGATGGGGGACTTTAACGCAAAGTCTACTGCGTGGGGGTCCCCCCGCACGGATGTCCGAGGAAGGGCGGTTGAGGAGTGGGCCGATGCGGCGGGCCTCTGTTTGCTGAACAGGGGCGCCGTCAACACATGCGTGCGACGGCAGGGGGGGTCGATAGTGGACCTCTCGTTTACTACCCCTGCCCTCGCCGCACGCGTAAGGGGATGGCGTGTCCTGGAGGAGGTAGAGACCCTTTCGGACCATCGCTACGTCCGTCTGGACGTCTCCCTGCTCCGGGACCCTAGCAGGGGTCATCGCCCGTCGGCGGGCAGAACTTCTCGCTTTCCGCGGTGGGCTGTGAAGAGGCTGAACCGGGACCTATTGGAAGAGGCAGCCATAGTTCAAGCTTGGCTGTCTCCTGCACCCCCGTCTGGGGAGGTAGACGCTGGGGCTGTCCGCTTTCGCGACAGCATCCAAGCTGTTTGCGACGCGGCCATGCCTCGAGTGCGACACTGGACCCCGAAGGGGGTCTACTGGTGGTCCCAGGAGCTGGCGGACCTCCGTGCGGCCTGCATTCGTGCCCGGAGGCTGTACACACGCAGCCAAGGCCGTCGCCACCGCGATGAGCGAGAGGAGGGCCGACTGTATGACGCGTATCGCGAAGCGAAAGCGTCTCTGCAGTCGGCCATCTGCCGCGCCAAGGAACGGGCGAAAAGTGAGATGCTGGAGGGTCTAGACCTTGACCCCTGGGGGCGCCCATATCGGGCGGCGCTGAACAAGCTCCGTGCGCGGGGCCCCCCCTTACAGAGACTCTCCAGCCCAACTTCCTCTCCGAGGTGGTCGAGGAGTTATTTCCTGACCGGGCAGGGCACATGCCTCCGACAATGGCCCCATCGGGAGGCCGAAATCGGGAGGTGGACCTTAGTGCTACCCCGGTTACAGATGCGGAGATGGGGGCGGCTGTCTTGCGGATCCGCTCCAAGACGACCGCCCCTGGACCTGACGGTGTGCCGGCGCGAGCTCTCGTGCTGGCCCTCGATCACCTGGATGTCCGCCTCAGGGAGCTTTTCGACGCGAGCCTGGTGTCGGGACGATTCCCTGAGTGCTGGAAGGAGGGGAAGTTGGTACTGCTGGCCAAGCCGGGACGGCCTCCAGAGACGGCCGCGGCGTACAGGCCCATAGTGCTGCTGGACGAGGCGGGCAAGATGTTTGAGAAAATTCTCGCCACCCGCATCGTCCGGCACCTGAGCACGGTCGGTCCCAACCTGTCGGACGCTCAGTTCGGATTCCGGGAAGGACGTTCGACGGTCGGGGCCATTATGCGCCTGAGAGCCGCGGCCGAGGAGGCGGTCGCCGGCGGCGGTGTTCTGTTGGCGGTGTCTTTAGACATCGCCAACGCGTTTAATAGTCTGCCATACAGCTGTGTCCAGGGGGCGCTTCGATATCACGAAGTACCTTTTTACCTGGAGCGGCTGGTGGCGGACTATCTGAGAGGCAGGAGTGTCCTCCTCGAGGTTCGAGGCGAGGTTTGGCGGCGGCCCATGTCGTGCGGTGTTCCACAGGGATCGGTTCTTGGTCCACTCCTGTGGAACATGGGGTACGACTGGGCCCTACGTGCTGTCCTACTCCCCGGGCTGAGCATCATCAGTTACGCTGACGACACCCTCGTCACAGCCCGTGGGGGTACCTTCGAGGAGGCGGCCCGTTTGGCCACCGTGGGGGTTTCCCAGGTGGTCGGGCGTATCGAGGCGCTGGGTTTACGGGTGGCTACTAACAAGACGGAGGCCCTGGTCTTTCATGGGCCCCGTCGCAGTCCACCCCGCGGCGCCTCGATAATGGTGGGCTCGACGCGCGTTCCCGTCCAGGCCCACATGAAATATCTGGGCTTGGTGCTGGACGGAAGGTGGCACTTCGACGAGCATTTCAGACAGCTCGCCCCGAAGCTTCTCGGCGCTGCGTCCGCCCTTGGGCGGCTATTGCCAAATTTGGGCGGGCCCAGTGCTGGTTGCCGGCGACTTTACACGGGGGTTATCCGGTCGATGGCGCTTTACGGCGCACCGGTGTGGGCGGACTCCCTGACCGCTCAGTGTAGGACTCTCTTGCGGAGACCGCAGAGAGTCATAGCGGTCAGGGTAATACGTGGATACCGCACGGTGTCGGCCGACGCAGCTTGCGCGTTGGCCGGTACACCCCCGTGGGATTTGGAGGCTGAAGTGCTCGCCGAAGTGTTTGCAGTGAGTGAGGCGGTGCGGGAGGAGACGGGTTGTCGTCCCTTCCCGACAGTGATTGAGTGCGCGCGCAATCGAGCCCATCAAGGCATGATTTAAAAGTGGAAGGCGCGGCTGGAGGCGCCCTTGGCTGGTTTCAGAACCGTTGGGGCCCTCCAGCCGGTATTGGAGCGGTGGGCAGGGCGGCAGCATGGGACCCTTTCCTTCCGGCTGGTGCAGGTGTTGTCAGGGCACGGTTGCTTTGGCAAATACCTGCACACGGTCGCTAGGAGGGAACCGAGTCCCGTCTGCCACCACTGCGACTGTGAGGAGGACACGGCGCAGCACACGCTCGAGCAATGTCGTGCTTGGGCGGTGCAGCGCCGTGAACTCATTGAGGTTGTGGGTGAAAATCTCTCGCTGCCGGCCGTGATCAAAGCCATGGTCGACAGCGAGAGGAAGTGGGCAGCGGTCGCGTCCTTCTGCGAGGACGTCATCTCGCAGAAGGAGGCGGCGGAGCGGATCCGTGAAGAAAGTACCCTTGCGGATCCGAGCCGTCGCCGGCGAACCGGCTTTCGCGCGCCTAATGCCGCCATAATGAAGGCCGCAGGCGGGCGAACAGGAATCGCCCGCCCGCCAGCCATTGAGTCGGTCCGACGCCCTGTGTAGTGCCGGGACGTCGCCGAGGCGTTGTAGACTGCTGGGTGGGTCGCTGAGGTAGTAACTTTTGCCAGCGGCCCATCCAATATAAAAGGCAGCGAGCGTGCACACCGTGGGGTTTTGGTCCGTAGGCCCGAAGAACGGGAGAGCCGGACATAGCCCTCTCGCCTCCCCTTGTGGCGAGAGGGTATGCATCAGGCGCATTTCCCCACGAGAAAAAAAAAAAAAAAAAAAATGTATACTAATTTAAACATAATATTATACCATTCATGGTCATATTTTCTCTTTTATTCAATTTAGGTACCTACTTTTATTGCAATTATTCCAGTCCGGTTATAACCTAATCTAATAACAATCATAAATATTAGATAATTATATCTTCTCAACCTATGCCTAGCACTCTGCCAATATACTTAATACCCCGGATTGAACCTACGTCAAATCTTTATATTTAGCTTAAATCAATGCCTCTTCGCCTTTGTCCTTGACTCACACTTTTGACACAATCCACATAAAGATTACCTTGTTGTCCTTCAAAAATCTAACGGAACAATTTGGTGAATTACTGTTACTAGTGGTTGGTTAAAGAGTTAATACTTTATTTAAGCGTTCTGCTCTTCTTCTCCATATAAACTTTACCTATGCCATCTAACATACATTAACATCTAACACATCTCCGTGTGCGTAATATTAAGCATATAAAAGGGGTACGAAGTTTCTCTTTACGTGATAATATACAGGGTGTCACAGAATATGTGAATCAAATTGTAACGGGCGATTCCTTAGGTAAAGACCTTCCAATCGAGTTAAATAAAAAAAAAATGATGTTGTTTTGTTGGGCAAAACTTACAAGATTTTCTTTGGTGCAAAAAATACACCAAAATAATGTTGCGATTTCAAAACTACGTCAGTTTAAAAAAATATCGTTGGTAGTTTGACGAATCAATCCTTTACAAAAAATAAAAGTGAAAATAAAAATGGTCATAAAAGAAGCACCTGCGGTTAAAATACTGAAAAAATTCATGAATTTTTCAAAGTTATAAATACTTACGAGTATAAATGGTAATCTCTAAGCTCTCTAAACATTCCTTGCAATACATAGCTCAAGCAGTTTAAGGCTGTCCTCTTAAGTCAAATATACTGCCGATCTAACGAGGATTATAGAGGTTAATATCGGCGGAATGCTTAGCGAAAGCCATTAATAGCAATTGCTTCTATTAAGTCTCCATATAAATGTACAGTAGCTACATATGCCTAAAGTGCGACAGTCGATATTAACTACTATGTAATCAAGACTGATTAGTGGTTTGTGGTTTCGGAGGCCGTTGACATTTAATTAGACTTTATGGATATTGGGATCTTTGGGACGTCGGCCTGAGAAGCTAGACCGCTTAAGAAGCTACCGATAGTAACACATGTCACATGAAATTGCGTCTTTGTTAAGAAAAGAACTGCAGCAATTAGAATTGAAGCAGTGCTTAGTAGATGACAAAAAGAGTTAAGTATAGTTAAAATCTATCTACTTTCTAAAATCATCAGTTTTTCTAATTCTAAAAGTTACAGTAGAAAAGGAATATCGCTCTCTATTGAGACGCATTGGCCTCAAAATAGCTGAAAATGTGCTTTACATGACTCTACCTGAATCTTTAGAGGAATGGAAGATATACAGCCGTGATATGACTAGCAAAATCTTCTACTTGTCCTTTTAGCGACAGCGGTACTTTCTCCATAATATTTGGGTCCAGCTACAGTGGCGTGGTTATGAGAACTGCATGGAGCATATTTAGTGCCGGGGCGTGGTGCTCACACTAACTTTAAATCTCCATTGTAGCGACTAACGCAGACGATTAAGTGTTACCCACAGCTAGCAAGTAAAGTTGAAAACAGATCGTGAAGAAAAATATCTAATAATTAGAATTATCATAAAGTATTAAACAAGTGCTTAAATATGCCTCATACTAAGAGAAGACACGTGTCAAAGATAATAAATAATAGTTGTGATGAAAAAAGAAAAAAAACGGTAGTTAGAATCAGTCACAACCGCGGCTATCAACGCCATCTAAAAACGTATAAAAAGAAAAAACGTCTAGCATTTAAATATCGAACACGCGATTATTTAACTGTTATTTTTAGCGATGTGCATGCTAATGTGAAGTTCGCGATCGCAGACGCGTCGGCGTCAGCGCCGCGGGCGGCCGCCTGCGTCCGTGTCGGAAGCGACGCACGCGGAACGAATTAGCATAGCATTTTTTACATATATATAAATATATTTTAAAACTGTAGACACATGGAGCAATTATTCATGAATCATTAAAGATGGTGCTTTATAGAGTCGAACCAGAATTACACAAATTTTACTGTAACCAATTTCTTCATGTTGGAGATAGTAAAAAAAATATTGCCTTTTATTATTTGTACCTATACATAAAATATATTTCCTAGGGAGCGTTTGATTCGGTATCCGACTATGCTATGAGTTTCCACTTCTAAAGATCCTGACGTAGTTTATTGGATTATATCGTTCTTGTCCGAAGGCTTTAAGCTACAAATATTCGTTAAAATAGTTTGATATATCTTATAAATATAAGTCTGACTGATGAACACATAAATGTGTCCTAAACAAAAATCTAGATTAGCGTGACCTACGTGTAAAGCATCTAACTGTTTAATTTTTTCATTAAACAGTTCCATTCATCGTTGTCTTGTGCCTATTCATTTCCACATTCCCAAATCGTCACTAAATCACCTCAAATAATTTTTTACCTTTCTTGTTAACAAAATTAACAAACTTGCATTCATTCTCGGGAACACAAACATTAGTTTATTGTTTTAACAACTCTTTATCCATATCAATGCACAATGAGTTCTGAGAACAAAGCTCCCGCGCATTTATAATGTCCTGGTACTGACAAATCGTACTGCCTACGTTTGTTATACCACTGGGTTATCAAACAATGGCTCTTGTCAAGTCTGATATTAATATTCGAAATGGATACCGAGTCGATGAAATTTATGATAGTTTATTAATAGGTGTAGTGTCACGGTGATATCATGGCGAAAATAATTGTATGTATGCAGCTATGGCGGCCCCTACTGCACGTACATGTTAATGTGGCTTAACGGGTTATTTATGGGAAATGAGGCTTATGAGAAAATAGTTAAGCCGTGATAGAATAGCTACTTAAAATATTTTAAGTTTGAAACAGCAAGGGTTTTATATATTTATTTTTATTATAGTCTATTTCGTTAGCCCGGTCGACGTCTGGATCGAGCGAATTGTTATTGGGCTTATCTGTTAGGAACCCACGGCGTCTGAAAATATGCCTGATAGGTATTAGACTTGCGCCGATAGGTCCTAAGAATTATTATATTAGCTGGCAAAATATGAGTGTAGTATAGTATAGCATCTTCTTCGGAATTTTAAAGACGCGAGTGTAGTTTAACTTGCGTTGTGCATGCATGCTCTTTGATTGAGGATAGGTAAACGTAACGTAAACGCTAATGAACAAGTTAACAACAGACAGTTTACGTAACTGAAGTACAGTCTATCAGCTTACACTTAATTGACGGCGGCTTCCTCCTGACGGATGTCGTCATTACGTGGTGTCGGGTGCGCGGAACAACGCCGCGGACGAACAGTTTATTACATACGCTATGAGGAAACGCCTCACGCATCATTTATAGGTATGAAGGTTACACTTTTCCGATGGTGGGCTAATAAATCTAAAGGATGAAGAAAGAGTCAGCTCAGTGTTTCTGCGATCGCATTATCAAATTTTCTTTCGGATTAACATAATAATGAAGAATTAGGCAATTTAAGTGTCGGATAATGATCACGGCACATACTGCTTTCGTTAGCCGTTTGTGAATCGATTACTTTTAGGGAGCCAATTCAGACTACTTAACAATGCGCGATTAAATATGGTAATACAGGGTTAGTACAACACTTAAGTCATAATAAAATGAAACACACTACACTATATGTTTTTAATTATATATTTCAAGTCAAGAACTAGGACTGAAGCAAACATTGGCTTATAATCTACAAATTCAAATCCAAATTGTTTTTATTTGTTAAACACAGGTTTATGAAAAGATCTTACAAAAACAAATGGAAGTGCATAGCTATGTCTTGCCAATACAATTGGCGTACAGAATACACTAACAATATAACGAGAAAATGTTTGTATTTTTGTTTATAGTGAATACACTCAAAACTACTGGACAACCGACTGGAGTACTATTAGTAAGCTTCTTTATCCAGAAGTAAGTGTTGCATCTGGATAAAGTAAAGTAAAGTTATAACAACATTACACTACGAGCCACGAATGCGGAATAGTTATCATAAACGTGAGTGACAGTAGTCCAATGTAAATACGAGCTGGTCTTTTGACCATTTTCTAAATCAAATCATAGAACTTTGCATATTATCTTCGGATCTAAAACCTTTACTACACTGCCAATAGGCAGCTGTGATTTATATATTTTGAAGATAATTTACAGCAACATAAAACGTATATACTAGTTTGCTTCAAAACCTCATCATTCGTGTTACATCAAACGAGGAAGCATCATAAAGAGGTTTGGTTAACTTGGTGCAAACTAATCAACGAAAGAATACCTTGCAGTTAAAGGTAAATACCGACTTGGACAATTGATGTGAAATGTTATAACTTGAATTCATGAGATATAATAGTATATCAGAGAGTTACAAATTCGATGTTTGTTGTTCGTAAATCCAAACTTTATTGACTGAAATAAATGTTGCAATTTTATAAGATGCACATGTCTTTCTGTAGTTAATGGGTGTGAAGGAGTAGAGGCAAATTTAGCTCCTGAATAGTTAATTTATAAAATTATAAAGCTACCGCTTTGTAACTTTATAAATTAACTAGCTTTTGCTCGCAGCTTCGCTTGAATAAAAGTAGGTTAGTTTATGTAAGTAACAGTATTTTTAAAGTATAGCCTACGTTACTCGGTAATAATATAGCTTTCACATGGCGAAAGAATTTTAAAATCGGTTGAGTAGTTTTTGAGTAAAATGCTCCTATTGATCGTAGCGTGATGTTATATATCCTATAGCCTTTCACGATAAATGGGCTATTCAACACTGAAATAATTTTTCAATTCGAACTAGTAGTATAGTTCCTGAGATTCAAACAAACAAACAAACACACTCTTTTTTAGCTTTATAATATTAGTATAGATTATTTAGGAGTTACATTTGCCACCTTTTTATTTTGCAGTTTGTCAGAAGTGTAATAATTGTAACAGAAGTGTATTACACAGCTGTAAATTTAAAACATGTTAATGTTGTATTGGATGCTACATAATAAGTTAAAGCTCTTAGTCAGTAGCCATCTTAACGCAATTTCTGCAAACCGCGACTTACATAAGTATTGTAGAATTGCTACATCGTCAACCAACAGTAGCTCCTTAATTTATTTTAGTGCTACCATGTTTAACTTGCTTCTTCAAATGCATTATTTATATTCAAATACTTTCTATAGATTTGTTTGTCGTGAGTTTTGGGCATAAGGCTACCTCAACATCCAATGAAAGACGTCCCAGTGCCTCAAAATAAATATTTTGATAAGTAGCATCAATATCAAAATATATTAGAAAGCACCCCATGCTTTTTTACAATAAGATTATTTCTTTTATTAATTATTCTATCTTTATGGTGAATTATTCAAAAAAATATTTTCTGCTTCTTAGTTTGGTTTTTTATAAAGCATGTTTTTTTAGTTATTGAATCTTTTATTTATTATCAATTTGTTAGTTCGGCTAACTGCAGACCATGCGCTTGCTCTATCTCTCTCGCTCTCACGCAAGGGATCTGTGAGAAAATCATTAATCTGACGATCCTAATCAGGATAATGAGATAATCTTATCAAATTATTGTATTGTCATGGGTCTTCGATGAGTCTTTAACGTCTAAATGAAATCTGACCGTTTGAAGTGGGTCAAAATCAGTTGGTTACAAATAAAGTAACAAACAAATTAACTAACAAACAAACATTCAGGTGAAGCTAATAAAAGCGTGTTAAAAAGCTTAAGCTTTTGTAAAGTCGCGTTTAACCATAAATGCATTAGTTTTCCTTTACTCTAATTACTTTTACATTCGGTTACGGAGCAATTACGTTATTGCACATTGATACGTCTTGCAAGATAAGGTCCCAGATAAAAGGGAAAAACCTTTTGGCTTCTATTAGGCATACATTTAATCTCCCTGTTATATTGTTGTTTTTTTAGTTCATCTCCCGCCCTTGGAATAATTCCAATATCGCGGGGGACTTTACAAACATTCAAACAATGGATACAAAGAACATCCAGACCCGGACCAACCATTTGTGGATCACACAAATGTTTGTCCCGTGTGGGATTCGAACCCACAACAACACTGAACCCACACCCACATATGAACTACAACCTATTAACACATGCGCGGGCATGGGAGTCGACCGCGGTACCTCACGAATATAAGCTCAAAATTATGCCATTAGTCTGACGGGACCGTTATTTACTAAAATATTAATTAACTGAGCAACGATAGCTCAGTGGGGAGACCAACAGACTGCAATGCAGAGGGTCTCGGGTTTGAACCCACGTCGCGCACCTCTGACTTTCGGAAGTTATATGGCTTTTCGAAATTATGTGCGTATTGATTGACAATTATCTCCTGCTGCGTGCCTCGGAGAGCACGTTAAGCCGTCGGTCCCGGCTGCCATGAACATCTGTGGCAGTCGTTATTGGGAGAGTGTCGACACAAAAGATCCCACTGGGTCGAAGTGTCGCCGGTCTGCACTGACTGGCCCCCACATAAGATACATACATACTAAAATATAATTATCTTGTTTCAATTAGATTTATAGTGTAGAAGCGCCAGCGGACATGGCAGCATATCTATTAGGGGTCAGTGTCCTTCCAATCACGTCTCGTTTGTTTATTGGCAAAGTTTTGCCGCCGACTTCGTCTGCACTCGCCGGTCCTTTGTACTTCCTCCACCTATGTTTAGTTTTCTGGTAGTTCATTACCGCGCTAAAATAACTACGAGCAAACATATTACTGAGGATTGTGAGACTGCTGTCAATACTAGACACCTGTAAAACGGAAATGTTATAATATTTTGTTCTAAAAAGCACTGCAGTTTATACATCCCTTAACATGAGGGCTTTATATATATATAGAACATTTAAATACAATATTCAGTCAAAAGTGTGCATCATGAGTCCAAGGATTGCTTATACTTATTACATACTTTCATTAAAATGATAACTTTTTTTGGATCACACATTTTATTTACAAGCCAGGTGATATGCCGTTTATGTTTGACCAATAGCTGCTTCAAGACTCTATTGAACAATTGCAGCTGTTTCTTGACTAAGTTTCGTATTTAGCCAGCAACGCATACTTAAAGAATCATAACTCAGATGTGAAACAAACATTTTACGTTTGGCAAGCGATTTCATAAAAATATATACAATTTGTCAATAGTAGCAGCGATAGCTCAGTGGGAAGACCAACAGACTGCAATGCAGAGGGTCCCGGGTTCGAACCCACGTCGCGCACCTCTGACTTTCGGAAGTTATATGACTTTTCGGAATTATGTGCGTATTGATTGACAATTATCGCCTGCTCCCTGCCTCGGAGAGCACGTTAAGCCGTCGGTCCCGGCTGCCATAAACAGCTATGGCAGTCGTTATTGGAAAAACTGATATCCAGTCAAATCCGGTTAGACTAGAAAAGCCGACCCTAAGTGACTTGGGAATAATAAAGGTTAAGAGAGAAGACATAAAATTAGTCAAAATCATTAAAAAATTGGCTACTTTAATCCATCATTAATCATTCCTAAGCCATGCACATGACACGCCAGTCATTACTATTCATCATATAGTTGCATTTCACGATTATCGTATTACAAAGAGTGCCTAATTAGATACATTATTAGCATCTATAAGCTATCCGGTCTACAGTGTCGTTTAAACAACCATTTGCATCAATTTAACAGCTATATGACTCATTATCGACGCGAAATTGATCATTCAAATCATACATACACGTATTAAAATATTCAAATTGTTTAGTAACACAGTTTAGCCTTGGTTTTGACATGTTTATTTAGTCTGTGTCCTAAGTATAGTCTAGACCATAGAGCGCCGGATGTGGGATGCTTTTTGAGGATGACCTTCTTGTTATGTGCGGTGATGCACTATGGTATGAGTATGATATAATCTGTGCGGTAATACCGTAGCCATATTTTAACTGACTGACTCAGCGTAGGTATATTGGGAATAGCTTGGACGTGATTAAATACAACAAAAGATATTGTGCCCAAAAGATTCAAATATAGTGTACAACACTAAAATTTGATAGATAAATAAAAACATAACTGCCTTGTTGGTGCGGTGGCATAAGTTGGCATGCGATGATCACGGTTTCAATTCCCAAGTCAGGCAAATTGTTAAATTTTGGAATTATAAGTAGCTGCACGGCGTCTGTATAGATGCCCTTGTAGACGGTGATAGGATTGACCCTTTTTACTTATCGCGTGGGACCTTAAAATCTAGCTGGCGAAATTCGGATAAAACCTTCAATTTCAAAACACACAAAGGCCTGACCCATTGCTCTGTGTTTGCTTTTTCCTGAAATCCTAGCCCCACTACTGTTCCATTATTATATACTTAACTGCAATATGTAACAGTAATATTTTATTTTTCTTAGTCTATAACTAAATAACGGCACAATAAAGCAAATATACAATATTTTTACAGCAGTGGTCCGCATTATCTTCACTTTTATAAAACGTTTTCGTCATCACAACATCATTAAATACCGTTAGATCATTAGACGCACATCTTTCTTTAATCATGAGCTGTCGCCAATGACCTGTACACTCGTACCTAACATAAAACACAACTTTGTCCGTGTGTCTGTTCTTATAATAAAACTGATTATCACATAATGAAAGGGCAATGATGTGTAGTTACTTAAATTAAGTTGTGTTAATTAGTAACTTGGGATGTTTATACGACACGACACGACTTTCAATGTTTACTGTTGCTGACACAGTTTATAAAGGAGCCACATGCAGCGAAGTATTTAAGGAAACTACCTACTAGCCAACGATGGGTGGTAACTGGTAGTACAATATATGGTAGCATTTTTCTTGAACATCAAGAGATTGATTTGTCTTATGAGCGGTGTATTATTAATAAGTACTATAAATTCTAAAGAAGTCGTATAGGACATGTAAAATAGTTCTGCAAGAGATCGCACTCAAATAGCCTTTTCTTGCGATCTTGTGATTCCATAATTGTTTGACGAAACGCCCTCACCCTCTTTTCCCCTTCCCGCTACTTTTACTTCTCACTTCCTTCTTCTGTTCTTCCTTTCCTAAAGGGTCGGCAACGCGCAAGTTATGTCTGGTGTAGCAGGCGTCGATAGGCTACGATGAGCACTTACCACCAGGTGAGCCGTATACTTGTTTGCCATCATAGTTGTATAAAAAAAATACATAATTTAGTATAATTCATAATAAAGCAAACACGTTTTTAATTTTGTCGCCTGTACATCGTCCCGATGTCGTTTCGTCTTTACTAAAGGGCAGATGCAGTAATGAAGTTAGATCCAAGTTGTGAACGTAACAGTGTGCTTTGTTCAGTCGCGGGCTGTAATTAACTCATCGTTTTCACACAAAGGACCAATGGCTCGTGGGACTAGCCGGTCTCACTGTTACACATCGATAAAGTGTACGAGAAATAAAAGTACAGCGATGATTACGTATTATTTCTACATTGAAGTTATTTTCATGGGTGCTAAAGTCGCGAGGATTAAACTTTTATACGAAGTGTCATAACATCTAGGTACAAATATTTGCAAAATAGGAGAAGAAATATTATTTCATTGGTAGGTAAGTGTAGTCCGTGCGTAACATTCCAAAACACAGACTAGATAAAACGATATTTCTTTTTGTTATATTAAAGTACAGTTTATCTTTTTTAATGTTAGTTTAAAATGAATTATCGCTCAACCTATAACTTCTTAAACAGCTTAGCTTAGCTGCTACGCCATATTGTTTTCAAAAAGAAATATTATATATATAATTAAAGAATACCGATAGCTTTAAAAAACGAACAAATATAACGCCTCAATCTTCTAACTCAATCTATTACTTAATAGAGATGTTATCACGATCGGACACGCGGTACGGTTATACGGCCGAGTCCTTTATCACAAACGTTATCGACGTCTCCCGTCCACACGACACCGATGATGTATACTTTTATTTACATACCATTATAGCTTGTAATTGGGATCTTTGGACGTACTTAGATCCTAGAACCTGATAAAACCTTCTCCTTATCTTATACTAGCTTTAGTCCACGACGTCGTCCGTGTGAATTACGATGCGACCGCATAGGGATAGGCAGATGTGTCAGACACCCAAATTTTACTTAGTTTGTGTTTAGGTCAATCGTAATATGCGTGCTAATTGCCGTCTACCAGGCGTAGTTGTAGACTATGTGCTACTATTGAGATTTTTATGGCGGCAGAAAAGCCCAATAGAACTTTGCCAGATCCCAGGACTATTACTGCATTCACAGCGGTCTTATTCACTACCGCGCCAGCGAGGTTATTAGGTTCCACTTAATAGAGGGCCAGTAGAAAAGTAATGTAATATAGTAATATATATAGGTAGTGTTATTAACAATTAATGTTTTGTTGTTACAGATCGCTGCTGGTGGCAGCCATCGTTTTAAGTAATTGTATAACATGGACGGCGTCGAGGCGTCACTATACACAACATGTAAGTATACACTCATATATTATTAATATTACACCTATACGTCTCTGATGAGTAAGACGTATCATATTTAGCTATATCTTTAGACTCAACCCAAGGCGTGACAAATAAGGGAAAGGTCTAAATCCATTCATCATGGAGGCTCCGTAAACGACCAAAGTCTAACGTACTACATCTAAAATCAGCATCAACTGATTTTAACTCAAAGGCTTGCAATCGGCAGCGAAGCAAACATTCTCATTTATAATATACATAGATACAAAAGACGAAATCTAAAATACCTACTAATTTGTATTTTTAGATTACGTCGTTATAGAACTAAACAGTGGATCTACCAAGAAAGATTACTAACCAATCCTTTTTATCTAAACATACAATCTTATCCGGAAATCAATCCTCATTTATTACACGATTTGTTGGTGATAATTATACCTACCGCTGTCGACGATTTTGCACAAGGCATCTCCATCCTCCATTGCTCATAAAATCTGATCAGACCGTATAAAATTCTAACATTGAAAGTAAAAGAAGCGGAACAATAATAATTGTATCATGTCATAAAGTTGTCGGGACGTCGACCGAAGCCTTGACATTGGTTTTGCTTGCGACTGCGGAGCGAACGATCAACTTTTATGACTATACGATGAACGCAGCTAGAAGCCAACACTATATTTCAATCATCATCCGATTTGGGTAGGTATGTATACTGATGCGCGAAGCGTAAAGCGGGGCGGATAGTTACCCAGGCTCTACTGCTCGCTGTAACGAGTAAACGATAAAATATGGTGACATGTAAAGTGATAGCTTAGAGGTTTAAGAGTTCGTCTCGCCACTGCCGTGACAATGACTGTTTTGGGTACGATCCCTACACGGAACAAAATTTGTGTTTCACAAATAGTTGTGCCGAGTCTGTTTGTTCTTTGTTTTTAGTAAAATAATACCGTTATTTAAAAATGGATGCAAAAACGACCCTAGTAATTTTAAGCCAATTTCAATATTGCCTGCAATCAGTAAAATATTTGAGAAGATTATATTAAAGCAATTAGAGAGCCACTTCAGTGTAAACAATTTATTTCATACGGAGCAATATGGTTTTAGGAAAGGTCGTTCCACGACAGATGCGTGTGTTACGCTTTTAAAGCATATATTCAGTGCTTGGGAAGTTTCGCAAGATGTCATTGGCATATTCTGTAATCTCTCTAAAGCCTTTGACTGCGTTGACCATCATACGCTGCTGCGGAAACTCAGGCATTATGGCATCTGAGATACTGCACTTAACCTAAGCGATAGACTACAACACGTTTATATTAACAGAAGTAGATCTTCTGGATTACCAGTCACAATGGGCATGCCACAGGGCTCAATTTTAGGACCCTTTCTGTTTTTAGTGTACGTAAATGATTTGCCGTTCTTTGTACAGGATTTGTGTGACGTTGTTTTATTCGCGGATGACACATCCCTTATTTTTAAAGTAGACCGAAAAGCATCTAATTTAGATGCTGTCAATGATTCACTCGCACAAATCCTGCACAGGCTTACGGCGAATAATTTACTACTAAACTCTAAAAAAACAAAATGTATTAAGTTTACATTGCCAAATGTTAAGAGTCCTAATGTAAATATAAATTTAAATAATGAAATTATTACTTTGGTTCAATCTACAGTTTTTTTAGGATTAACTTTAGATTATAAAGTTCAGTGGGGCGCTCAAATATCGTGTCTTGCAGCGAAACTAAGCTCAGCCGCATACGCAATTCAGAAAGTAAGACAGCTTACTGATGTAGATACTGCGAGACTAGTATATTTTAGTTATTCTCATAATGTCATGTTTTACAGTATATTATTGTGGGGCAAGGCAGTTGACATTAAGACAATTTTCATTCTTCAAAAACCTGCAGTACGTATCTAGCATTTATAATATAGGTCCACGAGATTCCCTTAAAAGGGCGATTTAAAGAAATAGGCATAGTTAGTGTTGCGTCGCAATATATATTTGCAAACATTATAATCGTATCATCGTTTACATAAATTTAACAATAAATTTGCAGGACTCGGTATAATTTTTTTAATAAACTGCCCATTAAAATAATAAATTTACTATAACTCTCATTTAAAAGTGCCGTTAAAATACGGCTATGCCGGAAGGGTTATTATTCAGTCAACGACTACTTAAATGACAAAAACTCATGTGCACTAGTTGCTTATTCTATACAGGATTCAAAGTTCTGTATTATATGACGGCCTCGATGGCGTAGTGGTTAGTGTAACCGACTGCCACGCCTGAGGTCGCGGGTTCGATTCCCGCACAAGTCAAACATTTGTGTGCATGAACATGGATGTTTGTCTTGGTCTGGGTGTTTCTATGTACAATATGTATGTATTTACAAAAAAAAGGTATATATGTATGTCTATCCATTGTCTAGTACCCCTAGTACAAGCTCTGCTTAGTTTGGGCTAGATGGTGTTGTGTGTATGTAGTAGAATAGTAGAATATTATTTATAAGTCCATTTAGTAATGTAGAGGTACCTCGTGATTTTTTGTGATGTTATATAGTATCTTGCTTCCCATTTCGATTGTTATTAAATATAAATTAAAAATATGAATACACAACCGCATTTGGTCACGAACTGCCTTTGCATTGTCACAAAGTGTACGTGTATGCGCCCTCTTGCCATCCTACTGTCTATTTGGTTAAAAAGCATTTACTAATTCTACCAAATCTAATTATTTCATTTCCTAAATACTATTAAGTAATTTTTGTTATTATTTTAGATTTTTATAATAGTCACTAATATATGGTGTAATGGCTGCAACACGTTGTTGATATGAGTTGTAAAATACTGAAATTATATTTAATTGGCGATTTAAAAGAGTGGCCATGAGTTTCTTGCAGGTTCTTCTCATAGGCTCTACCTTTTGCCTGAACCTAGCAACTAACCTAAATGTAGCTTAAGTAACTTAGTAAACTCACTAACCTATATATTATGACGTTCATAAGTGTTACATTGTGACCTAAATTAATAAATGATTTTTGACTATGACTTTCCGTTGTTTTATTATTCTAAAGCCCTCTCGACACAAGTCCTGTGACGAGGACTCGTGCCCAGTTCTTTGAATGGAATGGTATTTTAAAAATAAAAAAGAACCTAAATATTACGTCAAGTCAGGTAATTTAGGCACAGATGTATGACTAACGGCCGGGTCGGTAACGTGGTCGTTATTATGAATCAACTGATGTACCTACTCGTGTACATACGATCCTAAGCTGAATACACAATATAACCAACCTTCTCAGGGCTGATCTGAATTGTATTAATTTTTTATTGCTATATGGAGCTATAAATTTGCGTAAAAAATTATTTAAATGCATGTATGATTTCTTCCCACATGGGTATCATCAGACTTATGATTTATTAAGCATTGAAAACTAGTTTAGCTTCTAATTGACCTTTTAATCGGGCTTGGCAACATACAGTGAGTTAGTTAAACAAGCGTTAACATTATCGCACTATTAACCGGTCGTATACCGCCGGCTCGCATACCAGCCGGCAGATTTGTACCCGTCGTAGGCCGGTGGCTCGCATGCGAGCCACCAAATTGGCGCCAAAACGCCGCGCGCCGCCTTCGCTTTAGCTTAAGCTAACGTAAAACCAATTTGGTGGCTCGCATGCGAGCCACCGGCCTACGACGGGTACAAATCTGCCGGCTGGTATGCGAGCCGGCGGTATACGACCGGTTAAGACTCAGTACACTAATTTTCTATTATGACTAAGCAGTTCACATAATTTATAATAAGCGTGGCTTTACCACTCATATTTAGAAGAACCAATAATAAAAAATGCCTCGCTTTAAGCTCTGCTAGTCTAAATCGCTGCCTTACCCAACGAACGTTTAATAATACATAGTTTATGTGCTTTCCAATGTATCTATGATTAACGAGAATAGATTTGTGATGTTCAGACGCTGATATATATAATTTGGCAATTTGTAAAGTGGTTAAGTGTCTTGATAAGTGATAAAGATTTATGTGGACGGTTATTGCATCGGCAATGGGTAAAACGAGTAGCTGTCAGTTGTAGACGATCGCCTGTATTGATCTAAACGATAACTGATTGACGATCCAGACGGCACCAACTAATTATTATTAGAGAATTGGAGCATTTTTTGCTTTCCGCGGCCTGTACTGACGTTGTAAATTCTAACAAAGATTTTAAAAGCAATTGTGGCAAGTAAGATTAATGAAATTAAATGTATTTTTGACTGAAATCGATATTTAGACCATGCCTGCTTTAAAGGTCAATCATCGTAGAGCACTATACAAATATTGATCGGAGAACACGAATAATATCCATACTTCGAATCATATCACACTGGTACCACTTATACCAGAGACGACCAAAAATGTTTATCCACAGTTTCTTCTTTAAAAGTCAGCTTGTTTCAAACTCAAGAAATAACCACCCAAATAAACATAAACAAACCTAACCTAACCATGTCTTTGCTTGCCAACTAAGCTATTCATAGTCCAACATCAGGGATAAAAATTTGCCTCTGTATTTCTCATCTTAGGCGATGTTATTCGTCATCTATCGTATACATATTATATAAGTCAGAGTACTTTGTTAAATTAATATACACCGGCAGCTAACTAGTTCGAGTATTTTAATAAAATCAAGCACACACTCCCATAAGCATTGGGTGGTTGATACGTGCACCTATGTACTCAACTGTCAATGCAAGTAGTTCGCATGTGTTTTCCTAGAGGTCGGTTGCCGTTTTAAATTCAAGCTAACGTTATTTGAAAGAACTTGGTATATACAAATCATAGATTATTTATCTAGTAGGCAACGCGGCAAGAGCTGTGATTATAGATGTAAGATAGATTACCTCGACTGACGCTACATTTGTATGTTTTCGGATGTCCAGCACACTTTAGTAGGTACGATGTGAAAGATATAAATTAAATCATTCTTCCTAAGCCTGTTTGGACGCTGAAACTATGAAACGAACATTTTTTTTAAATACGAGGTGATCTGTCTACTTTATAACGAAGTATTGGTAACTAGAATACAAATTATACAATTATGGTATATATAATATATATGTTTTATTTATTTATTTAAACGTCACTATATTCTTAATGCACGAATGTCGTTTTCGGATAACTAACAAACTGATCTTTTTTAGAATATATGATCAAAAGACATACTTATTACTAGCTGTACTTGCAGTAAAACACGCTCGGCTCCTAAGGGTCGTAGCGTGATTTTAACTTGCATTTAACCTTTCACTATGTACCTAATACGCAAAAATAATTTCTAAGTCTAATTAATTCTAAAGAGTAACTTAAAATATTAAGTATGGAGATTTCTATTTTACTATCACTGTCTGGGAAAGTATTATTTATGTATCTCTTATATTTACTATTACAAGCAGCCCCAGTGTGAAATACTTACTACTGCTACTATACTTACAAAATAGAAAAAAAAGAATGATACTTACTAAATAGACAAATTCTAATAAGCAATTTTACGATTGTAATAATTTTTGCCTTCGTAAGTCTTAGGAGTTGACCAACGCTCGGAATTAGATTGCCCAAAACACAATTAATTCATTGTATGGTTTCCGGCTAATTGATGAGCTAAACGAACTTACAATTGTTTTATTAAATTATTGTTACCATGATCTGCATGTTGAGTGTTGAGTTTGCTCGATGAGACGACGTGACGGTCGAAGCAGCGTGAGATCATGTGAGCCGAACTGTTTCATTATTTTGTGTGTACTAGCTTAGGGCTGGCAATATATCGTAAGATTTAAAATAATAATTCATGTCATTTACTTTTAATCGTATCATGCTTAGGTTGATTGGCAGGAAATGCAGGGTTAACTTTCTTTCTAGACATCTTACAAACTGTAAACAATAAATAGGCATAATGTCTGTGACATGGGTGCCGCTACGCCCGCCCCACCGCTACTGCACCGAGTGCTGTGGTTTCAAAACCAAAACGGGACTAAAATTTGTGTGAGCGACAAGTTGATCTGGGTGTCTTTTGTTTAAATGTTTATAAAGTACCTATACAGCCCCTGAGACACAGTTTTTTTCTGTTTTTTTTTAAATACATCACCCGCACTTGGATTAATCCCTGTGTCGCGGAGGGCTTTACAAACATTCAAACAACGGACACTATTTTATTTCTAGTTTGTTTTACCAAAAGATCTCATATAGCACAGTGAGTACCCAAACACGGTATAACTATTTGTGGAAGTTCAAGTATTTTTGTTCATATGAGAATCAGCGTATTCGCATTGTTGTTAAAAGAGTATATTCTGGGTACGGGAGAAATCTAAACGACTGAATATTCTTATCCAAAGAGACTGGGTATTCTTTGTGTTCAATGTATTTTATAAAATTCTTGAGGACAGAAGAATTATAAGCGGGAGTTATTTGGAACAAGAAAATAGCTGTCTGTCTGTCTGTTATGCTTTTAAATCTAATCCAATGAACCGGATTTGTTGAAATTTGGCAAGAAGATAAACTGTATCCTGGAGAAGGTTATTTTTATAAAAAGTGTAGATGCTCTTTTATTAAAAGTGACCTGACCTGATGACGAAATTATATTATTAGGTAAATTAAATTTTTCTTGCGTTAAACAAAGTAATCATACTTATCTATCATAAGTTGCATAAAGAAAAACCGTGTAAGGCAACCCTAACGGTCACAAATGGTAGAGCATGTGAATAGTCATAAATCTAATCAGGGATGGCGCCTATTGATGGCTGCGCGTGCGCCGAACTCCCCGCCCCTTCACTATTTCTAGAAGCACGATATGTCGACCAGAGTACTATCTCAGATTATTTTTATAAATCCGATGTACTTGTATCAGTTTAAAGCAAACGCCATTTGTTATATTGAAATCTTTCGTTCAGTACATCATTAATAGTTTTAATGGAAGAGAATAACCGTTGGTAATGGATGTGGATACTGTTGCCTCATAAGCAATGAAAGCAATGGATATGCTGCTAAATAATAATAATAATAATATTCTACCACATACACACAACACCATCTAGCCCAAACTAAGCAGAGCTTGTACTATGGGTACTAGACAATGGATAAACATACATATATACTTTTTTTTGTAAGTAAATACATACATATTATACATAGAAACACCCAGACCAAGACAAACATCCATATTCATGCGCACAAATGTTTGACTTGTGCGGGAATCGAACCCGCGACCTCAGGCGTGGCAGTCGGTTACACTAACCACTACGCCATCGAGGCCGACTAAATAAATGTTACTTTCTATACGACAGAATTTTGAATACTATAGATATTAGCGCATTTAGCCATATTACGTCGTCAGCATGCCTTCTTATATACTTTTGTTAGTCCCGCTAGTGGATTCATACATGCATAGTTTTATGCCTGGGTCTCCAAAGAGGTAGGCAAAAGAGTACTACATATCAAATATGAATATAAATGTCACGTAATAAGTGGCGGACCTATTACCGTCTACAGCGCACACTACCGGACTCAGTACGGAGTCTGAGAATTACTTGATAGAAAAATCCAATAAAACTTTGAAACTCGAAGCCAAATCGAAATTCTAATTACATATGCTGTATAATCAAAACGAAAATGGCGATTTTACAAAATGACACAGGTTGATCTAAATCGTCGTGATTTACGGTCTATATTCAAAATACTTTCGTTTAGAAGTTATTACTCAACAGTCATTTTTTTATAGGTATAGTCTATTGAGATCTATTTTATAAGTAGTTCTATAGTTAGGTAGAATGTCAATAATAACAGAGGGAAAAGACAATCCATGAAGCAGCACTTGAACCTGCAATCGCGACAAACCATGTCATCGCATTGTCAACCAAGCTATTCATGGTTCTACGTTAGGAACAAAAATTTGCATCTGTGTTTTGCATCTAAGGCGATGCTATGCGTAACCTTTCGTATAGTTATATAACTTTGCCTTATTTCAAAAGCTTATCCATCTCGTAATAATTAAAGTGGAGTGTCCAGCCGCGTTTCCTGCCAGCCTCACAGTTGCGCCCGACAGGTGGCGCGTGAGTGGAGGAAATGAAAATAAACCGTCACCTACAACCTTGCCTATACTTAATCAATAAGTACTATTGCTTAAATGCATCGGCGTGGGCCGTACTTGGGCCTTTCTATAGATGCAATAACAAATAGCATAAAATTGTACTAAAACACGGCTTGAACACTGTGTTTTAAAATTATGATAAAGCAAGAACTACAAACACGTATACGAAACTACAAACGAGTATAGATCAAGACTACGTGCTGCTTCTGAGAAATTCTGCCCTAAAAATCGAATAACACCTTAGTCACACACCTTGCCTTAGTCCTCATGCACAGCTGTACATTCATGAACAATGCACGTGTTTTTTGACATAAGAATTTACCATTGAAAATCATAGTGCTTAACAAACAAATTGTACTAATTGAAGTTGAAAATAAATTTTCTCAAAATACGAGGTTACCTGTCAACTTTATAATGAAGTATCGAACGTAGAATACAAATTATGCAATATGGTATATAAAATACACAAGAATTTACCATTGAAAATCATAGTAATAAACAAATTGTACTAATTGATGTTAAAAACTTGCTATGTAGACGCAGAGGTCGCGGCGCAGATCGATCGATCTATATCGTTAACAAATGTCATACTCGTGGACCATGTACAAAAAGTCACACCACGTAACAACGCAGAGATTACTGTAAGTGATTTGGGGTGGCTGGATAGCAGACGCCTAGTGGAATAAGTGATATTTAAATCTAGTTAAGGTAGACAGCCGAATCCATTACACTTAGATATAATAGAACTAGGATGAAAATCATAGATAATAAAACTTGTAGAAATATAATTTTACTTAAAGTCAAAGACAACATTTTCCGAAAAGTAATAAATAAATTCAATTTTTTTAAATTTCTTTGTATACGTACCCAAGTCTGCACCTGTGTCCATCAAGAATCGACGCAATGCATTCACGTTGCAACACTCCTGCGCATCAGTAATGTCCAACAAGTTGTTTATCGTCATAACATTTTATACGCGCCTTCTACCGCACGGTGACGCGCGCATCGTGCCTAAGAGCGGGTTCACACTGCGCGCCTGTTATTAGCGCTACGGGCGGTCCCAAAGCTTATATGAACCCGCCCATATCAAAATTTTTATTAACTAATTTAGATTTTAACAAGTTATAATTAATATTATATATTTGGTACTGCCCACTTTAATTTAAGCTTTGTATAATTATAATATTGATGATTTTAATCGCACTTTCTAATTATGTAAAACAACCGCCAATAGGGTTTGCACGAGTAGCGTAGTACTTTATATCGTTAGAAATAGATATAGAAATCTTTATTCGCTTTAAACACGGTGTACAAAAAAGGTGTTACAAGTTTTTAAGGTTCAAACACATCTCGCCTCTCAGTGGTCATGCAACATTAGTTTGTGTGAACGAAGCCTATACGAACAGTACGAAGAGCTCTCAAAATGCAGTCAGCAACATGCACACACATGTACACATACATGGACACCTATATGTATGTATATATTCATGCGTAGCTCTACGCATAAGGCGACAAGTGTCCAAGGCATCTAACGTGGCAATGTGTACTTGTGTACGGAAATGACTCTGCCGTGTCGATAAATAATACGCTTTCCTTATTTATCGACACAGCGTAGTGAATGCCGCCTTTATATTCATGTAACCACTAAAAACATCTTTATTTATAAAAGAATATAATATACATCTGACCTTCATCTTAGTGAACATTTTTTGATAGAAATTGAATTTAATCCGTTATACGCACAGCTATATTATAGCTGCCATGAGAAGACTCCAGCACGAAGTCTAGATATATGGTCGATAGACTACTACCGGGCCTATATTTTATGGACTATGTGCTGCAACTAAGTTTCCTAATGGAAAATATAACAGCCTAACGACTTTTCTACTATTTCGAGGGTTGAAAACGCGCAAGTGATATCACTAGTGTTGTAATCGGTTACATACTTATAAGCTACGTTAATTACTAGAATTTGAATTACTATCTTAAGATCTCACATATTTTAATTCCGAATTAGTAACACTGTCAGTCTAGTAATCGTTTAAACGCCGTACATACTAATTCTAAGATTATGTTGAAAGAAAAATCCAACAGCACTTTTTGCTCAAACCTGGTATCAAACCTGGGTTTCAAGATCCTCTATATTTCTAATGGGTACTTATAAACATCTTTTTGTACGAGTTAGAGAGACAATGACAAACTCTCTAAATGATTTTCTTCATAAAGTATGTTGTATCTCTTATGTTCTAATTGTACTTTTACTTTTCCAGATGCACCGCACCAGACATAGGCGACAAGGCGCGGGACTATATCTGTCAGGATCCTACGTCATCCCCGGCGGAGAGGGAGCCGGCTGGGGTGAGTGGGGTGAGGTCTCACCTTGCTCCCGAACATGCGGAGGAGGAGTCGCCAGTCAGAAAAGGATATGTCTGCAAGTCGGGTAAGAGATTTTAAATTATCGACCTAATTTTTACTAAAAGGTGTCCTTATGTCATCACAGTAAACAAACCTACGGCCTGTTAGTAAACAATAACCATAACCAAATCCTAGCAATTGAAGCAGCTACTGAGAATTGCGTCCAAAAATTCAATTTTCTCAAGCCTGAAATCGCACACAGAACAGCAGTCGTGGTCAGTAGTGTGCAACTGCCTCTAGTCATGTATCAGGATCATAGAAGATAATCACTGATACATCATTCAATAGATAGATTTTGTTGCCTATTATGACTAGTGTGCTTAAATGTTTGTTTGATCGTTCAGGCCAGACGGTCGGCCACAGTGTCGAGGAGGCGATACGAAGTACTTTTCATGTCAGACACAAGACTGTCCGCCGGACGCCGTAGACTTCAGAGCCGAGCAGTGCGCAGCTTACGACGACAAGGACTTCAGAGGTTTCAAGTACAAGTAAGTTGACATCTTTATAGGTGCTAAACAGCAGAATCAAACGATGAACAGCCTTCATGTTTTCTTAGAGCAATGTTATTTTTTTATTATACAACTAAGCTGGCAAACAAGCATACGGCCCACCTGATGGTAAGTGGTCACCGTAGCCTATGGACGCCTGCAACACCAGAGGCATCACTTACACGTTGCCAACCCTTTAGGAAAGGGAGTGGGAAGGAGAAGGAGCGGGAAGGGGGAAAGAGGGTGATTGGGCCTCCGGCACTCTCACTCACCGATCGAAACACGACAATAAGAATACTGCTATTTCACGTCGATATTCTGTGTGAGGGTAGTCCTTCCCCGATAGAACCAGCCCAGCCCAGCTGAAATCAGCGAGGCTCTACTACTCTAAATCTTTTATGTCGCGAGGTCGAGCGTTACATCGTAGGCGACTGCGTTGGTAGGTTATGAAGGCGAAAGTTGGTTCACTAGCGATCATTCTTAACTACTATCCGTGATAGTCATTAATAGCGATAAGAATTTGACGTAAATTATATTGAGCTTTTGTCAAAGTTCTATCTTTAGTAAGGAGCGATCGTGAATCAACTCATTACGATGATATTTTAAATGAAAATCTCAAATTTGCCTGTTGTTTACATGTGAAAAGAACACTACCTACCTTACAAAAAGCAATTATATATAACTTTGATGACTGTACTTTGGGCATACCAGTATACCAGTGGAAGCAATAAGAAGTAAAGAGATATGTAAAAGAACGAGACACTGCTATGCTCTGATTTTGTCTTCCTTTTATTATAATAAGAACAACAATGCCCACACTACGAATAATTTCTGAGTGTCGGAGGACTTTATAGACACTTAAGGCCAAACACAATGAAACACTCAAATTCAGAACTACTGGATCGCACAATGTTTTGTTCCGTGAGAAAATCGGAACTACAAACTTCGGCGCATTGGCGATAACCACTTAAATCACGGTGCCATCCGACAGTCATTGTGTCTATACTCTCTTTTTCTCATTTATGTGACTTGTGTCAAAAAATATAATGTATAAACTGCAACCTCATATACAGATGGATCCCATACACGAAGACGCCGAACCCTTGTGAGCTGAACTGCATGCCTCGCGGGGAGCGGTTCTACTACCGACACAGCGCAAAGGTTATCGACGGCACCCGGTGTAATGAGGACTCGTTCGATGTCTGTGTCGACGGCGTTTGCCAGGTAAACTGCAATACATTTTGACTAGGTCTAGAAACCATACAAAACTTTCTAGAAGGTTCTTAAAACCTAATTCAGTTAATATTGTGTTACGTTTACGCGAATGTTATTAATTGAAATTAAACTACTTTATACGGATGTTATCGCGTTGTTTAATTAACACTTTTAGTAAGTACATAATTTTGAAACTGTTACACTACTATTATTAAACTTTACTACTGTTTAAGCTAGATGGGGAGTCTCCTCGGGAACATGGCGGCTGAAAAGCAACCGAAACGTTTAATCGGGAAGACGGGGAATCGTGAAGATGACACTCTGCACTCACACAACCATGCACGTGCATGTACATCGTATGTATGTGTGTGTGTCCCTACAGTAGTAATGTCACAGTTTCAAAGCAGCGATAGCTCAGTGGGGAGACCAACAGACTGCAATGCAGAGGGTCTCGGGTTCGAACCCACGTCGCGCACCTCTGACTTTCGGAAGTTATATGACTTTTCGAAATTATGTGCGTATTGATTGACAATTATCACCTGCTCCGTGCCTCGGAGAGCACGTTAAGCCGTCGGTCCTGGCTGCCAAGAACATCTATGGCAGTCGTTATTGGGAGAGTGTCGACACAAAAGATCCCACTGGGTCGAAGTGTCGCCGGTTTGCACTGACTGGCCCCCACATATGATACATATGATACAACAGTTTCAAAAGTATGTAATAAAAGTGTTAAATAAACAACGCGATTAAATCCGTATAAATTAGTTTAATTTCAACTTAATTCTGTTTCTGAGACTCTGTGGTACTATTATAGCGCTGGCGTATCAGTAACCAATACTATTACTGTCAATAGAACTCAGGTTCGATGCCCGGGTCGGACTAACACAAACTTGTTAGGGATTTTTTGTAAAGGAAGTTTTAGTAGCAGCGTGAAATGAGAGTGGGTGAAATACTTGTATTGATATGAAGATTGGCTGCCGTGACCGTAATTCAGTCTAAACGACATCATTATCATACCTGTTTAAACTATTTTAATGTTGCTTCCAGCCTGTTGGGTGTGACATGATGCTGGGCTCCAACGCTCGCGAGGACAAATGTCGTGAGTGCCGTGGAAACGGCGTCAACTGTCACACCGCCGGCGGACTCATCGACACGCAGGATCTCATTAAAGGTGAGTTGGAAAATGATGTAGAATATCTAACAGAGAAATATATCACATTCCAGTAGCAATATTGGCATGTAGTATTTAAACAAGATCACGATTATTTTTCTAGCGTGCTTTTTCCTGCTTTGTCAAGTCAACCTCTTTGTGTTTTCTCCTGCACTAGGAAGAATTCCTGTATTGCGGGACCCTTCACAAATATTTAAACAACGGACACAAAGAACTCCCTCACTTGGCACAATACCTGTGTCGCAGGGATCTTTACATACATTCGAACTAGTCATGAGTCACATAAATGTACATGTGTCCCCTGGGGGATCGAACCCACGACACTCTGTGCACTGGCAGTGGCCAGGCGACCACTTAAACCACTACACTATCCGTCCATCCATCTTATTAAATGTTATATGGAGAGACCTTTAAAGCTGAGAAAGAAAAATCTATTTTTAAAGGATCGCCATTAGCAGCTAGTTGACCACGGTTCTTATTGATCTAATGTCTGTTGGATATTTCAGGTTATAACGACATTTTGCTGATACCGGCTAGCGCTACAACAATTGTAATTGAGGAAATCGCACCTTCAAATAATTATTTAGGTAAGTAAATAATGTAACACTGAACAATGTATATGGCACTTTTACGGTAGAAACAACCATATTATATTAAAAAAAAGTAATGTCTTGTATAAAAATATATTTATATAAAATCTTGTGTCACGGTGTTTGTGCTCGCACTTCTCCTAAATGGCTCGACCGATTGTTATGAATTATTTTATGTATATTTGGTAGTTATGAGAATAGGTCGTAAATTATATTTCATATGGCTAGGTCATTAGGGTGTCAACCTAACCTACAATTACGCGAGCGAAGCCGCGGGCAAAATATAGTCTTTTTATATAAAATAGCAAAAAAAAATTATAGTAGCGCTTCAAAGTATGCTTGCTTTCGAACTTTAAATGCTTGCAACTAACAATTAATATTATGTAATTTCTAGCTCTTCGAGGCAAGAACGGTACATTTTACTTGAACGGTCTTTACCACATCGATTTCCCGAGGAGTTTAATGATCGCCGGCGCTCTGTGGAACTATGAGCGCAGTCAGTCAGGATTCGCAGCCCCCGACAAACTCAAATGCTTGGGACCCACCCTCGAACCATTGTATCTTTCGGTAAGTTTATTTTTTACGAATCAACTATGATCGAAGTAGGTATTTTGCCTAGTTATGCTTAAAATATGTCTGTGGTTGTGGAATTCAGATTTATAACCTAGTTACAATATTATTCGCCGGTTGCGTGTGGGAGAGGTAGGTCCCTAGTAACCCTTTTTGAATTTTAACCTCTATTTTACTTTGTCCCTCCTACTGTTAAACTAGTCTCATTGTAGTTACTCTGTGAATCTTTCTACATGCGACAAGTATGGCTTAGCTAAACAAAATAATACAATAAAATTACTTAAAGTTACGTTCTATGGCGTCCACCATCGCTACAAGCCTCTCATATAGGCCTCGGCTTCAATGGCGTAGTGGTTAGTGTAACCGACTGCCACGCCTGAGGTCGCGGGTTCGATTCCCTCACAAGTCAAACATTTGTGTGCATGAACATGGATGTTTGTCTTGGTCTGGGTGTTTCTATGTATAATATGTATGTATTTACAAAAAAAAAGTATATAAGTATGTTTATCCATTATCTAGTACCCATAGTACAAGCTCTGCTTAGTTTGGGCTAGACGGTGTTGTGTGTATGTGGTAGAATATTATTATTATTATTATAGTCTCACACCTATTTCCGAAGGGCTCGGCAAAGGTTTATTACACCCACATTTCGTCAGCTATACATATGTAGTTTTAGGTCCAACGTTATCACAACTCTTTAGTCCTTGCTACTACTGTAAATATGTAACCATTCAATTTCTCGATCATGATTCTTACTTCTGCGATCTCTCATTTGAACTACATTTATTAAGTTATACTTGGTTTACAGGACAATACGACGAATATAACCATTGTTCTATTACAGCTTCTTCTTCAAGACGAAAATGTAGGCATTCAGTACGAGTACAGCGTGCCTACCAAACTAGCTCCGGTCACTGACAGACGATACAACTGGGTGCACGAGGAGTTCACGCCCTGCAGCGCCTCGTGCGGTGGAGGTATACTAACTGCTTGGTTTATGATCTACTAGTTTTATGACATGCCACTTGTAAACATTGTTTGTTAATGTATCTATGTGCAAGTTTAAATTGAATCTAGATGTTAAAAGTGTGTGTAATTTACACAAACTTATGATCTAGATACTGTTCATGTGTTGTAGAAGTAGCAGCATTTGTCTTGAGATATGATATGGCTTCCGAAAAATAAATTTGTTCCTGGGAATTTCTTGGTAGAGACATCCATTAAGTTTTTACTCGAGATCTTTTGCACAATAGTCATTACAGCTGCGCTGGCGAGACAGTTCTGTCATGGTCTATTGAGATAATGTGATATGTTTCAATATCTGGCCAATATTGCTGCATAACTGTAAAAAATATAAAGTAGATTTTAAGAAAGGTTTGGTATGTGATAAAGCTTATTATTTTGACTACCAGGTTTTCAAACACGCAATGTCACCTGCCGGTCAAGTGAGGAGCTCGAAGTAGTGGACGAGGCCCTTTGCGATGAAGGCTTGAAGCCACCATCCAACCAGTCCTGTAACGACGAAGCTTGCCCCCCGGAATGGGTCGAAGAACCTTGGAGCGAGTGTTCTAAGCGATGTGGCAAAGATGGCGTAAGGAAGCGTGAAGTGACTTGTCAGAAGATCATCTCTAACGGGTAATTTTTATAATACATATATCTTGCAAGGAATATTTGTGGAAGTAAATAAATTTTTTACCAATTTAAAATATCCAGTTTGACAGAACCAAATTTTACGAAAATACGATTTGTTGGTTTTATAGTCAATTACCTTTCATTCATCTTTAATTACTTTGTGGGTCCAATGGCAAATAAAGAAAACAAAACTTGGCAAATAAATCTCGATGCAATATTTGTCTTCCAGTTATCCTTCCTTGGTGGCTGATAAGGAATGCTTCGACCTCCACGGGCCGAAACCTGAACTGTTTCAAGAATGCAACAGAGATGCAGTATGTCCGCAGTGGTTCATTGGCAGGTGGCAAGCGGTAAGTTGATGCGTAAAACAATCAGTTTTGAGTAATGAATAAAATCGTGTTTTCTTAAAGAACAGAATATTATACATAGACAAGAGTAAAATAGCTGGGTGGGACAACTATTTGTTTAATACACTTAAAGTACACACACATATACAAACCTGCCTCCGTGGCGCAGCGGTAGTGAATGCGACTACTGTGCATGAGGACTCGGGTTCGAATCCCGGGTCGGGCCAACAAAGAGTTATTGGATTTCCGGTAAAAAAAATTTAATAACAGCCGGAGTTAGGAAGTTGGCGGTGTTGAACATCCCCGTGCCTCGGAAAGCACGTAAAGCCATTGGTCCTGCGCCTGATCTCTCTCCGATCGTGTCGGATTATCGTCCCATCGGATCATGAAAGTTAGGGAACAGAGAGTGCACTTGTTTTTGCGACACGCCGTGCACTATAATATCTCCTGCGCAGATGGCCAGTCTCCGTTATGATTGGCCGCCGTGACCGAAATCAGATCGGAGGACATTATTAAACAAATAGGTACATATGGGCGTATATTTTTTTATATATTATACCAACTATACCTCGGAAACTGTACTTTTTGGATGAAAGGTATTTTATGTCCTTTTTTGTAACCCTGACGAAATGTATGCTAAATTCCATGGTGATCAGACGAGTGGTTAAAGCATGAAAGCGTTACAATCGAACAATCAAGAAAACTCGCATTTGTATTTATAATATCAGTTGGGATTACACACGAAAATCGAAAATAGCTAACAAACTGAATTCTTCGGACTTATGGTTGATGTTGACGATTTCTCTTCCAGTGCAACAAACTATGCGACGAGGGCACACAGAAGAGGCAAGTAATATGTTACCAGAAAACGAACGGGCGTATCGAAGTGCTGGACGACAAGGAATGCGAGGATGAGAAGCCAGCGACCGAACAACCATGCATGTTGTCAGTTTGTGCTGGATTAGACTGGATCACTACGGAATGGTCCGGGGTGAGAACCAATTTTTTTAAGTAGGTCCTCAGATCTTAATATATAGGCATATCGAATATGTGTTAAGTAAGTGCCTAAACATATTATATGCATTCATAAGTGCCGATTTACGATTTTGTTAAAGTATTGGAAGTAAACACTCTGGAATTATTTCATCTTTTTCTGACGTACTATATTGTATTACACATATTTTCTAAACCTAGTAGAGGTCAAAATATTTAAAACCTTTTAGCAGGCGCTTAAGAGTCTGCCAAGGACCTCAATGTTAGTGTCAAACTAAAACATTTCATTTCTTGATTTCAGTGCGATACATGTCTATCAACGGTCCAAACCAGACAAATCGTGTGCGCTTCAGTTGACCACCAGGTTTACAACGACAGCCTATGTTCATACCACAACCGACCGCCCACCGAGCAACCTTGTGACAAGTTAAAACTGCCACCCTGTGAAGTGCAGTGGTATTCTACCCAATGGAGCAAGGTACGTTGTATTTTAAACATATTCAGATCAGCGGTATGTATGTATCTTATGTGGGAGCCAGTCAGTGCAGACCGGCGACACTTCGACCCAGTGGGATCTTTTGTGACACTCTCCCAATAACGACTGCCATAGATGTTCATGGCAGCCGGGACCGACGGCTTAACGTGCTCTCCGAGGCACGGAGCAGGCGATAATTGTCAATCAATACGCACATAATTTCGAAAATTCATATAACTTCCGAAAGTCAGACGTGCGCAACGTGGGTTCGATCCCGAGACCCTCTGCATTGCAGTCTGTTGGTCTCCCACTGAGCTATCGCTGCTTCAGATCAGCGGTAAGTGATAACACTGTGCCTTTCCATCTTAAAGTTTATGATTAGCTTCTGCAGAGAACTATAAAATTATATTAGGATTCAAGCAGCGTCACAGGTCTGATGAACGACTGCACGGACGGTGAAGTGGTTTAAGTGGTCGCCTCGCCGCTGCCACTGCGCCTCACTGTTGTGGGTACGAATTCCACACGGGACAAAAATTTGTATGATCCACAAATGGTTGTTTCGTGTCTGGATGTTTCTTGTTTCCGCTGTTAGAATGTTTGTAAAGTCTCCTGCGATACAGGAATATACCTAGTGAAAGAGATGTTTTTAAAAATGAGAAATGAGACCAACTACTCGACATGGGTAGCCACCGAGTTCTGGGAAACAAGCTTGTATACATGTATGTAAAGTGATTAAATATTTTCCAGTGTTCGGTGGAGTGCGGCGATGGTGTACAAGTCAGGAAAGTTTTCTGCGGTGTGTATGAGGATGGCACCGTGCGTGAAGTTGCAGATGAGCTGTGCGCCGCCTACCCAAAGTACAACGATACGAAGCCGTGCTCAGTGCCCCTTGACAAGTGCCCTTATCAGTGGTACGCTGGACCATGGCAAGGAGTAAGTCACGTCATGATATCTAGTCAACTTAAATATATAGAAAGTAAAATTAAGTGTTATTGAACTTTTATATCGCAGTTATTTAGGTGGTCAGTTCCCTACTGCCAACACGCCAATTCGATCAAATTGGGTTGCCCTTTATTTTAAGTTCTCCTATTTTTACTTCAATGGTACCATTACACTCATCTGAAGAAGGCGATGTTGACTATAGAATTCGTTATCTTGCCTACCTTGTAGGAACTTTGAAATGCATCTGAATGACAAAATAGATGACATAGAAGCTATATTATTCGGAGTTGCTAAGACCGATCGAGATTGGGCTTGTTCTTTTGTGCTGTACCCATTCCTTTTATTTAATAGAAACAACTATGAGTAGACGAGCCTCGCTGATTTCAGCATGAATGGGCGGCTCGACCGGGGAAGGACAACCCACTCACAGAATATCGACGTGAAATAGCAGTATTCCTACTGTTGTGTTTCGTTCGCGGTGTGTGATAGTGCCGGCGGCCAAAATATCAAAAAATAAATCAATCGCCCTGTTTCCCTCTTCCCGCTCCTTCTCCAACACACTTCCTTTCCTAAAGGGTCGGCAACGCGCAAGTGATGCCTCTGGTGTTGCAGGCATCCATAGGCTACGGTGACCACTTACCATCAGGTGGGCCGTATGCTTGTTTGCCACCTTAGTAGTATATAAAAAAAACTATTTTCACTGTAGTATATATATTAATTAAAATATGTCTATACAGTGTGATGCCGCTTGTGACGGAGGCGAGGAGTACCGCCACGTGATGTGTATAAGAGGTAACAAGCCGGCTTACGATTGCCAGTTGATGACGGTGCCCGACACCTCGAGGACCTGCAATCTACATCCGTGCAACCCAGGTGAATTATCGTTAAACTAATACGCCACAGATACCGTTTACTTAGCTTTCATATTTTCGTTTTAGGTGTATTGAGTATTTAAAAATCTACTAGCAATTTAGGTAACTAAATATTAGTATTCTTGTTTATCCTTAACTTAAATACTTGTGCTTGAATATACTTCACGTCAGTAGTGCATGACGAAAAACGGGATCGAAATGTTTAAAGGAAAGGGTTTTAACCACAGTTTTAAGATAAATTGCTGTCGCGCAGGGCCTGTGTGAAATATCAATGTGCAAAACAGAACTACAATTCGGAATGATTATACATACCTTTGATATCATCATCTTCTTTTACTAATATATTATTTTTTTATTTTCTGAATTTAATTTTTTTTATAATAAATGCAACATCTCTCGTAATATATACAAATATTATGTTGGCTAATATTACACAACATCTTTTAATGGTGATCTACTGGTGCAACATAACGTAATTCTTTAAAGTTAAGTTTATGAACTGATAATGTTTGTACTGTCACAGATGAGCTGATTACTGTGACCGTGCCCATCGTGGACGATGTTGAAGATGATGATGATCTGCCATTCTGCGACGATGAGGAAGACTACCCAGAAGTCGGCCTGGACCTATCGACGGTAAGTATCTTATTATTTTAAATAGTAATAGACGATAGTCTATTAAAAGTCGATGGAATATTAATGTGTCAAGAACTTTACTTACGTAAAATAGTAAAGTTAGTTATGATTCACGTTAGCAGTGACGCACTTCCTGAAGTCCAATAGTTCTTTAGCAATGTGGACTACGGCCTCCTTGAGAGAGGAAGTATATGCACAGCAGTAGTATAGTAATCAATCCGTCGGTAAGTTCACCACCTTTTAGATCCATGAAGATGGGTTGCCAATTACAAAAATCATGACAGCACGGATGGCATACTCACAGGAATTATTCCTAACGTAAGAGTTGCTTATAAAAAAATTACAATTACTGCTCGCAGCGATAGCCTAGTGGGAAACCGTTAGACTGCCACGCAGAGGTCTCGAGTTCGATCCCAAGGCGCGCATCTCTGACTTTTCGCAGTTACGTGCGTATTAAATAGTTAATTATCGCTTGCTTTAACGGTGAAGGAAAACATCGTGAGGAAACCTGCATGTCTGAGAGTTCTCCATAATGTTTGTTCTCGAAGATACGTGAAGTCTGCCAACCCGCACTAGGCCAGCGTGGTGGACTATGGCCTAACCCTTCTCACAGTGAGAAGAGGTCCGTGCCCAGCAGTGGGACAGTTTAATACAGGGCTGATATTATATTATAATTACTGCTCTATTGCAGACTATTTCAACTATTATAAATTATACTATTATTGCTTTCAGCTCTATGACACTATGTCAAGCGACGCCGGCTACAATGGTAAGTGTATAATTAACGTTAATTCACGTTTAATGATTCTAAAAACACATGACAGTATTTTCTCAGCTGTTACATCAATATCTAATAGGACTGTATTATCAGCATTAAGGATATAATATATCCTACATAATATATTATATTAGGTTAATGCGACCAAAGCTATAACCACCAAAGCTATGACCAAAGCTTGCAGTAATACTTTTACAAAGTAACATATAATTAATACATGTTACAAATAAACCAAACAAAGTTCTCACACTGAGAAGAGGCCCGTGTCCAGCAATAGGACCGTTTATTTTAGGGCCGATATAATAATATATTTTATGACTTAATAATATATAATGTGTTACAATCTACCTGCGTAGGTAGATCATAGACTTATGGCCTGCCGGCAAAGTCAGGCTGGCTGCGCTTGGTACCATGTGCAATTAGTACCTTAGCGTGCTACGCATTGCACTGCCAGTATAAGTAAATGTATTCTCTTTTTAATTTCAGGGACATACGAAACGGAGTCATCTTTCTTGGGATTATCGACCGACGAAGGATCTGGCTCCGGCATGGGTACGTTTTATAGTATTATCCTACGATTTTAATTGCTACAAAACTATTACTTAAAGATAGCAAAAATTATAACATTACTAAAAAATGTGACGATTGCATTCTTCTTACCAAAATTATACACTATTAATTAATATTATACCTACGTATAAAAAATTACAGAGCTCAGAGCTTTTATGTTCTTACATATTTATATTTACTTCATAATTAATCATTATTATATACATCTACAAATTCGAATACATCCCATAATCGTTTCCCTTTCATTGTATTTTCTAGGATCAACTGAGACGGATGATGGCGAGACTGGATTGACTACCCTCAGTATCATTGACTCAACTGATTCTTCATTCAGCGTTGACTTTGACTACACCGATAAATTCACTACCGATGCCACCGATTACGACACTACCGATAACAGTACTACAGATATCAGTACCAGTGAAACTGGTTCAACTGAAAAAGATCTCAACGAAACTGATGCTACTGAAACAGGTAGTGTGATTAATATAAATGTAAACACAGCAAAACTTACAATATTACATAATTAAAATCGCGCTTACATACTGATATATATATTTTAGAATTGTAATTGCTTATAATTTAACGATGTTTTGACTTGATTGATTTTTATACAACGTTGAATTTCTATATATATAAGTGTCTTTTTATACCTTGCGCCATTAACTTTGCCTGGGTAACGGCAAATAGAATACTTTTATTTATTTCCCAAAAATTCATTTTACACTAAGCCACAACCAAGCGTGCTGGCTACGCTAGTTTGGCTAGAAATACAAGATAAAAGATAAAATTAACGTAAAACATATATAATAATATAGTTTCCCAAAATTTCAGCTAACACAAGTGAAACGGATAGTAGTACACTCGCATCGGTTACATCTAGTGAAGATACAGAAGCCACTAATGACTATTCGACTACAGACAAAACAGGTGCAACAGAATCTACTGGATCTAGTGAAACGGCTGAAACTGATATTAATGCCTCCACTGAGACAAGTGTCGCTAGTAGCGATGAAACTACTACCTCTGCTACAATCAGCGATATCAGCACTACTGACTCAGCGTCTACAGATACTACAGAAAAAGTTTCCACTATAAAAGACAAATTTGTTACCACCCGTCGGCCACCGGAAGTCGAAGAAACAAGTACACAATCACGGTCGGCAAGTACAAGTACAGACGAATCTGGATCAACTGAGACTAGCGTGTCTGGAGCAGAAACTGAAAACACGGCGTCAACGGTTTCAGAAACAGATTCTACAGCTACTGAATCGACTGAAACAGAAGATACTACAGGTACTGGCGGGACAGAAGATTCTACAAGTACTGGCGAGACAGAAGATACTACAGGTACTGGCGAGACAGAAGATACTACAGGTACTGGCGAGACCGAAGATACTACAGGTACTGGCGAGACAGAAGATACTACAGGTACTGACGAGACAGTAGATACGGATAGTACTGAAGAGACACCAGGCTCAGGTAATATATTATTATGCAACATTGCTTACCCTTATTTCCACTGAGACCCTTTGTCATTACGACCTGATCTACTATAAGACATCCACGAGAGCTATGCCACCGAAACAAGTATAAAAAATTGTTTTTATAAACGCAGGAAACGATATAACAGTACTACAGATAATGATATAAGATCTTTCACAGTCGAGAGTAGTCTGTATATATACGAAATACTTATTCTAACCTGAACTTCATTTTGAAACAAAAAAGTTTATGAAGGTAATTTAGTAATAAATGGAATTTAAAGTAGTCGTCTAATAAATAACGAATAGAATAAGAATAAGTTATTTGTATTTACAACACTTATGAACGTCCAGTTATGTATAAATCACTACTTTTGTAAAAAAGGATACGTTGTCGCGTCAGCTCAAAAGCCATGATCGGTTGTTCCCTGCTGAAAAATTTAAGTTAATTATAGATAAAAAATGTTGAATAGCTATACGTACGCTTCTATTTACAGATTCGACAAGTGAGTCGGTGACCCCAACAACTGACTTGACATCTACGGACTCATCATCAGGTATAAATTGTATTCATCATTTTGTGCACATAACTGACGATTACCATTGACAGCATGACTGTTTGCATTACTTAATATTGTTGGTATTGTTGGGCTTTTTAAGCGTATAGCATCTATACGGGTACAGGAAAGCTTTTTAAATGAGGTAGCTATCAGCACTTTGTATTAGTGCTTATATTTTGACTCCATTAGACGTGGAATGGAATAACAATTCAAAAATTTGTTACTATCTTAATATAGACCTTTTCAAATGGCGGTACTAATAAAACTTGCTCCAAGGAAAGCTTTTTTAGTAGGGACATAAAATACTACTACAACCAATTCGACGATGGATAAATCCAAATTACCAAAGTCTAGCCTTTAGTGTGACTACCGAAAATTAATTTCTCTTTTTCAGAATCTTCTAGTGAATCGACAATTACTTCGGAGTCATCATCAACAGATATAACAGAAGGTATGTATTACATTCTTCCAACCTAAAAGCATAAAGCACGGGACGAAATCACCCTTGCTTTAAAGCGGTACCTGGAGATGCGCGCAGTTTACAAGTTCTGTACCCAAAGTGTACGAATAAAAAGTCTAATTTAATTTTCTTTTCAGAATCTTCAAGTGATTTGTCAGCGATGTCTACTGAGCCATCATCTACAGGTACTACGGAAGGTATGTACTGCATTTACGCATTACAAAGTTCTTGCATATGGCTGATATTTATATAGCACAGAACACAAAAGTATTTTAAACACTATATTATAAATGTTATATTACATAAACAAAACAAAAATATGTCCCGGGCGGTCCATAATGTATACATATCCCCGGATAAGCCAAGCTACATGTGAGTGGCGACGCTGCCCGAATGGTAATACGGCTTGTTTTAGACTTGCTTTCATTGGTTGGCAGTGGTGTAAATTTAAGACCGCTTACAGAGCTCTAAACTTAAATTTGTCTGGACCGGTCGATCTGAAGAAGACGTTAAAACTATTTGCTCGAAGATAGTGTCATTTTTAGGACAGATCTAGGGCAAACATTCTGGATCTGTTTCTACAAGACCCGTAATAACAAAACCAACGCCGTCTCGCTCTACACCTAGCTATAGCCAGTCGCAATGCTCTCTAGAAATTTCCAAATGGTCGGGTACTATCATTGCGAATTTCTTGTAAGCATCTGTCAAAGCAAGCAAATATTTTACATAACAAGGTATATTAAACATTAAATGAAGGCATAGAATAACGAAACTGTACAAATAGTTAAAATCTGTTATTTTGCACAGAATCTTCAAGTGGGTCGACAACGATATCTACTGAGTCATCATCTACTGGTACTACAGAGGGTATGTACTCCGATATTCGTATCTAGTAGTACTCCACGCATTTCAAAGATTTTGCATATTCTAATGTTTGATAACGATATAGCACTGCCTTGTCTTAAATAGATTTACTGTGGCATTAACGTTCTTGTTTTGATTGATTGTTGGCTTATCTGTACACGTATAACTAACTCTACACACACATCACGGCTTATCAAATTAAGTACTGATAAAAATAAGAGATGCACTTAAAATAATTATATAGCTAAAATATGACATATGACACAAACATGCTCTGGGTTTCCGTTTCTAGGAAAGTCCTGGTAGATAAACTAGCCCTGTGTTGCTTGATACGCCTTGCCATTGGCGCCCAAATGACCAAGTATTTTTGTTAACAAAAACTGCTAGCAAAGTACACTTGAAAGAGTAGCAAATTATATTTACATGGCAACCTTATATACATATATTATAGAATAGGTAGCAGTATTGGACAAGTAAAGTGTATAAATTGTTAAAATAGTATCCTTCGTTTCAGAATCTTCAAGTGAAGCGACAACAATCTCTGCCGAGCCATCATCTACTGGTTCTACAGAAGGTAGGAATTTCATTATTCAAATCTAATAAGTACCTTAAGTATATATTTTAAAGGTCAGTCAAAATAACTGGGGACACTCTAGATATCCGGTTTTACGATACCCGTAACAGGGAACCCGGCGCAGCTTTGCTTGATGCCCCTAACCATTCTCACCGATGCTACCGTCAGCTTACTATAAGCTTTTATGTTTATGGCAATTGTCCAGGACCGTCCTATGACCGGGAATTTCAACAACGTGAACTGCTACCAAAGTATCGGTGCAGTTATCTGTACATGATTATAATAAATCTATATTAATATTATAAAGTGGAAAGATTTGATTTTTTGTTTGTTTGTAAGGGTTCAACTCAAAAACTATTCAACAGATTTAAAAAAATATTTAACCATTAGAAAGCTATATTATTACCGAGTAACATAAGCAACATTTTATTTAAAATAACACTTTTACTGTTGCTAACATAACCTACCCTACTTCTACGCGAGCGAAGCCGCGAGCAAAAGCTAGTATTTTATAAAGTTGTATTCCATAAGCTAAAATAACTAATTTTAGAAATGGTTTTGTTTGCCAGTATCTTCCAGTGAATCCTCAACGCCTTCAGCTGAGCTATCGTCTACAGTTACAACGGAAGGTATGAACTACATTATTAAAATCTTAAAGGTATTTCTGAGCATTTCAAAGTTTTGCATATTGCTGAAGTTTGCCACCGGTATAGCACAGTCGTTTTCGTTTTGTTTCGACCATTTATTGGTTTACCTACACATGCAAGTACCTCTACGCACACAGCACAGCTTTAAAATTGAGCACTATTCGAAAATAAGCTTCATTTAATAGTGCTTATAATACACTCGAGTGCAATGAAAATGACATGTAATAATGACGACCTGATACAGCGACGACAGATACTGAAGCCACTAAATCTACTGATACCAAAACTACGAGCAGCACTGATACAAATACTACAGTGTCAACGTTCACTACTGAAGATGATGATAGTACCACAACTTTTGTCACAATCTCTAAAAGCAAGAATTCCACTACTACACTGCCACCAGATGTCACTACACGTAGAGCTACAGGTAATAATGAGTTTTCGTAAATGAGGGACAGGAATCAACGTTTCCTGTACCTAAAAGTATTTGTTGCATTTTCTTCCATAATTGTTTTCGTATAAAAGCATACTTATATAGTAATTTATTGAACCCGACGCGGCGACGACGGTTACAAGCCTTCAAGGTGACGATAGGGCAGACGTCTCGTCCAGTATTTCGTACAGTTGTTGATAAATAAAAATTATAATATTAATTGAACTCTACAAAATCTTTAGGCTTGATTCATAAGAGATAGCAGCCGTCGTCGCCTAGAGAGAAAAACAGCACAAACGGTATCAAAATTTACATAGAATTTTAAACTTTTAATTTATCTGTTTTACTAGAATTCGTTGAGTATCAGGGCACCTCACACGCGACTTGTCGAGCGCCACGCGTGTTTGTAAAGACGTCCTAGGGTTTCGCGAGACCCGCCCTTATTTACTTTTTTTATTTCTTTTCTTCTGTTTCTTAAAGTGCTAATAATTTAATATCTTCGCTTTAATTTTATTCTCGCAGGTATTTTGTTTAAAGTCGATTATAACCTACGCTTGTCCCTAAAAATAAAAGTTGCAACACAAAGAACCATATGATTTTTGTTGTCTTTACTTGGCGTCGCTATGTATTGTGCTGGCTACATTAGCGAATGAATTTAGCTTAAATAAGATTCTATTTTTAGAGGGGACATCGGTTGGTAGTTCAGAAACAACCACAGAACCATCTGTTACGACTGAGAGCAGCGCAAGTACTATCGGCAGTTCAGACTCAACCGTCGCAACGAGCCCCGCGTCAGATTCTGAGTCCACCACTACAGCAGAAACTGCCTCAGGTATGTTATATAATCATGCTATTTTTACAACCTATTGACTTCTAAGTCTTCGTTCTCATCAGTATGTTGATGATATATCATCATTCATCTATTCGAAATTCCATGAATATTTTACAAATACTTACTACGTTTTATGTAGTTTCAATAAGAAAGCAAACTTTTGTTTTAAAACTGTATACTAAATGTTCACTGTGGAGATGAGCATTTTAATCACATCAACGACCTTACTCGTGCGTTGCTGATGCATCTACTATTCAACATACACCTTATATTAATTAGATCATATCAAATTTAATAAAATAAATAATTATAACTACAAACGTTTTGTTTTTTAAACTGAACATCAAGAAGTAAATTTGTTACAGGATCTGAATCGACTACTGAATCGGGATCTACAACTACAATATCAGGATCCGAGTCTAGCACAACTGAAGGATCTGCATCGTCTACTTCTGAATCAGGAATTACAACAGGTTCAGAATCATCAGGAACAACGGAAAGTACTCTTGCGGAATCTACTACGACTGAAATTGTATCATCTACTGAACCGGCTACCACCGTATCTGGAGGTTATATTACTTAATTTACACATCACATTATCATGTCACTCATTTTCAGTGTTCTAACAACATATTCAACAAAGTTTCTGTAATATATTAAAATACTATTCAGCACTTTAGACAAGATATATACATGTATTAATATTTTTTATAGGTTCTACGGAGTCAGAGCTTACAACAACAAAAGCTAGTGAATCTACAGAAGAAACTACAAGTGGATCAACTACGGAAATCATTCAATCTACTACCACTGGCGAGAGTGAAGGTCAGTGTTCATAACAAATCAACAATTGATTATATAATATTTTAATAAATATAAAAGGGAAGGGAACAAAAGAAGTGTCCAATTAACAATTACTGGACTGACAACATCACTATTCTTCTGTAAATTATTATATTAAAAGGAAGATTTCATTGCTCTGTGTATTGTCGTATATAATTAGGTTGGCAAACAAGAGTATGGCGCACTAGTTGATCAGTTATGGACTTGGAATTGGAATTGAAATGGAATTACCGTAACTTATGGACGTTAAAATAGAGATCTCTATTGGGTTGCCAATCCTTCAAAATGCGTGATGCTCGTGCCTCATCATATTGGTCCTCCACGCCGCATAGCTCCTTCTCTAGGAGCCTGGATACTATTTACCCCAGGATTATACCACAAAGTAGTTTGACTTCAATCTTCTATGGTAAAAAAGAAGCAGAATCCAAAGTTAAACAGAAATTCTAATAATTCCTACCTCTCATACATGATGTAATTGTGTGTACCTCACATAACTTATCTTGTTTTTTTTGCTGTTACAGCATCAGGTGTCACAACCGAAGGTTTATCAACAACAGAATTGTCTGCAACAGAAACGACGACGCCATCTCTTGGCAAGTGTAAGTATTCACACACATTTAAGAAATAAGTATGTTCAACTGAATTCAAATATCACTTAAAGTTGAGCGATTGCAAAGTATTACGAAATTAATTTCCGTGAGTGGTATAGAGATAATCTTTATATATACATTATAATTGTTCTGTACGTGAGTATATCGGCTGGCATTCGACGAAATTTATTTATGTTAGAGCAATTGCATGAATAGTTATGTAAATTCACAATTAAGCCTGAAAGGTAACGCTGCTCCAAAGATCAGGCAGAACAACTACTGTCGGGACCACTAAATATAAAATACAATTTTGAACGACCTAAATATTTTTTTATGCTGTTCCTTGCAACAGTTTTAAAAATTAAGACCGTTACCTCTGTATCTGTCAGAGCCCTTTTGGTATGACTAAGCTGATCATTATAAAACTTTGGACAGGAGTAAATGCCAGGATTCCTGCCCTAATACCTATATATACAGAATTATGTAAATTAACTGAAATCATAAAAATTGCGTTTTCAACAGCGACGTCAGTAAAAAGATAATAAATATATTTTCACAAATACAGCATCCCGAATTCCCTTCACTACGCCGCCAAGGGTGTGCAAACCACGAAGGAAACACAAATGTGAGAAAACGAGATTCGGCTGCTGCCCTGACAGAAAGACCGAGGCTAAAGATCCCTTCGATAAAGGTACCAATTCAACGAATCAATCATATCTCGCTTGCAGACCTTTCTTAAAAATTCTCATTTCGAAATGTATTGATTATTGATTTATTCAGTTATAGCTGTTATAATTCAGCATACAACTAGAAAAATAGAACACTCATAGCCATGTTGATGGTATAACCATTAACGTATGCCAATTTGATAACTTAGTAACAAGGTCCCGTTAGCAACCCTTGGGTATGGGACAGGAAAAACAAGACCGACCGGAATATAATTTTATGAAGGCAATCGGTACTGCTTGCAATAGCACTCTCAAAGCTAACGCTTTCTCATAAATGTAACTACTGACACATCTACAACGATGACAACCGTAAATATGTAATTCTTCAAACTGATTGTGATATTTCTTGTAGGTTGTCGGAAACCACGTACCTGCGTGGAGACTGACTTTGGCTGTTGTCCGGACGGTGTATCGCCAGCACACGGTCGTCATGGAGAGGGCTGCCCTGTCACTCCTTGTGAGGAAACACTTTTCGGCTGTTGCCTGTCTGACAATAAGACCGCGGCTCAAGGAAACGACCAGGATGGATGTCCGCCACCACTACCGGCTTGTGCATTATCCACGTAAGCAGACTGTATTAAAATAAAAAAAATACTTCAGTATTACTTTAAGGAATAGCCAGATAATCAATTACCAATGACTTATATTGGTATGCAGGATAACCAACCTATACATAGTTAACCCATTTACTAACGTAACAAATTCAACATTTTATGCAAAATCATACAGAATTAGTTTGAATATCAGAACATGTTCTTGAAAATGTTCTTACAGTGACATGTTCGTCAGATAAGCTGATACAAACAAACTTTATAAATGGTTGGGTATCCCGATGGAAAATAGGATGACCAACTAAAAGACGTTTTTAATTCACGATGGTATTTATCATTAATACTTTTCGACCATAAGAATATAGCTACGCATTACATGCTGTTAATACAAAAATATAACCCATATGACGCTTTCGGGTAAAAACCATACTAGTATGTATTTAACACATTGATAAGTAATACTAATGTGTAGACTGACAATAAGACGAAAAGTAGTTCCACAAGTCCTCCACAATATAGAATAACGCATTTGTGTAAATTTTAACCGGCTACCTATTACTGTAAAAATTTCCTATTTAAATGATGATGATCTAAATATCTATTCTGCTTTTTTTTACAGTCATGGCTGTTGCGCTGACAACGAGACTGAAGCTACCGGACCTAATAGTGAAGGATGTCCAGAGTCATGTAAGTATTACAAGTATAATTTTATGAAAATACATTATAAAGGAACTCATACTTGTCTCGGGACTTTTTTTTTGTACATTGTAGTATATAATGTTTTCAAATTGAATTTTAATTTTAAAGCGACCACCACGTCTATGGCGGCCGAGACGACCACAGCTGCCACCGAGTCTACTGAAACAACTGAAACGCACGAAACCACCTCTACCATTAAAGGCAGTTCAACATCTGAAACTTCTTCGATCGAAGACAGTTCAGTCACTGCTATTGCCACTCTTATGGAAGAGTGTGCCGACTCCGAATTTGGTTGTTGTTATGACAATGAGACCTCGGCATCAGGACCTGATGGACAGGGTTGTCCGTGCAACGCTACAGAGTTTGGTTGCTGTTCTGACGGTGTGTCACCAGGTAAATATATTTAAAAAGCAAATATTATTGGAAGTTGTTTGCTTGCTGGTTGTACTCGTAGCCAGAAAGTTCAAATAGGTACTTGAAAGATCGATTACGAAAATGTTTTACAAGCCTATCCAAAAAAATAACATAAACGTATATTTACCAGCTCATCAGCTAAACCAGAAGGGCTGTCAAGGACTATGCAAAGATTCTGCTCATGGATGCTGTCCAGATAACGAGACTCCTGCGCACGGCCCTGAATTTGAAGGTTGCTGTTTGCTCACCGCCTTCGGCTGCTGTCCTGACAACCGTAAGCCGGCTGAGGGGCCACATCTAGAAGGTAATGACAAAGAAGTCAAATAAAGCGTATTTAAACCTGCAATGTCAAAAACTGTATTGTCATCTTACCAACTAAGGTATTGTCTATAGCTTAGTTGGTAAGATACGACAGGCAGGCAGCAAGGTTTGCGTCTAAAATTATATCTTTAGCTTTTAAAAGCTACTGGAGACGTTGCTTTTGTGTAATAATCTAATTTATGTACATACATATATTTAATTCAGAGTCCATGACACCGATTCAAAACTATATTGCCAGCCCATTCAATCTCTATAAAAAAATAATCATTCTGTTTTATTCTATATACTAGGTTGTGGATGTCAGAGCTCTCAACATGGATGCTGCCCAGATAATGTGACCGCCGCTCTAGGACCTAACAACGAAGGTTGCGGCTGCCAGTATACTGCCTTCGGCTGCTGTCCTGACAGGTGCACATTCAACTTATCAACTTATTAAACCAGCTAGATTTAGTTCGTATATGATTGGCAGCAAAACTATTGACATCAGCTGAACACAGCTTCAAATAACTTACAGAATTCTGACAGAATAATCCAATATCTGTGAATCTCAATATCGAGCATGGGAATCCAAGAAGCGATAAGCAGCTTTAACACCATTGAATCAATCTGCTCGTTGGTTCTATTTGCCTATTAACTCTATATATTTCTCTCTGAATCAAAAGGTATGCACTGGCTCATTTTGTCTTTTTTCAGACGTACAACGGCGTCAGGCCCCGACTATGAAGGCTGTGGCTGTCATACATATCAGTTCGGCTGTTGCCCAGATGGGGTCACCATCTCTATAGGACCAGATCAGCAAGGATGTCACTGCCGATACTCCACGTATGGATGTTGCGGCGATGAACAGACGCCCGCCACTGGACCTAACGGTGCTGGATGCGATTGTGCCGCCAGCAAGCATGGATGCTGCCCTGATGGACAGACGCCGGCCGAAGGAACCAAGTTCCTTGGATGTACCGATGTAATTGAGGATAAACAAGGTAAATGTAGAACATTTATATACCACATAGATAGGCAGGATTGTTTACCACAAGCGTACTTTGCTGCGGCTTGCCTGTTTGCGATACTAGTAGCAAGTCTCATTGTCATCTGATATAAAGGGAATGGGAGATGATCAAGGAAGTGAGATGAACAATGTGGTCAGTTAATTATGTATTTATATTACTTAGATCTTCATGTAACATGATGAAACAAATACCTAGTTCTAGGTATACCTTGCATTAAACTTTAGTTCGCTCTGAAGTTGCTATAGCGTGCGAAGTTCTTCCCTCTTCCCCGATCCCCATGACAAAAATTGGCGTACGGAGAGAACGCCTATTTTTTGTCATTGTGACTATACTCGAAGTAACTTCAGAGGGCACTAAAAGATCGGCGCTATGTGTAAATTGATCATTATTAGAGACATACAGTTTTGATACTATACAACTTACTTGCTGAAATTAACATACAAATCGTGTTCCATAGCCGTGTGCGCTCTACCAACGGATCCTGGACCATGCCACAACTTCACGGCGATGTGGTTCTACGACCTGACATACGGAGGATGCTCGAGGTTCTGGTACGGAGGCTGTGAGGGTAACGGCAACAAGTTCGCTACTAAGGAGGATTGTGAGGACATCTGCGTCCAACCAGCGCCTAAGGGTGAGTGCCAGTTAAGTTTTCTATAAATATGGCTCTATTCAATATTGTGGGATAATTATTTCAAGTAAGATTCTACGCAAACATAGATTCTCTTATTTTTAGTAAGATAATTGGACACACAATAAGTCAGTCAAAACCTAAAAAAATATAATTCAAAAGGTAACTATATCATTATAGAAAAACGAAACTCACACATAATATGCTTCAATTAAACATACTATATATCGAATGTAAATTATCATTGACATTGACAAATTTTAATTAAAATTAATGATTTGTTTACTGCTTACAACGATAGTTCTTATTAATGATTAAAATAAAATATTTTGTAATATCCTGCATACCAAATTTTTTTTCCGGCAAATATCTAATTACTGCTAATGTCTTCATTTCTTTTACACCTATGCAATCCGAGGGTGTATAGCGGTAAGCTTAAAGAACATCGCCAATATCGAAAAAAGATATCGTCACCATTAAACCGTTCTAAAAGAACCTATACTTCCAAATCATCCACAGATGCATGCAAACTGCCTGGTGTGAAGGGTCCCTGCGATGCCGACCTCGTACACTGGTACTACAACAATACGGTTGAGCAGTGCATACCGTTCAGATACGGCGGATGTCTTGGCAACGCGAACAACTTCGACTCCCGAGAGCTGTGTCAGACACAGTGTGAACCTGACAAATCATCAGGTAATCACCAACACTTTAAACTTAACTGGAATAGTGGTTTAAGTGGTCAACTCGCTACTGCCACTGCGCCGAGTGTCGTGCATTCGATACTCACACGAGACAAACATTTGTGTGATCTACAAATCATTGCGCCGTGTCGATTATTTCCATGTCTGTAAATTCTCTCGCGACACAACAATTACTTGATACTTGTAATGCGACAATCGTTTTTCTAAATGGCAACAAAATATCCTAATGGCTGCGCCGATGGTATGCGATAGCCGGCAAATTTAATGTAAATCCTCATAATTCAAAACGTACAGTATTCGAAACATTTGCATACTAAACCTATTTTTTGGACGAAAAGGATAAATATCTAGTAGCTGAACAAAGTCAGATCGTAGTATTAACTGATTCCGACCAATTTTTTCAGACAAATGCAACCTACCTATTGAGAAAGGTCCATGCGCTGGTAACTTCAGCAGTTGGGGATACAACATTGAATCACGAAAATGCGAGCAGTTCATCTGGGGTGGTTGTGAGGGCAACGGCAACCGGTTCAAGACTGAGTCCGCCTGCCAGATGCGGTGCAACCCAACGCCAAGTGAGTATTGGATATATGGAAGTAAAGGGTATACAGCATGCACTATGACTAATACTATAGGTGTAGTTTGTCTTAGAGGTGGTTTTAACCAACGGTAAAGTACGACACACAATGAAAAATGTTACGATGACTTGGAGTAGTCCAAACACTGATAGTCAGTAACGGATACCGCAAGTGGCTGAATTCTTTGTTTTCTGTTTATTTAGTTTGCTTTAACATAATCTGTAATAAGTTTACAGAAAATGCAAAATGCCTCATTCTGAAAATGACTTTATATGCGATTACACAAGCTCTACATCTGTGTGCTTCAGTTTAAAGTTTAAAGTAACATTATGTGTGTGGTTTGTGGTGAACCTTGTTGTAACGTAGAAGTAATATAGTTACTGTATAAAATGTAAATTGATTGATTGTATGTATAAAATATTTGGTTGCTGGATAAATACGATGCTAGAGCTGTTTAATCGAAAAACCTGCGTTGTGCCTGTCAATATGTTTTTATTCATAAATTCGATCAGCAAGAATATTCAACCACTGTTTTTATCCGATTATTTATGACTTGATCAAATGTAACGATTTCTATATATATTTTTTATTTAAAATAAAAAAAATTGATATTTAAATTATTAATAACACGATCGTGTTTTTATTATTTATTTAGCGATGCACTAAACTTTGCCGATGTTCTCTTGATAAGTACATTGGATTGCAAATAGCATGGTTTGGGATGTAACATTAATCTAGAGGTTTTGTATTTGTTGGTTCGTTGTATATACCACCGTTCTTAAACTGTGTTTATAATTTATTCGAAATATCGAAATTATAAATTATAAACACAACACTATTCAATAGTCTTTGTCGTAAATAAGCGACAAATCCAACACGACTCCTCAAATATGCTGTCGCGTTAATCAGTTAATGACGTGACATGACGCGTAGGCAAACTTTTTCTTTCTATTATGACATTGCAATTAAGGCTTACAATTATGAATAAGAACACTGAAATATGTGATGGTATTTACTTCGAACCAAAGCAAATAGTTTACTATTAACTTTCTTTACTGTATTTCCTTTAAACTTTTATTAACTCTTTCTCTTCCTGTTGTGTTCGGGGCATGTGGACTTGTACTAACAATGGATTGCACACACAGCTGAATGCACTGAGCCGCAAGAGGCCGGTAACTGTTCCAACAAAGAGGCTTTATGGTCGTTCAGTCAGACCGAGAACCGATGCGTACCCTTCTACTACACCGGCTGTGGGGGCAATACCAACAGGTTCTATGACAGAGAGAGCTGTGAGCAATTCTGTCCTAGTGCTTACGGTAAGTAACTGTGTACATATCATAGTTTAGATACAGTTGCTAATAAATACAATAAGAGGAAAGCTACTTACAGGTATGTTACTTGGGTTATCTTGAAAACGATTGTGGACTAGCAGCTTGACCCATTTTACAGGGAGTATTTATTAATGCAACAATATAAATGTAGATAGATTACTTTAAATAACTTTGGATGACAGATTGCGAGGCCTTGTCACCTGCGCTGACTGAGCTCATAGACTAATTACATACCAAAGTAGGTACACATTATTTCAGCACAGTGACAGCGATCTGTTGTACGAAAAGCCAATCCTAACTTATCACTCTAATTATGCCATAAAAATATAAAACATGGATATGATGCAAATATTAGAATTATTCGAATGAATGTTATTTAAATAACAACTAATTTCTTACTCGAGTCTACTTCTAAATTACCAACCGCCGAATGTATTTTTGCTTCTACTAGAAATAATTGTCAAAATATATCTAATAGAGCATGATCTTTATATATAAAAAATGACCGCCCGTATATTTGAGACCGTAAAACTGAGTTGATGTATAAAGTTGAAATTTTTACACAACGTTGCATTTTAATATAAAAATTATCACCACTGTTTACAAGCTGTCTCATGGCGGGCACAAGCTTCTTTTGAGAAAGATAAATGAATGGAGGACGCCTGAATGCATGTAAATAAATGATAATTTATGTTCATGTTACTGTAGTTATAGTTTATTTGTAAATATATACTTAGTTAGTTAATAACTCTGGCATGATGGATGCGCTATGTGTTCATAATGGTAAATGGGTTTACTAAAAACTATATTAATTCAGCATGTTCTTTTCCTCTTGACTTAAGCTGAATCTGTACCTATTGCCTGGTCGTTGCCATATAATAAATTCGGGAACTATACGATCAGTAAAATGGCTTACACAATACCCTTTCTGTTAAAAGACACTTATCTAAATGAAGTTACTTACTGTGAATAGTTTGTATGAACAATATGCATATGGTTTATAACACTAGGATAAACTACTCGGTTTAGCATATAAATCAATAGACACTTGTTCACTTTTGGAACATCCCAATGATGGTTCAGAGGTGAATAGGGTGATAATGAGGGGATTAGGGTGAACCAAAACTTTAATGTTATTTCGATTGCAGAGCCGGACAAATGCACGCTGCCCGCGGAGACCGGTGAATGTTCTTCGTACAGAGAGAAATGGTTCTACGACACAGCCATCAAGAGGTGAGGGATCCTTACATTATCCATTTATCTTATTTAGAAAATAAATATGTATAGCCCACTGCTAACTCTAGCTACCAGTGCGCTATACATATTTGGTTTGTACCTATACCTATTACCTATTTATTTTGTACCTATGTATTGTCTCGATACAATACAATCAATCTTCGTGTTCGTGTTGTCTTACTCCTTTTTGTCATCTTTATTAACTAAAGAACGAAAATAGTGTAAGTAGTAAATGATTTCGTAATTGTTTAATAAAACGAGTATGTATGTATCTTATGTGGGGGCCAGTCAGTGCAGACCGGCGACACTTCGACCCAGTGGGATCTTTTGTGTCGACACTCTCCCAATAATGACTGCCATAGATGTTTATGGCAGCCGGGACCGACGGCTTAACGTGCTCTCCGAGGCACGGAGCAGGCGATAATTGTCAATCAATACGCACATAATTTCGAAAAGTCATATAACTTCCGTAAGTCAGAGGTGCGCGACGTGGGTTCGAACCCGAGACCCTCTGCATTGCAGTCTATTTGTCTCTCCACTGAGCTATCGCTGCTCTAATAAAACGAGTAAGAAAAATATCTACAGCAAACGGAGTAGTCTGCTGTATGTGATACAACGCTTACTTTTTAGAATTCTATGTATATGTTAACCATAGCCCTTGCCTTTGCACCCCATTGCCACTCTACTTATTTGTGATGTATAAGAAAAATAAGAAAATATATACAGCCATACATATTTTGACATTTGGTATGGAAACTGCCAAAATGGAATAAAAACTATTTCTGTCATGCTACTGGGCACGGGCCTTTTCCCTCGATATAAAAGATAAGTAGGTATTAGTAAATAATTGATCTACCTGGAAAGTCTTACAGATACCGATTTTTATGCTACACATACACGTCTATGTGTAGCATAAATATTACAATACTACCTACTAATATTAAAAACGTGGCTGTTTAAAATAAGGTTAAGGTTTCAATGATCATTAGTCAATCACACGTAAGCTAATGAACAGATTTAGATGCAACTTGGCACACATAAACTGTTTTGCTTCAACATAGTGGCTACTTTATTCCCTGTACGCGTTATTGTGGGATTCACGTGGAAGAGGCGGCGGTTACTGTAGTATTAATACTAAACTAGTATTTATTACAAATAGGTGTCGTCAGTTCTACTACGGTGGTTGCGGCGGAAACGAGAACAACTTCGACACGGAGGCTCAGTGCCAGAACGCGTGTTCAGAGTCCACGACCACCACAACCACTGTCAGGCCCACTCAGCCACAGCAGCCAGAGGCGCAGCCGCAGCCACAGCCGCAACCAGAGGCCGAACCGAACGGTAAGGTCACATCGTCCAGGATACTTAGATATCAAATTCATAGTATAAACTTATACTTATATCGCCGAAACGGTAAGCAGGCGTATATTATACGGACAGTGTAGCGGTCAAGCGGACGTCTTTCTCCTATCAATGCTGTACTACCTACGTTTAATGTTTTCCTTTAGACGGCGAATTTCGAGACTTCGTGTTACTACTGAGTAATTATAATTATAATACATTTTCGCAGATCTGAATCAGTGCACATTTTATTTGCGTCCATTTGGGTTGATTACTAATAATTACCTTTTTTAGTTACACAATTATGAAAATTATTTAATTTTTAATATTTATGCCCATACCACAACATACTTAAGTGACTGCAGTGAGTCAATTATGTCGGTACTAGTACAAATACTACAACAATCTTGGAGATCTTTTTCTTTTATACAAAAGATAACAGCAACAACTATCTATATATATACTGCTAGCTTTTCAACTATACTTAAGTTTGCTTGTGTTCCAGCCTTCTGTTTCTTCGAGATTGACCAGGGCGGTCGGTGCGCGTCCGCCAGCCCTGAACAGCGCTACGGGTACGACAGCTCGCTGGGCAAGTGCGTCACCTTCCAGTACCTGGGTTGCGGTGGAAACCAGAACAACTTCCCCTATGAAGAGTACTGTAAATACTACTGTCACCCCGTGCAAGGTAAGTTTTGGTAAAAACAGTAAATAAGTAAGTTTTAGTAGTGTAAGTTGTAGTAAGTTATAGTAAGTAAGTTGTAGTAAGTAAGTTGTAGTAAATAAGTTGTAGTAAATAAGTTGTAGTAAGTAAATTGTAGTAAATAAGTTTTAATAAAATCTTTGTATATAGAAAATCAGCTTCCGTAAAACAGGAAAAGTAGTTGATGGATTGACTTCATTTTTACACGTTTTATTTCAATATAATTCTTTCGAAACTCTCACGAGAACGAGATTTATTTTCCTATTTATTAATATCAGACTGAACCAAAGCGAAGTGTAGCTGTAGTTGGTTATTAGTGCAGGTACTATTATAATACTCTTACGAAGAAATATCTGCACAAAAGACATTTCTTTAAAACCTTATTGAAATGGACTACCTCTTAGTGGACATATAGATGTGACTCTATGTATATATACGTTGTTCACCAGACATCTGCCAACTGCCCATGTTGGCGGGCCCGTGCGACGAGTCAGTGATGGCCTGGTTCTATGACCCAGCCAGCGACTCCTGCAGCCAGTTCACTTACGGAGGATGTGAAGGCAACGACAATAGGTAATACGTCGTCTTTTATTTATTTTACTAGTGGCTTATTTATGCTTGGTCTTCTACCAGGGATGGCTTAGTCAAAGAGTTGCTTACACAGACGACAGGCATCTTTTGTTTGTAATTTTTTTGTAACAGCATGGTGTCTGCTAATATATTCGGTAGACAGCAACAAGCTGGCTCTTATCTCGTGACTTAAAATATTAGCTCTCGCCTCTCTCTCTATTTAGTTATATTTGAAAATATCGTAAATATATAAATAGCTGTTAAAATAAATGGTTTTTATCAGGTTCGAGAGTCGCGAGGCGTGTGAGACCAGGTGCAGGACCGGCGTAACCAATGACGTGACCACAAGAAGGACTCCACTCGCCGTCCATACTCCAATCATAGTTAGTCATCACTTTAATTTTTTAACCAACATATCCGAAGAAATATTTAAACTTACGCGTAAGCAAACTGTTTTCATAGTCTTGTTATTCTTAAATTTACTTTTTTATTTTTTTATTATTCTTAAATTGACTTGTTAATATCAAATTGTCAGTTATAAGAATATAATACATACTTACTAATAATGTGGAAACTATAAACATCGCTAAGCATGTCTGTATGGTGATTTTTGTACGCGTAGGTGCTTTCTACCTCTGGACTTCGTTTTACATTTTTTTTTCGAGACCTGTGTAGAATTTTTAACTGTACTGATGGCGTAGTGGTTTATATGATCCTCTCGCGACTGCCACTGCGCCGAATGTTGTGGGTTTGATTCCTATACGGGACAAGTTTGTATGATCCACAGATGGTTATTCCGAGTCTGGGTGTTATTTGTGCCCGTTGTTTGAATATTTGTAAAGTCCCCTGTGACACTGGATTTATTCCTAGAGCGAGTTGTCTATTCCTATTTTATTTGTTTAAATAATTATTCAAACATCTGAACTCTCACTGATAAAGTTTTTATTGACCATCTAATCCATTAATTGCATGCCGTTGCATGTTTACGCATATAATATCTGAATGAATAGTATTAACATAAGGTTCCCCAAACAGGAGAACAGATTCGGCGAGGTGTTGCCACCTAATTGCACGGTGTCGCCAACGCTCGAGGAGTGTACATCTGCAGGCGAGGTGTGGTTCTTCGACGTTCAGCAGCATGAGTGTGTATCTCATATGAACCCGGGAAGCGGCACCGAGTGCAGACACACCGCCACGTTCCTAACACAAGAGGGTTGTGAGAGAAACTGCGGCGCCTTCCGAGGAGTCGGTACGTTATAACTTGAAGTTTTCTATTGCTATAATGAGAAAAATATTGTATCTGACTCCCAGAAGTCAAACGATGGCTAAGAGATCATATTTACGTTACTTATTTTATTTCTAAACAACAGTGAAAACTTTGGTAAATTATCGTAGTCGATGACGATGGTACAGAACCTACGGTTAGTGAGCTCGACTCGCACATGGTCAATTTTATTCATCATATGATATGACTATGACGTCAGTATATATATACATATATCAAATAAACTATGTAGCGTAATAAGGCATTTATTTATATGTAGTATAATCAAAAGCCTATAAGTACTACAATGTAGCTTCCTTGCAAATAAATACCTACTATAAAATATTTTGTTATATTGTTGAATTTGCTCACCAGATGTGTGTAAACAACGTGTGGATCCGGGTCCATGTCGCGAGTTCGTGGCCAAGGTGTACTTTGACCAGGATTCTGGCTCATGCAAACAGTTCGCGTACGGTGGGTGCCTCGGTGGCGCCAACCGTTTCTCCAACGTTGAGGAATGCGCACAGACCTGCCTTTCAAGTATCGGTACGTTTAAAAATGACTATTGATTTTAAGGCTGTTGTGCATGAGGTCTTGGGTTCAATTCTCGAGTCAAGCAAAGTTTATTAGGTTTTTGGGAGGAATTTTACCATGGAAATAGCAATAGGTTCAAGCCCGTAACTTGGAACCTAAAATCATGGAGAAATCTTACTTGAAATTTTGCAACTGTCACACTGTTTTCTGCCTCGAAACAACTGCTACACTTCTACGGTGGCACGGAACCACATATGATAAGCCATGTTAGAAACCTATTCTTAGGAAAACAGCCTGATCTAAGCTCTAATAATGTTGTGTATTTTTGTTATGTCAGATGTATGCCAGCTGCCGGTGGAACAAGGCAACTGCTACCTGAACATCAGACAATGGTACTACGATGCGAGCCGCGGTTACTGCAACCAGTTCGTGTACACCGGCTGCGGTGGTAACGACAACAGGTATAGAACACACATCTGTCAAGACATTTTTCAGAACATTTTTTTGTTTTCTGTGTTTGGTGTACATATTATTATTACACCATATTTTATAGTATTTAATAACTTTGTTAGGTTCGAGACAAGACAAGAGTGCGAGGCTAGATGCAGACGTCCAGCTGCGCCGATCACCACAACCACCCTGGCTTCTGTGGTGAAACCAGAACCGGTACGTTACTTACGACACTGGTGGCTATGGTTGGACTGTAGACAAATCTTACCAAGAATCAGATCTTTGAAATCTTAAAGTGCGATGTCTTGAAGTCGATGAGAAATTATAAATAAGTGATATTTATAATTTCTCATGGAGTAAGTCTGCTATTGATCTCGCGGAAGGTCATTGTTTAAGCTGCCTCAAAGAGTTTGTGGTGTGGTAAATATTTATGTTTCAAACCTATTAGGTATATATATACCGTATATATGTAGTTTTAGTAAATCAAGACAGATCAGCTTGTTTCGGCCGAATGTTAAAGTGTTAGGAACCATTTATTTGGTTTTACAATGGTTTAAATATTATTGATTATACATATCTCCACATTTAACTAAAAACTGTGTAGTCCGTAGGTCGTTTCTTATATGGGTTTTTTGTCTAATGTGACATGAAAACTATCCATGATTAGGTACTACATATCACTGGATACATGGTAAATTCTAATGTCGGCCACAAACCCGAAATGACAAAAAAGCACATTCACTGACACTAATAAAACCAATGTATTAAATCCTTCAACAGGCATCAGCATGCAGTACACCAAGTTCTCTGGCCCCGTGCGGCAGTAACCTGACTGTATTCTACTACGACGCCGCCTCTAAGAGTTGTGTACCGAGCGAGTTTGGCAACTGCGGACACCCCAACTCTTACCGCAGCGAGGAAGAGTGCGAGAGGCAATGTGGCGCCTTCGTCGGACTCGGTAAGTCTACTACAGTATACGTGGACCCACAGCTACTTCCTGTAAATAGCGGATTCTGAATCAGTGTTCTAGTTTGGCTACGAAGACTAACTTATACAATGAAAAGTTAATAGGCTAGAATAACGACGATTGCTCTCATTGAAATGTAGTTAAGCTTTTATTTTTTTACTGTCGGTAAGTTTGCAGACAAATAATACAAATTTGGTATCAGAATGCTCAGAGTAGATGCTGACGACAAGCTTCCACACATTTACAATACACTTTTTGCACTAGTTGATGCTCACTCTTTTCGTTTTGGTAGATACAGAGTGTTTTATGACATACCTAATACTATTTAATACATATGTCACGATAATAGTTTTATTTAATATATAAACTAATTGTTTTGCTTAAAATTACTTAAATATATTTGACGTGATGTGCCCACAGATGTTTGTCAGGCTCGCCTAGACACGGGTCCTTGTCGCAATCCTGTACCGAAGTACTTCTACGACTCGGCAACAGGCAGCTGCCAAGGGTTCGCGTACAGCGGCTGTGGTGGTGGACCAAACAGATTCTCCACTATTGCGGAGTGCGAAGAGCTCTGCGGCAACAGCGGACCAGGTATACTTCCTAACATGGCTAACAGTCTGGTTTCGGGATACTCTTTCTTTGGTACTGGTTTATCTCATGACTTTCTATCTCAGATTTCATTCTTCCTAATCGTCATTTAAATTACCCCGTAGACATTCTTTTAATCCGCTCAATAGTGAGCCCTTGAAACATCGAAGCATGAGCATACGACATACACGACGGAAACATAAAAACATAATCTGTAAGAAAGGTCTTTTTTTCAATCAATAAGTGGAGAAGTCGTAATAAAGTCGAACTAGAGACAGAGTAAACGTTTCCGCCATGTTGGAGTATAGCTTCTTAATAGAGGCAACTAACTGAAGCGATTCTTGAGCTTTAAACTCGCTTGGTGACTAACTGTCCGCGTGAGCAGCGCCAGGGTGCCTGCTGGAGGTCGACACTGGGTATGCGGAGGGTTGCCTCGAGCCGTCCGTCCCGCGGTACCACTACAGCACGTCGCGGGCGGACTGCATGCTCTTCGTGTACAAGGGCTGCGGTGGAAATGAGAACAACTTCCCCACTTACAAGCAGTGTCAGCGAATCTGCATCCCGTCCGGTACATACGTCATCACGCCATGCCCGATGTTTATGCCGACCGATTACTATTGGAGTGTTCATATCTCGCGTATACCTCATTAACCTGTCCAATTATGTTAGACACCCTTAGTCAGAATGTGTGGTGCGATTTGTGTAGCTCATCGTGCTCACGCATGTTCCACAGTATGTGCATAGTTATCTTACGAGATCTGATTCTACTTGGCACAATAGTACTTATAATAACAATTCTAGGTAAACTTTTGTGTCTCTAAGCTACTTATCAGCAAAGTTGTGTATTATTAAACAAAATATGTAATGATTAGAATGTACGCTAGGTATGAACTCTTCCGATGCATGAACATATAACCTGCACTAGCTGCACGTACGCTTTTCTATCGTCGACTCGCACTTACTATTTTCCAGATGCTACTGATAAATATATGTATTGGTGGTTGGTCTGTTGTTTAAATGCATATTATATGTATATTTATAGACGCAGCCGTGCAACTTCTGTTACCCACAAGACACAAATTGGATCTCTCTTTCCTTCAGTTATATCTCGATGTTTTAACTGAGATTTATTAACTTTCAGAATAGACGAAGTCCAAATATTTTCTTAAGTGTAAGAGTGATAACAATTTACAATACTCGGATTGATTGTAAATGATGTTAATTGTTGTTGTTGTTGTTATATGTAAGAAGAAATACAATACAAAGGTAATTTGTTGTGATATAGCGAATAACGAGGTGGGTTGCGAGACATACGAGAGCGAGTGCGCCACGCTGCATTGCGAATACGGTGTGGAGCGCACGCCGGCGCCGGGCGGCTGCGAGAGATGCGCGTGCGCAGATGCGTCGACACAGTGCGACCTGCTGCGTCAAGAGTGCGACGCGCTCGTCTGTCCCTATGGCGTCAACAGGATACAACAAGATGGATGCGAAAGGTACTGTGAATAACAGTGGTACAAGTATATACAGCATATGGCATTTGCGGCCCGATCGTGTTCGCTGCCTAAAAAGTCACTTAAACAGCATGAAGTGCCAGGATAACTGATCTATCTTATAAATCTTGTTATGGCCAATTGCGACGAATGGTTGCAAAATTCGGATTGAGTCAGCCATATAACTTATGATTTAAATTCCTACATTAGACGAACCCGAAAAAAATAGTTCTTTAAATAATTTCATATTTGTTTATCAGATGCGTGTGCCAAGAAGACCCGTGCTCGGTGGCAAACTGCTCGCCAGACCAGCGATGTGTAGCAACCGCTTACACTGACCCTATTACCCACGAGCCTAAATACTCCGCCAGTTGTATTACTGATCATGGTATGTGAGAAACTAATATTACTTTTTTTAGACCTTTCCGTTTTATGCATCTTAATGCTTCAGTGTCAAAGACACTCGAGCAACTAAGAGCTTCTGTATCGAATTGGATATGATTTTATCAATAATATGATTGCCTTCCATTCTTAACTATTCGATATGGACGCAGGCGTTCCAACCTAATGTAACAATTCCTAATCCAACAAAAAAAATATAAATCCTATCCTCCGATACTATAAATGTAAATGTATAAAGGTGTTTGGAGCATAGGATGATTGTTTCTCAATAACGTGTTAACCGTGCACACAACAACGTGTTATCAACATATTTAGATTAAAGTTGATACGCAGACAGACCATGTTATACATAGGATATTTTGTTTATGCATTCTTGAACGAATAACACGGGCGATGTCGCAGGCTGATTCTATTTCTACTTTCGACTTTAGCAAACAGTGCGCTGGTTGTACAATCTGAGGAGGTGCCTCACAAGCATTTATTCTACAGTTGATCAAGGTAACGAGGTACTGCCAGACTGCTCGTATGAAGAGACAGCGTGCGCGCAACTGCGCTGCGAGTTTGGTGTACAGCACGTGCGCACTGCTGACGGCTGCCAGCGGTGCCAGTGCGTCGCTGTCGAGATCGACTGCGAACCGCTGAGGAAGGACTGTGAGCAACTCTCGTGCGAATACGGCTTGAACAGAACTAAGGGCCCTGATGGATGTGAGAGGTACGGAAACGTACTAAACTTAAAATTAAATGCGGCAGTGCTATCGAGTGCATGCAACATGCGATCTAGAAATCGTGGACCACTAATCTACTGCTAACGGGCTCCTTATCCACTCCTATGGACTTGAATCTACTCCTACCATAAGCGTCTAGCTTAACTGGAGTGTTCAAGAAGAATATTAGTAATTTCTAACACAAATTGTTGGTAATCTTAGAGAGTTACCGAGATGACGGCATTCAACCTTTAAGACTGCGCCGAGCGTAAGACAGATAACGACAAAGCTCGTACGGCGCATCTTCAAATCGGCGCGCCGCCACCGTAGTAAAATTGTATGGAGGATTTGAAGTGCTCTTTTGATAAATATGTATCTTTATTGTCAACCAATAACTTAAATATTTGGGACGGACAAATTGTAATATAACTATTTATGTTTCGTTTAAGCTGTAAAATAGGATAGATTTTATATTTAATTTATATTCTACTGCTATAATCTAAAAATCACGTAACACGTGCTTACGTTTTTGCATTTTTCGTGCAAATTTACGTAATATTTTAGGCGAAAATATTAATTATTTTAAGTTTTTTACGCAGAGTAATTGTAAACACATTCATTGTTATGGTAAATGTATATTTTATATTTGTATTAAACAAAAAGTGTTGATTTTATTCATTTAACTGTGACCGCCTGTTTTGGCACATTTCGCTCGGCGCAGTCTTAAGCATATACTCGTAAAATATTCTCTATATTTTATGGCTTTAAGTGTTCGCAATACAAGAGCTAAAAATCATAAACCTATTTATAGATTAGTACGTGAAGAGAAAACTGAGCGCTTTTCCAAACATATTGCACGGACAATGGAATGTGAGATTTGGCATGATTAAGATTTATATTATTATGACGGAGGGCAGAAAGCTAGAACTTATTATTAGATTTAATAAATAAAAATCGAATTTCGACCACTAGGCGACCAATATTAATTAGTAAAATTCACGACATAGGTGCACTTGTAAGGACCCGTGCCTCGGCAAGTCCTGTCCTGATGGCGAGCGCTGCGTGGTGAATGCATACAGAGACATAATGGATGAGATGCAATACTCCTCCGAATGCCGAGCAGGTCAGTACATTTTACCTTTTCTTAGTATATATTCCTGTACCTGTAGCATAGATCTAAAACAGGCCGCAGCGTAACTGTAACGAAAATATGCCTCGAGTAAAATTAACTGGGATAAATAGTTAAGTGGTTTCAGCGGGATGCCCGTTCAGACTATTGACCTATGTTCAAGTCGCGCACCTGAATCGAAGTTTCCAATAAAGGGGGCGCTGTCAACAGAGGGACTACGATGACTATTTATTAGATATTTGCAGGATCAGCGATGGCTATATAACCACTAAATATTAGTCAACGAGAGCTGATTATTTGTGTCGGCTCCTACATTGCCAACAAGCGCATCACACAGTCACACAAATGCATTCTATATTAATGGTATATATGTATATATATACATATATATATATATATATATATATATATATATATCTATATATATATATATATATATATATATATATATATATTGTGTTATGATCATGTTAACAGAATACATGTGAATCGGTTAACCTGGAGATATATTTCCCGGTGATTTGATAAGACCTTTATTTTTATTCTCCGTTTTCTTGTAGAATACTCGCTGTTAAACCGAAACATACTATATTCTTTAAGATTTTTCAATTTATATATTTCAATTAATAGGTTCGGTTTGAAATATTAAAACTGTTTCGTTTACTTTTAAGAAATGACTTGTTCTTCTGTAAGTGATTTGTTCTTGTCGCTATTTAGTAACGAAAGAAGGCCAATGCCCATTGGACGAGACGACTTCGAACGAGGTGATGTGCCGACACGAATGCAACGACGACGCAGACTGCCGCGGTATCGGCAAGTGTTGCAGGAGAGGCTGCAGCGACCTGTGCCTGGTGCCTGCCACGCCTGGACCACCCATGCACAACATCCACACTACGACCTACGCTCCAGGTATACTGCCTATTCTATACAGGAATAACTACATACATAGTCTCACGGGTAGACAAACTGGCTTTTTGACATTTTGCTAACTATGGATTTTTAGATTCCACGTAATAGGCTGCTGTGTTTACCGGGTACAGCACCCAACTCCGTATTGCTGATTCTTGAATTGCGCAGTATGATTAGGTTTTCCTCCAAAACATTGTCAATAGCAGCTTGGAGTTCGACTGTGCCCAGTAAACGGCTATAGGCTCGCTTCCTATTAAAACGGGACATAAAAGCATAGCCGGCATAATACAGGTGTAATACATTTTTACCTTCCCCTTCGGGATACAAGCTATGTATGTATTTCTTAAATATCGAGGCTAATATATTGCTTTTTTATATAACGTGATCACAAGTCTCGTATCAACTAAAGCGTGTGTTGGCAGACATCCCGGCGGCGCCACAAGCTCTGCCTCAATCGGAGCCCGAGGTGACGGCGTCAGAGGGCGGCAAGGCCACGCTACGCTGTCTGTTCCACAGCAACCCACCGCCGAGGATCACGTGGAGATTCGGAGAAGTTACCGTACGTCATACTCAACTCAATCAGTTTACCTTTGCACAAACCCCCACTGACTACGTATAGACCATTTTTCTTAATCGTCTTAATTGATAAACAAACAATATCGGCTCTGTATATATCTATAAAAACTCTTCCACAGCACGGGCCTCATCTCAATTTGAGAAGGGCTTGGACATAGCCACTACGATGGTCTGATGCCCATTGTACTGCTTCACGCATCTTGAACATAATAGATACTTTTTAGAGATGCAGGTTTCCTTACAATGTTGTCCTTCACCGAAAAATCAGACGATTTAACTATTTAATACGCACGTAACTTCAAGAAGCCGACGATACATACCGGGGTTGAATTTGACACCACTGCCTGGTAGTCCAACGGACTCCCACTAAGCTATCTGCCAGAGATAGGATGACATTTTTTTATAGTTGTGTATGTAATATTTCGTTCCGCACAGATCGATGGTAATGTGGGTCGCTACAGATTGATGTCGGATGGAGCCCTAGAGATCGTATCCCTGTACCGCAACGACACCGGCGTGTACATCTGTGTGGCGGATAACGAACTAGGCCGCGCCACCCAGGAAATTAACCTTGTCGTAAACGGTAAGTGAACTACCAACACAGTCGGTAGCTTGGGGTTGAGGTGAAACACGCAAGTTGCTGTGACTATATTGTCTGAAAGAATATATACTTGCATTTAAGCACATATCTAATGGAGAGAATTATATTAATCAAGTTTCACAATAAGCTTAAAATAATAATTTGAATTTTACATGTTGACTGCACGGTTTGCACAGTTGTTTAAGTGCCCCGTGCGTATTGTGGATATCACACGAGACAAAAAAATTGTGTGGTCCCCAAATTGTTTCAATGTTTGTAAAGTCTCACGATGGAATTATATAATCCTAAGTATTCCGTAAATAATAGGTAGAAAGCAAATAATCTCGGCCGATCTATATGACCTAATAACTAGTCATACTAACCCATGGTCTGTATTAAACAATAAACCTGCGATAACTAACCGGGTCAATAGGTCACCATGTCAGAGCTATTATTGTTAATCATTGTGAGAAACATGATCCAGCATTTTGTTTATGACTAGAAATTGCTAAACAAATGTCTGAGCGGACTGCAGACTTTCGTTACAATAAGTTGACAATTTAATGTCCTGTCTATTCATTGTTACAGAATATAACTCATTTTAATATAGAGACATTGATCAAAATAGTGACCATTATACCACGCATGCTGTGACCTTTAAGTGATACATATAATTTTCTCCTTAATTTAATTGAGAATCTGTCAGCGAGCAATGTTATCTTCAGATTCACAGCAATTTGCGTTATCAAATGCTTTGGGTTCTAGTGCATCTAATTAGTACTCTGAAGTTTGAGAGTTTCAGTAGATTGAGAGATTCAGTAGTTCGAGTTTCCGTAGAGGTTTTTGCATTGATTGACTACAAGTAGTTTAGAAATTACAAACTTTTGGATTGATTTTAAAATCTGTCTTAGAAACTAACCTTTCTGTTTTCCTTACTCACATTTTTGATAGCCAGCGGTTGATGTTTAAGTAGTTCTTCTCTCTTAGCCTTTATTATTCCCAAGTCACTTGGGGTCGGCTTTTCTGGTCTAACCGGATTTGACTGGATATCAGTTTTTACACAGAGCGGCTGCCACCTGACCTCCGCAACCCGAAGGCTAACGATACCCTAAGGCTAGACCAGTGTCAGGATATTAGAGGGTACTGACTTTCCCAATAACGACTGCCATAGATGTTCATGGCAGCCGGGACCGACGGCTTAACGTGCTCTCCGAGGCACGGAGCAGGCGATAATTGTCAATCAATACGCACATAATTTCGAAAAATCATATAACTTCCGAAAGTCAGAGGTGCGCGACGTGGGTTCGAACCCGAGACCCTCTGCTTTGCAGTCTGTTGGTCTCCCCACTGAGCTATCGCTGCGTTTATTTATGTTTAAGTAGTTATTATTCGTTAATTATCATGACAATGCGTCTAAAATATTCTTTTGAGCGAGTGTGGCGGTACTAATTTACCTATTCCCTATGAATAATCGCAAATTCCATATAAAAATAATAAAGATTTTTACATAGGAAAATCAGTAATATAATATTACATTCAACAAATATTACTAATAAAATGAAGAAACAATTAAGTAATAGTTTAGGATCATTAAACTCGTAAGTACCTCGTCTGGGGTTGAATGCAACGCGCAAAATTTGGCAGATAAATTCGATATTATGTAAAAGGACGACAGTGACATGAACTGTTACTCGAGAAATAACTAAGTACTTTTACTAAGAAATTTATCAAATCAACTTCAAGATGTTTACTAAATGTTACAACAGGATGTTGGGATATAAGGTTAATTATATCAGTACCTAATGCTTCACGTGTCCCACGTGAACAGTACTAATTACAAATAGTTAATACTAGATAGATACTTGGATATCTATTAACAAGTAAATGACATTTTCTTTATAGTGCACCAACTGTTTTTAATATCCGATACTACAGCTGTAAAGAATATCCGTTAGATTAGAGACAAATTCTTTAAAATTACGGCTACAAACACTAGGAGCCATAACGAATATGTAGGTAATGGTAAGAGTACTATTGTAATCAAAACAAACCTGTATATGGAGCATTGGTTGCAATCGCAAGAGAACACTAGGATCACCGAGCCTTACGTTCATTTATAATTATAATGCATAATACTAATTATGAGTATTATGCATTAATTAATTTGGTTAATTGTTCAGTCAATTGCCTATGATTTCGATTTATTTATAGCATCATGCGTACTGTGATCATATAGAAATATCCTAATGGTTAAGTCGTCAGATTATCAATCGTGGTCGTACGTGTTACACTCGCACCCTACGCACTAGTAGAAACTCACTTCCAATACAAGAATAAAGATCTGTTGAAGCTAAAGCTAACACTTAATCAACGTCGTGACAAAATCTAACTCATGTCTAATGTTTTGATAGGCTGATGCTGAACCAGCCATCCAAACACAGTAACTATTTATTAAGTTGATTTAAAGATAAAAATATTGTATCTCCTTATATAAAGGTACAGACAGAATTATTTAAAAAAAGAATGAGGTCTTATTCGACCATTAGGTAATAATGATGTGCAAATATCACCTTTCATTACCACCAAGCATATATTCAAATTTACGTAACATTAAATTGAATGAATTGAATTTACTTTATCTTTTATATACCGAGTTATAAAAATTCACAACCGGGGTGTTAGTTTTATTCAAATCAGTAGACTAATAAAAATGATGATAATACATGACCGCGTATGAATCCGCGGGCACAGCTAGTCGAAAATACTCAATACGAGATGAGCCCTACGAACATTGTTGATTGTACAATCACGTTTTAGAGTAAGTAGTTACTGGCCGTACTTGACCCAGAGTTATCACGTACTATGCGTGTTTAGTTAACCCACGCTCACGAGTAAACAAATTAGACGAGCCATTAGCGATTAACATTTGTGATATACATAACATACGTGTTACTAATTATAATTACTAAATAATTGGAAAACATAGGCTTTAACGGACTTAGCTTTTTATTATATGAACCTAAGTGTAGGTACCTATTAGATATATGATAATAGACTGCATTGCCTAATTATACAAATTGACACATAATAATAATAATAATATTCTATCACATACACACAACACCATCTAGCCCAAACTAAGCAGAGCTTGTACTATGGGTACTAGACAATGGATAAACATACATATATACTTTTTTTTTGTAAATACATACATATTATACATAGAAACACCCAGACTAAGACAAACATCCATGTTCATGCACACAAATGTTTGACTTGTGCGGGAATCGAACCCGCGACCTCAGGCGTGGCAGTCGGTTACACGAACCACTACGCCATCGAGTCGTATCGGTAAGGTCTGCAGCTTATATTAAAGTCCTTTGCCGCGTGTAGGTACCTAAGTGGATGTCTATAATTCTAAACAGAATTGTTGTGAGAACCTTTAAAATTTTACGATCAAGAAGGTCTTACATTATTTATAGTTACCGTTTATTTGTATAAACTTTATCTTGTCTCGTGCCATTCATCACAATATGTGTATGTAACCAATGTTTAAAACGGTCCTAACTGTGTATACATTAAAACCATACACTATATAAAGTTGTTATTCCAGAATATTGTAAAAATAACTTGTTCCATATTGCCTACGTTGCGTTGCAATCTTTTGCAGTCAATAGTCTTTTATCAAAACATGGACGCAATTAGTGGAAATATGTCCATTAGACGCGCCGGTCGCCGCTGCCCGGACGCTATCAGTACCGCTCTGATATCAACAGTGGGCGCCCTCAGTAGTGGCACACACTCGCTCGGAGCACCATGTCTCGCTGCTTCCCCCTCACGATCGCGTTTCTGCTCGCGTGCGCGCGCGCATACGAAGGTGAACGACACACTTTACACATCAGTCGCTGGTTATCTCATTGACTTACATTGCTTTGGGTATTTCTGGATAGTCAAGTGTTTTGAATAAAACCATTGCATAATGTGTTTATACGAGTGAATCATCGTTTTATATCGAGCTTAATGAGTTCAGTGAATTCTCAAAACATTGTTGTTTTGATATAAAATATTAATACAACTATTAGACACAGAAGTACCTACAACAATATTTAACTCCATTTGTTATGTCCCTCCATTACAATAATTTTACGCTTAGACAACATTAACACAGAGTTTCTGAATGTAACCTTCGCTATCCACTAAAATGCCGAGGAAACACGAAATGGATGCATTCACAAACTCTTAACACTGGTTCGCTAACAAATGGGGCTGATAGATCCTGTGAGAACGCCTGTGGGAATCGCTGGAGATGAGAACGCCGTGGTCACTGGAGAACTGAACAGGCCACTGTCGATCAGCTGCTTGGCATTCGGACACCCGGCGCCCGGTATATACTGGGAACACAACGGCGCTATGGTCGCGTTCAACGATGCGATTTACGAGATTAGAGGCAACACGCTGCTCATACGAAGTCTGTCTGTGGACACACTGGGACAGTACACGTGTCAGGCGTATAACGGAGTAGGCAAGGCGGCGTCGTGGGTGGTGTCGGTGCGCGCGTACAGGCCCGAGGGCATCTTCCTGGAGCACGAGTACGTGGTGCCGCGTCACTACATCCGCACCACGCCGCGATCGCCGCCGCCCTCCACTAGAGAGGTCACCACTACCACCAGCACAACAACCACCACTACTGAACGACCCATATTCTTTACCGGTAAGAATAGGTCTTGACAGCTAATAACGATAATACAGATAGCTAATTTTTGGTTGCTTTTCAAAGAACAAACTACTGAAATTGATCTAAAGAAAGGCCTTATAAATATTGATTGTATTCGACATATTAAATGAACACAGTCGTGTGTTAAACTGTGTTCAAACCCAACAAATATGTATATGACCAACAATTAGCTATCTAAGTATATTACCTAATCTATTTCTGGAATGGCTTATCTTTGCATGTCGCATGTTTTAGTTTCGGTGTGCATGTGATCTTACCGCAATATTAAATGTACAAAGTCTTCAAATAAACAACAATAATTAAAATAGCAAATGTGCTGCAAGTACTGGTATGTATACGATTTATACCTACTCATATTATGAGATGTGATCCAGGAAAATGTCATCAACTAGTACGCAAATGATAAAACTTTAACGGATGCCTAAATTATGTAAATGTGCATTCAAATGGTGTTAGTATTTTTTGTAAAGTGATAACAAAATGCTATCTGTGTGCATTCAGGCAAATGTTTTGGGTAAATTTGTATATTATGAATATATATTGGTTTTACAATAATTGTTAGATCCTCTTATACCAATTCAAATCTGGTGGTGCAATTTTATTGTTCATGTTTATATTTATCCATACTTTACAGCAGTAAACAAGTAAGTATTTATACCTATGACGGTTAGACGACTAGGAGCTGTCTATTTAGAAGAAAGCTGTTGATGGTAATGTGTTTAGGTTATCGATCTAGGCTAGGAGTTTATTGAATTATTGATGTGCAACAGTGAAGTGTTAAGTTTGCACGAAAGCTGTACATATAATGGGCATGTACTCGTATATATATTATCATCGCGATGTCAAACGATCTCAATTGGCGTGTAATGAAATACTTATTATAAAACTTATTCATTTGCGAAAGTTACTGTATCTAACTAAGATACTATAATATGCGATAAGAAAAGACATAAAATTTAATTTTTGTACAACTTGCACCAATAGGTACCTACTTACCTACTATATGAACTCATAACTAAAATGATTTGTCTATGTACATTAGGTACCTACCTGCTATTTACGATACCTAGATTCATCATGTTAATTTTTTCATCAGATTCATTCAATATTTTGTCTTTTAAACGCCAATCGACATCAACATTCAATTATACTGTAGATACTTAATCATATTCTTCAAATAATATCCAATTCTAATACTCTTATGTTATATGCGCAGTGCCGGTGAGCACCCACGTATCAACAGCGTACAGTACGATGAGGACCGGCGCGGAGCTGCGCCTTGTCTGTGAAGTGGATGGGTACCCCGAACCCGACGTCTACTGGACCAAGGATAGCGCTAGGATCACGCCTAATGAAAGGATCTCAATATCTGGTAAGTGAACATCGCATTCTGTTACAAAATTAGGTTAAATGTTTTTTAAATTGCCAAATAGTTATTTATATAAACTCTATATACTTACCTGTCTTTAAAAATAGCTACTTAAAGTAGCTAGGTATGTTTTTAAATTAAGTAATTCTAGCTAGGTGGTATACTTTTAGGCTTTGTATAGGCAACAAAATAATGCAGGAGAATAGCGTAAAATAAATATTCAAAGCATTTAAAACATTGAAGCACCCCGGAATAAGGGGAATAGAAATCTCTACTCATCTTCCTCTTTTAAGTCTTGTACTTCTTGACTAGATTTTCCAAATAGCTCTAAGTATAGATCGCGCACTGTATGATGGCCGGTCTGAACATTGCGCGAGTGGCGTCGCAGTTGTAAGTTTTAGGTCTCTTTGGTGACAGGGGGCGGGGGCGGGATGCAATCCGTACTGACTGACTGACTGTATATGCGCAACAATTCGGAAACGCTATGTTCAGTCCGGCCATCATAGATTGTGCGATCTGTACTCGCTGCCCCTTGTACTGGCAGCATCCTAACAGGATCCATTATCCCTTTTTAATCGATGTAAAACAGATTGGTCTTCCAGTAATTGATTTAAATAACAGTTACTTTTGTAAAACGAAGCATTAAGCTAATAATAATTATAAGCTTATTATGCATAAATAAAAGCTTCTCGAAACTCGGGACCGACTTTATTGTTAAATTAACTATTCGGCGCTGCTTACCTACTAATAATATTAAAATATAGGACAATAGATAACAACATTTAGTGGCAAGAATGCTTTAATACACTTGACCATTGACCTTGGCAATCCCAAGTTGTAGAGTAAACAACTTTAGATAACTTCATAAGTAAAACGATTGCTTTTGAGCGGGCTGCCTGATCATAACTTGATCAATTATTGCTGACGTGGCCGCGCCCACCCCAGGATACTCTGATGCTGACACCAGGGTGTTAGGTTTTAACTTGATATACCTACTAGGGTTTTTTTGAAGACAATCCTTGTTTAGGGGCGAGGCGACTCCCTGGATATGTCAATGCTTTACTGTATCCTTTTTGTCCCAACAGGCAGTGCAGTAGTATCTCGGCTGGTCATATCGAAGGTGGCGGTGAGCGACAGCGGCTTGTATGGCTGCCACGCCGACAACAGATACACTTCACATTCTGACAACGCACAAATCAACGTGCAACGTAAGAACTATTTTTCTAATCACACTACGAATGTTAGGTGAAAGGTCTTGAGTGCTAACATTTATGCATGACGAAATTGCGATAGTAGTCATAAAGTTAAGATTTTAAACTTGACATGGAAAATGTGTTCAAGGTTCATCTCGCCATTAGACATAGCACAATATTTACATTACTGTATATATTGTGTAGTTCGTTGTATTGTTGTAGTACTGCTAATGCGCCGAATGTTGTGGGTCCAAAGCATATTGGACAAAAAGTTGTGTGAGCTACTGAGTGAATTGCTCGGCGAAATACTTATTATGAGTTACAAAACACATAAAAAAATGTAGTAACTTACTTAGTAGATGAGTTTACGTACGATGAGCTATTTTACCTTTTATTCAATAATATAGCTTTTAATACATATTACAATCGAACCTGTTAGAAACGATGTGAGAATTAATGAAGTCGAAGAATTATACTGGATAGTATGACGTCAAGTTTGAAGCTGTACAAGCGATAGTCACATAACACTTTTAAATACCTAATTGATAAACAATTAACGTCATTTAGCTCAGATCAAATGGCACTCTATAGCAAAAATTTATAGATGTATCGACCACTTTTCCAGAACTGACGGTGCCGGCGAAATGTACTGATAATCCGTTCTTCGCGAACTGCGACCTGATCGTGCGCAGCAAGTTCTGCACACACAAGTATTATTCCAAGTAAGTACCTTCACCGTACCACAGAGTATACTCTCGACCACTCGAGGTCAATTAGTTAATGAGGTCACTTAATATAGGAATTGAGTTTTAATTAGACGTTCGTGAGCGAACATCTGCTACTAATTTAATTCTCAATGTTATGTAGATTTTTATTTGGACATTTGTATAGATATACCTTTACTTGTGCATGACCTTGATGATACAGTAGGGTAGATTACTGCACTGACATGCATCTGTCCCCCAGGTGGAATAACAAGTCCTATTAGTTGATTAAATAATATTTATTGTAGTAATTACATGTATGTACTTTTATTATTATTCATCGAAACGCCTGTATGGGTCGCGCATTGGTTTCAAGCACCGCTGTTCCACGACCAATGTGCTGAGTATCACCGGTTCAATAACTATACTTGGGTGAATATTGTGTGATTAGGTTCTGACCCTGGCTATTCTCTGAATTGTATTTTATCCACATTAATAAATAGAAGTCTTTTATAGCAGAAAAGAAGAAAAAATGCCTATCACATCAGTATATACCTACGTTTACTTACTTTTGCCATGGTAAAGTAATCAAGTATTTGCAGAAAATAGATATAGTACTCGCGTGTGATATTAATTCCCAGATTCTGCTGCAAGTCGTGCGTGGAAGCCGGCCAGCTGGACCCGCAGGTGGCGGAGATGCAAGCCGACCAGCCGTACCGCAAGAAGTAAACATCGAGTCCGCACATAGAATATATTCGTAGTAGCTAAAGCGCGCGACCGATACACACCCTGTGCTACTTAACTTTATTTGTTAGACAAACGTAGGCATTACAATGCTTTATTCCAAGAATACAACTAATCTATTTGTGTCATCGAACTATGTGTATGTATTAGATAAAAGGTTAGTTTTCAATAGTTCCTTCCTGCGGGCTATCGGTCGGTAAACTCTAACAGATAATATTGTTATTGTATTGTTCATGTGCCATAAGTGGGATGGGCATCACGTCACGTACGCCACGTATGCCACGTATTCCACGTTGACTCTCGACGCGGCGCACGTTCTCTAAACGCAACCATACCAATAGATGTTAATTGTAGCTAGTGAAATATTACTTCAAACTAACAATTTATGTAAATAAATATTATTAAAAATGTCACAAACTCCATCTGTGATGGATTATTTTTGAATAATTTTACAATTCTACATAGTTAGTCAGAATATATAGTGAATAAATTATTTATGCAATAAGTTTTTCAAGTAACGCGGATGTTTAGCTATATGTGTAAGCGAGGTTGGCTAGTTCCAGTCATAATAATATGTCTAAGTGGAATCCTTTTATAATTGTGACGATGTAAATAGATGGACAATAAAAAACGTATTAGCAAAATGTTGTTTTTAATGATCGTTCGTCTGAATTACAAAGCTGAATATCATTATAATCGAGTGAACGGCCGGCTCGTTGGATTCAGCGATACAACAATCAAGCTAACCTACTAAATAAATAATAAACATACAGACAGTCTATTATAAATACCACGGGAAGAGATGAAAATCAACAAAAAATAAAAAGAAAATTGCGATAACATAAATTTTTATTTACATTCCGAAATTCACAATGAAATATAACAATAAACGTCCTACGTCCAACTTACCTGACAATGAAAGTACAGTGAGAAACACAGAGCTCTACTGGTGATTTATCTATATACACACACATACATCCACGAACAGTTCGTCGTCTCGTCGACGTGTGCCTCTGGGCCCGCCGCTCGCGGCGACACCACTGAGGTGGCTAGGCCTGTACATCATTTACTACCGAATCGGTTACATCATTTATATTCATCGTATAGTTCAGCCGCCTCCGACTACTCTTATAGAGCAACACAGCGATACATATACATATTCATATATTCTTAGAATACAAAAAATTAAAACAATAAGTTATATACATCAAATTATAATTTCATGTACATAGTTGCATATCTTTGCCTACGCGTGACCGGTGCGGTCCGCTTACAGAATGGCGTTAAAGTGATATAGACACAGCGGTCCGGCTCGGACACGGACCCGGCGTACCGCGGTGCGGCACTCGGCCGAGGCCCGGACGTCTACTCCTGCTTAAATATCTTACCGGGCGCCGAGCGGGCCCACTTTAGTATCACAAGTGTGTTAAACTAAACCGAGATCCCACTAAATATTTAACGCCTACTAAAAAGACTATATAAAAACCGAAATCGTCCACTACAAAATAAAAGAAAATATTGTTTACGAACAATAAACGCGCTAGAAAGGTAGAGCGGGCTGCGTCGGTACTCTGTAGGTGGGTCGGCGGTCGGCGTCGGCACACAGCACTCGTGGACACACGCCAGTGCGGCGGTACTCGCGCGCTCAGTCCAGCACCTGCGACACGATCTTCTCCATGTCGTGGTCGATCTCGTCGTTGGTGGGCGGCGGCGGCGGCGCGGCGTGCGGCGGCGGCGACGGCGCGGCGGGCAGCTGGAAGGGCTCGTCCAGCTCCTCCAGCCCCGCCGGCACCGCCAGCTTGCCCAGCTCCTCCTGCAGCTTCACGTAGTGCCGCTGCGCAACACAGAGCACCCGTCACTACTACCCTCTACGACACTTATCGAAACACACATCGAGCAACCAGCACCTGTTATAATACCTACTTCTGCATACACATGTTGGTACATCTCTATATAATATTAAAATCATCCGAAACAGAGGCATTCTCAACGTCAGTTCTCAGACTTTCTCAATAAAAAACCAGTATATAAATTTTCCTCGCAACAACATTCTAAATTTAAAAATTTTTAAGTCCATGATATTCAATGTCCTCAATGTATATGATTTTAACTTTGTTACGATATATTTATTCAATCAGAGTGACATTATCCTCAGTAACTAACCTATCTTTTTTTTATCTCAGACAGCGGATTAATTTAGAAAGATTAAATGCCATCGATCTGAGATTTCGAAGCAGTACCCAACAAACTTTGAGCACACAGTTAGTATGTGATGCGAGTAATCGTCAGGTGTAAATTACCTTGAGCGCCATAAGGTTGAGCTGTATACTCCTCTGCGTGCGCTCGTCGCCGCTCTGACTCTCGAGCTCCGTGATCCAGTTCGCCACGGTCTGCATGATCTCGTTCCGCTTTATCCAGAAGTGCGTCTGGATCACCTGCAAACGTACATACACGTGTGCTATTTATTCACTTTATTAAATATGCCAGGGTTCAGTAGAATTTTGTAAATCAAATATACACTAATAAAGAAATATCTTTAAAGTGTTCTGTTCACAAACGCTTTAGTGCAGTCATTTAAGCAGAAAAAGGGGTCAACCTCGGTATGAGAGATAATATGCTGTAAACTCGTATAGACCTTCATTTTGGTATTCTAAAACTTGTCTCAAAAGTCTCATAAAATCACGCATCTGCGCCGTTAGTTATTCAAGGTCAAAGATCACAAAAATCAGTTTATTGCGATTATCTTGATTTCTATAGGTTAAATGATGATTATAGAGCATAAAATTTGCAACAAATTTTGTTTAAAACGTTTTTGATACGGCCAACCGTTTTTGACATAGAGGTCGGGGAATCCGCAGCGCTCAGCCATACTCACTGTAATGCAAGGTCAACCGTGAATCTCAGTGAATAATACCTTGTATAAAGTTAACAAATTATTGAAATATCATTAACAATAAATACATTGTATTATTTATTAGTTATTACATTATATTTAACAACATTTTGCATATATCTTATATTTTTATTTAATAATACTTACCTACTTTGTGTAATTAATAACTCATAATGGGTATTACTGTTATGTGTAATCATCCTTCTTATTTTTTTTAACGAATATTATCTAATTGAGTCGAAACTTACTACCATTATTTAACTTTTCCAGCTAAGTACGCATTTAATGCTTTTGCTAGGAGTGGATTCACTTTGGTAGTGCAACGGGAAGCATTCGAATCGAACCCGCGACCTCTCGATCGCAAGTCTAATTAATGCCTTTATCCATTGGGCTCCCACAGTTTGTATTGGCGTGAAAGAGCTTTACCTCAGTTGTTTAAATAGTAAGTTGATGAAGTGAGTTACCTCTTTAAAGCAGGGCTCTGGGTTCCTGAGATGGTCGAGCATGGCCCAGCGCACGCAGGCCTGGTAGATGTTGGAGTTGTACTCCAGCGACGCACTCGAGCCCACGCGCGTGCCGCGGCTGCGCTCGTAGCCGGGCTCGTTGAAGTACGGCTCCGGGACTAGGATCAGGGACTGGATCGACACCAGCACCTGCGTACCATTTAGGAAATAAATATTGGAACAAATTATGTAACTTAAGGCTGTCTCGGTTTTAAGAAAATATATAATAATAATTAAAAAAACACTTAAATTAAAATTAATAATATCAGTACATATTATAAAACAAAGTCCCCCGTCGCGACTGTTCGCGATAAACTCAAAAGCTACTAAAGAACGGATTTTCTATACGGATTTTTTTATTTGTTTTCACCAATAGACAGAGTGATTCATAAGGAAGGTTCAGGTGTATAATTTGTAAAGGTTATTTACTACTCATGCGAAGCCGGGGCGAATTGCTAGTAACGTATACATATGAGTTCAATCTTCGTTGGCACACAATGTTAAGGCTATATTTTTTTAGCATATAAGACTTAGATTGAGACAATCTATTACCATCAATTTCACTGAGTCTATTACTTATTACCGATATTCTTATTAATTAAGTTCAACAAGCCCGAATTCAACAGAGATATGTCAGTATAAATTCATTTGAAAACCATCACAAATAATAATATATGATAAAAGTATCAGCATAATTTTGGGGTTCAGACTAGCCAAAAAAATTATTAAAAAATTAATATTACTAAATATAAACAATATTTGGACATAAAAAGATCAAAAATACATTTTCCGTCGAATATGAAACTATTATCTAGTACGTACCTGTAAAAAACTAGAGGTATGCGCGTTCCACTTCTCCTCGGGCCGTCCGTGCCACGTGTTGAGCACGGAGAGGCACACCTTGCCGTCGTTGTACAGGTTGGGGTTGAACCGCACCGAGTGCCGCCCCGTCGTCTCCAGGTTGATGAGCATCGGCACCGCGGGGTACTCCGCCGGGAAGTACACGTCCAGGATGAAGCACCCGTTCGCGTATGGAGTGTCCGACGGACCTGTTATTAATACCTGCACAAACAGTACTGGGCTGTTGAGATTATTTCGGCAATATCGGCAAAATAGTTTTATGTGGCGTGCAGGCAAGACCCTTAATGTAATGTTTACGGCGCATGACATTGATATTTTTAACGCAAAATAGGCGGTAGTGAGGCATATGCCAAATTTCTTTCAAAACTGTTGCCAAATGTAATGTATAGCTAAATTAATTTTGAGCTCTTTCTAGTATTGTGTTCCACATTTTTTATATGTATTTTATAGCTTATAAGTGACGACCTGAAAATAATGGCTGTATGCTACGTAATATTTTTGTATAATAATAGCGATAATGCTGTTGGACGCTCAATAAAAAAATATTGTAATTAGTATGTAGGAAATGATAGTCGAGCCGTAACTGGTTACATAGTGAGTTCATTAGTAGTAAATAAGAGGTGTAAGTAAGTGAGCATGGAGTAGCGCACCTTCATGACGTCGAGGCGGTCGGCGTCGGTGCGCACGAACACGGAGGAGGAGTAGGACAGCGGCAGCGACGTGGCCAGCGTGGCGGCCTCCTGCGCCAGGCGCTTCATGCGCGCGGGGTGCGCGCGCTCGCCCGCCGCGCGCACGGCGCTCTCGAAGTGGTACGGCACCAGGAACCGGAACCCGCTCTCCGCGCACTCCGCGATCATCTCGAACGTTTCTGCGCACAGCACCACACCATTACAGGCTTTATAATCTATGCGCCCACTAGATTCGTATATTTGGCGCTTCTCTTCTGATTTTAAGCCTCAAGTCCATCAAATAACTAATTGAAAAGTAGCTGTTAATGTTAATGGTCTATAAGTGAGTACATATAATAAGCATATATTGTATTTACTTACAAAACATTGTTTCTTACCTATCCGTTTTTAGTTTGTGAATGTTGTGTTTACCATTTGTTTTCGTACGCTCAAATAGTATATATGTAGGCGCGTCAAGAAAATAATCACTGGAATGTAATTTATTTCTGTAATTGAAGTTGAATAAGGCGCCGTTTATTGGTTTGTTTCGAAACATCAAGCGTAAGCTTGAGTGAGGTCGCCACAGAGCCAATGTGTCAGTTGGAGTGACAGTTATAACTGTCAGTGTTATATTGACGTTATATAAGCGCCGGCGACTCGTACACGGACACATTCGGGCGACGAACTCGCTGCGTTACGGATCAAATCAGACATAATCACAGTCAACCTTTATTGTTTTATTTTTCTTGTATTTGCCTATCATTAGTATACGTACGAAGTATAATACCACGCCTATATTTTGTTGCTTCATCATGTCAAAAGCGAGTTGCCGTCCTATTCTCAGACATATATATATGTAACAATTGTTAGTAAACCAATAAATAAATGACACATACTCATATCAGTGCTCGGTTAGGTTAGGTTCCAAATTCGACTGTAACTCACATCGACATGTAACAAAATGAATTGTCAAGAGAAGAGAGTGTAATGACTTACCGAACTGCATGGTGCGCATGAGCTCGATGTAGCGCGCCTCGCGCGAGGCGCCGCTGAGCGGCGCGGCGGCGCCTCGCGCGCTCTCCGCGTCGCTCTCCGCGCGGCACATCAGCGCTGACGTCGCCTGCCGAATGGAACATCGGCTCATTATCGCATTAACATAATATTGCATTGCATTCTCTGATAATATCAAATGTGCGATTGCTTGATGTATTTTAATATCGAAAATAAATATAATATATTATATTACATTTAAGCTCTGTATATAACAGCATATTTTGTCATAGATATAAAAAGATATATATTTTATATTCACCTGGATGTCTGCAATTAATGCTGGTAGTCCCTCGTCTTCTTCTGATAATTCTGAATTACTTGACGTACTAAATCTTTGGCTATATGTCATTTTCCCGAATATATTTTTCTTGCTCATTCTGAAATAAAAATATTTCATATAAAACATAATAAATATAAAATACAAAACATAACATTTTTACAATATATGTACGTATGGCTTATCACCTAACATTGTCTATATTTGCGTTACTTGACTTTAACATAACATTGGCCATTAAAATTAGTTGAAAATTGTATATTATACATTTATAATCAATACATGCAGAAAATGAATATGAGTAATAATATTATAAGAATTATCATACTAATTAATAACAACACTAGTAAAGGGGACGCGTCCCTCAACACGAATAATCAGCAGATTCTGTGTTCTGATACTTGCATAGATCTGATACTGATTGTACGCTGTGAAAAACAGGTCGCACGCAGCACGTGCACGTACAGCGGGATGTGCCGCGACATGTACACTGTGCACTATGCAGCACGTTGATACACACCTCAGTTTGGTAGCGTAGGAGTTGGTGGTCCTGCTCATGAGTGCCAGCAGGCGCGGCAGCGGCCGCAGCGGCGCCGCCAGCCGCCGCGCGCCCACGCTGTGCAGCGCAGCACGTGCACGTACAGCGGGATGTGCCGCGACATGTACACTGTGCACTATGCAGCACGTTGATACACACCTCAGTTTGGTAGCGTAGGAGTTGGTGGTCCTGCTCATGAGTGCCAGCAGGCGCGGCAGCGGCCGCAGCGGCGCCGCCAGCCGCCGCGCGCCCACGCTGTGCAGCGCAGCACGTGCACGTACAGCGGGATGTGCCGCGACATGTACACTGTGCACTATGCAGCACGTTGATACACACCTCAGTTTGGTAGCGTAGGAGTTGGTGGTCCTGCTCATGAGTGCCAGCAGGCGCGGCAGCGGCCGCAGCGGCGCCGCCAGCCGCCGCGCGCCCACGCTGTGCAGCGCAGCACGTGCACGTACAGCGGGATGTGCCGCGACATGTACACTGTGCACTATGCAGCACGTTGATACACACCTCAGTTTGGTAGCGTAGGAGTTGGTGGTCCTGCTCATGAGTGCCAGCAGGCGCGGCAGCGGCCGCAGCGGCGCCGCCAGCCGCCGCGCGCCCACGCTGTGCAGCGCAGCACGTGCACGTACAGCGGGATGTGCCGCGACATGTACACTGTGCACTATGCAGCACGTTGATACACACCTCAGTTTGGTAGCGTAGGAGTTGGTGGTCCTGCTCATGAGTGCCAGCAGGCGCGGCAGCGGCCGCAGCGGCGCCGCCAGCCGCCGCGCGCCCACGCTGTGCAGCGCAGCACGTGCACGTACAGCGGGATGTGCCGCGACATGTACACTGTGCACTATGCAGCACGTTGATACACACCTCAGTTTGGTAGCGTAGGAGTTGGTGGTCCTGCTCATGAGTGCCAGCAGGCGCGGCAGCGGCCGCAGCGGCGCCGCCAGCCGCCGCGCGCCCACGCTGTGCAGCGCAGCACGTGCACGTACAGCGGGATGTGCCGCGACATGTACACTGTGCACTATGCAGCACGTTGATACACACCTCAGTTTGGTAGCGTAGGAGTTGGTGGTCCTGCTCATGAGTGCCAGCAGGCGCGGCAGCGGCCGCAGCGGCGCCGCCAGCCGCCGCGCGCCCACGCTGTGCAGCGCAGCACGTGCACGTACAGCGGGATGTGCCGCGACATGTACACTGTGCACTATGCAGCACGTTGATACACACCTCAGTTTGGTAGCGTAGGAGTTGGTGGTCCTGCTCATGAGTGCCAGCAGGCGCGGCAGCGGCCGCAGCGGCGCCGCCAGCCGCCGCGCGCCCACGCTGTGCAGCGCAGCACGTGCACGTACAGCGGGATGTGCCGCGACATGTACACTGTGCACTATGCAGCACGTTGATACACACCTCAGTTTGGTAGCGTAGGAGTTGGTGGTCCTGCTCATGAGTGCCAGCAGGCGCGGCAGCGGCCGCAGCGGCGCCGCCAGCCGCCGCGCGCCCACGCTGTGCAGCGCAGCACGTGCACGTACAGCGGGATGTGCCGCGACATGTACACTGTGCACTATGCAGCACGTTGATACACACCTCAGTTTGGTAGCGTAGGAGTTGGTGGTCCTGCTCATGAGTGCCAGCAGGCGCGGCAGCGGCCGCAGCGGCGCCGCCAGCCGCCGCGCGCCCACGCTGTGCAGCGCAGCACGTGCACGTACAGCGGGATGTGCCGCGACATGTACACTGTGCACTATGCAGCACGTTGATACACACCTCAGTTTGGTAGCGTAGGAGTTGGTGGTCCTGCTCATGAGTGCCAGCAGGCGCGGCAGCGGCCGCAGCGGCGCCGCCAGCCGCCGCGCGCCCACGCTGTGCAGCGCAGCACGTGCACGTACAGCGGGATGTGCCGCGACATGTACACTGTGCACTATGCAGCACGTTGATACACACCTCAGTTTGGTAGCGTAGGAGTTGGTGGTCCTGCTCATGAGTGCCAGCAGGCGCGGCAGCGGCCGCAGCGGCGCCGCCAGCCGCCGCGCGCCCACGCTGTGCAGCGCAGCACGTGCACGTACAGCGGGATGTGCCGCGACATGTACACTGTGCACTATGCAGCACGTTGATACACACCTCAGTTTGGTAGCGTAGGAGTTGGTGGTCCTGCTCATGAGTGCCAGCAGGCGCGGCAGCGGCCGCAGCGGCGCCGCCAGCCGCCGCGCGCCCACGCTGTGCAGCGCAGCACGTGCACGTACAGCGGGATGTGCCGCGACATGTACACTGTGCACTATGCAGCACGTTGATACACACCTCAGTTTGGTAGCGTAGGAGTTGGTGGTCCTGCTCATGAGTGCCAGCAGGCGCGGCAGCGGCCGCAGCGGCGCCGCCAGCCGCCGCGCGCCCACGCTGTGCAGCGCGCGCGCGCAGCGCAGCACGTGCACGTACAGCGGGATGTGCCGCGACATGTCCAGCACTGCCGACAACACACATATACTGACCGGCGGCGTAACCAACATGCAAGCAGACTTATCAGACTGCATGCTATTTGCATTTTTAACACGCTTTTAACTTGACCTGTATTATTTATTGTGTAGAAAAATCTTAGAACACTATTTTCACCCACTTAAAAACATCGGATTGTTTTAAAACTTTGTATACTCATCACACTGATAACAATACAATAATTTCACAAGTTTGACGTAGTATTCTAGCCAGGATCACCAAGGTTCTGGCCAGGATCACAGAGATATAAAAAAAGGGACTGATATGGGTGCTTTTTATAATATTTTTATAATGACTTTTTTGTTAATAAATTTCTATTAATAAATTAATTATAATATTTGACGTTAAACACCATCAACATCATCAGCACCACAATAACACACGCATTTAGCGCGCATTTTTAAATGTACATAATATATGTAGCTAGCATACAGTTGGCGTACAGTGCTGAAGTTGCTGTACACCCTACATTCATAATTTAATTCTAGTTTCAAATGTTCAGTTAAAGCTACCTATATATTTAAAAAAAAGACAAGCGTTGTCACATTCCTGAAAATAATATTTATCATTTTTGTAGGTTTATTGTAATGATGACCAAACACTCAGTCAATAGCTTCATAACATCTATCGGATAGTGAAAATATTTAACTAAATTTTTCAATGATATACAGGGATAATTGACATTTAAAGCCATTAAATGAGCAATCGATATAACACATAGCAAGGTATCAACTAGTGGATTATAGTTTTGTTTTCTTTGTCAATAGTAATAATCTTCATGTCTTTGGCAAAACCTATGCTTTGTAATTTTTTTTGTTGGTTTTTACGTTAGTATTTATCGAGTTGTAATTCAAATCATGTTTAGATTTATTCTATAAATCTAATTATGCATTAAAAATACCAAAAATCTTGTATCTATGGAGAAATATGTGCTGAATAAGTATTGTTTTATATATTTAGACCGCGAAATTGATAATTTATGTTAAATCTTTCACCAATAAAAGTAATCTAAAGTACCGTAGGGTCAAAGTCATCTCATCGGGTCCATACCTGAGTCGTTCCTTAGATACGAGCATATGGCCGGTACCAGCGAGCTGTTGGCCACAAGTTCGATAAACTCCGGCGGAAGATCATGCGTTTCCTCCGCGTCAGGGTCCCGCTCCGCTATCTCCGCCGTGCCTTCCTCTGGCGGCCACTTTTCGCCAGGATTCATATACGATGCTAATACCTGTGTGGAGATAAACAATGAGAATTAAATTATTCTAAATGAATGCACACATGGTGCAGTCTTACCATTTGTGCTACATATGTTTTCAATTATATTTTATAATTATATTTTTTTATATATGCCTCGCTTTACTTCAACAACTTTACGACCGTGACACGATGGTAAAAATCGTAATTTCACAGTAAATAGCCAAACTGCGTATAATAATAATAATAATAATAATTTTATTAAAAACCTTGTTACATTTTCACAATAATTATACGATAATGACTACAGTAGTATAAACTGTGTCGTAGCCATTAACGCCCACATCCGAGTATATTTTTAAATAATTAAGGTTAGTAAAGGTACAATTTTATTGTTTGTTTATAATAATTTTGTGCCTATGTTAAGGATGAGAGTAAATGCGTTTGTCGGTGAGTGTATGTGTGTGTCTACGTGTGTATTGTGTATATGCAGATATGTGTGTGAATGTGTGTATCGGTATGTGTAAGTGTGTGTATATGTATGGGAGAAAGATTTATTTGTTATCATGCTATGATGTCCTCACATTGTATATATGTTTGTGAAAGAAGCCACTCTGTTAGTTTACGCTTAGATTTATTATAAGTCAAAGGATAAATTTTAAGCACCCTATTTATCTTATTGTAAAGTTTGGGACTCAGAAAGTAATATTGACGAGATGCCAGAGAAGTCTTGTGTGATTTAAAAGGACAGACTCTGTCGGATCTACGGTTATTTTTAATAAATTCTATGTCATACGGAGTTTCAGTATGCTTACGCAAAATCACCTGCAGTATATATAATTGTCGTACCGTCAGCACCTTGCAGAGATTATAGAGATTAGACGTTGGGAATCTTCTAGGCTTACCAGTCATGACCTTGAGTATACATCTCTGGGCTTTCTCCAGACGCACCATTAACGTTTTATAACTACCACCCCAAGAGGTAATACAATACCCAATAATGGATTGAACTAGCGCATAATAGACCATCTTCATAGTGCTTAAATCTGTAGTATTCCTTAATTTTAAAAAAATATACACTAACTTTCTAGACCGAGTAACAATTTGATCAATTTGGTAACCCCAGGTTAATTTACTGTCAACTATTACCCCAAGATATTTTATGTAGCTAGTACGAGCAATACAAAAACAGGTGCAGTTAGAGGAGTTAGGAAAGCTACACATGTGAGCCTTAACCTTTGAAACGTCCATGACACATACGGGTGTATCAAGTAAAACGCTACCGTTGCGCGTCCGTGACACACCCGTGTGAGTCAAGAAAACTCGTTGTGATTGGTCGCGAAAAAAATACCAAAAAGTTCCATTACTGCACGTTATTCGCTTTTAATCTATTCGTTTAATATATAATCTATGGATTTCGGCTTTCCTAAACGCTATGAAATCACTCTGGTGTCAAAAAATAAATAAAATATTCACTCGTCTCATTTCTGCGACGGCAGACATTTTTTATTCAGTGTGTGCAAAATTAAACATGAATAACAGGAAAGCTCGGTAAGTATTCTTATGAAATTATATGAAATAATTACTAACAAATAACTATAGTGTTTGTGTAAGGTGTATTTTACGTGTAATGTAAGATTAATGTTAGTAAAAATCGTTTCAAACTTTTGAAGTAATGAAATTCAAACAAACATCCACGAACATAAGTTATAAATTGTGTTATTATTATGTTTGTATCTTGTATTTATAAAGATAAGTTATTAGAGAATATATTATAAAACAAAATGTATAAATTAGTTTCCTAAATTATAGTTTAGTTATATCATAATTGTAATTCAAATCATACTATTGAAATTACGCAGTGGCCGCCATATTAGAATTATTATTTAGGACTATCCATAGGTACAACGTATCTATCGCGCGTAGGGTCGGTCGCTTGGCAATCGAATATCGATAAAATTATCGATAAAACTGCAGTTATTACTGAAGTAGCAAAGAAGCTCAAGAAACGCTTGATTACTGATTTTTATCATATTTAAATTGTAATGCTAGAAAAAGTTCCTTCTAAACAACTTAAAAAAAAAAGGACTATAAAGAAGTTCGTCACATATTTTACAGACAAAAAAGGGGTACTAATGTTCTTAGTTACAAATGTAAAATATTTTTTAGCCTCGCCCGTCTTCGATCTACGAGCTCAGGGAGTAGTCGGTCGCGCTCGGTCACTCCAACGAACCACCAGGGGCAATTCAGCCAGCCAGCAGCTCGGAGGGCCATTTTGATCGGTGCTCTTGCCGGGTGCGAGATAAGGGAGCTGGAACTCTCGCCTCCCCGGTAAATGAAATCATAATTTTTTACTTTTCTTTTTCCAATGTATTTTACGATTTAGTAATTTTATTTGTTTATAGGAAGATCCGAGCAATAACGGTCGACTGTACACCAGGGGGCTCTATCAATGTGGGCCAAGATGTTCTGTTGTACAAGAGCCCTGGTGGCAGTCTTCGAAAATCACCTGAGCTGATTCGATAAGCTGTTTTTTAATATTTTTAGCTGTCGATGCAGGTTCAAAAGCTGTTTGCCATTTATAATATTTATAATTATGTTTTCGGTCTTGCTTGCTACGATGGTCTAGTGGTTGTGTATGGTGACTGTACATCATAATGAACAGTCTCCATACAGTGTATGTCTTTGCGGGCAGTGATCCTACAAGTTCATAAGTTTGTAGGATCACTGCCCGCATAGAGCAAACATTTATGTGATATTTCTAATTTTTAGCAAATCATTTGCAAACAAATGTATGCAGTTTGGAACTCGACGGCGCTGTGTGTAAATGGCTCGAAGGTTTAAATATATATTTTCAAAACGTTACAATTTACATAATAACGCTAGCTCTATTAATAACTGTATACATATTATAAATAGCGTACGCAGCTTAAAACAATTTGCAATGTTTCCATTTCGACGTAGGACAGTTTTTGTAGACATTTGTATAAGGATTGATATCATTTTTGCAATGTGCATTTTTATTTATTTTGTTATATAAATAAGGCCCTAAGAAAGTAAACAATCTATATAAGAAAAATTGTGTTATCTTAATTTTGTATTCGCAAACTTTATATTTTGGTATATGTATAATAAATAATTTATTTTGTGTGTGGATTTTGTTTTTATTAATCTGTAAAAAGTTGTAAAATATACAAAATTATAAATATTTATATATGTTTGTTGTCTTTATTTCATTTTAGCCTAAATGTTTCATTTTTACTAGTGACTAGCTCAGACTCCGTCAACGTGCATATTATGTAGCTAAATATATGAATATATAATAACAACTCAAAAAGCTATAATAAAATAGTGGTCATTAGTTTGGCAATCGACGTCGCTAAACTAGGAACTACAGATGTTTTGGAAGAAAATTATTTAGAGGTAAGTTTTATAGCGTGCATATATATATATGATTTAGCCATGGTCTAATGGTTTTAGCAAGAACTACCTACACTGTTTCTAAGAATTATTCGAAAATGATTCGGCCAAGTTCTCAAGTCGGACTGGTATATGAAGGGTCTTGCACGAAGTCTTATATGGGCCCCCGTTTGTTTTAAACTTTATTTTATATCAATTATATTTGTTGTTAATATGGCAATAGAAATACACACTGTCTAAGTTTTAAACTATTACGGTTCATGATATTATATAGCCCGCCAAAGGATAAAACACGTCTCTTATACAGAAACACTTTATTTTTTAATCTTTTCTTTTTTATTGTCACCATAATAGCAGCCTTTTTTATGTTCCACTACTGGGCTCTTAGGCCTCACATCGTAAGAGTGAGAGGAATTGGGTGAATGCTCCGCCACGCACACTGGGTGTGGTGGAAATAGGCCAGGTGCTAACCTATAAGTACAAAGTACAACGTTTTCAAGCCATCCAGAAGACCTTCAACTAGCTTAACGACAAACACAATTAAATGATAACCTGGATCAACGTCTTTACGTGTCTTCTGAAGCACAGAAACGCACGAGTTCGAAATATCTCTAGGCGGAAACTCACCCAGGTTACGGTCTCACCGACGATGCTTAACCTCACCGAGCAGTTAAGAACAAGAACTACACCACTAAAGCCATTCATTATTTTATCATTCATTATAATAGAAATACACATCCTGTGAAAATTTCAACTCTACCTATTACGGTTGAACAGCGAAAGATAATTTAATTTTATTGGTGTGTACAATAGAGATTATTATTTAGTAAATACTCTAAATCATAGTATCAAATACAAGTTCTAAATTTTAAAACACAAAATAATAATTCATAACCTAATATTTTTTATCGATATCAGTTTGATTTTGTCAAACACTAGCTTTCTTCTGTCTCGCTCTCTCTCCGTGTGACGTCAGATTCGCCCAGCCGTCGGTAACAATGGCGTGATTGCTGTTATGTAAAAAAAACTGCTAAGTGGCAAAAAAAGTGTAAATATTTAGTTTTATGGTGTCAAGTGCAATAGATAATATACTAAAATGACAGATATGTTATCCTATTGTATTGTAGTAGTGTTTATTCAAGTGTTTGTGTTAACAGTGTGACTTTATTGATATTATAATTGATGGCGAGCTGTTGATTTTGCCGCCAAAAAATATCAACAGTGCAAATTATTTCGTCGTTATTTAAAAATGTACGTATTTTTCACTTTTTTTAGATAGACTGTAGTAAGAATATAATATTACCATTACAATGATGTACGTATCATAATATATAATTATCATTTTCATATCTAAATTATGGTTTTAATAGGCGTATGACCTTGCACACGCGAATCACGTACGCAGCTTGGACATGCTATGCATTTGCAATTAATTCGCGCCGTGCGCGGGAAAGGTTAATTAAGAATGAGGGCGGTGGTTGGGCAAACGCACTAGGGGCAAAAGTGATAAACTTCGTTTTTACTAGGTTAAGGGTAAGTAAGTTAAGTTCTAGCCATTGAACTACGAAGTTTAGGGCGATTTCAGCATTAATACGCACGGACTCCCAAGTAGCTCCATTAACTAGCAGCAGTGTCATCAGCGTAGAAAACAATCCTACAGTTGCTAATTTTAAGGGAACAAAGCTCATTAACATAAATGACAAAGAGAGTGGGGCCAAGGACACTTCCCTGAGGGACTCCATAGGCCAGTGGGACTTCAGAGCTAGTGACATTATCAATTATGACACTCTGAGTGCGGTCTTTGAGATAGCTGGCGAAAATTTCAAGAGCTAAACCCCGTATGCCCAGCGCTTCCATCTTATGGAGAAGAAGGGGACAAGAGACAGTGTCGAATGCCTTAGACAAGTCGAGAAATAATCCAATTGTCTTTATATTTTTATCAATACTAGATATAATGTTGTTGCTTACATCCAATACAGCATCTTCAGCCGATTTTCCACGTCTAAAACCATACTGAGTGTCTGCAAGCAAGTTATTCTTCTCTAAGAATTGTATTAATTTTTTATTTAGGATTTTTTCGAATAATTTTGAAAGCGATGATAAAACAGAAATATGCCTGTAGTTATTGACACTGTCTCTGTCTCCGCTCTTGTAGATTGGGTGTACGAGGGCTCTCTTAAATACTGCAGGAAAGACACCTGTGGACAGGCATAAATTAAATACATGCTTGAGGACTGGTATTAGTATGTGCCTCGATGTATTGATCACAGATGATGGTATTCTATCCCATCCCAATGCCGTACTATCTCGCAGACTTAATATAAATTGCTCAAGCTCAAAGTCATCCACCTCAGACAGAAACATTGAATCTAGCCTAGGCTGTCGACATTTTAATGCAGATATATTATTAGGACTTTGATAACTGACAGAGCGAGACATAATGATATTTGCCAGTTTAGCTCCGATTGCGGCAAAGTGGTCATTAACCATATTAACGGAAGAAGAAGGATCACTATGAAGTTTGAGCAGCTCGATAGGCGCTGATATTTCACTAGTAATGTTGGTAATCTTTTTAAGTACCTTCCATGTCGCCTTGGTATTACCTCTGGCCTGCCGTAATTCTAATTTGTGATAGTCCTGTTTAACAGTTTTAAGCAAATTATTACAGTAGTTACGATATCGGTTATAAGTTATTTTTAAGGTTTGATTTAAAGGCTCCTTCTTTGTATGTTTTTGTAGCTTATCCCTATTACGAATGCAGCGCAGAAGACCAGGTGTAATCCAAGGCTTAATTATCCTACGATTATGAGGTAACGAAATAGTAATGGTACAAGAGCTAATAACACGAGTCAGAATAGCAATCAATGACTCAGAGGCCTCTTCAGCATTGCTAGCAAATAAGACTGATGAAAAATCGGTAGCCTCTAGATCTTGATTAACAGCTTCAAAATCAGTACGCTTAATAATGCGGTGTTTAATTTGGGTTTGGATTGAACGATCGCATGTGAAGAATATGGGGGCATGATCTGTAATAAGACAGTCAAGGATGGATATAGAATATTTATGTTGAGTTCTGAGTATCACATGATCTAAACAATTTTGGTTGCGAGTGAGTAAAAAATGGCCTGGTAGCATACCATTAGATGAGGTCATATTTAAATATTGGTCTGTTTCGTTACTTTTGTTTTGTGGAGTAATATTTATGTTCATATCCCCAATAAGCGCTAAGGTTTTATATGAACTTGAGGATTTTAATATTTGGTCTAGGGAGTCAATGAAGCTGTCAATGTTCTTATGAGAGTGAGATGGGTATATTGAAATGATTGCAAAATCGTTTTTGTATTTAAAAATAAGACAGTTGGCGTCAGCGATATCAGGTGCCGAGACAATGTGACTGATTCTATTATTGACATAAATTACTACACCGTCATTTTGGTTTGTAAATTTAGAAGAATAGGAGACAAAGTTGGTGATTTGTGGCATCTTAGTTATTTTACTCAACCAACACTCTGTGAGTATAATTATTTCGGGCAGATTAGCAAGTCTATGCAAGAGTACCGTAAGTTCATCAAAATTCGCTGAAATGCTTCTAATGTTGACATGCAGTACTTTTCAGGACAGGACAGAAATATGAAGACAGTCAATATTAAATATTTATCTAATAGGAGTATAATGTCATACCTGCAGCAGCACAGTGACGTGTTCCTCTTCAGTCCGTTGTCGCACAAGTGCTTGTTCCACATTCCACGACTGCTGCGTGGAGCCGGTGCCGAAGCCCGTGCCTTTCGCCCAGTACAGCTGACTCTTCTCCTCCGATTTACCCGTAGAACCGTTAGACGCTTGGCTATTCTGTAGCACAAACATGGACATTTTGTATATATTTTTTTTTGTATACATAACTTGTGGAGTGCAATAAATATATTGAGTATTGAGTACATTTTTAATATAAGTAGGTACTAACTATACTATTCATTAAACATTTTAAATAACACTGAATTTCTATAGGTTTGGATAGCTTGCAAGTGAGAAATTCTGACTGAGAGTCGAATTGTAGGCGCTTTAATTTAACAGCTAACTGCCGCTAACAAATCGATTATAGAGAAAACTTTAAATCATAGATGTGTTGTCACCGTATTTTATATTGCACGAAATAAGTGTCCACATTAAGAACGATAATACTATGTTATGAATAAACGTTATAATACTATGTTTATAATTGAACATCCAGATACATGACCATATGTAAACGTATATACGATGTAGCGCATGTATGATGGCAAGAGTGTATCTGAGTGAGGTACTGACGTCATTAGAGTTGGGTCGGTGGTGCGTGAAGACGGCGAGGCACGCTAGCAGGAGCCGCACGGCGCCGCGCTGCAGCAGGGCGCGGCGCAGCGCGCGCCCTTCGTCCGAGTTGCGCGGCGCCTTCTCCAGCAAGCGCGCCACCACGCTGAACGGCAGCGTGCCCAGCGAGCCGCCGCCGCCGCGCGTGCCGTCGCCCACCGCGATGCTGCCTGCGGATAACAATATTACTTTATTATTATACACATGTTTAAGTAAACTTATTCGACCTCAAAGAGACGGTTAAAACAAAATAATTGTTATACAATATTACGATTGTATGCGATGGTCGATAACCTCAATAACGTCTAAGAACTGAAACTATAAAAATATTGTTACATTATCAAAATTGGTTGGATGCGGAAGACTTAAGACCGGCCAGAAATAAACGCCTCTCGGCTAAGATGATGATAAATCAAAATCGATCCAACAATATATTATATACTGTTTGCACTTACGTCCTTCCTCGTCATGTGTAACGCCGAGCAACAGCCTCAGCAGGTGGCAGGCGCGAGCGCCCTCGTCCAGCAGCGCGTGCGCGTAGCCCGGCAGCTTGAGCAGCAGGCCCAGCGCCACGAGCGCGTGCGCGGGCACGCCGGAGCACGCCGCCGCCTCCTCGCTGCCGCCCGCGGGCCCGCCGCCGCCGCCGCCGCCCCCCACTGAGTTCACGCCGAGCTCCACTACCTCCTGCACGAACATGTTAAACTACGTTTAGTAGTAATATTCAGCATTCGACTGATTGGCCCCATACATAATAAAAGCGGTTGGCGTGGTTCACTATCAGTCATGCTCGGTGCTAATTTCAAACCCATCCATACTAATCTCAACTATACCTAATTCTAGTATTATGATTTTGCTAATTCGTTTCTAAGTTAACCTGAGTACCTGTCATAAACAAACAAGACACTTTGATGCAACATAATGAATTAGCAAACGGTTAGATTAGAAACAAATCGAACAAAGTAGGAAAACAAAAGTAAGTCTAATTGTTTCCATAATTTCATTTAGTTTTATTCGGAGAGTGTGCAACTTTAATTAGTTTAAAATTCCTAAGAGGCTGTTATAAAAAAAAGATAACTATGAAAGATATATACATAAAGGTTAATAAAAGCATTAATAACTAAATCTTCATAAAAAGTAGACATAAAACAAACTTAAGAAATAAAACGAAATCCAACAAAAAATATTTGGCATTTTAAAAGGTTTTGCATGAAAGTTATCGAATATGCTCTTTAAAAGCAACATGAGGATTAAAAAATCAGCCTAGGTAGACTAATTACAGGTGCAATTAATTGTTTACAGCGCTTAAACGAGATTAACTAAAGTTGTCGGCGTCATCATGCTTGAATATATACGACCACTATATTTATACATATAAATGACAAATAAAAACAACATCTATAATTTCTATCGATTGTAATCGAGAATGTCAAAATTTTTGTTTGGTTTAAATTTCTTTGCTATTTAAGTTAAAGATATTTCATACAGGATGGTGTTCTTATATAATTATAAACAGACAGTGAATGTGTAAATAATATAAGAGTTATAATAAGATGTCTAAAGCATGCATATACTGCGAATTTGTAAATATAAGCGAGCACTTTACACAAAGTTAATAATATACCTCCTATAATGTGTCCAATGTGTAGAGTAGCATAGAAAAAGAAAGAAATAGACACATTTAAAAACATGTCTTTAGTGTCGCCACGCTATATAATTTTGAACGCTTGTAAGAGGGTTCAGTTAGGAAAATTGTTGTTTTTTTTTTTAAGAAATTATCAGTAGGCAACATGTGTTTTGTGTGCACAGGAATAATTTAGTGCAATGTTTATATATTTTTTGTACATGTTTGTTTTAATAGCAACAACATTTTGATAGTGTATATAATTCGAGTGTAATGCAAAATATGGATATTCGTTTTTATAGTACAATGTTAAATACTATCTGGTTTAGCTTTAAGTGATATTTGGTTTATAAACCTTATGCATAAATTAGCATTTGTTTAGGGTGACTGGCTATAGTGTAAACAATCAAATTGTGTCGTAGTAGTGGTGGTGAGGTGAGACTGCTGTACGCGATATAATTGTATTCGCATTGAGTTTTATTTTATGATGCTGATGGATTTGAGAGTATTTACTTGTAATAGTACATCGGGTCTTGGTGGTTTTTAAATTGCCGAAGTGAGCAATGAACAGAGTCAAGCATAAATATCGCTACGAACATTTTCACAATAATTTTAGCGAATGACGTAATTTCGAAGAAAATTTACTGTTTTATCGCTAGAATACTTACTAGAACGCTAGCTAGAATGCTCGCTAACACGCTCTCGTTTATTTTTGTGTAATCGGGAATCAATAGGTATTTATTATCTTTTAAGTACTTTATCGCAAGTAAAGCCCGTTAACTAGCTAATGCTAGTTAGCTGATACACTCGAGCATTCATTTGTAATGATTATTCATATAATTGTTACGTATTCGTTAGAATGATGATTACAAGTGAACGCTTCAGTGTTTCAGCATAGTTGAGTGTATGAGCGGTGCGGCGGTGCGATGGCGCGCGGCGCCTACAGACCTCGTAGGGGTCCTCGAGCTTGACCCAGTCGAGGTCGTGGTGCTGGTGCGCGGCGGCGGGCGGCGCGGGCGGCGGCGCGTGCGGGCGCGGCAGGCGCGCCGCCACCAGCGCCAGGCCGCCGCACGCGCCGAACTCGCGCAGCACGCAGCCCGCCGCGCCCGCCGCGCCCGCCGCCGGGCCGCCGCCGTCCCACGTCGGCCCCGACCACGACTCTGGGGAACGGCAATCTATAGGTATTACCTACACACACTTTTTTCTAACGTGTAAAAACCTGACAGACGACTAATTATAATTTCCATACAAAGATCATTTTTTTTTCATAACAATTCATCATTATAAATTTAAATACCATATAATATACCTATAATATATGGTATTTATATTTCAGAACATTAACAACTTCATTCCACAAAATTATTGTACATAGCAATAAAATAAATAACTTATTTTATAATTTACAAATCATACCTCATTGAAATCAAACAATCACCAATTACATAATATTCTTTTACATATGCGTCTATTACATACGCGAATGTTATTCATTGAAATTAAAATACTTTATACGGATTTTATCGCGTTGTTTATTTAACACTTTATTACACAATTATTATTTTGAAAACTGTTATACTACTACTATTAAATATAATTAATTTTTATAACCTAAATAGATAGTAGTAATGTTTTATAGTAGTTGTGAAATAGTTTCAAAATTATACAAACAAAATATTAAAATAAAGTACTTTAATTTCATTAACCAATTAATCTAATTGCTCTAATAATCGATTAAATATTGACCGAATATAACCGATTCCAACATGTTGGTCTCAATTATAAACCTTACTCATAAACAATAGTCATTATTCCAAAACCCATATAAACATTAAATTTCAAATAACTATTTTCTAAAACCTAACACGAATACGCACCTCCATTAGTATTGAGATGCAAGGTTAGAGTGAGGTGTGGCCCAATGGTGTGAGGTACAGCCGCGGCTAACTGCGCCAGCGTCGTGCTCGCCGGGATGAAGCCCTCCAGGCCCGGCACTTGCACACGTATCGATGTTTCTATCAAGTCTGTTATAAAAGCACAATGTTATTGTACTACAGCTAAAATATTATATTATACATTTAATTTCAAAATAAATTGTGACTATTAAGATTAGCCTATGCTATTTTTGTTGTAGTAGTTTTGTTTTAAATACGATGATGAGGTACGATGAGATTGACATTGTCATTATTTTGTACGAAAATGTACCATAAGGAATTTAAAAAAAATATATACAATATAGTAATCTTAAACTTAGCATTATTATACGTTAAGAACCAAATTTGATGTCTACATATTATAACGAATGTTGGTTGTTTATATATTGTTCTTCACATTATCCTGTCAATTGCTATGTCAGAACCAATTGCATCTGCATTATTTTAGTATTATAAGAGAAGCAACTCAATTTGACGAGCGAAGGAAAATTCGTTCATGCAATACGACTAAAAAGGAGTAAGCAGAAAGATTTTCTTTACGTATTATTATAAATACTAACCATCGGTAACAGATAATACAGAAGCGTCATGGGTAGTTTTGGTTTGTCTCTTCTTGTTATTCTGTTGTTTGAGCGAAGTGTTCTTCACGTCTTTGACTCTTTTGTCTTTGGAAGCGCTGGCGGCCGCCAGGCTTAGCTCCCAGGCCTCGGCCACCGTAGTGATTGCTGTGTCGGAAGCGCTGCGGAGGACAGATACTCCGCCCGATCCGGAGGATGAGCTCATACAGACCTTTGCGGTTTCCTCCATTACAGGTACTGTGGAATATAAGTTTACTATATGTTACTTTACGTTTAGTTGATAAGATAGATTGATAAATTGCTTGTGTGTTAACATACGATTATTTGATAAATAAGTTGATGATTTTTGTGCTTTGTAATTTTTTTTTTATTGCTTGTACTGTCACGATATGTAAGAGGAAGGACCTGCGATCAGCATGTTTCGGGCACGACTTCAACTTACTCGACGACGATAATTGACGACAAACACAAAAATGTTGTTTACTTAAAGAGGTTAACAAGAATACAAATAATAATTTGCAATCAATTTTATATGCAAGGAATACACACATGGACTCACGTCTGTTTAGCAGAGGTGTGGGCAGTGGCAGGCACCACAGATTTCCTCTCGCTATGGTTCTGGCACATCTTTACCTCCAGCTGACATAGGATACGGTACGACAGGCAGCACAGTAGCAAAGTTTAAAATAAATAATGCAGTGATACTGACACGGCGGGCGGTGGTCGGCCAGCAGCTGGCGCAGCTCGGTGTGCAGCGGCAGCGGCAGCACGGCGTGGCCGGCGTGCGCGGGGTGCGCGCGCGCGCCCGCCGCGCCGCCCGCCGCCGCCCAGCGCACGCCCACCCACACGCGCTCGCCCGACAGCACCAGCCGCAGGATCAGCGCGCGCGTGAACCCGGAGATGCCCTCCGGCCCTGCGCGTGCACGACCAGAACCGAGCGTAAATGTAAATGTTCGACGAGCAATGCGCTAATTGTTCTTACACTTTACTATCGATTCATTTATTCGATCATAAATGAATCGATAATAAGATCTAAAACAATTTGTGCATTGTAAATAATTTCATTACCGATGTAATTCATTTATCCAATAAAAGTGACTAAATCGACTAATGATAGCACGAATTACTCAGTATTTGTACATTTCGGCAAATTCGAAATTGATTAATCGCGTTTATATGCAAATATGACGGCATTTGAATAATAACAACATCTCATTTGACAACCTGTGCGATGTTCTACCATAGAATTTAATCGACGTACCTCCTTGGGGTACGCAACATATACAACAAAATGACGCCGATCTTTTATTTCAAAGTGCTACCTAAATCATACTAACTTATAGTAGACTCCAAGTTAACATATTTTTATATAATTACACAAAATAATATCAACAATATAATAACTCATATTGTTGATATTATTTTACTTGATTAAACTTAACATAGCTATACCATTTCTAGCAAACTATACCTACGCCGTTAAAGAATCATAAAGTTTACCCCAAGGACCGCAAAACAAAAGTTCTAAGCGAACACACTCAGCGTGTTGCATTTTATCACACATTTGTAAATGACGCTCGACGCTCACGGTCTAAACGTAGGTATTCGCTTATGCTTCGTAACTTTCTAACTCACCAATACTATCCATAGATTCCAATATGCCATGTAATGTAGCTGCAAACAACTTTTGGTTTGTAGGATGGCACGCCGTTAGCTCGGCGAACAAACGGATCGTGCTCTCTTCCAGCTGAGCGTACTGCGCATCCTCTTGCCATGTACTGCAATAACAAATGTTACACGTCATTTACCATGAATACCTGCCACACTATGGTCCTTCATCAAGTGGTAAAAATTGGAAAAAAGTCAACCAATACAAAGTACTATAAAATATTACATTGCTGGTTATGAAGTGTCCAACCAACTTAACTTTAGGCTTTTGAACAACACACAATAAAAACGTAGAAAAGATATACAACATCTATTTGTATTTCGAAATTAAATAGATATTTAAATGAAATAACACTGCCTTATCCGGAATCTAAGGCCACACTTACACAATCGATTGTAAATTTTCATGATTGTTACATGTTAGTGGTACATTATTAGTATAACGCAAGATGTCACGTTTTTCTTTCGATTCCTTTTAGTTTTTAGTCAATATTTACCTATAATTAGGTCTAGGGTGACACAGCAGTGTGAGTAGTGGCCGCCAGAACGTGGCGCCGGGCCCGCCGAGCCAGTCCTTTAGTCTCTTGGACCAGCACACTGCTCGCGCGAATTCCACCAAGTGCCATACGCTCTTCATGGATGGCATGTCAGCTATAAAAAAAAACATTATTCACGCACTATTAAAAAATGTATGTAACAGTGTAACAAAACTCTGTTTAAGATGAATACTTCTTCAACTAAGGTGGTATTTAAAAACTTTAACGTAGTTATTAGTTTTTGTAAGAATCAGCCTGACTACCGCTATAGCGAATTAGATGCCCCTAAATCACTGTAGGTACTACATATTTATATAATAATCTCATCGGCTACACGCAAAGCAGGTGTTCACTACTGTACCTACACGCCTCATATGAGTCTATCCAGAAACAAAAAATATTAATTTACAGGTATATGAGTATTTTGTCTCCAAGACGCCCAGTACACGAACCATTCTAGGCGTTGTATTAATACTTTAATTGTCTTTAATACTTTAATTGTTTAACAGTTTTAAAAGTTAGTTCTTCTGATCGGAGATAATACATCAATATATTTCTTACCAAATTTAGATTCCTTTTCAGGGTCTTTCATTTGAACGTCCTCTTGCGAGCTATTGCGTTGTTCCTTTATCATTTCTAGTTTTGTTTCGCTGAAATCTGGAAAATGTAATAACGTAGTTTATATCATATATTTTATTCGAGTGTGTAGAAATGTATGAAGGACATATATGTACGTCTGATTCGTCAATGTCGTTTTCAATTAGTATCAGTTTAAAGTAAAAATCGTTATTATCATAGATATACGCAAATACTTTTTGAATATGGAGCCTGTTGTTGATCTATGTATACTTGAACAACCTGGTTTTGCAGTGCTCTTTCTTATTAATATTATTGATTTATTTCACTTACGGGGTAAACACCGTAGGTGAAATAAATCAATAACATTACATAGGGATAAAAACAATAAATATACTACCACTACTATTGTGGTGATTATGTATGTAAATATAAAAGCAATATTATTATTTTATTGTAGATGCAATATTCTTTATTATTTATTATCTATTAATAGATGGCATAATATTACATTACTAATCATATGAAACTGCACGGAATGTCGACATGTAGAATCAAATTGCGAATAACTTTAAGTTATTCCATTTCTTGAAGTATAATAGTAAATATCGTTTCACGTTTTATAAGTGGTGTTGTAGCGCGAGGGCCGACGGGGTAGCGCGCCCCGTCAACTCTTGCGCGTCCGCAAACGGTGCGTGCGATCCTTTATTTTTTTTAAGTGTGGGGAAATGCTCCTGCTGCATGACCCTCTCGCCACAGGTCGAGGCGAGGTTACGTCGGACTCTCCCCAGACTTCGGGCCTACCGACTAAAACCACCATGCTGTATGATGGGTGGGTCGCTGGAACATGCGATCCTTTGCCAAACGATATTGTTTTGAAAGTGAGCAGGCGCAGGTATGTACCTGCGATGGCTTTGACGACGATGGCGGGAAGGCGCGAGTGCAGCAGGGCGAGCGTGGCGGCGGGCGACATGGCGGCGGCGGCCACGGTCTGCAGCTGCCAGCCGCGCGCCTCCCACGTGACGCCGGCGGGCGCGGCGCTGCTGGCGCCTGCGCTCGGCGACTGGACCTTCGTGTCGTCTGTCAGCCCCTCCATGCTGCAACCATAGTGATTTGGGTATTTTCATGCATGCTCAAAACGTACTCAGATCGTAAGTATTTTTTTTATCTTTCTTATCAAAATGACCACACACCGCCTGATGGGAAGCAGCCATGTAGTCCAAGAGTAGTGGCCTCCACACCATCCTCGTAGCAGCTGAGGCGATGCTGAGGTTCCTACTTTCACAGCCTGAGAAGGTTTTTCACGACCCGCTTAAAGGACTCAGGACTGTAGGAAGTATACTGGTCTCATATATACTGGTTGGTTACTTGTGAAATATCGGTCGGGTCCGTAAACTATATAATCCTGATAGACATGATTAAGTCCTTAAGATCAAATCAGTTATTTACCAAGCGTGTAAATACAAAACTCTAGAGAACCTAAAAGCTTTTATACAATACTTCAAGGGAATACACTATTATTCAATTTAAATAAATGTTCTAGTTGTTTATTTGCCTTAAATGCCAGCCAACCATGTCTACAATGGCAACATTTTTATAATATGGATGTATAAGTTACCTTTCATCTTGATCCATAGGTATGTCCATATGCTCCAATAGCATCCTGAATAATTCTGGCCTTATGTAGCACATTGAGCACAAAACTGAAAAGATAAAAAGATAATCGTTAGAGGGTAGTTTTATATTACCAATGTGGTGAATGAGCGTACAGCTATTATTAAACCATTACCGCTATAAACTTTTTTAGCACCAGGGATTTCACTTGCCTATGGCTTCCCCATCAATATCAGGCGTAATTGTGCTGCCAGCGTAAAATACAAAAATCACATTGGTTTTCCTACTGAACGCTCAGTGAGTCTTCCAAGAACTTATTCAGATTAACTTATATATTATAATACAATACAAAGTTATTTAGTTTTGTTCAATAAGGCGAAAATACTTACCTAGCCAGCTGCTTCAGTTCGAGTAAAATCGTAAGTATAAATAGAACTTCGCCAATTTCTTACCATTCACAGATTGATCGCAATAGATTATAACTATTAGTACACACAGCAACACTTCAACCTAGACTGTTTGGACTTTGAACTATTAGAAGTTGAACGCTGCGAATTGTGCGAGAGAGTGCGTTATATTTTTGTTACGCTCTATCCTTACTATAATATCGACACCACTATGCACCGTCCCTTTCCGACAATTCTTTATTTTGTATGTAGCGTAGTTATGCGTATATAGGGTGTCTAACTTGATGTGTAGCCGTGTATACATGCATTTGTTTCAATTTTCATTGATTTTGATTGTTTGGTAACTTACTAGCATCTAATGATTTCTTGAGTAAGCTGGATTCTGGGACCTCCTTTACCCAGTTGTACACAAGCTCGAATAGGTCATCCGTCACTAATTCTTCTAAGTCATCCAGTATACGCTTCTCTTTTAACGTCCATAGCACCTAGAATAATATGCGGAATAAATTAAGTTTAGTGTAGATAGATACTCGGTTTTTTAAAGACAGATCAAAACAAAAATTTGGTAAGAGGCTGTCAAATGCATATCAACTTTGATTTACTGATTGAGTTAGCGATTGTAAATGCGAAGCAATACACATGTATGTCGATTGTCGGTGTATGTCATGTGTATAACATAATAGAATTAAGTCTACTTTATAATTCAAGGAGAATAGTAGATTAAATAATGAAACTGATCTCATGATTGAATGCAAATACAGGAGCTAAATATGGTATGAGAATTATCTATACTAAATTCAGTCGACAGTTCAAGTACCATAAATCAGTATAATAATAAACTTTATTTATGAAATGAGATTGTAGCTTACATAGTATTTGTTACAAGGATATTATTTGTATCATATCATAACAATAAATTGTTTATTCCACAATATAATGTAGTCTACAATAAAACTGGGTGGAGTACTGTTATCCTAGAAAGGCTACTGGGTAGCCTGTGTTTAGGAGTATCTATATAATTATTAAATTATATAGATACTGATTTATGATACTTGAACGGTCGACTGAATTTAGTATTATTATAGTATTTTTGATATATATTTTATAAATGTATAAAATTTAGATTGTTACTTTACATTCGTACTCAATAAAAATTAAAGGGTTAGATAACGTAGTTTATCGATTACTAGATATTTTCTTTAGTTTATTTATAAACAAAATAAGTTTTAAGAGACTAACGTAATTTAGTTTCGTGCTAGAATAAAGCCAAAGGATGCACTCCATATTTAACTGTATTGTGGTGGGTTTTGCATTTAGCTCATAATTATAATCATGTTCGATGAGGTGCATGTGTGCGTTGGAATACTTTTAGAGTTTTTAGATTTTCTTGTAATTATTAGGAATTGAATGTAAATTACAGATCGCAATTAGTTTTGGAGTGACAGTGAGTGTCAGTGTTATGTCAAAATAGTATTTAGTAGAGACCTCGGCGAGCGTGTGCGTGACCGCGGCGGCGGCGAGCCACTGCACGTAGGCGCGCCCCGCGCCCGACACTTGGAATGCTAAGTGTTAATAACAGACCTCGGCGAGCGTGTGCGTGAGTGCGGCGGAGGGCTGGTCGCGCTGTCGCGCGGCGGCGGCGAGCCACTGCACGTAGGCGCGCCCCGCGCCCGACACTTGGAATGCTAAGTGTTAATAACAGACCTCGGCGAGCGTGTGCGTGAGTGCGGCAGAGGGCTGGTCGCGCTGTCGCGCGGCGGCGGCGAGCCACTGCACGTAGGCGCGCCCCGCGCCCGACACTTGGAATGCTAAGTGTTAATAACAGACCTCGGCGAGCGTGTGCGTGAGTGCGGCAGAGGGCTGGTCGCGCTGTCGCGCGGCGGCGGCGAGCCACTGCACGTAGGCGCGCCCCGCGCCCGACACTTGGAATGCTAAGTGTTAATAACAGACCTCGGCGAGCGTGTGCGTGAGTGCGGCGGAGGGCTGGTCGCGCTGTCGCGCGGCGGCGGCGAGCCACTGCACGTAGGCGCGCCCCGCGCCCGACACTTGGAATGCTAAGTGTTAATAACAGACCTCGGCGAGCGTGTGCGTGAGTGCGGCAGAGGGCTGGTCGCGCTGTCGCGCGGCGGCGGCGAGCCACTGCACGTAGGCGCGCCCCGCGCCCGACACTTGGAATGCTAAGTGTTAATAACAGACCTCGGCGAGCGTGTGCGTGAGTGCGGCAGAGGGCTGGTCGCGCTGTCGCGCGGCGGCGGCGAGCCACTGCACGTAGGCGCGCCCCGCGCCCGACACTTGGAATGCTAAGTGTTAATAACAGACCTCGGCGAGCGTGTGCGTGAGTGCGGCGGAGGGCTGGTCGCGCTGTCGCGCGGCGGCGGCGAGCCACTGCACGTAGGCGCGCCCCGCGCCCGACACTTGGAATGCTAAGTGTTAATAACAGACCTCGGCGAGCGTGTGCGTGAGTGCGGCGGAGGGCTGGTCGCGCTGTCGCGCGGCGGCGGCGAGCCACTGCACGTAGGCGCGCCCCGCGCCCGACACTTGGAATGCTAAGTGTTAATAACAGACCTCGGCGAGCGTGTGCGTGAGTGCGGCGGAGGGCTGGTCGCGCTGTCGCGCGGCGGCGGCGAGCCACTGCACGTAGGCGCGCCCCGCGCCCGACACTTGGAATGCTAAGTGTTAATAACAGACCTCGGCGAGCGTGTGCGTGAGTGCGGCGGAGGGCTGGTCGCGCTGTCGCGCGGCGGCGGCGAGCCACTGCACGTAGGCGCGCCCCGCGCCCGACACTTGGAATGCTAAGTGTTAATAACAGACCTCGGCGAGCGTGTGCGTGAGTGCGGCGGAGGGCTGGTCGCGCTGTCGCGCGGCGGCGGCGAGCCACTGCACGTAGGCGCGCCCCGCGCCCGACACTTGGAATGCTAAGTGTTAATAACAGACCTCGGCGAGCGTGTGCGTGAGTGCGGCGGAGGGCTGGTCGCGCTGTCGCGCGGCGGCAGCGAGCCACTGCACGTAGGCGCGCCCCGCGCCCGACACTTGGAATGCTAAGTGTTAATAACAGACCTCGGCGAGCGTGTGCGTGAGTGCGGCGGAGGGCTGGTCGCGCTGTCGCGCGGCGGCGGCGAGCCACTGCACGTAGGCGCGCCCCGCGCCCGACACTTGGAATGCTAAGTGTTAATAACAGACCTCGGCGAGCGTGTGCGTGAGTGCGGCGGAGGGCTGGTCGCGCTGTCGCGCGGCGGCGGCGAGCCACTGCACGTAGGCGCGCCCCGCGCCCGACACTTGGAATGCTAAGTGTTAATAACAGACCTCGGCGAGCGTGTGCGTGAGTGCGGCGGAGGGCTGGTCGCGCTGTCGCGCGGCGGCGGCGAGCCACTGCACGTAGGCGCGCACCGCGCCCGACACTTGGAATGCTAAGTGTTAATAACAGACCTCGGCGAGCGTGTGCGTGAGTGCGGCGGTGGGCTGGTCGCGCTGTCGCGCGGCGGCGGCGAGCCACTGCACGTAGGCGCGCACCGCGCCCGACACTTGGAATGCTAAGTGTTAATAACAGACCTCGGCGAGCGTGTGCGTGAGTGCGGCGGAGGGCTGGTCGCGCTGTCGCGCGGCGGCGGCGAGCCACTGCACGTAGGCGCGCCCCGCGCCCGACACTTGGAATGCTAAGTGTTAATAACAGACCTCGGCGAGCGTGTGCGTGAGTGCGGCGGAGGGCTGGTCGCGCTGTCGCGCGGCGGCGGCGAGCCACTGCACGTAGGCGCGCACCGCGCCCGACACTTGGAATGCTAAGTGTTAATAACAGACCTCGGCGAGCGTGTGCGTGAGTGCGGCGGAGGGCTGGTCGCGCTGTCGCGCGGCGGCGGCGAGCCACTGCACGTAGGCGCGCACCGCGCCCGACACTTGGAATGCTAAGTGTTAATAACAGACCTCGGCGAGCGTGTGCGTGAGTGCGGCGGAGGGCTGGTCGCGCTGTCGCGCGGCGGCGGCGAGCCACTGCACGTAGGCGCGCACCGCGCCCGACACTTGGAATGCTAAGTGTTAATAACAGACCTCGGCGAGCGTGTGCGTGAGTGCGGCGGAGGGCTGGTCGCGCTGTCGCGCGGCGGCGGCGAGCCACTGCACGTAGGCGCGCACCGCGCCCGACACTTGGAATGCTAAGTGTTAATAACAGACCTCGGCGAGCGTGTGCGTGAGTGCGGCGGAGGGCTGGTCGCGCTGTCGCGCGGCGGCGGCGAGCCACTGCACGTAGGCGCGCACCGCGCCCGACACTTGGAATGCTAAGTGTTAATAACAGACCTCGGCGAGCGTGTGCGTGAGTGCGGCGGAGGGCTGGTCGCGCTGTCGCGCGGCGGCGGCGAGCCACTGCACGTAGGCGCGCCCCGCGCCCGACACTTGGAATGCTAAGTGTTAATAACAGACCTCGGCGAGCGTGTGCGTGAGTGCGGCGGAGGGCTGGTCGCGCTGTCGCGCGGCGGCGGCGAGCCACTGCACGTAGGCGCGCACCGCGCCCGACACTTGGAATGCTAAGTGTTAATAACAGACCTCGGCGAGCGTGTGCGTGAGTGCGGCGGAGGGCTGGTCGCGCTGTCGCGCGGCGGCGGCGAGCCACTGCACGTAGGCGCGCACCGCGCCCGACACTTGGAATGCTAAGTGTTAATAACAGACCTCGGCGAGCGTGTGCGTGAGTGCGGCGGAGGGCTGGTCGCGCTGTCGCGCGGCGGCGGCGAGCCACTGCACGTAGGCGCGCACCGCGCCCGACACTTGGAATGCTAAGTGTTAATAACAGACCTCGGCGAGCGTGTGCGTGAGTGCGGCGGAGGGCTGGTCGCGCTGTCGCGCGGCGGCGGCGAGCCACTGCACGTAGGCGCGCACCGCGCCCGACACTTGGAATGCTAAGTGTTAATAACAGACCTCGGCGAGCGTGTGCGTGAGTGCGGCGGAGGGCTGGTCGCGCTGTCGCGCGGCGGCGGCGAGCCACTGCACGTAGGCGCGCACCGCGCCCGACACTTGGAATGCTAAGTGTTAATAACAGACCTCGGCGAGCGTGTGCGTGAGTGCGGCGGAGGGCTGGTCGCGCTGTCGCGCGGCGGCGGCGAGCCACTGCACGTAGGCGCGCACCGCGCCCGACACTTGGAATGCTAAGTGTTAATAACAGACCTCGGCGAGCGTGTGCGTGAGTGCGGCGGAGGGCTGGTCGCGCTGTCGCGCGGCGGCGGCGAGCCACTGCACGTAGGCGCGCCCCGCGCCCGACACTTGGAATGCTAAGTGTTAATAACAGACCTCGGCGAGCGTGTGCGTGAGTGCGGCGGAGGGCTGGTCGCGCTGTCGCGCGGCGGCGGCGAGCCACTGCACGTAGGCGCGCACCGCGCCCGACACTTGGAATGCTAAGTGTTAATAACAGACCTCGGCGAGCGTGTGCGTGAGTGCGGCGGAGGGCTGGTCGCGCTGTCGCGCGGCGGCGGCGAGCCACTGCACGTAGGCGCGCACCGCGCCCGACACTTGGAATGCTAAGTGTTAATAACAGACCTCGGCGAGCGTGTGCGTGAGTGCGGCGGAGGGCTGGTCGCGCTGTCGCGCGGCGGCGGCGAGCCACTGCACGTAGGCGCGCACCGCGCCCGACACTTGGAATGCTAAGTGTTAATAACAGACCTCGGCGAGCGTGTGCGTGAGTGCGGCGGAGGGCTGGTCGCGCTGTCGCGCGGCGGCGGCGAGCCACTGCACGTAGGCGCGCACCGCGCCCGACACTTGGAATGCTAAGTGTTAATAACAGACCTCGGCGAGCGTGTGCGTGAGTGCGGCGGAGGGCTGGTCGCGCTGTCGCGCGGCGGCGGCGAGCCACTGCACGTAGGCGCGCACCGCGCCCGACACTTGGAATGCTAAGTGTTAATAACAGACCTCGGCGAGCGTGTGCGTGAGTGCGGCGGAGGGCTGGTCGCGCTGTCGCGCGGCGGCGGCGAGCCACTGCACGTAGGCGCGCACCGCGCCCGACGCGCACCAGCGACACAGCTGCCGCACGAGCTCGCACACCGCCCACATGCTGCCGTTCGCGCGCCCCGCGCCCGACACTTGGAATGCTGTACAGCAGAATTAAATATTCAAGGTTTACATAGCATTGGATTTTAAATTTCTGAAATTATTTGAATTTGAATTTTAATACAATCTTCAAAAAGTGTTCATGTATTGTATATAACTACGAGGTGTGTTCAAAAATTACATACATGTGTTTTTTTGTTCACGTCAATATGATCGGAGTTTTCAATAACATAGCATCATTTATTTGTTTATGAGAGGTATAAAAGTTAGAAGGATATGGAGGGATCGGCGATATTCTGTTGTCCTAAAAAAATGGACCAAAAGAATTTGCATCAAATTTTATATGAAATATGAAATCTATATGAAATAAATGAAATTTTACAGAATAAGTATTAAATTTCCAGGGACTTGTTACCACAAATAGTAAGTGAATGTATTGTGTACAAACCGTGTGCGTGTGCGTGCGCGTCCATGTTGAGCAGCGCGGAGACGAGCGGCGCGCGCAGCGCGGGCGCGTGGCGCGCGGCGGCCAGCAGCGCGCCGTGCGCGTGCTGCGCGGGCGCGCCGCCGGCCGCCACGCACGCGCACAGCGCGCTCACGGCGCCGCCGCCGCCGCGCGCCAGCCGCGCCGCCGCCGCGCCGCCCGACCGCGTGCACGCCGCCACTACGCACGCCCAGTTGTTGCTGCTGAGTACACCGCGCACGACCACTATTAACTTCGAGCGTATCCACCACACTCGAGTGATCATACTCGAGTTATCAAATATACATACTACTCGATTACAATAATAGTGTAGGTATTCGTGTTTATAAATTATAAAGCAATGTATTTATAAACACGAATACACGTGTCTACCTATCTATATCAACTGACCATTCAAAAACCACACCCAGAAAGATAAGAATACCTATCGAGCATCAGATAAATTTGTATTATTTATATCTGAAGGTTTTTTTGGAAATAATATTATATTTATTCTAAACATTATTTTATTTAAATATTATAAGAAGTTCTAATAGAATTTAATAAAAATACTGAACTACATACCACATATTTTTTTTAAAGTGATTTTATTTATTTAATTATTTTAGATATTAATAAAATAAGTTATATCTTAAAGTTACCTTTAAAATAGTATAACGGATTCCATTGTTATTAAATATTCATAAGTATCTTTTATATCTAAATTACATCCCACATCATTACGCCACAAAAAATATCAAAATAGAATTCATAAATCTATCAAAGTTAACTCACTTGTAGATATTAACCTTAATACTGTTATTTTTAACAAAACTTTTAATACTTACGTGTTAGGCTGACTGGCAGCATGATTGTTGAATGCTGGCGCCGCCAATAGCCTCAACTGCAGCAATCCCATGTTGGAGGAATCCCTTGGTTTGTACAAACGTATCTGAACTGTAGTGCACACGATAGGACGCGCCACCACTAGACGAATGAAGGTCATGCCAGCGGTACTTTGTGGCGGGCCTAACGGGGCAAGGGTACCACCGCAACCGGCTTCAACGGCAACGGCGCCAGGACATGCTGTTAAAAAACTAACATTAGTGCTTTGTGCACGATGATAAATTTGAATATTCATCAATAGGTTTAGTAGTGGTAAGGTAAGTAAGGTATAATTTATTGAATTTACGTATGGAAAATAGTGTTTTGTTAGTATAAATAAAATATTAATATTTTAATAGTAATATATATATAACAGGGGAAATATGTATTTTCACTGAAAAGTTTAGTCGGTTTATAAGAGAGCAAAATTACTAATGGTTAATTCAGATTGAGCGGCAAAATGTTCGAGCACTTTAAACTAACTTATCCCATTAAAATAGAGTTCAAAATTGTATACAAGAAGTATCTAGTCCAGCGCATAGCGGTGCGCATCCGAACATGCTCATTGCATGTTCTGATATCCGCGTGTGTCGCCGGCGTACGGTTTTTTTTTTTAAATCTTTATTTATCTAGAGGCTTTTATTACAGAGTAATATGTTAGCCCCATCGTGGCTTCCGGCGTACGGTGTCAACCGTTAAAGGTTCTCCGCGAGTCGTGCAGACTGCGTATGGACTACTAGAGAGGCAAGAGAGCACACGTACGCTAATACGAAACATTCTAAAATGGATGACGAGGAATTGATTAATCACCCTGATCAAAAGAGCGAGCTACAAGCAAGCACCCGCACGGATATCCGCGATACTGTTCAGAATACGCGCGATTAGTTAAGCGTGATTTACGCTAGGTGTGAGTGGCGTCGAAGGATATGTTTGAGCATGCTCGAGTATTTCGCCGCTCGATCTGAGACACTGGGAGACAATACGGAGATGGATGTGTTGGTTTATGTTGCAAAGGTGTGAGTGTCAATAGGTGTAGCGCGGGTGCACTGACTGGCGAGGCTGGTGAGGTGCGGCTGCAGCTGCACCTCGTGCAGCTGCACGGCGTAGGGCAGCGCGAGCGTGAGCGCCAGCGACGCGTCGTCGGCGCTGAAGAAGTGGTAGCTCCACGCCGCCGCGCGCACGCGCCGCGCCGCGCAGGCGCCGCGCACGCCCAGCGCGCCGCCGCCGCCGTCCAGCAGCACGTCCGCCGCCTGCGCCGTGGGGTTGCCGCACGACACCGAGCCTGCGCACACGCTGCGGTTACTGACGCGGTAACATTCATTACATTCACTGTTACAGTATGAAGCTTCGTGCGCACACGCAATCATTTTGACAACACGGGTGGTGTAGTAGTCTATGCGGCCGCCTCGCCATTGCGTTTGATCCCACAAATTGCACAAATTGATTCCAAGTCTGGGTGTTCTTTGCGTCCCTTGCTTGAGTTTTTGTAAACTGCTTCGCGACAAAGGATTTATTCCTAGTGCGGGAATCATTACATATATAAAGACGACCGATAAAAAACAATGCTTAAAAACAGATGATCTCACACATAGACATAATTATGTGTTTTATTGAACCGCCCTCATTTCACTCCTTTATGTACCTTGAACAGACAAACTCCAATAATACAAACTATCAGTAACTATTTACAACAAAATACAAAATAACAGTATAGAATATTTTTGTTCTAAATGTAATTACAACTAGTAACATTCTGTTTTTTTATAAATGAAATATAATATAAATAATACTTACAAAGCGGAGCGATGTTGACAAGTCCATTAGCTGTCTCAATGACTGGTGGTTGATTCTTCTTGTTGTTACTCGAAGCCGGGGTTGACATATTGATGAGCTGAGGCGGCAACTTCAAGTAGTTCATTAGTGATGACACCAAACCTTGACCACTGCTCGGTCCAGCCTAGACACAGAAAGAGCTATAGTTTAATATCTCATTAAGTCTATTTACTATGGAGAATTAATAGAAAAACAATTAACTAATTAGTACTTATATAACTTCGAAAATTCAGAAATCCTTTTTCCGTAAAATCGAATCAAGGCTACGCATAACACGGTCAAAGTAAAATAACAAAGATCGGCGATAGCGTAGTTGTGAACCGATTTTTGTTTAATAATTTATTGTAACTTTATTTTATCTGACAATTGATTTAATTTGAAATTTATATGTAAAAAATTAACAATCAAAATTATGGTAAGCTATACGTCCATGCTTTTAATAGCTTATGATCAAACCCAGAGTTCAAGCAGCCATACACAGCTAACCTCTAGGAACAATCATAAGCTATAAAAATTATAAGCAGCAGCAACTAAACGCGAAAAAGGTAACAATAGACTTGTGTATAGATTACTAAACAATATATTTTTCAAATGACTTCATTCATATTCGAAGTATTAATTAAACATCTAACTAAAAATATTTGCATTATATCTATTAGTGATTGTAACATATGTTTAAATGTTTAGTCGTAAATAGTACATACCTGGTGGCAAGCGGTAAGTTTCTCTAAAGCAAGTTCTAATCCGCCCGCGTCTATGAAGGCGGCCAACGCCTCTGGGTAGTCCAGCAGTCGGATAATCAATTGCTGCATGGCTTGTGATAGATTCACTACTTCTTCTCGTCCTGTGTGGCAACATCGTTACATTACAGATTATGTTGTATACAAGGTCTACATCATCATCATCATCTCAGCCGAAAAAACGTCCACTGCTGGACATAGGCCTCCCCAGGTATGTATAAACAAGGTCTAAACACATTTTGAAAATTAAGGTATAAGAGTAAATTTAAAAACTGAATAGATATATCAAATTGAGATTGCGCTTTAAGCAATTAGTTTACTTGCAAGCAAATAATAAAAATCGAATAAATTAGTCATTGACTAATCTCGGCTCAATTAATTACAACTTTCTTTTTACATTAGTCAATAAACATAGTCAATGTGATACTTACGCCTCATTTAGATATACAAAAAGTTCTTAACACTAGTAATAAATACTTAAAATTGTACCTAAATCCATAGACATTTTAACAAGTACATTCAAAAATAATGTATTCACAACACTTTTAGTGACTCACGTAGGAACTCCATAAGGCTAGTGACCATGAGCGCAGGGTTAGAAGCGATGGTCGCCATGTGCGCAACCAGCCAGAACACTTCCTCCTTCAGCGATGATGGTTCAGAGCTCACTCCTGTGAACGAATACCAATATTAAGTAATAGAAGACTATACACACAAATTAGTGAGGCGGCATGCGGTGAAATCAAGCTCAATACCTTTGTGGGGTAGTATTATGATCTCCTCTCAATACTATCACCATACAGTTTAATATAGTGTGATAAATATTTTCACTTGTTGGTAAAATTCAAACATCACTCTCCCACAAAAGAATGTAAATATTGTTTCACCAAGAAGATAAAGCTAAAAAGGATAAATTTATTTGACTTGTCATGTCAAAAATCAGAGGTTACAGATTTTTTTGTCTCAACATGCTCTATATGGTCAGACATGCAAATGCATGTGCTTTTTAATTAATGAGAACTTTAATATTTTGCTGGACCTAATATAATAATTATCATATAAATAAAATAAAAGAACACGTTACTGACCTGAGTTCAAAGCAACGGTGTTCATTCCGTCACAAATCGACAATGTCCTGTAGAACTTCTGCATTATTTGTTGATGTTGGAGAACTGCAAATAAGATTAGTATAAATGTACAACAGATGAAAAAGAAAAGTTTTAAGATAACTAAGTTAAATATATAATATAAGCCAATAGCAATATACAAACTTAATAAACATTAACTTATTAAATAATATAATTCGCACAATAAAGTTACAATTTACCTTGAAGTCATTATTATATTTAGTCATTTAAAAGTTATTAGCATTGTAACCTGCAATTAATGCCTTATTTTTGGATGAATTTGACAGCTGTTTGTTTGCAAATTATCCAGGTTGTACTTAGCTGTGTGAATTAAGGAGTACCAATAACCGTACTAAATTGGATCAACAACTACGTAACTACACAATATTGTAGTTTATTAACCGTAATACTAGTAGTGCTTGTTGGCAGTCGTTATTAGGAAAGTCAGTACCCTCTAATATCCTGACACTAGTCTAGCCTTAGGGTATCGTTAGCCTTCGGGTTGCGGAGGTCAGGTGGCAACCGCTCCGTGTAAAAACTGATATCCAGTCAATTCCGGTTAGACTAGAAAAGCCGACCCCAAGTGACTTGGGAATAATAAAGGCTATGAGAGAAGACTAGTAGTGCTTGTTAATATTTTAAAGACGGCGCCGGGTATAGTAGTACTATATAACGTTACTAGCTTTTGCTCGCGGCTTCGCTCGCGTAAAAGTAGGTTATAATATATTTTTAACAGTACTTTTCTTAAAATAAAATATTGCTTATGTTACTTGGTGATTGTAATTGTAATTGGTCTCCCATTTTCGCATTTGAACTCCAAGTTGGTCCATTATGTGTGATTATATAGTTACTCGGTGATAATATAGTTTTTTGATGGTAAAATATATTTTCAAATCGGTTGAGTAGTTTTTGTGTTAAACACTTACAAACAAACAAAAAGTGTAATGTTTATAGTATTAGTATAGATAAGTGTGACGGCGGTGTCACGTGGGGTGGGTACCAGTGTCGGCAAAGCACGGCGTGCGCGCGGCCTGCTGCTTCCTCTCGTCCTCCACGTTGGTGGCCTCGGGCGCCGCGCTGTGCTGCGCCTTGCTCTCGTCCGTCTGCGACTGCTCCGCGCTCGCCGACACCGACGGACTCGATGACGACTGCACACAGTAAATGATAGTTATTGATTGCACTGCACGGACGGCGTAGTGGTCAACTCGCCACTGCTACTAAAAATGTGCGTGATCAACAAATGGTTGTTTTGAGTCTGAATCTTCTTTGTACCCGTTGTTTGAATGTTTGTAAAGTCTCCTGCGATACAGGATTAATTGCTAGTGCAAGAATGGTCGTATTTAAAAAGTAAAAGTAACTGATTCAAGTATTTCAATTTTGTATTAGTAGCTATTACTAGTGATGACTAGTAATAGCTAGTAATTCAAAAGTGAAATACTCGAATCTTGGCAGACATCATCATATCTGCCATGTGTTATTGATACTCGTAATTCACTTTTAAACTATTATCTATTAGTGATAATGATATCTCATCTCCAAGTCAATTTCGACAGCGGCGATTATCTCTGTGTTCCCGGTTCTTACAGCACTAACCTAATAACATTTATTTAGAACGAATTTCGTATACATCCATTGTACAATACAAACGTTAACAGTTACAAAATTATTGAAATTATTAAATTATCAGTGCCCAAGACCACAATTACATGTTATATTCCAGAACTATTATTATTAACATTCGAATCCGGTTCATTTTTGAATTTATCTATTACTAATAGTATATTCTAACAGAATAAACAAAATTGTAAAATTTAAAAAAATAATGCTTTCTGGCTATTATTTATATTGAATACATATTAAATAGTACATATATTATACTATAATATTATAAATGTGATAATAACTTTGCCGTCTGTTTGTCGTATTTCACAACAAAACGTTAGATTGATTTGGATGAATTTTGATAGGGTACCAGTTTGTGACTTAACTACAGAAGGTTTAATATAATAACAAAATACTTACCATAATTTGTGAAAAAAGCTCTTACTACATTTCCATCAACTCCTTAACTGTTTTACAAATTGGCATGCCTTTCGACAATTAATTTTGTTGTTTACACAATTAATTCACAATACACTTAATAGAATATAGAATGGACAAAGATTATTTCTTATAACCGAGTGCTTACTTATCATCTGCGCGCTTTGGGAAATCCCGTAAAATGACTAGATGTTCAAACATGATGCAATTGTCTTACTAACACAGTATTATTTTGTTTTTTTTATGTAAGTAAATCTAATTGTCTAGAGAATGTTTTTAACCTTATATTTAAGGTATACAAGAATTAGTTACATACAGTATGGCCTTTTTGTTACATTTATATAAAATAGACTAGGAACTGTTTCGAACAAGGACGGTACTAAAATAACTAGAAATGTAGGAATTTGTAACTGTTTTATACCATGTTTTTACAAGTGTCAATTTTCTAAAATAGTGATACCTTTTTGCCATAAAAGATACCGTATAAAATATTTTTCGTGTGATTGTTAGAAATATCCAACTTTCTTTGAATTTTTTTTCATTTATTGTGTTTATCTATCAGGTCTTAGAATACCAGACATATTAAAAATTTAATATTTTGTGATTTACCGCTTAGGTTGTATGATAATGAATAGTTCTTTTTATTAAACAAGTTCATGTTGATTTTAGATTTTAAGCTATCCCTGTACCAAAAAGGTGATTTATTGGTATATGGAATACTTTATCATTTCAATCAAGATGTATTATTTCCATGTTACCTGATTGTATCAGTTTAGCTAATGTTGTGATTAAAGTTGATGTGGGAAGTATTATGGCGTTATTAGTATCGCACGGGTTACGTGAGGAGCGATGTGAGTCATATATGTATGGTCGCTTCGTTGGTCAATGCACGTTTGACTTGAAGCAAACGCAAAGGCGGGTTCGCCTGAGCTCAGACACAGTTGAACGTTGACGGCGAGCGTCGCAGTTGTAGTGTGCCGGCGTGGTACTGACCGCGACAGGCTGCGGAGCGGCGGCGGGCGGCGCGGGCTGCGGCAGCGGCGCGGCGAGCAGCTTGCGGCAGTAGTGCAGCAGCTGCGCGAGCACGGCGCGGCGCAGCGGCGCGCGGCGCCCGGCGCCCGACGTGCCGCCCGCCAGCACGTCGGCCAGCAGCCCCGACAGGCGCGTGTCGGCGGCCGCGTCGCAGCGCCAGCCGTGCGACTCGCGCACCCACCACACGGACTGGTGCGCCACGGTGAGCAGCAGCGGCAGCGCGTGCTGCACGTGGCGCGCGCTGAGCACCTGCAGCATGGGCAGCGCCAGGCGCAGCAGCGTGGCCTGCAGGTCGTAGGCGTGGCCGGCGTCGGCGTCGCGGCGCCACACGCCGCACACGGCGCGCAGCGCGGCCAGCGCGCCGTTGGCGCCGCGCGCGCACACGACGCGCGACACCACCGAGTGCAGCGCCGACGCCGCGCCCGCGCCCGCGCCGATCTGCGCGCCGCCCTGCGCAACACGCGCTCTAAAACGTCTCATTCGCAACACACAGCACGCGCCTGCCCACAACCACTCCGCCGCGTTACCAGGTAAGGCTCCGAGGACGCCACTGCGCCGTCCGTGTTGACGTTCATAGTGATAAACTTCACGATGGCCGGGACGAAGTGTTCGCACTCCAATATTACTCGACCCATCGTCTGAGTGCTGCTACCTTCGGTCTGTCAAACAGAAATAGAACATTTAATAACATTAAAATCAAGTCGGAAAAAATTAAACCCGATACACATACCAAGACATTCGGTAATCCACCAAGAATCGGACATTATATATATATTTGAAATTAAACAACTTTATACAAATTTTATCGCATCGTTTATTTTTCATAAAATACTATTATTACATCATTTTAAACTTACTACTATTGTTACCTAAACACTTTTACTAGTTACTGTTTACTTCTATTTTACACTTGTTGAAATCTACTGTATGTTAACACGTGCAACAAACAACCAACCACTATCTGCGATTTGACAAACCACAGGTACTCGCAAAAGGACACCGATGCCTACCAAGGATGCTTGGCTAGGCTATTAAAATAAAATTAAAAACATCCTGATTTCAATAAAAAAAGTTAGTTGGAATGTACCACCAGCTTGGGATCCAATAATTCAAATAGTCAAGCCCATGAAGTAAAACACAGTTAAACTTCATAATACTTTGAGCTCATTCTGCGTAAATAGAAAAACCAATTTAAATTATGTTCGAGTAATTTGAAATAACTACACATAGAACATTAAAACAACCAACATCTTAGTCTCCCCTTGAACATGGCTGCTGAAAAGCAACCGACATGTCGGGAAAAGTGTAAAATTAAATCTATATAGTTTTTATTATTTAATAGCTTAAATAGAAGTAAACAGTAACTAGTAAAAGTTTTTAGGTAACAATAGTAGCTTTAAGTTCAAAATTACAAATAATAAACAACCCTATAAAATCTGCATAAAGTTATTTAATTTCAATGTATAACATTCCTATAACGTAAGACAATATTATGTATATATTATTATGTATAAAAATACATTATTTCCACTTAATCAAAAATATGTGTTTACCTGTAATGGTAAACTTGCAATCCATGCTAATGCCTGCATTGACAACACCCAGCATCTTAATGATATGTTCTCCAAACTGAAATAAATAATATATGATTAAATAAAAAACATTTTAAAGAAAAACTATTGATAATTCTAGACTTTATTCTTTATCTAACTATTGGATCGAAAAATTTAGATGCGTAATGCTCATTAAAAGGACTACAATTGTAATAATATTTCCTTAATCTACAGAGTATATTAAAACATTTTCATCAGCTCAACAGTAAGACGTTCACTGCTGGACATAGGCCTCCACACAGTTTTCCACACAGGCCATCCGCATCCAACCACTTCCCGCGACCTTTACCAGGCCGTCGGTCCACCTAGTGGGAGACCTCTACCCCTGCTGCGTCTTCCGGTGCATGTCCGCCACTCCAGAACCTTTCTGCTCCAATGAACATCGGTTCTGCGCGCTATGTGCCCTGCGCACTGCCACTTCAGCTTGGCTATCCGGCGAGCTATGTCGGCAACTTTAGTTTTCCTGCGGATCTCCTCATTTCTGATTCAATCCCGTAGGGAAACCCCGAGCATAGCTCTCTCCATCGCCCTCTGAGTGACTTTAAGCGTTGTGCTAAGGCCCATAGTGAGCGACCACGTCTTGTATCCGTATGTCAATACTGGCAACACACACTGGTCAAAGACTTTCGTCTTGAGATACTGCGGTATATTGGACGCGAAGCATTTTAATACCATATAAATTAAACAATACATTTAACCCCTCAAGTATTATAGTGCACGATATAATTAAAAAATCTATTCTGTCTGGCCGCCGGTATGCCACTGTGACGGAACAGGTCGAACGACGAACGACGTCATTTGGTACAGGACACAAAGCGTAAACTTTGAAGTAGAATCAAAAGCAATACTAACGTGCAGAGCGAGTGTAGCAGCGCGTTGACGGTGTCGGAGGCGAGGCGGATGCGCGGCGTGTCGGCGGGCACGGCCAGCGTGGCCAGCGACCACGCGCCGCCGCTGCCCCACGCCGAGCCGTTCAGTGTCAGCCACAGCGAGATCACGTTCTCCATGAACGTGCAGTCCAACTAGAATCATCATACAAACATTCATTTTAAGATGATAGATGATACGTTGTATAGGTAGTAATATTAAAGTTAATACAATGTGTTATAAAAGGTGTGTTACATAATACTTATAGAACAGAAAGTCGCGACAAACAAATCTGTATACATTAGAGTAGGATGGAGGAAAGAATAAATAAATAAAATGTTAATATGAAATTAAATTTGTTGAGGATAGGACACATAAGATATTTATTTACCAGAGGCATATATATACATTACGGCCCGAAAATATGATCACATCTTTCTGTTATACGCTCTAAGTATATTAATTTATAGTTATCCTTATTGCGTGATTAATGAGATAAATTATTACGCATAACAATCATTTAATTTCTTAATTAATACACAATATATGGCATCGTAATTCGTCGTGTACAAGAGTGTACAGTAAGTAGGTAGGGAGTTTATATACAATAGTATTCAAGTCACCTGATAGTGGAATTCAAGTGCAAGATGCCTGAAGACATCATAGAGCGTGTGCGTGAGTGGCGGGTGGTGGCGCTGGAGCGGCGGCGACTGGGCGGACTGGGCGGACTGAGCGGACTCCTGCGCGGCGGGCGCGGGCGGCGGCGCGGCGGGCGCGGCGGCGGGCGGCGAGCGCTGCGGGGGGCGCGGCGGCGGCGCCTTGACCGCGTGCGCGAGCGCGCCCGCCGTGCGCAGCAGCGCCCGGCGCGCGTGCGCCTCGCCCGCCCCGCCGCAGCCGCCGCCGGCTGCCTCGGCGCGCGCGTCGAAGCACACCGACACGTTACTGCATACCGTATGTCACAAATTACTTATGCATCGAACAAACTTTATTTCAGCAAAAGAACTTTGCTATGTAGTTTATACTAATATTTAAATATTAGTAACATGATTTACCTGCAGCTATTGTCCACTACAATCTTCGACCTACTGGTCTCTTTCTTGACGGCGTCGATAAAGTACTGTTCGAGCTTCTCCTCAGAAGACTCCGAGTCATCTGATTCGGCCACTTGCGTCAGTTGCTCCTCAACGTCCAGGTCTTAAAAAATATATAAATGCTAATCAATAATAGTGGCATTATTTTAAAATCGACGACTATTCTACACGTAGGCAAAAAAAAATCTTTTAATAGAAGCTAATTATAAAAGTACACATTACACGTGTAAACATCAATAATGATATATATGCACTTCTTTTACAAGAATATCGAAAATAAACGTGGCATAACAAAATTATGTCTACTAATATCATATACCTACCTTTCAATTTTATTAGAGAATATCTTAAATACTACTGCATACTGATGATGACTTAAACGTGTAATTAAAAACTAAAATAAAATGCCAAAAATATATAATAAATAACTCTTAACCTAAAATGCATCACTCAAAGCAGTGCTTATTCTACTCATTAAAAAAGTGTGCCATAGTTGTATATTCTATTACCCATTCCGCTAGGAGAATGAAGTCGCTAGTATATAGCATCAATCCTTACCCAGATTTTCTATACAACGCGTTATACAACGGTAAACCGCTCACAATATTAATAGAATAATACCACCATACATACAAATAGTACCCGTCTGATAGAATTATCAAAATGTTAGGATGACTGACTTTCAGCGTAATCGAGTAACATGAAAAATCAACTCAATGCAATTCTAAGAGTTCGTTATGACTTGCTGAGCTACACAAAACAGAAAGTGGAACGAAAGTACTCATTTCAATTCTGACACACGCCAGCGAAACTTTTGTCACGTTCGTGTCAAGTCAGCCAATGAGTGCAATTGTATGAGTGCATTATACACAATGATAAGGTGATATTTATCAGCATGACTTGAGACTTGACATCGGTGTCGGGCAGATCGTATAGGTTAGCCAAATTCGACATAACAAAGATTCTGTCGAGGATATCATAAATCTAATTTTATAATATATCTTAATATTATTTATAGATGATATTACTGAAACAAAGTTAAGATTTGTTTATAGTATAAATGCGTATGGATGAGTGGCATTTGACTGGAGCTTTTAAAAATACATACATACGAGAAAGTAAAATCATATTCATTGAAATTAAACTACTATATAACAATATAACTTTTTAACATTAAATATACTATATAACATTCGCGTAAACAGATGACAATATTAAGATCATATTCAAATCTCGTAATGACGTAGGCATTAATATTCTAATCAGATTATTATAAAATATATAATTAATTAAAAAGGGAACTGACTTCTTCGCAGCAGGAAGCCGTGCTCATGATTAAGAAACATAGTTGCGTTCAAACCTAGTCCATCAAACTTAAACAATATATTATTATCAGTTAAGTTCAACGTTTTTGCATACCACACTCTTATTTCTTAACCTTCTCATTTTCAATTTAAATCATATTATTTTATTAATAGCCGGTCATTTTTTTCATAAATACAACCATTCCTTTCTTTTAGACTTTATATTCTGTGTGTCATTGTGTGTAATAAAAATACATGTCTACACGATAAGCGTGTTCCTTATTTATGCATCCATATAAACTCAGTATATAAGTTACGGTCACAAAAACTAAACCAACCTAAACCAAAGTCAGCCACTTGATTCACCAATTATGTACGTCTCTTTAAGTGTAGTTGCATAAATAGATACACTTGTGGTATTTACTGTGTCAATTTCTTATAATGTCTTTCGATTTACTTTCTGCTCCAAGTAGAACAATATTGAAACTAAGCAGCCATGGAAGTGAATAATTCTCAAGACAGTAAGAAAGTAGCGAGTACTATAAACACAATTCTTCCAGTCACTTAATCCTTGTTAACTCTACCTGCACTTCCTTCAATCTTACTCAATTTTATTTTTATGAAAGGCAGTATACCCTTTTATAAAAATAAAAATAATATACAGCGCTTTACTTTGAAAAAGAATATCAAAACTTTTAAAGAATTACACTGTATAACCCATTTTATTTTGAGCTAATAATATATAATAATAGCTAATATTATAGTAGACAAAGTAATTTCATAAAAGTTTAATACCCCTTTAAAATTACCCTCTGAAAGAATTCTCCTGTGACAATTGACATCTAATTTAGGCCTTTACGTTAGAATATCTAAAAACAAAACGCAAAAATAAACAAAAACGTAAAGCAAATTACCAATAACGTGACAATGTCTTTTTTGTATTCGTCAAAAAAATACTTACAATATGGGTTAGTGTCTGTTCCTTTATTTCTAAAATATCAGTACCCTTTACAAAACGGAATTTATTTTTAATTATAAAAATGAATCCCGTTTTGTAAAGGGTATTACCAAAGACTTGCAATTAAAATTAAGGTTCGGAATTGTATGGATAATATTTAGTGGCTATTCGATAATAATCACGAAGTACTAGTAGCAATGATAAGGCTCAACAAAAGAAGATAATTAGTAATTACTTGGTCAGCATTTTATATGTAAAATAAAAATATAGAAATGGGATTCTTCTTTTTCTTAAATTTTTCTAGCAGCGTAATATATTTTTCAAGACATAACGCCTTTATAATATAGAAGAAAATGACGCTTTAAACTTTTCACCTATATATTTTTTTGTCGCAGTCAGACGTTGTCACGCTCCTCAGTCATGTATACTATGCTAATTATTTTACTTCAACTGTTCTATGTATGCGAAGCCTGCATGCTATGGTAACGTATATAGCGGCTAGGTGTGGTCTGTTAACACACGCTACATATCAGTGCAAACCGAACTAAGCTCACGACAAACATATAGGTATACATGAAGACTTAAGGACCTCGCGCAATACGCGGCTGCGACCACGAGCAATTACCATCTAACAGGTCAAGTACGAGAAAACAAGAAATAGCACATGTCTACCGAAGAGAAATAGTCTGTCTGTAATTAGACGAATGGCGTCAGGAGTCTAAGGTCATTACTAATTCCTCGTCAAGATAACTCATGCTAGATCTGTAGTTAACATAGTTTCGACAACCTAGCATGAGCTAATAAACTTTTTAACCAACCGATGATACAACTGCTATTGTCGGTCACAAAAGGATCGTCCATCTAATGTTTTTAAGGTTCTTTTTTTTGTCTGTCCATAACAAAGGGCGCGAGTCCGTATTTATTCTGGTCATGAAGTTCAAAAACAGCAATTCAGGACTTTATATAAATATGTAGAAACTCATGAAGGTTTAGTACGGCACCAAATATAATATATCTACTTTATGTAGTCACCTCATAATTCATCGAGCTTAGACACGTCCGTCGTGTCGCAAGGCGTTAGTTTAGCTAGACAATATTAATGATCGGTCGTGGTCGCGGCTGCGTAGTGCGTTAGCTCTTATTTTATATATTGCTTACTTGCTAAATTGAGACCTGCTGTCAATAGTTTGGGCTTGCTAAAGTTGATAGTCTTCGCCAGACCAAAACTATCCGCTAACAAATCTGCAATAACAATAACACAGCAGGTCAATTCTGCTATTTTTTTTTTTACTTTTACTGGACGTATTTTGTTTGTTCAATTCTAAATTCTGAAACGCACGGAAGAAATTTTGAAATGGTGTCCAAATGTGGGAATTTAATTATGATAATTGTTAGACATTGTCTTTTATATTTTCGATTCATAGTGAGATGACAGTGTTACATGATAAACACTGCTGTTGCGTCTGGCAACATGCGGTTTTCACTGATGTGTAGAAAAAGCATAGATATTTGAAATAACGAACTTCGTATACTAATGAATGGTTGAGTTATTTGATGATAAGAATATACTACATCAAAACCATGCTTCATAAAAACCTTGAAGAAATTGTGTGGTAAATTTGTGTTGAATGATAGCTTGTGTGCTTGATTTATTTAGGCTATACTGGATCTGCTCACATTTTCTGATACCAGCCGTATTTCTAATGCGAGGGATCAATCTATGTCTGTAGCCCTCGTACTATTATTTGAACTATTTTACTAACATTCGAATTAACCATTATACATACCAATATTCTTAAATATTTTTAATTCATCCAACAACAACTTTGTTTGTTAAATTTCAAATCCAATTTATGTGATTTCAAATAGTGTTCGGCTACTGTGTCAATAGTTGCCGCGCTCATTCACATTCGACACACACACATTGTCATCTAGAGGTCCGGTGTCAAAAAATACGAAACAATGTTCAAAGCCGATAGATTGTGTCGTTAAAACTGTTGATGATCATATGTGAGACAATATCCTTCCAATGTATTTTATAAAGACCTTACATTATCTTTCACATGAGGTGAAATTCAGATGCAAAGAGATATTTTTCGACAAATGTATTCTACCATCTGAACTACACTTTCAACTCTGATCAAACGTCACGATATAAATATACAATATGCCATACTTCTGTAAACAAGATGATTTCCTTTACCTGTCAGACCTTTAAAAACAATTCAAACATATTTATATCAAACATTTTTACCATCTCAAGCATTTAATTACAGCAAAAATGTGAACACCCTACATTGTAAGGATGTAAGTAAAACAATCAATATAGAAGGACATGTGTACAGCATTAGATACATTATGTTAACTTTAAACCCCGAATGTTGTGATGATTAGTTATATGGCAAGTATTGTGTTCAATCTAGAAGAGGCTACAATATAGTACTACTACATGATTAATAATAATACACAAATAACTTACAATAAAGTACTAACAGACCAGCTACTTTTTCGTTACTATACATCTGAACTATCTCAATTTTGGTGACATGTATACGTAAAAGTAGCTATTCTGGATGTAATAGTTTAATGTAAGGTTGTATGTACTGACCAGCGACAGTGGGCCCTTTGAACTTGCGTGGAGCCTTGCCTACGGCGGGCGAGGCGGCGGTGTGCACGCGGATGACGCGTGACGAGCCCGCGCCGCACCACGACTCCTCGTTGGGGGGACTTGACGGTGACTCACCGCTTTCGTACTCCACCAAGTCCTGTTACAAGTTAAAAAGTATTGGTTTTTTTATATAGCTGTATCCATTGAGATTTTCCATGTCTTTAATTATTTTTTTAAGTTTAGACCTTATGATAAAAGCATTGTGTTTAGACGTTGGCGTCCGCACGTCGATGAACGAGTTAAAATATATCGATAAAGATTGCATAATATGAACATTTAATACTAACCGTTATTACATAATAAATTACTAAAATGTCTGTTACACGATAGCAGAGCTATAGGTTTTTTTAATTTAGGCTTTACCATTTTTAATCATATTTATTAAAAGCGTTTGGTGAATTGCTAGGCAGCGCAAATTACAAAAATGTCATTGCCTTAAATTTATTTATGGATTCAGCGCTGAAAGATTTTTGCTTCGCAATGAATAAACTTAATACGATATTACCTATAAGGTAAGGCCAAAAAGTAGGCATAACGTATATAAACAAACTGTATGTTTATATAATTGTTTTGATTTCGATAGCCTTACTATAAGTATGGTAGATAGTACGTACCTGAAGCAACGTGGTGAGCGCATGTCTCGGCCACGGTGGCAGCGTCACAGCAAGGCGCGCAAGGCCCAGAATGCACGACGGGTCCAGCAGGCTCGCGCCACCTGATAAGGCGCAAAGCCGGCCTACCACCTGGACAAGCGCGGAACTTAATAATATGGCAATCGTTCTATTTTGGTTCAGCGTATCACGCGTTAAGTGCGTAATTTATAAAGACGACAATTAGGTTTCAGCTATATACAACGATAATTTGTTTTTGGGTGATTATTGAGAAAATATATATAAAAAAAAAATTGATATAAATGGCAAATTCAATAGTACTACGAAATAGTAATAAATATGCTATGGGATGGTTGCCTATGTTTGTTTTTCAAGTTATTTTAAATACAACAGCATTATAAAGAAAAGTTTCTGTGAAAATGTTCTCAGATGTTATGTTGCTTAGTATTAAAATGCACATATTTGTTTGCATCTGTGCTTAGCTATAGTGGTAGCGGCAGTAGCGGCAGTAGCGGTACAGGGCAGAGGGCAGAGGGCGCACCTTGGCGGCGAGCATGAGCGCGTCGGCGTGCGCGGCGGTGTCGGCGGCCAGCATGTGCGCCACGAGCGCGTGCGCCAGGCGCGCGGCCAGCGCCGGCGCCAGCGGGCGCGCGCGCGCCGGGCCCGCGGCGCCGGCGCCGGCGCAGGGCGCGTCGCCGCGCACGGCGCCGCGCTTGCCCACCATCGCCATGCGCGCCTTCAGGCTCAGGCGCGCGCGCTGCGCACACACACGGAAATCTTACATACTTTTATGAGCTACATTCATTACAAATGCAATTTTACATAATAAAAATATCTATTAAACTATGTCAAAATTAACAAAAAATTGTCTTGCCTACATCTTTACATCTAACGTCTCAAATCTTTTGCATTATAAACACATCCAGACTTTTACATAATACAAAAAAAAAGCCTTATTGGCGTCTGTCTGTCGATTTGTATAGCTACTTTCTCTAAACTACGCTTCGAATTTATTTTCGCTATAATTTAGAATATTTATTTCGATTAGTCTACGTATATTATACATTCCAGCTTACAGTAGTTCAGTAATATTAATATTAAAGGGAAAACATTGTTTTGTTACAAAAGTATACAATCTTAACACTTATAGAAGGTTCCACTATGGCTGAATTATATGCTATATTTAAATGGCAATGCAATGAAACAAACAACTTATAAACGTACCTGTTGATCTTCTAACGCCACTTGTATCCCTCTCCTCGCAGCTTCTAGCTCTTGCATCTGGTGCAGCAGTTTCTTGTGCAGCTTGCGGCGGTGCAGCTTGCACTCGGCGGTGCGCGGCGACGCCGAGTCGTTGCCGCTGCCGGCGCACGTGCCGCCCGCTCGGCCGCCCGTCACCCAGTCCCATCTACACATATAAACAAATATTATCAAACTTATATTTAAAGAAGTATCATTTATAAAACGTGTAATTCAAAAATTATCGTAATTTCCAATAAAATAAAATTAATACTGATACGAAAATTATGACCTAACTAAAAGAAATATAAATTGGCCATAGAAAAATATAATTAAACGTTAATAATAGTCTATTGATCAAACAGTTCGTAAAACGCAAAGGCAGAAACCAGAGACATACTTACATACAAACTTATAAATGAATCTAGTTTCAATCATGCATGTATAACACTTATTAGAATCTATTTCATATATTGCTACTATACGCTTATATAGCTATATTCTTACAAAGGTGCTGATGGACTTGAACATTCACTTGTAACAAAATATTGAGCCTCCGCCGTTTTTAAATTGTTGAACGGACAACAGGACAACGAACAGAGCCAAGCATAGAGCCAAACACCGCTACGAACATTTTCACGATTATTCTAGCGAACGCTCTAGTCAATGCTCGTTAAAATATATTCTTTACGAAGATGTCAAACTTGCAAGCTCGGCAAAAAGCTCGAGGCATATTTATCTTTCGCTAGAATGCTCATATTTTTATACTACTAAACTAGCAAACTAGCCCTAATGGTAAGTGATCACCGTAACCTATGGACGCCTGCAACACCAGAGCTTTCACTTGTACGTTGCCAAGTTTGCTCACTAAAGCTGCCGTTTATTTTTCTGTAAAGTAACATTCGTTAACTGCGGGCGCGCGGCGCGGACCAGCTCCAGCTAGATGAGGTGAGGGGGTGAGGGGTGGAGGGGTGCAGTGACCTGGCGTGCCTGTTGGAGTGCGCGGCGACAGTGTCGAGCACGGCGGCGAGCGCGGTGAGCAGCGCGGCGGTGACGGCGGGCTGCGGGCGCGCGGCGCGGACCAGCTCCAGCTAGATGAGGTGAGGGGGTGAGGGGTGGAGGGGTGCAGTGACCTGGCGTGCCTGTTGGAGTGCGCGGCGACAGTGTCGAGCACGGCGGCGAGCGCGGTGAGCAGCGCGGCGGTGACGGCGGGCTGCGGGCGCGCGGCGCGGACCAGCTCCAGCTAGATGAGGTGAGGGGGTGAGGGGTGGAGGGGTGCAGTGACCTGGCGTGCCTGTTGGAGTGCGCGGCGACAGTGTCGAGCACGGCGGCGAGCGCGGTGAGCAGCGCGGCGGTGACGGCGGGCTGCGGGCGCGCGGCGCGGACCAGCTCCAGCTAGATGAGGTGAGGGGGTGAGGGGTGGAGGGGTGCAGTGACCTGGCGTGCCTGTTGGAGTGCGCGGCGACAGTGTCGAGCACGGCGGCGAGCGCGGTGAGCAGCGCGGCGGTGACGGCGGGCTGCGGGCGCGCGGCGCGGACCAGCTCCAGCGCTCGGCTCGCCAGCGCTGGCGCCACGCCCACCTCCGAGCTGCCGTTCGAGAACAGGCTCTTGCGGCACATGTAGATTATCAGCACCAGGCATCTAAAAACAAAGGTTTTTTCGTATCAGGTCTTTTACATGTGCGAAATAGAAATACCTAATTGGGTGGGATTGTACTCTTGTTTGTGGTTTCGAATCCTACTCGCCGCAGTGGCAGCGGCGAGGCGACCACTTAAACCGCGCTATCCGTGCAGTCAACTATTGTTACAAAAGTTAATTTTCAAATAACTGCCGAGTTGTTTCTGGTAAGAACAATATGGACAGAGCCTTATATCAGCAAGAGACACAGCAAACTTATTCCTAGATATTGCAAGTGTTCATAGCCTACAATAACTGCTTACCAACAGCGTCACCAGCGCATCCGTGCCATTGCTACATCAGTGGCAGCGCTGTCGCGCACCACGCTTACAGCACGTGCGCTAATACTGCACTAAGATATACCGACCTGTCTAGCGCCATGGGCGGCGCGTCGTACTGCGCGAAGGCGCGCGTGAGCGTGTCGGCGAGGTGCTCGCCCCACCACGGCGCGGCGCCGCACGCGCGCGCCATGAGCGTGGCCAGCGCGCCCGCACTGCGCCCGCCCCACTCCCACAGCAACGGCAGCACCGCTGAGCACCACGTTTGTGGGACCTCCGCGTATTGCTGCGGAAACGTTCTCGTTACACACTACATTCCCAAGTGCGTCACAAAAATTGGGAAACAAAAAGCGCGAAACAAAAATCACACAACATAAAGCGTACTCGTGTTTAAGCCTTAGTCACACCTATGACTGTTAAACATAAGCGTTCCTCGATTGTTCAGTTAAGCATTTGTCTCCTTCAAATACGTTTACGTCTTTTTGAAACTTATATACCTTCGAGTGACGTCACTGAAACGTTGGCTATGTAAATATTATGACATGGTTATCTTCTTCCCCCTTAGCCTTTATTATTCCCAAGTCACTTGGGGTCGGCTTTTTTAGTCTAACCGGATTTGATTGGATATCAGTTTTTACACGGAGCGGCTGCCACCTAACCTCCGCACTCGAAGGCTAACGATACCCTAAGGCTAGACCAGTGTCAGGATTAGAGGGTACTGACTTTCCCAATAACGACATGACATGGTTATATTAAATTATAATTGATCGAATGCCTGTATATAGAAGATATTTAAGAAATTTTAATATTTAGGGTGTTTATAATACCAATAGAAGCCACAAAAAATGGATTTAGAATTTTTCTGCGTCTGTCTGTAGCTGCGTCACGCAAAAATTACTACATCAAATTGGATGCGGTTAGCGATAGTTGTGTTGTAGCCGGACAAACTCAAAATTTAGTGTATGTTTCGTCTTGATACGATACCTAGAAGTGAAGTTACAGACGTTTGAGTGGTTTTTAACTGGTGTAGTGCGTGGAAATCTGCATATATAGTAGGTATACAAAACAAAAATATAGAATCTCTCTTAGGACATTTTAGAAACGTATTTGTGAGCTAAGTTTTAGCTTTAAACTCAATAAACATTTTTGGTCAAGCGTGAGTGAATAAAACATCCATTTTTTGTGTAGCTCGACTCAGTTATAATGATTGCATTGCATGAGAAGGTAAACATCAGGACAACATAAGTTGGAAAATATAATAAAATATTTGCTTTTGCTACAAAAAAATATAACATGACATTAGTACCTAACAAAATGTTGAGATTCTCTGATCAAATTACGATAATTATTTACCATGAAATCTTTTTCTTGCCATTATTAAAGTTTCACAAACATAAAAACTTCTATAAACATAATATATCTTCTGTAGCGTAAGAAAAATGAATCAATCACCACAATTGAAACCGAAATATGGCTTTTTGTGAAACTTTGACCTTTAAACAGTTCTCGTGAACACGCCTAGCGTGTCCATGTAATTTCACCTTGCAATGCCGAAGGCACGCCTAGCGTGTTCGCGGTTTATATAGGGCGGCATCGCTGTGAATTAATAGTAAATAGTGGTGGCATCTTCGAGACTTGTTGCACTAAACCTATACAAGGGAGCACTTTTTAGTTTTATTGTAGTCAATACAAAACAGAAACATTTTTCGACGCGATATCACGTTAATAGAATGTGCAAATTGTTTTTGATAAATATCGTGACTTTTTAACATTGTAAGCGAAACAGCGAAATGTGAACTACTTTATATAGTAGACCCTATACTTATATTAAATTTTGATAATGCATCAAAACTACAACACAGATCCTGCTCCATTAAAATACATTTGTAAGAGCTATATACATATTCCTAAAATAATTTCAGTATACTTACAATATCACCCATTTGGAAATAGAAGTATAGAAGCATATCGACGACATTCTCGCTTATAACTCTCAGCTTGTCCGTCGATGCAGTTTCTAATAGTGACTCCGAGGATAACTGTCCATTATTGATCAACTCGGGCAAGTTCTTAGTAGTTTCTCCATTGCTCTGTAGCTTTTTCAGTATGTTGTTACATGTGTGTAGTTGTTGCTGTAGCTCTATGCACTCCTGGTATGCTGTGACCACTTTGGTGTCTGTTTCGCTGGTGATGTTGAGGTAGGACATCATGTGGGCAGCATTGCCGTTATACAGTTCTAGATAGCCGTTTAGTAAGTCCATTAGTTTGCCGGTAGCTAATCTGTGGAGGGAAAATACCGTTATATTTTATACTTTAACCACCTGTAGAATGTACTGCACATACACAGTCACAAAACAGATGCTATTTTGTGACACAATTAAACGGCAAAAAACTGACACATTACCAAAAAGATATGGGATATAATGACCACCAAAAATACTAATTGCACAGCAAAATATGCTTACTAAAATATATCATAACGAGCACCTATACGCCTCAAATCACTGCATTCCGTCTCGGAAGGGTTAGGTTATGTTAGGTTCCTTCTTAAACCTACCCAAAAATAGGAGCGCCGCGGGGCGGGGCTCCGTCAACTTAGTTTGATCTCTTTAAAATATTTTAGTAAGCATATTTTGATGTTCAATTAGTATTTTTGGTAGAACAAAGGCAAAAAATTGAGGAACAGTTAAATACTACCCAAAAGATATGTGCTTACAGTTGTATGTAGTGCATATGGTAAGATCAAAACTAATATTATTTATTTTCAGCCTGTATTGTCCCACTGCAGGACAAAGGCCTCCCTCCCGCTTTTCCACATATCCCTACTATGCGCTAGATTGCACTATATTATCTTTTAATTGTTTGAAACAATCGTAGATAGGTAAAAATAACAGAAATAGATCTCTATTTGACATACAAAGCAAGCAGATGAAAGACAATATTAAATTTAAAATTGTCAGTTTGGATTAAGTCAGCCGAAAGCACATATGGATATGCACAGCATATGTTTATTGCAAATAGCGACAGCATAGCAACTGTTCTAGACGTGCACGTGCGCAGTGCCCGTACTATTAGTTGTAGTTCATTAACCCGAAGACACTACCGGTATGCGTTGCATGGTGCAAAGCTACGCGGCTTTGTAGTACCTTGTAAATAAAGCACGTAACTTAACAGCGTAAATCCTGATCTGGGTACTTGGTGATTACTTTAAGTACACTATACTAACCTGAACCGACAAGTCAAATCTTGGTGCAACGCATTGAGAGCGTTGATAGAGGCCTGAACATTTGCGATCTCCGCGATCTCGCCGTAGAACCAGCCCAGCGGGATCTTGCACTTCATCGCTGACATACCGTATCGTCCTATTGTTGTTATCTATAACAAGTAAGAAAAATAATTTTAATCTGTTAAGTCTTAGAATATTAGAAATAATTAAAAACCTATTATGTCTGGCCGCCAGTATGCCGCTACGACTTTACGACCGTTAATAATATATAGTTAAAACACACATTGAAGTGAATTTATAAGTAAGTGTGTTCCATGATCGAGCACATAATCGCTTAATAATAGGTAGATCGGTATCCAAGAATATTATTTTTTAAATGGGCTGAGCTGTTAGGTTCAATTACTATGCCTATACATAGTATTTGGAATATTTTAACTTTTATTTGAGCTTACCTTCATGTAACGACAGAGCGGAGGCGGTTGTATGTCGGTGACAACTAGATGTTTAGTGGCAATGTCTGTTGCGAACGCCAGCTTCACGCAGTCTGTCTCCTCGCCCGTCACCCATATGTCGATGCATAGCGTCACCAGGTCGGAGCACGAAGGTATGATCTGATGGAAAAACATTTTAATTATGTAATAAGTTACATCAAATTATTTGACTAAATTGTTGAACCCGTTGCAAGTTTGTGATTGATCATTCGTGGGTTATATTGTCGAATTGGAAAGTGCCAATGAACATATAACAAAATTATAAAATTATTTTATTAATTAAAAATCATCATTATTATTCTGTATTTTTGAACTGTGATAAAATCAACTATTATTGAATTATTATTGCAATAAAAACTACTTTTTGTTATAATTTTGAAATATAAGACAATTGTGTATCTACTTATGTTGCTGTCTGTAAGTTATAAAAATAATCTTACCACATCACTCAACCGAACGGTATGTCCAAAATCCAACACGATGTACCTCCGTGCGCCCGAGTGCATTCGCTCCACCACGAGCGTGTGCTGCGGCGGCCGCGTCACGAGCGATGCCCACGGTATACCGCATTGTTCTTGGTCCTGAACACAAACATATTGATGTTATTACATACTCCGTATACAAGAAATAGGAACATAATAATTAAGAGGTTGTATGTATTTATATTAACCATAATAAAAGTGTAATAATTTTTATGTTTTGTAACACAAGTTAACAAAAGATTTGTTAATTTTAGTGTATAAAATATAGAAACATGCCTTTTTCTTAGTGGGATAGGTAGAGACTATATTTGATACAATATTAAAATAATTTATGTATTCTAGTTATTTTGACTCTTAACACATTACTCATGCAAGCTCGTCAGTAACAGGTATTCTAATGATTTTGTTTTTTGAACCGAACGTCACTGGGACAGTTTTCCTTCAAACAGGTATATAGCATTTGTAAACTATTTCATTTACCCTCTTTATTTAAGTAGCCACTTAAATGCCTAAACAACAGTTCTTTCAATTCGGACCGTAGTTATAACTACGGTTGTTTTTTACTGTCCATATATTTTCTAGCTAGACCTTAATTATTAAGATGCTAGAAAACAAAACACATTGATACACAATTTTATGATTATGATATTATGATGTACGAAACACATATTTGACTATATAAAACCTACATTTTGCATTACATATAATCTGACTATCTTGATGGATTAAATGAACATTATTGGAAAAGCGTCCTACATTGTCAGGGGCACGACAGCTTGAAGTTAGAAAAGGAAGCGGTCATATGCAAGCCCATTTTGTATAAACCAAAAAACAGTATAATTTTGAGTTGAATGCACAGATTTTCACCTTGAACATTTTCTCTTCAGAAAATTCCAACTTTTCGTGTGGGTCGCACTCCATGAGAGAACTCTCGACGTCCTCCAAGGAGTCGGGATCCTGAGACGATTGCTTCATCTGACCTTCCTTAACCACATGCCAGAGCTGGCGAGATAAAAGGTATGCTTTATTATCTCTTTAGAGTATGTCTGTTATATTTCTAATTCTATATTTACAAAAAATACAGCTTACATTAATGTTACTCCATTCGTTTCAAATCTTAAAAAAGGAATCGTTCTACTTACACCTATTAAAAGGAAAGTTAGTTATTTCTAGATATACCACCGAAAACAGCACATACTAATATTATAATATTTTAGTGTTTTGGCTTTTATGGAGGAAGGGTGAATTTATTTCCGTGGAAATGCTGAAACGATACTAAAATGCATTCACTAAAAGAGAGCTAAACATGCAAGCCGCGCGGAGAAGCTAGTATTATTATAAATTTGTAGCACCCAATAATTTGCAGTAATTTACTGCAAAAGTAATTTTAATAGAAACTATAATCAACTAGACTTTTCATTATTATAACCATGACTGTTACTTTTAATGTTTTGCTACCGGTTAAATAATTATTTGTTCGTACTATAGTGAGTATGACGATAAAGACAACCTATTATACTTAACCTGAAAACCTATTTACATTGGATGTTTAGCACATTATACATGCTGTGCGATGAAATTCTTCTACGTGTATTGGTGTGTTAATCTCTGTGTTGAATTGCATACCTGTGTGGGGTCGCCTGGTCCCCCGCCGGGCAGTGAGCTGACTACAGCGGAATGGTGGCGAGCTCCGCTAGACTCCAACTTAGTACCGTCTGATGCGACGTGGCATGTCACGTGTAGAGGCATGGCTTCGCTCAGTCCAGCGCTAAAGACCCCAACGCCGTTGTTTTGAGCCCACCACGCCGTAGAGGTAGATGCGCTCTTTGAATCTGTAAAAGAAATTCGGTGTAACTAAGCTACAAGAAGAGACATGCTATGACATTTTAAGGTAATTTGCGACATAAAGCAATGGAAAGCTGTGATTACTGAGTGTATTAGACGGCGAGTACAAGTTACTTGAGAAATTACCTAAAAGCTAAGCTAAGTTCAATACGGAGTATTTAAAAACAAACTGTTTCCAATTAAACGTTACTGTAAGTGCTAAAGGACTTGTGTGATATCTATATTCATTCATATTACATAAACCTACATTACCACTCATTGACTGACTTAGAGAAATAGAAGACATACAAGGGGGAGTCGTAGGAAATAAGTAAATAGCGTCGTATAGAGAATCGTTCAGAAGGCTCGAAAAAAATGCCTGACTTTCGGACCTTCGGTCAGCTGTTGGTGATGGTACCCCATCGGATCTCGAAAACGGTGATATCTACGGGAGTGGTTCTTGAACATAACCTTCCTAAAACCCTGAGAACTTCAAACTATCTGACCTTCAGCCTTCGCTGTACACGCCCCTCCCCCCTCCCGCCTTCCTCACAGATTAAAGCTGATGAGTTTGTTTGGTTGGTTGGTTGAACGCGCTAATCTCAAGAACTATTGGATCGAATTGAAAAATTATTTTAGTGTTGGACAGCCCATTTATCGCGAAAGGCTATATAACATCTCGGTACAACCAATAGGAGCGACGCATCAATGAAAAATGTTGCAAATACAGGGAAAATTCTCTTTTGTGAAGCAGACGAAGTTGCGCGAGTCAGCTAGTAAATAATATGTCAAAAGAACAATTAGGATTCAAAAGTTTTAAGGTTATTACGAGTGAAATGACCTGCTTTTTATATCTTAAATTTTATCAATTTGACGAACGCTTGTTTGCAAATATCATAGGTACATTTTAATTAAATGATTTCAATAAAAGAAGGAAGTTCTATGTTCGGCTGTATGGCTTCTTCTTATGTATGTTCACCGATTTCTTCGTCAAATGCAGACCGATTTAAAAAATACTTTTTGTTTGGTAAGTCATACTTCAGAGGTGAGTCACATATAAATTTTATCAAAATTTATTAAGCGCTTTTCAAAATCTAAAAATATATACTTCGATGACGTGATCTTTTCCCCTCAAACCGCACTGTCATACAGAGTATGCCTGAGAATTCTTAGATAAACGTTCCCTTATTTCTTTAACAGTTACCCTATTCCAATTTGCCTTCATGCGGGCAGCACCTTTAGTTGGTCTACCCATGACGCTAATGAAAATATATGAAATTTCCGATATAGCTTTTGATATCTATTAAATAGATGTCGAATACGAAAAAAAAATCTTTAGCATATTATTATAACAACGTGTGTAAATGAAAACTAAAAGTAATAAAATAAACACTTTTTAATAAAATAAAATAGCCGCTGTCCAAAAAAAGATAAGTAAAATTCCATTAATTATGTGGTACCTACTGATCTGATTCAAATTATACAATATTAATTTTCCAACGGCAAGTCGGCGACGTCATTAAATCGCAATATTCAAGACAACCATCAACGTTGGCTTGGCACCGAGTTCAATCAGATCAGTGGGTACCACATAATAACTAGTATTACATTTGTCTTTTTTTTTTTAAGTGTGCTTATTATTTTATAAAAAGTTTTCATTTAAGTACTGGGTATAATTTAATACGAAATAAAATAAAATGTGCTTGTAACGTTTGCGTTGTACTAATATATTTTAACATTGTCTTGTGTTAACGTAAGTCACACAGTGGTGTTCAATAACCATCTGTCTGCGGCTTTCCTTACTAGCAAACGGAAGCTACAAAGATCATTGGGCAATCCCGATGATATATCGATCTTATGTCAGTAAACAGAAATAAAACATGGAAGCTCTTTTACTGGTAAAAAGTGGCACCACGATAACTACACAAAGAAGGCGGGACTTAATAAAACTAAGGCGCTATGATAACATATTATATAAAGAAAATCTTGACATTGACAGTAAATAACCAGGGAAATAAATTTTGTACCAGGTCACTTTTTTATTTAAAGTTACTTCGTGTGTTGTGGATTATGGAGCATGAACCATTCCGATTATCTTCCCAATGGCAGAGATACGTGTCACATGTAAGAGTATTAATAATGCCAGTAAAACTAAAACTTGTATAATGATATTTACTCTAAAGGGACGATATTATATGTCACGCACGCTCGACCAATGACAGAGCTTGTGTTAACCCGGCGCCGATGACGTGAAAAAAATTCCCCGGCCGATGACATCGGGTAAATTATACCCGAATTTTAATTTGAAAATTTTTCATTAGTTTTATACATAGTTTATATTACATTTTAATTGATTATTGGTGAAACAGTATTTACGCATGTGATAAAATAAAAGATGGTACCAATTTATAATGAAAAATAACTTTTTTATTTATAACACGAAAACTATTATAAACACGAATAAAAATACGTCATGAAAATATTACACTATCACTATCTACTACGGTGGGTAAAACTTACCCGTTTTGAATTGAAACACTTGTATCTCACTACACGAGCGGCGTAATAATGATGTAAACAATAATCCAAATAGAGGGTAGTTGTATCTCCAGCTATACTGGCGGATAAGTAAGATGGACGTCAGGAAAAATAAATATACCCTCTTAAAATCACCTCGGGTAAATATTACCCAGCGTCAACGACGCCGGGTTAAACAAACAAGCTAATAGCTATCTTGCCACATAATCAGTAACTAGTGTCCGACTGAAACTAGTTTTTACGGCCGAAACCTAATTTCGGCTTCGGTCACAGTTTTGGTCGAAACAGAATATTCTATATAAGGTCATGTTTTCGTGGAAAAATAGTGCGCATCAATTTTTTTTTAATCACCGTAATGATTCAGTCCCTGATATTTAAACTAATCGAATAATTGACGAACATATTAGACACAACATATTTCAAATAAGATATGTGCTTTTTGAAACAAGGAATATTTCAATAAATTAATATCTGTACTACGGCTTTTTAATATGTTTACGAATCACATAAAATAAAACGTATAAAACAAATAAAAATCCTGTTTACCTAATATGTTTAGGTATGCAAAAGAAACAATACTATCCCGTCTTAAGAAATAAATAATATCTTCTAAACTTTGGTCATTTTGTATGGCATTTTGTTTATAAACTACAATAAAATTAAAATAAAAGTACAACCACTAAACATTTTCAATGCAAATAATACTCGAAGTATGAAAAAAATGGGATTTTCTCTCTAACTAAAAAAACTGTAGAAACCTGAATTGTGCTACAGCTATTACTAATTTGAATGGACTGATAATTATCCGTATTCATTATTAATTTTTCACTTGTAATTTTCCAAGCAACCAAATATACAACCGCAAAGTTCGCGGCGCAAACACAAACAAGTTATGACACGACTATGACGCGGCAAAACGACACTTCGTCGCTCGCAGCCCACTGCACCGAACATTTCCGATCGCAGCGCGAAACCCGAATTTAATTTCGGTTTCGGCCATAGTTTTAGCTGGATGGCAGCCGAAACTATGGCCAAAACTAGAACTTTCTTTGCCGAAAATAGGCCGAAACCGAAAGTTCGGTCGGACAAAATCAGTAACGTATTTTTTTGAGTTGGAAAATCAATAAGTAGCTGTGGTGTCAATAATTAACTGTTGTTAGTATGAATATATTGCTTTCATGTTTTATTTCCGTTCACTGGGTTATACCAAATTTCTTTATTTATCACCAAAAAACCGCCGATACGTCGGTAACTACCCTTAGCGTATTAATCTAGAACAAAGCTTTTTGGATTCGTGTATTGTCTTATTGGCCAGGATTGGTTCTATGAACGTATTGATGAAAACACATCATTATTAAAGTTTGGAAAAGGAGAGGTTTGTAGTCTTTGTACCGATAATATTGATTAGTATCTTTAATTACTTACCCATGTCTATCGGCACATTGAGCAAGTCCTTGAGCTGGTAGTAGTCTGGGTTCAGGATTGGCACACGCTTGGTATACTGGTCTGAAAATAGAATTTCATTGACAAAATTTAATTTTCAACTATGTCCTGTTTTTCGATTGGAATTCAAAATGACCTTGATACGTTATTATTTATATACATACTGCAAACAAATAGCGCAGTACTAGAATTGTAGAATTAATGCGTCATGCTGTCATCATGGATATTAATAGCCCAAGAGACATAAGAAATAAGTGTGGATGTTATATACTTAAATATTGTAGGCTCTACCAAATCAAAACATCTCAGCACTTGTTAAAGCCAGCTCTATAGAAAGTGGCTATTCTAAATCTCCACACAGCTACATAATTACCAGTGGCTAATATATAAAACAACTACTGTGTGTAAGATATATATTTTACCCATTTTATTTTTAGATGGCATGTGAAATAATAATGAACAGAATGTACCATCCACATTATTAACAGCATCAAGATCATAATGAGATTAATAATTCCAATCGAAAAACATTTCATATTTGAAAATCAGGTTGTATATCAATGAAACTCGATTTTCAGCCCACTGTGCGGGGTGCTTGTATGACCGGTAAGGATATTGGCAAGTGTCACGGGGTTTACATACCGTAGCGACGTCAGTCTTAAGACTAAGGTTGCAAACAAATAAGGCCTGTCTGTTAGCAGCTACAGGAACGTATGATGACTTGAGATAACAATTGTATCACAAGCGCGCTGCCGAGTTTCCAATAAAACGGAGTCACAGCTCACAAAAAAGTAGACCACTAGTTCCTCTGCTAACAGCAAAGCGTCTCCTTAAGCTCTCGATTCCCAAGTCACGTGGCCTTAGACTGTTAGTTTAATTGCAGAACAATTGCAATATTAAGAAAAATATATTTATTTGTAGGTAATCTCTTTATATTTAAATTTTGATACTGCAGTATACTTGCGTTATGAAAAATTATTCATTTCTTTTCTGAAGTTCCTAGGACGGGTACTTGGTATACCAAGGCAAAACTAGAGAGGAAGATAGACTGTCAAACGTAATATAGTTACACAAAGAAATTTTATAGATGCAATTTATATTTTTAATTCATTCATTGGAACACAAAATAAAGTGAATTTATATTGCTATTCTAGAGGTTAATGGGGCACGTTTTATTTCAGTTTTGCCTGACACCGTCGCTTCAATGTGCAGACCCTTTCGTAAACGTTGAAATGATTTACCCAGCCCTAAGCATGATGACATAGTTCTTGCAATACACGAATGCGCGTAACTTTGCCAAAGTCGTACAATTATTGCCACGATTCTTACTTCTTTGCCAGTAAGCTTACGCACACTTTGCTCACAAATACAAAAACATGAAATTGTAATCGCGCGTTTCGAGCGTTCGTGTCTTGCAATAAAATCCTGGAATGTACTTACCCATATCTAGAGGTAGGTTGAGTAAGTCTTTGAGCTGATAGTCAGGCTTCACGACTGGCGGTGTGGTGGTGTCTCCTGCGAGGACACTAGCGTACGTCACAGGAGTGGAAGAGCCTCGACCAAGTTCTGGTACATCCACGGAGAATATTTGGCGTTCTAGTGGCAACCCGTAGAGGCCGAACCTACAAAAATATGTATGTTTTATTGTAAAGTATAATAATAGTACCTATGCGAAGGATAATGTCAGGCAGGTTAAGGTCACATATCGTGACAAACGGACGAATAGTATCGGTATAGTCTAGAATTAAGCAATGTTTGCTTCATGCTAGAATCTTCTTGTTAGAATTCAATCGCGACCAGGCAATACTCACCGGATTGATAATGGTAATCATTATTGTAAGATAATATACACAATAAGTGGCGCTTGTCACATATTAACACAAACGCAGGCGTGCTGCGCCAGCGCCGCGAGCCAGCGCAGCGCGCCCGCCGACACGCACGCGCCCACGTACGGGATGTAACACATTAGTATGTTCTGACCTGGCCTTCAGCAGGCTATGGTAGACATCGGGGCGGTCGGTGAGACACTTGGCGCTGCGCTCCAGCAGCGCGAGGCAGCGCGCGACGAGGTCGGGCGCGGCGTCGCGCGCGCAGGCGTGCTGCGCCAGCGCCGCGAGCCAGCGCAGCGCGCCCGCCGACACGCACGCGCCCACGTACGGGATGTAACACATTAGTATGTTCTGACCTGGCCTTCAGCAGGCTATGGTAGACATCGGGGCGGTCGGTGAGACACTTGGCGCTGCGCTCCAGCAGCGCGAGGCAGCGCGCGACGAGGTCGGGCGCGGCGTCGCGCGCGCAGGCGTGCTGCGCCAGCGCCGCGAGCCAGCGCAGCGCGCCCGCCGACACGCACGCGCCCACGTACGGGATGTAACACATTAGTATGTTCTGACCTGGCCTTCAGCAGGCTATGGTAGACATCGGGGCGGTCGGTGAGACACTTGGCGCTGCGCTCCAGCAGCGCGAGGCAGCGCGCGACGAGGTCGGGCGCGGCGTCGCGCGCGCAGGCGTGCTGCGCCAGCGCCGCGAGCCAGCGCAGCGCGCCCGCCGACACGCACGCGCCCACGTACGGGATGTAACACATTAGTATGTTCTGACCTGGCCTTCAGCAGGCTATGGTAGACATCGGGGCGGTCGGTGAGACACTTGGCGCTGCGCTCCAGCAGCGCGAGGCAGCGCGCGACGAGGTCGGGCGCGGCGTCGCGCGCGCAGGCGTGCTGCGCCAGCGCCGCGAGCCAGCGCAGCGCGCCCGCCGACACGCACGCGCCCACGTACGGGATGTAACACATTAGTATGTTCTGACCTGGCCTTCAGCAGGCTATGGTAGACATCGGGGCGGTCGGTGAGACACTTGGCGCTGCGCTCCAGCAGCGCGAGGCAGCGCGCGACGAGGTCGGGCGCGGCGTCGCGCGCGCAGGCGTGCTGCGCCAGCGCCGCGAGCCAGCGCAGCGCGCCCGCCGACACGCACGCGCCCACGTACGGGATGTAACACATTAGTATGTTCTGACCTGGCCTTCAGCAGGCTATGGTAGACATCGGGGCGGTCGGTGAGACACTTGGCGCTGCGCTCCAGCAGCGCGAGGCAGCGCGCGACGAGGTCGGGCGCGGCGTCGCGCGCGCAGGCGTGCTGCGCCAGCGCCGCGAGCCAGCGCAGCGCGCCCGCCGACACGCACGCGCCCACGTACGGGATGTAACACATTAGTATGTTCTGACCTGGCCTTCAGCAGGCTATGGTAGTCATCGGGGCGGTCGGTGAGACACTTGGCGCTGCGCTCCAGCAGCGCGAGGCAGCGCGCGACGAGGTCGGGCGCGGCGTCGCGCGCGCAGGCGTGCTGCGCCAGCGCCGCGAGCCAGCGCAGCGCGCCCGCCGACACGCACGCGCCCACGTACGGGATGTAACACATTAGTATGTTCTGACCTGGCCTTCAGCAGGCTATGGTAGACATCGGGGCGGTCGGTGAGACACTTGGCGCTGCGCTCCAGCAGCGCGAGGCAGCGCGCGACGAGGTCGGGCGCGGCGTCGCGCGCGCAGGCGTGCTGCGCCAGCGCCGCGAGCCAGCGCAGCGCGCCCGCCGACACGCACGCGCCCACGTACGGGATGTAACACATTAGTATGTTCTGACCTGGCCTTCAGCAGGCTATGGTAGTCATCGGGGCGGTCGGTGAGACACTTGGCGCTGCGCTCCAGCAGCGCGAGGCAGCGCGCGACGAGGTCGGGCGCGGCGTCGCGCGCGCAGGCGTGCTGCGCCAGCGCCGCGAGCCAGCGCAGCGCGCCCGCCGACACGCACGCGCCCACGTACGGGATGCACGAGGTCACGCTGCGTGACAGGGACTGCTCAAACGTCGACTTCCACGGCTTCGGGAGTTGCTTCTCACCCCTAAATATACAGATACAACATAAATATTTCTCTTTACGACAGCTTGCACTAAGAATAAAATACTTTGTTACGCAAATTTAATTCCATAAACATAAATGATTGGCACAAACATCACCCAGATTGCAGCGGATATTCCGTGCTGAAATGGGAAATTTTGCGTCAGACACGCTGGTAATTAATTACGAGTTGTCTACTTAAACCTACTGACGTCGATGCACTTAACAACTAGCACAACCAAAATACAAACAATCCGCTACTGGTTATTAAATTTTACTTTCAAGTAAAATTTTATAACCAGTATCGCAATTATCAGAGGACTATATAACAAACCCTCCAAACGAATACGCTCAATGCGTTGCGTAGCATTATACATTTGTATTTTACGCCCTTTACGCTTACAATAACGTATGTCGCGCGACTTAGATGCGTTTGTATATACCCAGAATCCAAATAATATCTGGAAAACAGGTTCACTATGGCGCATGACAAGATAGAAGTTCGAACATTGTTAATGAAAATAAAATGTATGTGTACAGTAAAACGGAAATTATTTAAATAAAATGCAGCCCCTATACAAAAACGTTAGTTTTATTAGTGTATTAATCATTGTGTTCCAGTTGAACTATTTTGTAGTTGTGTTATTGAAATGGGGCTTAGAAATGGGAGCTTTACTAACAAATAAATTAACATTGTATATAGTTTTCTATATTCAATGTTAATTTATTTGCTTCTTAAGTTGGTTGTAAATTTTAAATACTCTCCTAACGCATAAGTATAAAATATGATGATAAGATTATCACATAAACTAAAGACATTATAATTATAATAAATTGTATACTCACTCGCTAGTAATAAGAAGAATCTTGACGCACTTCTTTGCCACACTTCTGTTGGCACACAGAATGCAGTTCTTGATCAGCTCATCGGTGTGCTTCTCTATAGTTTTCACGCACTCCAATTGTTGAGTCTCCACAGTTTTGTCTTTGCCCTTGTCTGTCTTTGCCAAGCGCATTCTTTGCAGCCTTATAGACACTACCCAAATCAACAAGTCCATCGCTAGGTTTCTCTTTTCGCTATCTCCAGTATTTATAGCTATTTCACACAGCGAGTTCAAGAAACTATTAGATTCCAACATCGCTATCCGTTGCTGCCTTTCCATAGGCACGTCTGTGTGAGGACTAGAGCGAACCGTCAATGAAATCTGATGCAACCAATCGCATCCAATGAAGCCAGCTTTTTTAGAACTGCTGTTGTTACTACTACTCTCTCCAGTTTTGCTTGGCCCTTTGCACATATCCTTCGCAGGATCAAATAACGTCTTAATGTGGATCAGAAACGTCCTGCCCCTAGCTCGATATAAGCGGGGACTAGTCAGTATTAAAGTGCCAGATTGTTGCGTTAGATCGAGACCCGACGACAATAATAATGGTCCCGCTAAAATCTCAGCGTTGTGAGCTTGTAAGTATTCCTCACTATTAACAGGATTTTCCAGGTTAGACATGTCTGCGTCAATAACCGGGAAATGTATCGGTGAATCGGACCTATGGCCGAAGGAAGCGTCTTTCTTATATCCAATACCATGCAAGTTTTGCTTCAACAGTGTTACTAATATAATTGGCAAATTAGCTGAGCAAGCAGAGTGAAGAGTAAATCCAAATTCTATATGAGCAAGCGACACGCTATACGGTAGAGTCAATTCTAGGACGTGCTCGTCCCATGTCGAGGAGGTGTTCTGTAGCCTCCATGTCCTGTTGTTCTGGTGGTCAGATCGGGATCGTTGCGCTGGCGACAGTTCGCACCAGAAGCCCGGCACAACTGCGCTGTAAGGCACTGTTGTATTCGTACCGTAATAACCAGTTAAAGATATCAAAGTTTCTAAGTCTGACAAGTCTAAATCAGTCTTATTGGCAATGATTGGCGCCGGTGTGGGCCCGCACACCTCGTCCCGAGGCGCCCGCTGAAGCATATCGAAGTCAATGTTAGCGAACTCATCCTCGTCAATGTCGCCCGTGGAGTCTTTCTCTCCATTATTCAACGCGTAGAAGTATATCATTCCGTGTTTAGTCGAAACACTGAGTCGCTCTACTGAAGCACAGAACACTACCGATGTAAATTGTCCTTTGGGCACTCGTTTCTCAGATAACGTCTTAAAATCTGGTAAGGAGTACAGTCTTAAACTGCCGTCTACTCCGACAGCGGCGAACGAATACTGGTCATGCTTATCAGCCGGTAATAAGCACAGGTCTACGGGACTCTCATTAAATGGTAACTCTTTGAACGACACTGGATTGTCTTCTAAAGTATATATTGACGTTTTATTATTAATCTTATACAGTATAAAGTAAGCTTTTGCATCAGATTCGATTTTATCGCACGGCTCAGTTACTTCGTCCACCTCCATCTTGGTATCACCGTCATTATCTGTCTCTTCTTCAACTTTGACGTCCTCAGGTTCTATACTCGATATTACAACAAGTAAATGCTCTTTATCGTCCGTTGGTAACAAATGCGTGACTTTAGAATCGTCTTTCAAGTTCAGTTTAGCTGGAAGACTTAAGCACTGTATTGCTATGCCCTGTGACACAGCTTCCTCTTGCGGCGGATCGCTATCGAAACCATCGTTATTACTATTGGTAACAGCTGTCTGCGTTCCGACTTTGCTACCTCCGAACGCGGTAACTTTAACTTTTTCGGTACCATCTCCACCTTCATACCACTTCAAATCCGAGATCTCTAAAGGTCCATTCATATTGAGATAGTGCGTTATAGGGTCTGCTTGCTGCAACACTGCGTCCGTTTGGTCAGCTAGTTTAGTCCCAACAGATTCCAGATTGCCATTCTTAGCCCAGCTCTTCAGCTGTGAGATCTTGCCTACGAAGTCTAACATGGTAGCTTGTCCTGCTTCCTGGAGTTCTGGTAACAAAGCAGTGGGGGGAGGCGGCGGCATCACTTTAAAATGTTTTGGCAATATTATCTTCTTAGGTTCCCATATCTTGCAGTCCTCTTTACTGGACGATGCGTTGAGATTAATAACATTACTAATTTGCTCGTCTAGTAAACTATTTGTGCATTGTGGAAGCTCTGTCTCCTCGTCAGAGTACTGGAAATATATCTCGTCGTAAATATTCGCGTCGTCGGTCCTGGCTAACGTGCAAACTTTCTTACTGCCACCCGGTTTGGAATTGCCACTGCTGTTTGATGTGTGAACTACCGTGGTTATCGAACCAGCTAACGAACTGTGTATATCGTATGTTAGTAGAAACAGCATTTTATTCGTAGTTAAGTTGTTTTTAGCTTCATTCTGATCATTCATTGCTTGAACGCTTTCTTTATCAGCTCCGGAGTCGAACAGCGCTTTGCTGGAGTCGTCTTTAATCGGTTGGTCTGGGTTTGTGCTGTTAGTCCTAGTGATGATCACAGCGCAAATGAGTGAGGGCTTTGTTTTATTTGTGTTCGTTTCCTTCTCTGTGTTTTCTGTGCTTTGTGTTTGTGGATAGACCTCCTGTTGGGACGTCATCCCGACAAATGCCATTGCTGTGAGTTCAACGCCGTAGGTGGCTAGAAAATAATATAAACACATAACGGAAGGTAAATCATACACAAAATACTTAGTAAATACTACTTAAATACTAAATAATAATAATAATATTCTAACACATACACACAACACCATCTAGACCAAACTAAGCAGAGCTTGTACTATGGGTACTAGACAATGGATAAACATACATACATATATACTTCTTTTTTGTAAATACATACATAATATACATAGAAACCCACCAATGAGTACCTACTTATAAAAAAGTCATTAACTCTTGGAAACCCAGCAAAGACGTAAGGCCATCACTCATAGCTATCGCTATATTTTGAGAATCAGTATATATACAGGGTATCCGGTAATTAATGGATAACCTTGAAATGTCTTATAGTAGAACTGAGGGCCGTTCAGAAAAATAAGAAAAAAATTAATGTGTAATAGCTAGCCATACTTTTGACTGTCTATCTATTAGCATAATTAGTGTTTAAAACAACAAAAAACCGATGGAATTCATTCATTTATGGTCGTAGTGTACAAGAAAGTTAAACATAATGGTAATGGTCAAAAATCATATTTCAGGTAATATTTAGGATAGATTGCTTATCATATTTTTTTCTGAATGGCAATCAGTTCTACTATAAGACATTTCAAGGTTATCCATTAATTACCGGACAACCGGACTAACTGAACTAACCTTAGAATACATTATTATAATTAACGTTAGTGCTGCGGATGTTAAACAATAATCGATCTTGTGGGCAAACTGATACTGAACATCTAGTTATACTACAAACTGACCGCAAATAATAAAATAGATTGATTAAAAATAATAAAAAGCAGCGATCGCCTAGTAGGCGATTGGAGTGCCACGCAGGGGTCTTGATTTCGATCCAAATGCATTCCACTTTTTTAAGTTATGTACGTAATAATTATTTAATTATCGCTTGGTTTAAAGGTAAAGGAAAATATCGTGAGGAAACCTGTATATCTTAGAGTTCTCCATAATGTTTTTAAAGATATGTAAAGTCTGCAAACCTACACTAGGCCCTGGCCCTTTTTTCTGTAAAGAGGCCCATGCCCAGCATTGGGCGTCTTTAATATAATAATAAAAATACTTACAAGTATCCTTCTCCAAGCTCGCTGACCAGACTTTATTGCTATCCGTAGCTAATATCCCGCTGAATATCGAGTCGTACGGCGACAGGTGAATGAACTTGACCAACTTGAGTCCGCAGTCAAACCTCCATATGTTGACTTTGCCTTCAGGAGTACCCGTCGCGATCAAGTCCCCCGTATTGCCCTTAGAAACGACCGTGACATTCGGAGAAGGGACCGCACATGAAGTAGCATTTGTCACCTGAGGACGAGAGGTTATACGATCAGCTGACAACTACAAGTAACCGGTGCTACTGTACAAACATATAATTATGAACACAATTAATAATTATTTACCTATTATCAGGTTTATTTACAACAATGACAGCGTACTTTATATATACTTAGAATAAAAAAGGGGCAAATAGGCATTACGAGCTGTGAAACCATAAAAAATAACATAATATGAAAAAAACGTTTTAAATAGTTTTAATCGTTTCTGGAAGCTGTTTCGTCATCAACATGTTATTTGTCACTTCAGGGAGGTATAGCTAATATACATTACATAACGTTATTATATGTTATGGCTGCCGTATATGCGACTGCTGTACATTAAATCTTGGGTTCGATTACGAGGTTGGAAAAAGTGTTATTAGGTTTTTCTGCCTATAGATTCTTAGTAACCGCAAAGAGTATTTTATTAATTTAAGTCACAAAGTTACACTTAAGGAAGTTTTGTCGCCCATATCGTACTGAAATTACACTTTAGACTGTTTCGGTGACGCAGTGGTAGGCAACGCGACTGTCGACCATGAGTTCTCAAGGCTAAAAACCCCGGAAAGTTTTTCTCAGTTTCAGCTCGTAGTCTGTCGCTTCCCGCTCCTTCTCCTCCCCATTTCCTTTCCTAAAGGGTCGGCAACGCGCAAGTGATGCCTTTGGTGTTGCATGCGTCCATAGGCTACGGTGCTATGCTTGTTTGCCATACGTCTATTAAGTTAGACTTAGAGACCCGCCTTCATGACTGCGGTAGGAATTATTGACATCGCAACGTATTTATTAATAATGAACCTATTGATTGGCAGAGGCACACCGGCGGCCACACACAAAAGGATTACAATTATGTCTGGTATTGCAACAATTTATAGTTTATCTACGTTATTTTCTATTTGAACATGTTACCCAGGATCACATAATACTTAGGATTCGTTTTCTTTTTGCCTGTTTATATAAAAGTAAAAAGGGATCTGTACATACAATGTATTTAATACATCCAAATATTACTAAATAGCTTTCCTTTTTTTTACTCTTGAAATCTACTAAGTTAGAACGAGTGGGCTTGTACCAATTGAAATTTTAATATTAACTAGCTGACCCGTCAGATATTGTCCTGTCTTAGACGAACTATAAAACTCTTGAGGTTATAATAGTCGTTAAGTTTTCTGAAATTATCCAATTTTCTGCGCAACTTTCCTAACTTTTTTCCGTAAGAACCTTCTACAACGTATTCGAAACCTTAAAAAAAGGTGATTGAAATCGGTAAAGTCGTTCTTAAGTTATGGCGTTATCAAGGGAAACAGGGATTCATTTCTGTATATAGATTACATCTCTCCCTTTCTCTAAGTATTACACCACATTTCGCCAACTAAGTATTTAGGTTCATATAAGGACGAGCCTATGGCAATATTGTTTTTTTTATATGGAGTAACAATTATTGTAAACTTTTTATATGATAGATTTATTTGATAATATGTACGTGGAGTCAAATAGTAAATTTGACTATGATGACTATAGGAGACGTTAGGAAGCTTTGAAAGACTTTGGAAAAACCGAACATTACATTATTTCAGTAATATTAAAGGAAAAGAGACATTTTCTAAAAACAATAGAGAACAGAAGAGGGAAAATGTTGGGCCACTTGATAAGACATGATACTTTTATAAGAAACATCTTGGAAGGAAAAATAGATGGCACAAGGGGAAGAGGAAGGCCAAGGACGACGTTCATAGATCAAGTGAAAGAAAAGGTAAAAGTTACGTCGTTTCAAGAAGTCAAAGCGCTGGGACATTATGGAAGAGACTCCACCGACAAGAGCTTGGCTCTTAAATTGAAGAAGGAATAATTTATATCTAATAATGTATATTACTTAATTTGGCAAATAAATATTTTATTATTATGTTTCTCTTTCGCGGGTATTTTCCTAGCACGTAAGGAAAAACCCGCAACTTTGGACGGCTCACATGGATCCAACATGCCGAGGCCCTTCGAGAGTAATATTTGTAATAAAATATAATAATTCATGAATCGTATTTATCACGAGATCGAATTGAGAAGATAACTGTCGTAAAATAACATCGCTAATCCTATCCACAATTCGTTTCTGACTCATATTAATTTAGTACAAATACAACTGAGCGTTACTTCGGACACACATACGTCATACGTTTATCCGGTGCTCAGTATACAGATATATTTAAAAACATAAACTCAATACTTGGTACTCATGATATTATACTAACTAATATTATAAATGCGAATGTGAGTTGGTTTGTTATGCTGTCAAGCCTTTAACACTTGACCGATCATCATGACATTTCGCGTACACGTTGTCAGGGGTACAGAAAAGGACATAGGGTACCTTTCATCAAGAAAAAGTATTGTTCCCAAGGGACCTACCCTTGGGAACAGTACTTCTTTTAAATTAATTTCTTGACAAAATTTAGATTAACGCGGGCAAAATCTATTTAGTCTATAAAAGTAAGAAACGGCAATGAATTGCCGTAAATCTTAGAGTTCGAAAAAATGGTTCAAGTAATATGAAAAGGTCACGTGATACCACGTGGCATTGAGGTCACGAGGTCAGTGGTCAAAGGTCATAGTCAATTCGGGGGTATATCGACTATGCTGAGTCGAATAGCGTTGACCGCGAGTCTCTAGCTCTTACGGTTCTTGAGTTGAAAGTTGTATTAAAAACGGACGGACGGACGAACGAACGCACGGACGGGCGAACAAAGCTGTTATATAAGAGGTTTTTCGAACTCTAAAAAGTATATATTTGTTACGAAACAAGGCTTCATATTGTTGTTAGTCATAAACACAGCGACTCGATGGAGTGACATCGGTAGTTGCATGTGTATAGCTAGACAAGGAGGCGGAGTTATTTTCTCGGAAGCATCGTATGGTTATGATCCAACATAGAGATCCAACATGGATTGAAGGTTAACAACGGACATTACAATCGATAACTGATTTATATCAGCATTATAGTTTTATAACTATAACTTGAATAGAAATTGATATACAATAAGTTTTATTTGTGCAGTATCTATAGTTAATCTTCGTTAACATTTTACTTGTGAACAAATGCGAAATTTAATGATCGTTTAAATTTTACAATTACTTAGTAAGTTAGGATAGATTGGTCAAACAAAACCGATATGAAAAGTAGTGATCCTAACTGCAACAGGAAAACAGATTTATTATTTATTGCTTATATGATATATATGATTAATATAAAACAATACTGCTTTTGCACTATTAAATCAGTTTTTACATTTATAATGTTAAATTGTTCAATTGATTTTGATAAAATGGTTGCGGCATTACTTTGTCTGATCTCTCTATCCGAGAATTACTAACTAAGTCACGGTATAGTCAGTTGCACTATTGCGAGATTTTGGATGCATAAAATACTTTTACAAATTTGTTAAATTTTCAGCTGCTTGCTGCCTGTATCTGTACATTGTACGCTTCTTTGCCACCTTGACTAAGTAACAAGTAATTATAATAATACTGCTATAAGATGGTGGTACAGTCAATGACATATGTAAGGACAATAATCAAATTTGTAATAGTATTTTATGAATAAATATTTGCTTATTTTGTCCTTTAGTAGTAAGTTGTGATTAATATAACTATCGTTTAACTGTTACTGCAGTAAAAGATAAGGAATTACTATAACTGTGTATGACAGAGCACTTAAAAATTTCTGAAATGTTTATCGACTTACACAGCCAAAGCCTAGTAAGAGACCGATGGACTGCTACACAGTGGTACCTGGTAACCCGTCTTTCAGTGAGAAGAGGCCCGTTCCCAACAGTGTGACAGGGCTGATATTATTATACTATCGACTTATGTAGTTGACTGTACATATATCGACTGCACGGATGGCGTAGTGGTTAAAGTGGTTGCCTCCGTGGTTGTGGGTTCGATCCTGACACGGAACAAACATTTGTGTGGTCCACAAATATTTGTTCGGAGTCAAAGTATTTTTGAGTGCGTTATTTGAATGTTTGTAAAGTCCCCCGCGACACAGGAATCATTCCTAGTGCGCTAATAGTATTATTAAAAGAAAATATACTCATGGTGTACTTACCGAGATGGGCACGTTGTGCGTATACTCGCCCCGCACGAAGGGGCAGTTGGGCGAGTGTCGCTCGTGCTCCACCCACGGCTCGTCGGACTTCTCCCAGCACACGAGGCACACGAGGCACGTGAAGCACATCGCGCGGTCGTCCCCGCTCGGCGACGGCTGGTGGTAGAAGCCCGCCTGCGCCATGCGAGCTGGCAGCGCCCATCTAGATGACAAACATTTATTTCTGATGAAAGAAATTATGTTATCGTTTTTACCATTCAAAGTCTCACGCAACAATTAAGTAACAGTACATTTGATTGCATTCTAAACTATTAATAACATTCTAAACTAATAGTATAAGTGAATAGCTAGATTCTGACATAGCACATGCATTTAGATTGTGTCATATAACATGTATATTCCCGAAAACGTTTTCAGAAATATAATCATTGTGTGCCAAATATCGCCAGTTCGTTAGGTTCTACGCTGTAGACAGTTAATTTTACATATCTACCAAGAAAACTGCAAGCCTTTGTGTCATACAATAGATTTATAAAAACGTTTGTTTACTATGTACGCCCTTATACTCCGTATAATATAGATTTGGTCCCGTTACACAGAATTCGTCATCTAATACGAACTTTGATGAATGGGTGTGTCACAGAAACAAAGCTTTATTTTACAGAGCATAAAACTTAAAAAATTTGACTCGCAGCTGGGTTTATGTTGATTTAATATTATACCATAGTTAGCAATTCAAAGCAGACTAAGTAAGTAAGACAGCACTCTCGTGTTATAATCAAAAGTCTGGTACTTCTTATTTCTGGGACAATGCACTAACAACTCATGAGTACTATAAATATACAGTCGACTCACTTATAGTCCATGTGAGGCCATCGCTTGAAGGTTTCTTTCCTCTCCGCCTCGCTGTACATGAGCGGCCTCGTCTCCTCATCCCTGGAGCAGGGCACGAGTTCGTTGGCGCGCTGGCCGACCGCCGAGGCGATGGCGAGCGCCGGTATCCGCCGGTTCTGACCCTTCAACTCTTGCACCACGCCCGTGGTCACGAGTCGAAGGGTCGATTGTGGTAGACAAACTGTTACTGTGCTCCACTGAAGAAGTAAATACAAAAGTTATTACTGCTTTTTATAATCGTTAGCTTAGTTAATTCTTAAATGTATAATTTAACTAATCCAAAATTTAAAAGGGACAATAACGGAACAATTTTAAAAAAAAAATATTAATATCTACAAGTCTGTATATAAGCACGGTGCGTCTATATTTTATATTCTACCTTCCCACACGTAGATTACCCCAGTGAAAGAAATATAATTGCCTTGTAATTTCAAAAAAATTGCGCATATCCAATTTTATAAGATAACCTTTACTGAAGTCTATTAAAATGCTATGTATAGGTTTATTTTTATTTACACATAACTAATCCCTTTAAATTAAAACTAATTACTTAAAGATAATGAAAATATCCTTAAATATAATTTCAAATATCACCAACTGAGTAGCCTATGGCGTTTTTAACTTCTTTGTATGTGCATTGTCTTAGCTATAAGCATGTAGAGTGGGTTGAATTACGGGATTTCAGGCACAAACAACAGATAAATGTTGATTTATTATAAAAACCCCATTTAAAACATATACCATAAATATATATCATCATCATCATTATCTCAGCCGAAAGACGTCCACTGCTGAACATAGGCCTCCCCCAAGGTTTTCCACACAGACTGGTCTTGGGCCACCCGCATCCAACCGCTTCCCGCGACCCTTACCAGGTCGTCGGTCCAAATATATATATTTATATATAAATATATATTTTTTTATTAATTACCTTTTGCGCCTTGACTCCCTTCCTGACAGGTTCCACATCGATGGAGTTCTTGAGCTCGTTTATGAAGTCTGACAGACCCTCGATCGAGTGTGCATCCAGACTCTGAAGGCATTGGTATAGGAGCACAGCCTGTTAGGACAAAATAAAACTTATTTAATATTGACACAAGGCCCTTTTAGTGATTAACAATGCGAATTTTTCTAAGAGGTCAGATGTTAAGCAAAACTGAGAGTGTAAATATGAAATATATTTATATATATAACAATTTATAAATTAATTGGTTATCCTTATCATACACATTAATATTTAATGTAATAACACTGCAATTTTCGACACTGGGTCAATTTCAGCTCATTAAAATTTGTTTGTTTTGCTGAATGTAAGCTTTGTACCGAGTAAAATATACTTTATTTACATTTTAGATAGCACTCATTATATTGCGGCAATAATGTAATGTTTTAAATTTAATAAATTAAATTATATAAATAATTTTCACAATACTGGTAGTATTTCATTACTGCTTCTGTAGCCGAAATCTAGTCACGGTGAAAAATATTGTGTTGTAGATCCTTGATTATACGGCGGCGATATATTGATAAATCAACCGTTAATTAAATAATTATGACAATGATTCGTTTAGCATTCAATTACACTTATTCTATAGTCCTTTTGTTTATACAATCAAACGCATACATTACATTACCTACACATAGACCTAACTTACTCATATATTCTGTTAATCGCTAGACTTGAGCAGCCAAGCGACATACTCGTCATAGGTGTTGACAAAAATGGACACTAAATGTATACATAACATTAATTCTAAGTTTTCGATAACCATTCTCAGAAATCTAATATATCATAGGTAATGACATAACAAAGTAACAAACGATTACGTATGATTATGCAAAACAGAATAGAGAATCATTGTGGTGCTTTAGACCGTTTATCACGATCGTATATGAATGCATAGTCATCTAAATACTGAGTCACATTGACCGATTAGTTATTTTGCATATACATAATTATGTTTGGGTGCCACGTTAAGATGTAGGAGGATCCTTTTGACTGAAGGCACTTGCAGGATTGTTTAAAACAGTATTTTAATTTATTATAATTATAAAAGTTAACTAAGTACCTACTGTTTTTATTATCACTGGGGTTCCATAGCTATTGTATAACCAATACATTTAAAAAAAGGTTAGACATGATACATAATTAGGTATTCAAAATGTTCAAAAATTAAATAATTTGTATGCATAGCTGCTTATATTTCAAAATGGTCACATTTGTTTGCCTTCCTCCAACTAAATACGCTTAATTTATTGTGCAATAGGTCGTCAATCGTAGTCACCTGAGCAAGCAAAGGTTAAACCTGGTAAAACCTGGACCGGAACGAAACGGTGGGAGGGTTAGTAGTCTTTATTGTAAGCTAATTTAATTGTATTATTTAAAAATTGTCCAGCATATTCAATACTTCAGATCACTTCATAGTGAGTTTTAAAAGTATAGTGTATCTAGTGTAAGTCACATTTACTTCCAAGTAAAACTTTTATACATATTCCGTTACAAAAGAATAATCTGTAATTTTATAGGTCTATTATTAAATAACACGAAAGTGCATTTTTTTGTTATTTATTCACGTTAGCAAAAGTCAACAAAATTATTCATTTAACTATCTTAGACGCCCTCAATGGCGTGTGTAAACAACAGTAGAAGTAAGTGCCAGTTTAATGTAGAAGGGTCAAGCAGATTTGTAAGGTCCACGTAAAAGGGGGTACCAACTGCCATTTACCATACGCGACATCAGACTCATTGCCGCTATTGCCAAATTCCTAACAATAAATCGCAACAACGCTTTGCCGTACAAAAAGCAAGCCCAATCTTATTTCACAAAACCAACAACAAGATAAGTTGTACGCAATAGAAAGTACTTTCACAGACAAACTGTCCCATAAATCGTAAATAAATCATTATCTTCAGCTATTATTAGCACAATGAGCCTTGACCTACGCGTACTGTGAATTCGACCTTCGACCTAGACTTATTTGAATAATAACATCACGCCTACTACTTTCACAAGAATTAGGCAGCAGCGCATCGAACCTACATTACATATACTGACTGTATGATTCGCGCAGTGATTTAACTAGTCACTCGGCACACACATTTACGGTGTTTGATTACCGCACGGAACTTAAAATTTGCGTGATTCTCTGATAGATTATTTCATTTTTTGTTTCCAATACGAAGAAAGGTAGAGCATGTCCAAGGTTATTGTGTAAAATTAGGATGTCGATCATACGGTAACAGCCCACCTGGCAAAGTACGATTAATTGTACTTTAACTTTGAGTCCACTATCAATATTACTCGAATTACCCTTGTGTTGAGCTTGTCCCACCATGAGTATTATTATAAAAACACACTAGCAGCTCATTAAGACTGCGCCGAGCGAAATGTTCCAAAACAGGCGGTCACAGTTAAGTTGATAAAATCAACACTTTTTATTTAATGCAAATATAAAATATACATTTACCATAATACAAATATAAAATATATATTTACCATAACAGTGAATGTGTTTACAATTACTCCGTGTAAAAAAACTTAATATTATTAATATTTACGCCTACAAAATTACGTAAAATCGTAAGGTCGTGTTACGTGATTTTTAGATTACAACAGTAGAAATCTATCCTATTTTACAGCTTAAACGAAACATAAATAGTTATATTACAATTTGTCCGCCCCAAATATTTAAGTTATTGGTTGACGATAAAGATACATATTTATCAAAAAAGCACTTCAAATCCTCCATACAATTTTACTATGGCGGCCGCGCGCCGATTTGAATTTCGAGCTCTGTCATTCAGTCCAACCGCGTCTTACGCTCGGTGCAGTCTTAAGCTGATGCGTATCTGGTCACTAGAAAATTTTGTCGCGACTTTCATAGAAGCTATTTAACGTGAATGCCATGACAACATTTTCAGGAAGCTTATTTCACTCTTTGGCAATACGGTTGGGCAGAAAGCGTTTCAGAGTTAAGGTTCGACTGTCTAGTGTAGCTTTACAAGATGATTACTTAGATACTTATTTTCATTGATTACGCACAATTCGAGTACGGACATCAAGCTTTCCCCTAATGAGCAGAGGCTTCGTAGCATCAGTAACACGGCCCGTCACTTTATTTTAAAGGTCGTCAATGAGTGAGTGTTATCTGTGGTATTACAAGCGTCCATAACACCCGGTAACTTGTTGCTATCTTATTTAGAAAAGAAAAATGTTTTATTTAAATCTCCATACATACATAATTTAAAAAAACAATAGTAAATACAATTTAACAGAAGGCGGTGCATGGAGATTAAATTAGGCACTGCGTCAGCTATTGTTGCAGTATAGACTACAACGCTGGTATTCTCGCAGGCCTACTAACAATCATTTATTACAAACCATTGCATAATAAAATAAAACATACAAAAATTGGAATAAAAATAATTAATTTAACCTTATAACAATATATTATAATAGTTATATTATATATAATATAAACGTAAATAGTCTATAATAATAATTAGCGTAATATATTATGTTATGCTACAAAACACTGCATGTGAAAATGACAAACAAACAATAAAAAAATAACGAAAAGACAAAGGAACTTTAAAATGTGTTTCCGAACGCCACTTATACTTGAGAGGCTGACAGTACACCATGATCATATCAAGTCACATCTGTCATGAATGTCAAGAAAGCGTCTGCCAGAGTCGGATATTATAAATTTTTTTTTTGCCACCTTAATCACAACTTACACTATAATCGATGTTGTGCCGATTCTGTTTGTGAAACCCAACGACAGATATGGCTCGATAGCGACCAGCAGCGGTCTGCAAACAAACGGGCTGATTGATTGATATTTTTATCATGGTAGATACACACACTGACCCACTTCAAATTGATTTTAAACTCACTTCTTGATAACGAAGTCATTGATAATTTGGCATCGTTACCCATAGCTCATGTTAAAAACATTTATGCGGGCAACACATATAAATCATTTTATGTAACAAGTGAAAGAAAAATTAGTACCTGTTTTGTATTAATATGCCATAATAAAAGTGAAGAAGACAAAGAGAGTGGGGTAAGACGGAGAGTAGTAATTGCTTCACCCGCAATTAATGTAGAATTTTTGACTTAAGACTGCGCCGAGCGAAATGTGCCAAAACAGGCGGTCACAGTTAAGTGAATAAAATCAACACTTTTTATTTAATGCAAATATAAAATATACATTTACCATAATACAAATATAAAATATATATTTACCATAACAGTGAATGTGTTTACAATTACTCCGTGTAAAAAAACTTAATATTATTAATATTTACGCCTACAAAATTACGTAAAATCGTAAGGTCGTGTTACGTGATTTTTAGATTACAACAGTAGAAATCTATCCTATTTTACAGCTTAAACGAAACATAAATAGTTACATTACAGTTTGTCCGTCCCAAATATTTAAGATATTGGTTGACAATAAAGATAAATATTTATCAAAAAAGCACTTCAAATCTTCCATACAATTTTACTATGGCGGCCGCGCACGGATTTGAATATGCGCCGTACGAGCTCTGCTCTGTCATTATCTGTCTTACGCTCGGCGCAGTCTTAAAGAAGACAACAACAGCGAAACTCTACACTTGCGCGCTCTGCGTATTACGGCGTCAGCACTATTCCATATAGAGACAAAGTTAATCACTCTGTAAGACGCTGTCTCGATCTTACACATACAATTAACAATATCCTAGGAGGCGGTTGCAAGTTATGTCGGATAGCAGCGAAGCCTTTTTCTTCGTCCTCCCAGCCACGAGTAAGTTATATTCAAAGCATAACGATAGAACAAGGTGTAATATCACAACATAAAGTGTGTAAACTCATTGCTATCTCGACTACAAATGAATCTCATTAAGTGGTTAATAGGCCATTATTTCTACATCCACTAATATCGTGACACCCACGCTGCGCTAACAGTTTTCATATCGCGGCGAGGTGATAAACAGACTAATGCTAACTGTAATGTTATCAATCATATTGTCAAACTAGCTCGTTTAGGTCTCTTACCCTGTGTGCACAAAATATCATAATTATTTTTGGATACTGCACCTGTAGCGTTATGGCTAATAAGGTAATGGTTTATATTTATTACTTAGAGAGTGCTTTACTAGCGTTGCCCTAGTCCTTCTTTTTATTTACGTGGGTCATACTTAGACTCATACCTCTCCGCGGGGCGACGGAGAGGTTATGTCGGGCTCACCGGGGAATAGATACCCCGGTAATACCGACTAAACCTACCACGGTGTTCCTCGACATAACCATAGACGGCGAGGCCGCGCGAATCGCTTTCACATGGAATCGCGACCCCGCCGCGGTTTCGGCCCGCCGTGTGAAACGTCAGGCCACTACACAAAGAATATTTCCTCCACCGACCCCCTGAGGGGGGGGACAAAGACACGATACAGAGGCGCACGTGGGAACACGCACGCCGCCTCTCGGACCTGGTGCTGATCGGGTGGCGAGCAGGTCCATGCAGCCCACCACCCCCAGTGGCAACTCTAAGTAAAATGAATAGCATTCTCAGGAGATAATTGTAATACGAACTTTGGTGGTAGAGAATGAGCTGAAACGAACAATGTGTTTTTTAAACGGAAACAAAAATTAAGCAAAGACATGTACGTACACATATTGGTTGTCCTGCTCATGTACTCAATAATGCTGTTCACCATGGATGTGACATTCTGCCCATAGAAGTGGAATTAATTATTGTAAAAATTTATAATCATTTTTCCACTTACACTGTTCGAACAGAAAAACTGCGACAGTTTTGCAATGATATTGGCATGGAGTATACTCAACTTCAGTCTCACTCCAAGACACGCTGGTTAAGCTTTTATCCGGCAATTGAAAAACTTTTAAAATGTCATGAGCCATTAAAAGAATCTGTTTTTAGTTTAGTTAAACCTCCACAGTACATTATGCAGTTTTCCAACAATGAGTAGGTATGCCGAGGGTTACCTGTATCTCGTTCATTCAGTAATAGCAATAATTCACACAAATATTGAAAGAGTTTCCACTCTTAGAAAAGAAAACAGTGATGTCGAAATCAGCAAAATTTTGGGCAGTTATTTCATTACTAGAGGAAAGAATTAGAAACAATGTTTGATCTTTAAGAGTAAGGACAATTTTAAAGAAGATGCATGACGAAGTAAAGCACACGAAAGAATGTTCAACTAAAATTAAAGATTTTTATAATGATATCAATGACTATTTGAAAATGTGGATTAAACCATTTGAGGATCTAAAAGTTTTCGACTAGATTGATCTAACCGGGTGTTGTGTGTGTGTAACAATTATAACAACATTGAAAAATCTTTGGTCTTTTTAAAAGATCCCAGTATTGAAATCAACGACGAAAAATTATTTGAATAGTGGATTAATTTGAAAAATTTTAGCACAAATTTGAATCCTACTCAAAAAGACGACAGCTTAAACACCTTGTGGCTAACATATTTCAAGCAATGCATTTCTGAGAAACAGTATGCAGAACTACGGAAAGTGGCTAAATATGTATTTAGTATACCGGATCATAACGCTAAAGTCGAGAGTCTTTTCCCACATAAATTCACAGTGGTCAAAAGAAAGAAATCGATTACTGCCAACAACAGTAGCTGCAATCATCAAAACTATATATAACATAGATATGAAGTGTGATCAATTTTATAATCATCGAAATGCCACCCACACCGTACAAGAACCGTCTCTAAAAGGAACATGTTTCTCAAAGCAACTTTGGGCATATCTCTCCCCACGTCGACGATACTCTTCTGCCACCGTTTGAACCGTTTTTTTAAACATATCCTACACTCATCGGTGAACAATACGGAGGCCCATTGCTCTTCAGTGCAATTAAGATGTTCACGCGCAAATCTTAAACGAGCTTGTCTGTGAGCTGCAGACAGCTTTGGACCATTTGCTGGTCGGGGTGATTGCCGCTTCCTTAAGCCTTCTTCTTATTGTTCGTGCACTCACGTTTACTCCACGCACTTCATTCAGCTCTGTTTTGATGGTTACTGACGTGAGGAAATGATTTCGTAGGGAAGTTGAAACAATAAATCGATCGTCACGACGGGTGGTTGCTCAAGTTCTGCCGGTACCCTTAGTAAGAACCTGTCTCTACAAACTTCACAACTTCAAACAACGAACAAAAAGAACAGCTAGACTCGAACAACAAACATTTGTCGATCACTCCATTTTTTAGCAGTGGCAGTAGCGAAGCGATCTCGGGTACACACGGCTATACATCAAGTTAGACACCCTATATACGAATAACTACGCTACATACAAAATAGAGAATTGTCGGAAAGGAACAGTGCATAGTGGTGTCGATGTAATGGTAAGGATAGAGCGTAACAAAAATATAACGCACTCTCTCGCACGATTCGCAGCGTTCAACTTCTAATAGTTCAAAGTCCAAAAGTCTAGGTTGATGTGTCGCTGTGTGTACCACTACACCATCCGTGCAGTCACTACATTATTGAAAACTACCTGTCTAACATACAATAATTCCAATCTTATATGGAATCTTATGGAATATATCCAGAACTAGAATATGCCTAACATAACAGAATGAAATCTAGGATAACATCCAGGAAGTGTAAAAATACTTAACACGAACCGTGCCGAACATTAAAATACACACTTTTCCTGCATGATGTATCAATGAATTCAATTATATAAGTAAATAGTTCCACTCAATTTTAAATATGACATCATATATAGGTACATATATCAATATTGCAATTACATACATATAAGGTGTATAAACGTACAACCTACATTACCTTAACGGATAGTCAGAAATGCTAACAAATATTATAAATGCTAATGTGAGTTTGTTTGTTTGTTACTATTTCACGGCTAAACTACTCGACCGATCATCATGAAATATCGTATTCACATTGTCAGGGGTAGGTACAGAAAAAGGCACAGGTAACCTTTCATCCAGACAAGGGTACTGTTCCTAAGGGACAGAATTTTATTGACAAAATGTAGAAGCGAAGCAGCGGGCTAAATCTAGAATTTAATATAAAATGTTTAATGCAATTTCTTTATAGACCACGTAAATGCCAATAGCCATAACATGGAAAACCTATTGCTGTTTAAAGGAATTTCCTAAAACCTAACATTTCTCAACACGGGAACCGAATACATGCCTTCTAAGCAGCTAAGCGTAAAAGCGCAGGGCCAACAAGGCTATCTTCCGGATGGCCACGGAACGTACACTTCAAGCGAATACGTTTAGCGCACAAAGATAAGTGTCTACGTCATAAATATACAAATGTATGACGAAACGCAAAGCGCGGCTCCTAATCGCTAGGAGCGTGTTTCGAGGCTCCCCCAGTTACATTTACTACACAAAGTTAGTTCAATAAACAGATAGGATACTAAAAAATAAAATTACGTTTTATTAGAGCTCCAAATAATAATGAAATAATTTATTTGGCCAATAGTTTTTTTTAAAGACTGGCCCTCTAGGTGTAATTTCTGTGAGGCGGGGGTTTTTACAAACATTTAAACAATGGACACAAAGCACACCCAGACTCAAAACAACTATTTGTGAATCACACAAATGTTTGTCCCGGCGAGGCGACCACTTAAACCACTACGCCATCCGTGCAGCCTAAGTATTAACGAACTAAGAACAACTGAACACCTGAATTCAGCGCACCAAGACGACGCGCTCATGATTAAAATCCCAGATTTGAAACTAGTCAGGCAAACTCAAAAACAAAACGCGAATTTATTCTATATATTAATACGTGAAGCAAAAGCTTTGTACCCCTTTTTACGAAAATTGTGCGGACGGAGGAGTATGAAATTTGGCATTCATATGGAAAAGGAATAGCAAATCCTAATATTTTTATAAAATATGCATTAGAATTACATTAAATTAATGGAAAACACACGCACACAATCATGCATTTGACACAAGCAGTCGAATCAGGTTCGTAGTATTTCGGCATTGTTCGGCTAATATCGTATAATTCTTTATAACTATGGTTACATATGTATGTGAAGTAGATGATTGTATAAAATATGACTATAGGGGTATAGTTATAGACATTAAACCTTAATAATGATCAAACCTAAAATTTAAATTAATCATGGTCGAATTTCGATCACTTGGCGACCGCTAGTATATATTATTACGATTATGTACACACAGCGACACATCAACCTAGACTGTTTGGACTTTGAACTATTAGAAGTTGGTTCCTGTCAGATTAGACAAAAATAATTTGTGACCACAACAAAATTCGTCATAACAGTCCCAAAACAGTCGAGTTTCGCACATTTCAATGGTTCTATGATTCATACTGATTTCATGTTAACATTATCATTCTTTTAACAATATAGAGTATAGACGTACAACGTCGCCGGAATTTTTTACAATACCTTATATACACGGGCTATAAAAAACAGACCCGAAACATCTATTAGTAATCCAATAATTTCTTTTTTAATTTTTAGATTTGAACCTAGTACACAAAACGCATTGCTCAAAGTCAGATGATAACTTTAAGAATTGTCTTGTTTGCGTAGTCCAATTTACTTATATCTATACTAATATTTTAAAGAGGAAATATTACTTTTTTGTTTATTTGTTAATTAGGATTGTAAACAAAAACTACACAACGAATTTTAAAAATTCTTTCTTCATTGCAACGTCGTCACTGTAACATAGTAACTAATAACACGTATATATTTTATAAAAACAGTACTGTTACTAAAATACCTTAACCTACTTTTACGCGAGCGAAGTCGCAGGCAAAAGCTAGTGCAGCTAATAAAGTAAGTAATATAAAGCCAGGAGAATACCTTGTCACTTATTGTGTTAATTGATAACATAATAGTTGTCTTTATAAAAACAACTTTCGCACTGTGGATCAAAACCTGTGTGGCCATAACAAACATGCAAATAGGTACACAAAGTACACTCAGACAAATGCAATAATTTGTAGATTTCATAAATAATTTCCCTATGTGGTATTTGAACCCATAACGCCCAGCACGGCGGCAGAGAAGACGATCCCTTGCCAGATTCGCTATACATAATTATTAAAAGCGGAAAATGTTAATGTTACTTATATGTATTATTATGTGAAGGATAGGAAACAACACGTGATTCAAGTCTTTATTACTTAATCACGTGTAAACCGCTCAACGGATGTAAATAAAAGTTAAAATTAGTTCATATCTTGCATTACCACTTAGGATTCTTTACATCCGGTAATAGCTTCCCGTTGGATGGACACGGGCGAAGCCGCGGGTAATAACTAGTTTATGCTATAAATAACTCCTTCACCCCAGTAAGACGCTTACTAGAGCAAAACCAAATAATGTTCATAATTATGTAATATCTTTGTCTATCAAAGAGACCTTTAGTGCATATGGCAGTGGGTCCCAGGGCTAAATTACTTATTACGAATAATATTGTACAGGATCCCATTATGGTTGGGTGAATGCTAATTCGAAGAAAATTAGCAGGTAAACAACTATTACAATTGATGGAAATATTTATGAGGTTCGGTGACGCAGCGGTAGTGAATGGCGACTACTATGCATGAACGGGTTTGATTTGCCGGTCGGGAATTAGGCTGTTTGATTTCTGTAATTTTTTTTTGGAGTAGGATGTAGTTTGTGATGCATGACCTAAAACCGTAGTTGGAGAAATATGGATAGCTTTATATTGGTAAGACATGAGAATATATATGTAATTTTGTTTAAAATAACCACTGCATTACCTAGCTAGCTCTGCCAGTATATAAGGTAATACTTAATATAATTATATACTTATACTAGCTGACCCGAGCAACTTCGTCTGCTTCATATAAAATATGAGATTTTTTTTCATTTTTGCAACATTTTTCGTTACTGCTCCGCTCCTATTGGTCGTAGCGTGATGTTATATAGCCTATAGCTTTTCTCAATAAATGGGATACGCAAAATAAAAAAAAATTTCAACCGAACGAAATCACTTTCGAACCAGTAGTTCCTGAGGTTAGCGTGTTCAACCAACCAAACAGACAAACTCTTCAGCTTTATGATATTAAGTATAGATAATACAAATGTGGTGTCCAAATATTACAATGTTTCAAACACATGTTATGCTACATAAAAAAGCAGCATTATTCTAATGGTAATTCGACTTGTATTTACTGATACACTTTTAGAAAACAATAAAATTTTAGATGCTGCTGTCAATGAAAAGAAGACCTAAAGAAAATGATGTAAAAATATTATTTGATTGACTGTCCTTCCTGTCTTCCAACTGTCTTAAATATGTTTTAATTTATTTTATTTTCTATTATCTTTACACTGATAATACTGGATGCAATCAATATATGCTCATGGGGATTAGTAAATTAGATTTATTTGTCAACAATGAAACCTTTGTTGACATAACCTAGGGTTCAAACTTCCTCATGATTGGTTGTTGTATCACTAGCCACTAAACCCACCATCTGACTGCTGTTTGTTTAGTGGTATGGGCTCTGCAATATTCCTGTTATGTTTTATGCTTTATTCTTTAGCACAACACAAAGAGCCAGCACTAAAAATATTTAAAAACATTACCAACAATTTACATTGTGTGTTACTAGCACTCCTGTTAAGCGCTCAACTACACTATATCCTTGTAACAAGTGGTTTCACAGCCATAGTACAATAGATGGAAATTGAATCCACAACATTTCAATTGATGCCTGATCAAATACAATGGGCTTCTGCCAGTTTTAATGTATGAGAAAAATTACAATTTTGTTAGGTACAAATGGTCAATGCATGTTAAAAATATTTGTGCAAGGCTAAACCTTGCCATAGAATGCCTGTATAGATGAACAACTGTAAACTTAACTCAAGTTATAAAACTTAACACTTAAATTTATAATTGTTACACCAAAATGTTGCAAAAAAACATATAGCATACATAATAGCAAACCCAACACAGTTTGCTAATGTAGCAAGTGTCAATATACCATGGACACTTGCTTTTTCTAGAAGTATAGAAACCAACAACATTATCATAACTTAGTTGTTCCACATTAAAATAGGGACTCTACTATGCCTTATCAATAGTATTGCTGACTCAGTCAAATTATTTTAAAGAGAACTAATTTACAAAAACATTGTTAGAACAATAAATTATCACCTAATGAGAATGTTGACCACCGTAATTATGAAAATGATAATGTTAGTCATAGATAAAGAGGCAAAAATGATAACATTGTGATAATTGCTCTACTTCACTGTATATCATACGAACTGCAATGGATAAATGCGTAAGTGTGTTCAACAATGTTTATTGCTCAGATGGGGTAACAATTTATACGATTGTCATGCTTGTAGCACTAATCTGCACTTAAGCTGTGTTTGATTTACAAACACAAAATTTATGGAATCTATCAATATTTTTATAGGTATATCAGTCAAAGCTGTGAGTACATTGAGCTTCGGGCTTCCTTGCCTCTTCTGCCAGAGTGTGCTACAAGTTTTTAATAAAATAACACCCACACCTCCTCATGCCTCACAAGTGTGGGATTTATATTTCATTAAAAACATTTGTTTTCCCAGCATTAATAAGAAACCTAGTCTAATTAATTGTTAATACTTATTAGTTATTTTAGTTTAGAATTGCAAATTTTGTAGTAACTATCTAGCCATGTAGAAGATATAACAAAGCATTTAATCAATATAATTTTATTAAACACACCTATTTATCCTTGAAACAATATAAAAAATAAATATATTCATGATTTTCCTCTTTGTAGAATCATTTATGTTAATAAATATAATTTGCTGACAATACAAAATGACCATAAAGTAAGGTTAAGTTAGTATAACATTGAAATTTTATGTTTTTGATGTATTTTTATTTAGTTAGAGTTAATCCCTAACATCAAAAGGACCAGGAAGCTGATTATCACAAAAACAAATTGCATAACCAAAAACACCTAACATTTATGTTATATCTTAACAATGATCATTTAAACTATTTTATTATGCTTAAAACATAATTTAAACACAGCATAATGCATTTATTATCAACATAGATCAAGGTTTATATAGGGTTGAATCCTGTAGCCAATGGTAGATTTCTGTGATAGTGGATAATGCATATTATGTGTTTGTTTAAACAATAGTCATGGTAATGCATTCATTAATATCTCCCTAAAGCATATAGAAGATCTTTGAGGTTTGGAAAAGATTGAAGTAAGTATTACTGATAGGAGTCAACATACCTCTGATAACACAAGTTCAACTCTTATGCTTTTGTCTGGTTGGGAGGACGGCAGCGGGCGCTGCAACGCCGTATGGAGGAGTAGAACACCATTGTAGTCGGTACGGGCACCAACTCCACTGCTATCCCACACGAACACACGGTCCGCACCCGCTGCATACTCGACTCCAAGCGTGCCGCCGTCATCTTCAAACACGAGATAACAGTTCAATCCGGCATAAATGGAATTGTTTATTGAGAACTGTCAAAACGAGAAACAATGTAGGGCACTGAAAAAAGACACTGCCAACTATCCGTGACTATAATTATCCCTAAACCTACTAAAAAATACACGATTCAATACACAAATCATGATAAACCTTTTGTTCGTAAAGAAATAGCGTCTCACTTACCCGCTGACAGACAAGAAGACTGCAGTATCACACCCGAGTTCACATCCAAAACGTGTACACCACCTACGTCAGTCTTCACCAAAATTATATTTAAGTTACTATGATAAGTTAGAGAAGTAACAGGAAAGTTCATACGTATATAACCATCTTCTCGTAATATCAAAGAATCATCGCCCATCGTGGCCGTGAACACATCTGTCTACACTACGTAAACGCCATTTGTAATTGTATTTTTTATGTCAAATATTTTAAGAATAAGTGGCCAGGTACAAAATTAAAAAAGGTAAGGTAATGCCGGTTGTCTATGTAATTGTCCAAATTTTATTATACGATTTAAAGAATTTTGTATGATCTAGGCATTTATCATATTTAAATGAAGGCTGCAATTTTATTCATTTGTCTAAATAAATCGTATCCTAATTACGGTGTATTTAATATTAAAAACCGCTGTTGTATTATACATTGCCATATAGAAAAATATTAACCATAAACAAGAAGCTGTAATGGTCAATCAAAAGGCAATGACAAGCACATTACTGCCACATCCATTACTTACATTATAAAAATACTCTACCCCAAAGAGTATAAATTGTCTACCCCCATGGGCGTTTCACCCAGTAAATCCTATTCCTATATTTTATATGCAATATTACTAATAATTAATTCAAGCTATAGTCTATTAGATTTAAAATTTAGTACGGAATTATTAATGTCATATTAATTACGTTGTATTTTGTAATAACGAATTACACACCAAATAGGGAAGACTGGGGATACTTATTCCCCATTTTGGTTTTTCATTATTATCCCTTAAAATAATAAAGTATTGCAGAATATTTTTTTATATAATAATAATATAATATAATAATATTCTACCACATACACACAACACCATCTAGCCCAAACTAAGCAGAGCTTGTACTATGGGTACTAGACAATGGATAAACATACATATATACTTTTATTTTGTAAATACATACATATTATACATAGAAACACCCATGGTATTTATATTATATATTATAACATCGGGATAGATCATTTAGTTTATAAGTTACACCGTTTTGTTTACAATGGAGTCAAAGTAGCAAACAACATTTTAAAAAATTCCGTAAAAAAATATTTGGATTTTTAAAATATTTTTCTGCATTAACATCAAATAAATTCACGGTGATAAGAACGAAGCCGCTGCCGCGATATCACTTATTGCGGAAATCAAACTACTGAACGCAACAATAGACTACAAGTTATCTCAAGAACAAGAAACGGACGCGGAGCTACACGATTGCATGAATAACACTAAACTGAAGTTTTCCCACGTAAACCTACCGGGAGTCGACCGAACTATTTGGTGTGAAATATCGACAGCGAACATTCGACCATACCTACCATTGCCTTCGCAGCCTTCAAAGCACAACACGAACTAAGTCACCCCGGCATTCATACATCAAGAAACATAATGACAACAAAGATTTTCTGGCCATCTATAAACAAAGATACAGGTAGAATGGCCAAAGCGTGCATCAGCTGTCAACGAGCGAAAGTTCATCGACACGTCATTAGCCCGCTCGGCGAGTTTCAACAATCATCCCGTTTTGAACACCTGCATGTGGACATAGTTGGGCCCTCCTGCCATCAGATGACTATCGATACTTAGTTACTATGATTGACCGCTGCACTAACTGGCCAGAGTGATACCTACTCGTGACGTCACCGCTGAAACGGTCGCGAAGGCCGTGTACGAGGGATGGATATAGCGGTTTGGATGTCCCCTGCGACTTACTACAGACCAAGGGAGACAGTTCGAATCGTCTTTATTTCTTGCTTTAATGAAGAAATAGGCGTCACTCGAATATGTACTACTGCATTTCACCCGCTAGCTAATGGGAATATCGAACGATAGCATCGATCTCTGAAAGCTGCACTGATGGCAAGAGTAGTAGTAGAGTATAGTAGACAAGTAGGATCAATGAATTACCTACAGTATTACTAGGACTTCGCACCGCCCTACGTGAAGACTCAACCGTAAGCCCGGCCCTGATGACATACGGATCAACGGTACGCGTCCCATCTGATTTCTTCGCACCTACCAAGCCGAACATTGAAGATGCGGCATTTGTCCATCAGCTGACTGAAACAATGTCGTAATTATCAGCAACATCAACAAGGCGAGCGTCAAGGTCAAACACATTCATATACAAAGACTTCGGGACATGTACACATGTGTTTGTGCGCAACAACACCATGCGTAGACCTTTCGCACCTCCATACGACGGACCATATCAAGTACTTCAACACAGTACCGACGGCAAGCATTTCACACTGCAACTTCCGCTTCGCACCGCAATAATTTCAATCGACAGATTGAAGCCAGCCCATCTACTCAACGATGTAGACATGCCAGAAAACACAATATCAACAAACACGCCAGCCCCGGACTCATCACCCACACCAATGCGGACAACTTCATCACCTTCACCGCGAAATTCCTACGTCACCAGATCCGGCCGCGCGGTGAAACAAAACGTACGCTTCGCTTAGGCGGGAGTGATGTGGCGTATGTAGGTACCTATATACGCACAAGCAACATATAAGTTTATAAGGAACCTGGAATCGAACGGAGCATCATTCGTCTAGCCGCGCCGAAACCAAGCGACGCGCGAAGGCGATCGAACGGAGCATCATACGTCTAACCGCGACGAAACCAATCTACAGATAAGCGTTATAACAAATTATATTCAGAGAGAAGAATGACAACTTCATACAAAATTTGTGAGGAATTTTTTCCTTAGCGTCTTGCGCCATCTATTTGCAGACCGCAGAAAACTATCGTAAATGTCATGTTTGTGTAAGCGCGGCAAATTTAAAATTAGTAGTGTGTAGGTATATAATTATATGGGTATGTATATACATACCCATTTTTCGAAGAGTTCCCTGAAGTTATTGAGTATGCTGATTTAGATTTGTTATGTTATTCTATAGAAATCTGGTTATTATTAAAATCAGCGCTCACATATTCAAAGAAAAACTTAATCGAAAAATACAGTTTAGAATTCAATAAAATATGTACATAACTTTATTATAAAAGGTTTATTTGTGATTTTGTGAATAGAGCAATACATTTAAATCTTACTATGAATATAGGTACATGTGCATAAATACTACATCCGACTGTTGACTGTTTTATTGAAATTCATATTGTAAAACAACAAAAACAATGTAAGTCACTTTCTCACAACTTGAGTCTATATCTCACAAAATAACACTTGATTTCACCAAAACACTACAACGGAGGAACAGAGTGCTCGACTCAACGTTTTTAATGCAGGAGAAATTAAAACTAGTTCATTTATCGAAAATAAACCGAAATTACAAGATAAACGGTGCGCAAGCGTTGGCAGACATTTTTCTTGTAGTGTTGCCAGTAAATGACACGAAATTAATTGTAAATTAATATTTATATATTGAATTATCTTTTTTATACTGCGATTATGATACTTTGCTCTATAGTTTATTTATCAAAAATATAATTCATAATTATTTCTAAGCTTTTTACATTGTAGGTAGATAAATAATTAAAATAAAATAATTTTTAAGCGGTCGATACTTTGGTGTTGCAATATTTAAAAATAATAAAATTCAGCCCCTAGGTATAAACTTAGCCCCATACAGAGTTGACAGGGCCTGGGGGGGGAAGTTGCTCTCTGATTTTATACGTGGCAGTAGCTTCAAAAAGTGAGCATTCGAACGTTAAAAGCGAACCGTGTACGTTGCTAGATAAGCTCGCGTCCTCCATCCGTTTCCATCGCGAGTACAGGTCGGTTCACGAAAGTTGACCACAAATGGCGGCCGTCGCGCATATGTACATTCACGCGACGCGCGCGCACCAATGGCGCCGCATTTCCACGGGGACCTAAAAAATGATTTCTGCGCCGTGGTCATCTTTCATGAACCGACCTGTAATTGTGATTATTGTAATTTGCAAAGTTGATAAAATAATTAAAGAAGATTACTACTATCCATTGGCGGTATTATTTTCGGAATCCTTGAACATATTCGAAAAGGAAGGCGTGCCCGAAAACAACATTACGAATCTTTCGCCGTCAAATATTTTTTAGTTAAATCTTTCCAAACAAACGAAATGTCTAATCTTTCCTTTTTATTATATAAGTACCTATAGACAACTGTGGCGTAACATGGGAGAGGCATACGTCCAGCAGTAGACTGCAACAGGCTGATTGATTGATTGATAGACAAAACGTTGACCTGTTCAAGTAAAGATACGGGAGTAATTATGCGATCAGTAAAACAAATACATTGTAAAACACTTTTATTGCAAAACACTAATAACAAATTAGCTTAAAGAGATTAATATATTTATTTGTTTAACATGATACATGATATATTTAACATTTTCTACTATACTAAATAAATTGATGAGATATATATATAATAACAAAACCCCGGTTTATCACAATTACTAGATCAATACGTACCTAACAGGCTAAATAACTTGCGTATGTGTTACTAATATCAGTACATTGATAAACGGTAATAAAGGCAATTCTCTAAAAATAAGATTTTTCTTAAAAGCACTAACTTTTTATGCGACTCAAGGCGCCATTAGCGTCATCTATCGTAAAAATTCAGTAACTATACCATCAACAAGGCACAATTTTATTTTACTTAATTATTTTGTTATTTTAAATTTTTCATTATGGGGTTTCTATACTAAAACGGTATTTTATATAGGTTTATATAGCTGCATAATAAATCTTTTCTTGTAGCCTAAAAGTGTAAACAGTTAACACCATATAAATAAGAAACCCAGAAAATAAAACAATATCTAAAAATAATATATCCATGGGCCATTAGCTAACTTGGCTTCTTTTAAGAATATATTTTATATAATTATAGACACATTTTATAGAAGAAAAATGTAAGTAACTTAAAAAAGAAACTATATCATTAAGAAATTTTATCAACAAATTATTGTTTTTTTATTAATTTGTTATCTTAACACTTTAATGTTCAATTACTTATCGCACCCTTAATAAAACAGAGACTTATCTCAGTATTTTGGATTAAACAAATTTTAACTCTATTGCAAAGATTTAACACAAATATAATATTAGAATTTAACATATACAATTAGAGTTCAAATTGCCTTACTTTTAAATTTCGAGTTAAGTCGCTGTTTTATTAAGAGTGCGTTATGTTGTTGACTGTAGGTACACATAATTCTTCAGATTTGTAAGAAAACATTCAGTACAAATATGCAAGTATTAACTAATTATTTATTTAGGTACAATAACCAGTGTGGCAAACATTATTTTTAAGTACAACTTAGGTACCTTTTTATATAACTTTCTATATACCTAATCTAATAACAACAGTAGCTTTAGTAAATTTGAACTTGCAATATTATTATATAGGTTAATATTTTATAAATGAAACGTGAAGCACAGAACAAAATCCAAGAAACAAAACAACGTCATCCCATTTTATAATAGTGATAAGTATCTATTGTCGTTATTGTGAGCAGCGATAGCTCAGTGGGGAGACTGACAGATGACAGACTGCAATGCAGAGGGTCTCGGGGTCGAACCCACGTCGCGCACCTCAGCCTTTCGGAAGTTATGTGACTTTTCGAAATTATGTGCGTATTGATTGACAATTATCGCCTGCTCCGTGCCTCGGAGAGCACGTTAAGCGGTCGGTCCCGGGTGCCATGAACGTCTATGGCAGTCCTTATAGGGAGAGGGTCGGCACAAAAGATCCCACTGGGTCGAAGTGTCGCCGGTCTGCACTGACTGGCCCCCACATACGATACGTCTATTGTCGTTTACATTTTATTTTATTTATAAAGCATTCTTCTATGTCCCACACAGGCAAAGGGGGACGAATGAATACAATGCGAGAAAACAGACGACGCACTTACACATACGAGTTTTGTACAATGTGGATAACATGCGCGGATTTTATGCATCGCGTGATCAACGTGCACAAGTTTCTATATTTAGGCGTTTAGGCAGTAATAGTCCGACTAACCCTATACGCAAAGCTTTCGAATAAAGCCTAACAAATACACTGCAGGCAATGCATTAGTCCCTGTGAGTGCATTCGATAACGTACGTCGCATTGCCCTGGGTATTTTTGTAAATTTACTTTGCGGCTCTTTAATATTAATATAGTAATATAATGTTTTATGCTGTGCACAAGATACAAGCATAACCAATTTATTATATTGTATGGGTACTTCTATGTATGCCAAAAAGCAGGTAAGTAGGTAATTTGTAAAATTAAACAATTTTATTAAGATAGCCTATTGTTGTGTCACCAAAATTTCGATACCTTATAGGAAGACTGATTATTCTTGATAATTAATAATAATAATATAATAATAATAATAATAATATAATATTCTACCACAGACACACAACACCATCTAACCCAAACTAAGCAGAGCTTGAACTATGGGTTCTAGACAATGGATAAACATACAATTAGGTTGGTACCACCTCGTTACCTAGTTTATCTCTATCTAAAATTCGTTATCCAGCCGTCTATACTTGAGATCGGTACGGTCTTCTTCTAATATACCTTTATGAATTCAAGCTTATACTTTTTGGTTGACATTTTAACAAGACACTGTTATATCCTTTTTATTGAGCCATGGTTGTTCCCAAATTTCAGAATGGCATTTTATAGCGTTGTCATTAGGTTTGTCAGTTTCTTTAGCTATAAAGTCAATTCTAGTTAGAGAGCCCGCCACTACTTGAGAAGTTACTTTGTCTACTCTGATTACTTCATGCTGACGGGTGATACCAGAATCTGAAAGATATTTCTGCAAAGATTCTTTAGCTAGCTGTTTATACTCGGGGTCATTAGGGTCTTGTTCTCTACTACCTCCAGGAATCTGTCTTTTTACTCTTTGATGGACATTTTGACAAGACACTGTTATATCCTTTTTATTAAGCCATGACTGTTCCCAAATTTCAGAATGGCATTTTATAGCGTCATCATTAGGTTTGACAGTTTCTTTGGCGAGAAAGTCAATTCTAGTTAGAGAGCCCGCCACTACTTGAGAAGTAACTTTGTCTACTTTGATTACTTCATGCGGTTGGTGGTTACCAGAATCTGTAAGATATTTTTGTAGAGATTCTTTAGCTAGCTGTTTGTACTTGGGCTCATTAGGGTTTTCTTCTGTAATACCTCCAAGAACGTGTCTTTTTGCTCTTTGATTGACTTTTTGACAAGACACTGTTATATCCTTTTTATTAAGCCATGACTGTTCCCAAATTTCAGAATGGCATTTTATAGTATCGTCATTAGGTTTGTCAGTTTCTTTGGCGAGAAAGTCAATTCGGGTCAGGGAACCTGCAACTACTTGAAAAGTAGCTTTCTCTACTTTGATCACTTCATGAGGTTGTTGGTTACCAGAATTTAAAAGATATTTTTGTAGAGATTCTTTAGCTAGCTGTTTGTATTTGGGCTGAGTAGGGTTTTTTTCTGTAATACCTCCAAGAACGTGTCTTTTTGCTCTTTGATTGACATTTTGACAAGACACTGTTATATCCTTTTTATTAAGCCATGACTGTTCCCAAATTTCGGAATGGCATTTTATAGCGTCGTCATTAAGTTTGTCAGTTTCTTTAGCTTTAAAATCAATTCTAGTTAGAGAGCCCGCCACTACTTGAGAAGTAACTTTGTCTACTCTGATCACTTCATGCTGACGGGTGTTACCAGAATTTAAAAGATATTTTTGTAGAGATTCTTTAGCTAGCTGTTTGTATTTGGGCTGAGTAGGGTCTTCTTCTATTATACCTTCAAGAATCTGTCTTTTTGCTCTTTGATTGCCATTTTGGCAAGTCACTGTTATATCCTTTTTATTGAGCCACGGTTGTTCCCAAATTTCAGAATGGCATTTTATAGCGTCATCATTAGGTTTGACAGTTTCTTTGACGAGAAAGTCAATTCTGGTTAGGGAACCTGCAACTAATTGAAAAGTAGCTTTCTCTACTTTGATTACTTCATGCGGTTGGTGGTTACCAGAATCTGTAAGATATTTTTGTAGAGATTCTTTAGCTAGCTGTTTGTACTTGGGCTCATTAGGGTTTTCTTCTGTAATACCTCCAAGAACGTGTCTTTTTGCTCTTTGATTGACTTTTTGACAAGACACTGTTATATCCTTTTTATTAAGCCATGACTGTTCCCAAATTTCGGAATGGCATTTTATAGCGTCGTCATTAGGTTTGTCAGTTTCTTTAGCTATAAAATCAATTCTAGTTAGAGAGCCCGCCACTACTTGATATGTAACTTTGTCTACTCTGATCACTTCATGCTGACGGGTGTTACCAGAATTTAAAAGATATTTTTGTAGAGATTCTTTAGCTAGCTGTTTATATTTGGGCTGAGTAGGGTCTTCTTCTGTTATACCTCCAAGAATCTGTCTTTTTGCTCTTTGATTGCCATTTTGGCAAGTCACTGTTATATCCTTTTTATTGAGCCACGGTTGTTCCCAAATTTCAGAATGGCATTTTATAGCGTCATCATTAGGTTTGACAGTTTCTTTGGCGAGAAAGTCAATTCTGGTTAGGGAACCTGCAACTAATTGAAAAGTAGCTTTCTCTACTTTGATTACTTCATGCGGTTGGTGGTTACCAGAATCTGTAAGATATTTTTGTAGAGATTCTTTAGCTAGCTGTTTGTACTTGGGCTCATTAGGGTTTTCTTCTGTAATACCTCCAAGAACGTGTCTTTTTGCTCTTTGATTGACTTTTTGACAAGACACTGTTATATCTTTTTTATTAAGCCATGACTGTTCCCAAATTTCAGAATGGCATTTTATAGCATCGTCATTAGGTTTGTCAGTTTCTTTGGCGAGAAAGTCAATTCGGGTCAGGGAACCTGCAACTACTTGAAAAGTAACTTTGTCTCCTCTGATTACTTCGTGCTGACGGGTGATACCAGAATCTGAAAGATATTTCTGCAAAGATTCTTTAGCTAGCTGTTTATACTCGGGGTCATTAGGGTCTTGTTCTTTACTACCTCCAGGAATCTGTCTTTTTACTCTTTGATTGACATTTTGACAAGACACTGTTATATGCTTTTTATTGAGCCATGGTTGTTCCCAAATTTCAGAATGGCATTTTATAGCGTCTTCATTAGGTTTGACAGTTTTTTTGGCGAGAAAGTCAATTCTTGTTAGGGAACCTGCAACTAATTGATAAGTAGCTTTCTCTACTTTGATTACTTCATGCGGTTGGTGGTTACCAGAATCTGTAAGATATTTTTGTAGAGATTTTTCAGCTAGCTGTTTGTACTTGGGCTCATTAGGGTTTTCTTCTGTAATACCTCCAAGAACGTGTCTTTTTGCTCTTTGATTGACATTTTTACAATACACTGTTATATCCTTTTTATTAAGCCATGACTGTTCCCAAATTTCGGAATGGCATTTTATAGCGTCGTCATTAGGTTTGTCAGTTTCTTTAGCTATAAAATCAATTCTAGTTAGAGAGCCCGCCACTACTTGATATGTAACTTTGTCTACTCTGATCACTTCATGCTGACGGGTGTTACCAGAATTTAAAAGAAATTTTTGTAGAGATTCTTTAGCTAGCTGTTTATATTTGGGCTGAGTAGGGTCTTCTTCTGTTATACCTCCAAGAATCTGTCTTTTTGCTCTTTGATTGCCATTTTGGCAAGTCACTGTTATATCCTTTTTATTGAGCCACGGTTGTTCCCAAGTTTCAGAATGGCATTTCAGAGCATCGTCATTAGGTTTGTCAGTTTCTTTAGCTACAAAGTCAATTCTAGTTAGAGAGCCTGCCACTACTTGAGAAGTAACTTTGTCTACTCTGATTACTTCGTGCTGACGGGTGATACCAGAATCTGAAAGATATTTCTGCAAAGATTCTTTAGCTAGCTGTTTATACTCGGGGTCATTAGGGTCTTGTTCTTTACTACCTCCAGGAATCTGTCTTTTTACTTTTTGATTGACATTTTGACAAGACGCTGTTATATGCTTTTTATTGAGCCATGGTTGTTCCCAAATTTCAGAATGGCATTTTATAGCGTCTTCATTAGGTTTGACAGTTTTTTTGGCGAGAAAGTCAATTCTTGTTAGGGAACCTGCAACTAATTGATAAGTAGCTTTCTCTACTTTGATTACTTCATGCGGTTGGTGGTTACCAGAATCTGTAAGATATTTTTGTAGAGATTCTTCAGCTAGCAGTTTGTACTTGGGCTCATTAGGGTTTTCTTCTGTAATACCTCCAAGAACGTGTCTTTTTGCTCTTTGATTGACATTTTTACAATACACTGTTATATCCTTTTTATTAAGCCATGACTGTTCCCAAATTTCGGAATGGCATTTTATAGCGTCGTCATTAGGTTTGTCAGTTTCTTTAGCTACAAAGTCAATTCTAGTTAGAGAGCCCGCCACTACTTGAGAAGTAACTTTGTCTACTCTGATTACTTCGTGCTGACGGGTGATACCAGAATCTAAAAGATATTTCTGCAAAGATTCTTTAGCTAGCTGTTTATACTCGGGCTCATTAGGGTCTTCTTCTTTAATACCTCCAGTAATCTCTCTTTTCACTCTTTGATCGCCTGATGTTAGCTGCAACAATATTTATACATCACTATTTGTACCAAAACAACATACTTCTTGTATTACTTTTGTACTTATCGTATTACAGTACAAATAAGGTGGCAGATTACGATTGGTCTACCTGAAAGAAATCTGCGTGTGTACTGCTGTCACAGGTCAAATAGAATGTACAAATACAACCGGTCCCCACGCTGACATGAGAGAGTCTCATTTCACACCGAAAGAACCAACATAAGGTTATGATTGGTTCGACAAATAATTTCCTGTTATACATGGGTACCAGTGCTGTTGTAATTTTCAGTTACGTAAAATATGTCAAAATTCTTTTTATTTTGGTGAGAGATATGCTATAGTAAATTTTGACCATGAAATTGACAAGTCTTTGTGCAATTTGTAGGAAAGTTTACAGTAACTTATACCGCGTGCCAGCAGAGAGGTTGTAATACCGTGTTGGAATCGTTGAAGAATTTTCATCGAAAATATTATATTTATCTTTAAACCTCTTATTATAGGGGTTATACTGGACTTAGAAATAAAAAATCTGTAAACTGTGGATGACGTATATTCCGTACAATATTAAAAGGCGAAATGGTTTACCGGTCGGTACACAATTAGTAATAAAACTAAAAACAATAATTATGCTTATTACGGGTTAGCAATTACTTCGAATGTATATTGCGGTGTATAAACCTACAGGCGCTTCGACATGCCCCCAGCTGTTGAAAGCACTAAGCTTTCAAACAGAATTCGAAGTTACAGGTAACGGGCAGATTCTATTGAAAACCCTACGTATTACTCCAGTAGAAGTGCGAATGTCGGCAACGCGAACAATTCCGTCCGGCCCTGGGTGCAAAGCTACAACTCTTCCCAATCTCCATTTTAGAGGTGGCAGTTTGTCCTTCTTGATTACAACCAAGGACTTCAGCTTCAACCCGTCCTTGCACGAATGCCATTTAGTCCTTTGTTGTAATTCAGCAACAAATTCCTTGCTCTATCTCGCCCAGAAATGTTGACGCAGTTGCTCAATCCGTTGGAAACGAGATAAATGAGTTGTGGAGCAGTCCTGATAATTTGGCTGTGGCAGGGAAGTGAGAGGTCGTCCCACCAAAAAATGTCTAGGTGTTAGCGGAGTGTAGTCGGCTGGGTCTGAAGACAGTGGCGTTAAAGGTCGAGAATTCAAAATTGCTTCAATTTGGATTAGTGTGGTATTTAACTCCTCAAATGTGAGATTACAATGTCCCAACACTCGCGTAAGATGATACTTAGTCGACTTTACACCCGCTTCCCAGAGTCCGCCAAAATGAGGAGTGTACGCGGGAATGAAATGGAACCTAATTCCAAGATTGGCCAAACTTTCGCTCAAGCCATCGCTATGAGACTTTAAAAACTTTGATAGGTCGTTGTACGCGCCAACAAATGATGTACCGTTATCAGAATATATGTTAACTGGTTTACCTCGTCGTGAAATAAATCTATATAATGCCAGTAAATATTTATTGCTAGTCAGGTCACCTACAAGCTCTAAATAATTAGCTTTGGTGGTGAAGCATATAAAAATCGCTAATATAAACCTTCACTAACCTACATCCGCAACCCTGACGGCTGGCTCACAAAATAGGACCAGCATAATCTACGTCTGTGCTATCAAAAGGATAACCTGGATGGAGGCGCTGCTACGGTAGATTTCCCATCAACGGCGTGATAACTTTGCCCTTCATGCGATAACAACGTACACATTTGTAAAAGAAAAGTAGTCTTACTAAAAGAAAAGTCTGAATGGTCGAGACGTCCTCCAACACGCATTATATTATCGTGATCTAAATAAACATTAAACTTAATGAGGATGCTCTTTTTCGGTAAATTTTGTTTATTAATAAGCAAGTTATATTCGGGAAATGAATTACATTGACTTCTAGTAATTAATAAATTAAACGCAGTTTTTATCTCATTCTGTGTTAGAAATTTACTACAATTTTTTTTTCTACACGTATTAATAAATCGTAGAACATAAGCCACGGAGCGTAAGAGCCTAAAATAATTTGAAAACCGGTTAAATTCTATAAATGTATTATCCTGGCCATTATCGTTTACAATAGTGCTCAATGAAATGTGAAGTCTTGTCTCTGGTAATACTTCTAACGCTAAACTGATATCCACACCGCGAGATAACAGATCTGCTGGATTCATATCAGTTGGTACGTGTTGCCATGTGCAATTACTCGTCTTATCTAAAATCTTAGCTACACGATTACACACAAATGGTTGAAGTTTTGAAGGCAACATCTGTAACCAGGCCAGTACTATGCTTAAGTCCGTCTAACAGTAAACATTATTGATGTTTTCTGGCAGGGTGTGTGAAACCTTTTCATAAACACGTGCACTTATTACGGCCCCACACAGTTATAGCCTAGGAATTGTGGTAGGCTTAATTAGTGCCACTCGGCTTTTAGCCATTAATAACCTCACCATACATTTCCCAGTATCACTGATACTGCGCACATATACACACGCGCCGTAAGCGTGCTCAGACGCATCTGTAAACACATGCAATTCAAGCGACTTATACAAACTACAAATAACAACGTGTGGTATACACAAATTATTCAGAAGAGGCAAATACTTAAAAATACTATGCCAACCTTTGCCGAGTTCCGGGCTTAATCGGTCATCCCATCAAAGCTTGTCTAACCACATGCCTTGTAATAATATTTTCATGGTGATGACAAAAGGAGAGAGTAGACCTGAAGGGTCAAAAATACGTGCAATTGTTGGAAGCAAATCCCGTTTTGCGTTGGTATGAGAAGGCACCGGGTTCACTAAAAAACCTAATTCATCAGTATTAGTAAACCAATCTAGACCAAACAACTTATTTGACACACTAGATTCCATACTTAAGTCTAACCTAGATTGATTGCTCTCAGATAACAGCAGGGGTTCGTTAGATCGCCATTTTCTCAAAGGCATGCCTGCTGATGCAAGGGCATTTGTAACTTCTCTGCGAATAAATTTAACCTCATCTAAATCATTTCCACCGGTTAATAGATCATCAACATAAAAGTCATGCTTGATGATGTCAGCAATTTTATGATTTTTCACAATCAATACTAATCTGCTTAAGGCAAGGAGTTGCAAGAAATGGCGCGCTAGCCGTGCCATACGTAACAGTGTTTAACGTATACGTCTTAATCGGATCATCCGCACTGTTGCGCCAAAGTATTTGTTGCAAGTGCCTATCAGAAGGATGAATAATTATTTGTCGATACATCCTCTCAACGTCAGCTGATATGACATATTTGTGCTGTCTAAATCGAAGGAGTATCGACAACAGGTCATTCTGAACGGTGGGACCCACCCAGATGGTGATGGTGATCATTTAAGGAAACACCTGATGATGAAGGGCAATTCGCGTTAAAAACGACTCCAACTTTAGTGGTGGTACTACACTCGCGTAATATGCCATGATGAGGGATAAAATATGCATTAGGGTTATCATTCAATAATTCATTCTCACTCATATGATTCAGCTGTTCATATTCAGACATAAAATCGTGATATAATTGACTTAAGTCACGTTTATGTGTTAGCCTACGTTCCAATGAATCTAAACAATGCTTAGCTCTATTGAATGAATCCCCTAGAACACAAGGATTTTGTTTAAGTGGTATACGAACACAGAACCGATCATCGTCTAAACGAGTTGTATTTTTAATAAAATGTTCCTCACACATCCTTTCCTCTGGGAAGACGCGGTATTTATTTCCTTTAATTCCCAAAAACGCTTTAAATCGTCACGCAATGTCTCAACATCACCACTAACTTGAGTAAAATTACATTTAATATCTTTTGACATTAATTTGGCACTATAGGAGGTGATAGGCCCAGCCACTATCCACCCTAACTTAGTCTCACATAAAACTGGCATTCCAGCGCCTAACTTTATTAGTTGTGACCCTAACAGATCCCAAAGGAGATCAGCACCGATTAAAATATCAATATCTGCGGGCTCATAAAATGTGGGATCAGCTAAACAAATGTTAGACGGAATATGAAGACTAAACGTGTCTAATTTTCGACATGGCACAACACTAGTAATGAATGGCAAAACAAAACAATATAGTTTAGCTATATAACTGTTATTGAGTGACGTTATCTTAACCTGACATGTTTTGCCTACGTGAGAACTCACGTTATTTATGCCTAAATCAGTAATAAACGAGGATGTACTACCACTATCCATAATAGCACAAACAACGTGCTCGCGATCATTTAGATCATATAATTTAATTAATAATAATAATAATAATAATATTCTACCACATACACACAACACCATCTAGCCCAAACTAAGCAGAGCAACTAGACAATGGATAAACATACATATAAACTTTTTTTTTGTAAATACATAGGTACTTATTATACATAGAAACAACCAGACCAAGACAAACATCCATGTTCATGCACACAAATGTTTGACTTGTGCGGGAATCGAACCCTTCCTTAGGCGTGGCAGTCGGTTACACTAACCACTACGCCATCGAGTCGACTAAATACGTGACAATAATACGTCGCATTGCTTAGAAATTTCACACGATGCTGTGACGCTTGTGGCCAAAGCAACATTACCTGGCTCGCTCGAAGCGGACGGTAAACTAATCGATGGAGTAAGGCTATCAGATGATGTGTTGTTATATGTATGTTTACTACGCGCATTAACAACACTCCTAGACTCCGATGAATGAATTAATGTGTGATGTTTACGCTTGCACGTTTTACATCCTGGTTTTCTGTAATGGTTGGCAACATAACCCGTGTGTAGCAATTATAACAAACTTTATAATTAGGTAATATTTTAAGACGCTATTCAACACTCATTGCGAGAAATTGGGGTAATTATTAAGGGTATGATCATCATTACACTTAGGACACACCTTTGATGCTAAAGCTGAGTTTGAATTGATAGAACTTTGCATCGTAATCAAAGATTTTATCTTTGGACGGGGATTAATTACTGCGTGAGAAGGATTATTATTACGTGATAACGCCAATGTTTCGACAAAATCAGCGCGGTTGCGTATGAATTGAATGAATGCATCGAATGTAATAGCGCGATCTTTGTCTACCTGGCTTTTATATTCCTCCCACTCACGAAACGTCTTGTGATCTAATTTACGTTTGACAATATATATTAACAGGGTATCCCAGTGCTTAACTGGGTCACCTAAAGATTCCAAAGCTCGCAAGTTTTTATTTAATGACTCTATTAAACCCTTTAAACATGCAGAAGATTCATTTGTCGGAACTTCAAGGTTAAATAAAGCTGACACATGATTTTGAATGAGCAATCTTTTGTTATCAAATCGTTCGCATAACGAGTTCCACGCAACTGTGTAATTATCAGCGGCAAACTCAGTCGACTGGAGCACCACAGCAGCGATCCCTCCAGTGACAATCTCAAATAATGAAAATTATTTATATCTCAAGCTCGTCATTAGAATAAACAAGTATCGCGGAACTCTAACCAATTGCTATAGGAACCATCAAACCTTTTTTTTTGACGCGGGGAAAAGTGCATTTCACATTCCCTATCGCCGGTTTTGGGGCGGGCGATGGGGATATGTCGGGATCCAACCCCTAAGATGGAAATTTGGGTTGAACCGACTAAAACCACCGCGGTGTCCCTCACACCTTTATGGCAGGGCCGCGCGGATCGCTCTCGCATACAAATCGCGACCCCGTCAAAGATTCGACCCGCCGATTGACGTGGCGGGTCCCACACAACCATCACACAAATTCACAAACACACAATAAAAATTGACACACACAATTGGGGGACCTGGTCCCCGACGACAAAGCGGGGGACATAGTCCCCCTTCCGACATCGAGAGGCGAGCGCGGAACACGAACGCCGCCTGCTCGAACCTGCGCTGATCGGGTGGTGGACGGCCCCAATGTGTCTACCACCCGCAGGCTTCTACTCAGGGTGGCTGGAGGTCGTTTCGCGCTCTCCTGCGCCCGGCTCTGCGGTTAGGGAGAGGGATTTAACGTTCCCTCTCCCTCTCCGCCGCCTCCTTCACTAACATCATCACAGAAGAAGGCGACGGCATTTCAAGACCTCTCGCTCGAAACCATGGACAGAACCATAGCCTCGAGCAAGGGGACGACACTACCGACTGCCGCGTTCATGACGCGGCGTTGTGTGGCCTAAGCAGGGCAACCTACCAATGTGTGCAACGTCGTGTCTTCGACAACGACGCGGCAGTCGCCGCAGTGATGACAGCCGGGCGTCTCCTGTTTGCCTATTCGACACAGGTACCGACCGAAACAACCGTGGTCGGTCAGCGCCTGCGTCAGACGAAACGTGAGGGCGCAGCATGACGCCTCTCCAGCCACTTTCTAAGTACGGGTCTTACCGCCACGACTGTGGCGTGCCCGACGCTGGGATTGACAAATCGAGGAACCATCAAACTTAGGCAACTGAATGGTAGGCAACTTGACTGGCTTATATTTACTGACTCGAGTTCTTTTATCACTACTAATCGACCGACTAATCTGATTATATTTACTTAATATATTCTGTGCCCGAGACAACGATTCAAAATCTGAACGCTCCGTATACTGACATTTAATATCATCAATAATACATTCCTAACGAAGCTGAGCCACATCATATTGGTCGTACAACGACTCAATCTTGCCCATGCGCAACTGTAATTCGGTAACATCACAGCTATTTAATGAATTTTCATCAAGCGATTCCAAATAGTTTATGATAGCTGTTAATCTCTTTTTAGTTTTATTAACAATTGTTTACGGACCTAGTAAACCACATCACCTATTAATATTGTACGGAATACACGTCATCCATAGTTTCCAGATATTTTATTTCCAAGTCCAGTATAACCTCCCCATATGATCTGGCTCGAAGGACTATATGGGGGGGTTATACTCGACTTGTAATAAACAATAATTATGCGTATTACGGGTTAGCAATTACTTCGAATGTATATTGCGGTGTATAAACCTGCAGGCGCTTCGACATTTAGTAAGCCGCAATTTACAACTGTTATCTATAAGTAGTAGCCATTGGTTTGTATTGCCCACATAATATCTTACAAAATATAATAAGTATACAATATAAAATCTAGTTCAAGATTTAAAATGTGATTTGTTTAATTCAGAGTGATTAAGTTTATAGAGATCTGGGCCATTTTTATACAAATATTTTGATTTTGATTAGGGCGTAGTAGACGTTAGGATGCCGAATGTCGATGCATTTTGTGTAAATTTGCGGCATTGACCCCAGTTGCCCAGATCTTACCGAAGTTTGAGGCATTAAGCAGCAAAAGGGGAATAACTAATAATAATAACTTTTTCTAATTTTGAATCTAGAGGATGGTTTACTTAACGACAATTTATGAATGCGAAATAATAATCAATATATTCATCAAATGGTGTTGGAAATTAATTAGTTACTTAGCTACTTATGTCGCTGACTGTACCTACTATATTTTTTATCACAGAACATTTCTGTGTTTTTAACTGACGAAAAAACGGAGAAGGTTCTCATGACGACGCATATATATATATATATTTATTTTTATGTATGACCACGCATAACTTTTTACAGAGTAGTCCGATTTTGATAATTCTTTTTATATTGGATACATAGGATATAGGTATATACCCACCTCGAAGTAGGACCCAAATAAATTTAGAAAAACAATTCTTCCCTAAGGGTGGGAAAATAGGGGTGATTTATTGTTCACTCACAGATTTTAATGCTGAGTTGTGTATAACAAAAATAATTAGTAGATTATAACCACAAAAAATTATAAAATAAAAACTTAACAAAAAAATTAACCTACTATATACGGATTTTATCGCGTTGTTAATTTAACACTTTATTACATACTTTTGAAAACTGTTGTTGTACCATCAGCTTGGGATCCAGTAATAAAAATAGTCAAACCCAAGAAGAAGCAAACCACAGCTAGACTTCATGATACTTTGAGCTCATTCTGCGTAAATAGAAACACCAATGATTAAATTATGTTCGGGTACTTAAAAATAACTACACTGGAACATTGAGACAACTACCATTTTAGTCTCCCCGTGACCATGGCTGCTGAAAATCAACCGAAACGTCAGGGAAAGTGTAAAATTAAATTAAATCGAAATAGTTTTAATGGTTTTAATAATAATTTAATTAGCCTAAAAATGAGTAAAGTTTAATAGTAGTAGTAGTTTATTAAGTGTCAAATAAACAACGCGATAAAAACAGTATACAGCAGTTTAATTAAAAAAAAATTTAAACCGACTAAAAAACGGAAAAGCAAAAAATAATAAACCTTTTTATTTAACCTTAATAACTAAGTTCTTAAACTAGTGTAAGTATACCTAAGAAATTTTAAGTAAAGTCGACGTTTGTGTTCGTTTTTTAATGTTTGTTTGTTTGTCCCTGTGACACAGAAATTACTAACAAGGCGGGAGACGTCATTAATCTGTCAAGTCTTAGACTACCAAATATAATAGAAACAAGTAGGAAACGGCAATGAATTGCCGTAAATCTTACAGTTCGAAAAACAATATATGCAAAGGTCACGCGATACCACATGACCTTGAGCTCAGAGGTCAAACGTCATAGTCATTTCGGGGGTATATCGACTATGCTGAGTCTAATGGCGTTGACCGTGAGTCTCTAGCTCTTATGGTTCTTGAGTTGAAAGTTGTATAACAGACGGACAAAGCTGTTATATAAGAGTTTTTCGAACTATAAAAACTATTGTGTCTGGCCACAGGCGAGTTGCTGTCTCGATGGCTTAAAAAATAAGATTTAGTCAAATAATCGGCCTAAAGTCCGCTGGAGAAATGTGGGTGTACTACCGCCTAATTTTTGCAGATAATAATCGTATATGTTACATTGCAGCTGTGAGCACAACAGAGTATGCATATCACTTGTAAAATTACAGTTTCCGGTGCTGTCTTTGTGATAGAATCGATGTTTGCTATCATCTGACGGCAGAACGAGGAGAACTGTAACCTTTTTTAAGATAATAATAATGTCCTCCTGAGCTAATTTCGGCCACGGCGGATAATTTTAACGGAAACTGGCCAACTGCGCAGGCGATGTTATAGTGCACAAGTGTGTGCGCAAACATAAGTGCACTTTCTGTTCCCTAACTCTCATGATCCGATAGGACGGTAATCTGACACGACCGGAGAGAGATCAGGCGCAGACCAACAACTTTACGTGCTTTCTGAGGCACAGGGGTGTCTAACATGGCCAATTTACTAACTCCAAGATGCTATTGAGATTTCTCAACAGAAAAACTCAATAAGTTTTTGTTGGCCCGACCCGGGATTCGAACCTGAGAACTCATGCACAGCAGTCGGATTCACTACCGCTTCGCAACGAAGGCAATTTAAAAAAAAAAGCGTCTATGTATAGTCAGCAATATAATTAGCTAAACATTAAATTAATTTATAACAATAGTTTACGAATTATCTTTCTAATTATTAGGGGTTAAAGTATGAAATTGCCGAATTGTTCTGAAAAATTGAGACTCGTTTTTTTCTAAGATGTACCATATTTATTCTATCGAAATATTTACCGCCATTACCTATTCATTGCTGCCATCTAAACGGAAGTTCTTTTATGCGTTTACGATAGAACTCCGGGGATCTAGATTCGACAAACTGGGTGAAAGCATTTTGTACTGCCTCCTGGAAAGAATTTTTTTTACCACGTGCAAAATTGTCCAAAACACGAGAAAAACGGTAGTTCGTTGGAGCAAGGTCTGGCGAGTACGGTGGTTTCTAACTGCAGCTCCTGTAGTGTTACAACAGTTTTTCGAGCAATGTGAGGTCTTGCGTTATCATGGAGCAATAATGGTGAAGATCTATTCACGAGTCGGGGCTGTTTCACTACCAGTTTCGCCATCATTGTTCGAAGTTCGGCACAGGAAACATCTGCTGTTATTGCTTGACCAGAACTGAGAAAGCTATAGTGAATAACACCATGAAGAGACCACCAAACAGTTACCATTACCATTTTATAGGTAAGCTTTGCTTTAGGGTACTGTTACGGCATTTGACCTGGGGTTAGCTATTGCATTTTTCGCTTACGGTTATCGTAAAGAATCCACTTTTAGTCACATGTCACAATTCGATCCAATATTCCTTCATTTCTGTACCGATTCAATAAGGCAACACAAGTTTCAACACGCATTTCTTTCTATAGATCAGTCAAATCATGAGGCACCCATTTTTCATATTTTTTTATCTTATTGATTTGATGCATATATGAGCCAATATTGTAAGTAGGGTAACGAAAAACCATGCCGCAAATTCCTGGGTAGTTTGACTCCGATCGGCTTCCACCATATCCTTCAATTCAGCGTTATTCACCTGTGTGGGCGGTCTTCCACGTGGTTCGTTCTTCAAGTCGAAGTTTCCATAACGAAAGCGTTTAAACCAAATACGCACGGTGCGTTCATTAGGAGTCTCCTCTCAAAATGCAGCGTTGATATTGCGAGCCGTTTCTGCCGCGTTAGTTCGGCGTCGGAACTCGTATTCATAAATGACTTGGATTTTCAAAATATCCATCTTTCCCATCTAAGCTGAATTGAAAAAACAATTGCAAGTCGAAAATAAAATTGTAGCACATTTTTAAAAGAAGAATCTTATAGGTATCATGTTAAAAATGTTTCACTCAAAAATCACACACCATGAAGGTTTTATGTCAATTCAAAGTATCTTTTACTATACAACGGCATTTTTTTTTTAACTTGTGGGAATGCTGTGACGCATTTCTCTCCGCGGGGCCACGGAGAGGTTATGTCGGACTCACCGGGGAAAGATGGTGAGCGACATCCCAGTAATACCGACTAAACCTACCACGGTGTTCCTCGACATAACCGCAATCGGCGGGGCTGTGCGAATCGCTTTCAAATGCAATTGCGACCCCGTTGAGGTTTCGGCCCGCCGTATGAAACGGCAGGCCACTACACAAATAGACCTGCCCTTTAGGCACCACTAATTTTATCCCTACTATCCCCCTGAGGGGAGGTAAGGACACACGATACAGAGGCGCGCGTGGGAACACGAACGCCGCCTCTCGGACCTGGTGCTGATCGGGTGGCGGGCAGGCCCACAAAGCCCACCACCCCCAGGTCGAACCTCAGGGTGGCTGGAGGTCGTCTCGCGCCTCTGCGGTTGGGGAGAGGGTTTAAGCGTACCGTTTACCGCCCCGGCCCCCTCCTTGATGGAAATCACTACCTCATATACAACGGCAACTTCATACTTTAACCCCTATTATTATAACGTATTTATTAACAATTTTTCAACTATTAGAGTTGTTGTCAAGATGATGATAGTTTATATAAATGATAAAATAATTCATTAAGCGACTTATTTGAAAACATTGCAGCCATATATTGCTATAAAATATGGTCACAAATAGGAATCAGATTTTGCATTGTTACCTACAATTTTACACTCTCTCTAGTTTACCTCTCACAGTTATCAAAAATACGAAAATAGAAAAAAGCTTTTCAAACAAAACTGTACTAAAAAAGTAACAATGATAACAAAACATACGTTTTAAATAGTTTGGTTAAGCTCGGATGCCGGCATCCTAGCGTTGGTTTCGAGATTAATGCTAAAATTACATTATGTTATAATTATAATACATACTAGCGGTCGTCAAGTAGTCGAAATTCCACCATAACTGATAAAAAAAATAGATTGATCGTTATTATATATGTATACTTACCGCGAAATTGCTATAGGTATGTATATAAGGTATATAACCATAGTTACGAAGAATTCAATCAACCAAACCATGCCGAAATACTACGAACGCGATTCAACTGCGTGTGTCAAATACATGGTTGTGTGCACAGGTTGTGTGTGTAGTGTTTTTTCATTAATTTAATGTATTTCTAATGCATATTTTTAAATAATATGTGTATTAGCCACTCCTTCTCCATATAAACTTTTAACTGTGCCAAAATTCATACTCCTCCATCCACGCAATTTTCTAAAAAGGGGTACAAAGTTTTTGCTTCACGTATTAATATCATATTATTATGTAGATACAATAGATACAGGCAGCAACATGACTCGATACACAATTGCAAAATTTCGATAGCCTTTATCTTTGAAAGTTATAGCAAATATTGTTTTTATAGCAGAAATAGTTAGAAGATAGTTGATATATATTTTTTTATGTGTTAGGAGGCAAACGTGCTGACGTATCGCCTGATGGTAAGCGATTACCGCTGCCCATGGACACTCGCAACACCAGAGGATAGGAGGGATACAAGTGCGTTGCCGGCCTTTTAAAAAGGAGTACGCTCTTTTCTTGAAGGTTTGTAGGTCGTATTGGTCCGGAAATACGGCAGGCGACAGTTCATTCTACAGTTTAGTTGTGCGAGGCAGAAAATTTCTAGAAAAACGCACAGTAGTGGACTGCCAACCATCTAAATGATGGGGATGAAAATTCTGTCACGTAGGATGATTCGATCGAACAATTCCTCGGAGCACTCCCCATAGTAAAAGCGATAGAAGATGCATAGCGAGGCTACATCTCTACGCAGCGCCAAGGAGTCTAGCCGATTTAAAACAACCTGGCAGTCGACGATTCGAGTCGCTCTCCGCTGAATGCGGTCCAGAGGGAGAACCTGGTTCCTACAATTTGTCCCGTGTAGGGATCTAACCAGCAACACCCGCCACCCTGGTGAGGTCACTTAAAATACCTACAAAGCAATTCGTGCAGATATAATTTTCCCCGTTTTTGCAACATTTTACATTGATGCTTCGCTCCTATAGCCTTCCTCGATAAATGAGCTATCTAACACTAAAAGAATTTTCAATTCGAACCAGTAGTTCCTGAGATTAGCGCATTCAACCAAACAAACAAACAAACTCTTCAGCTTTATTATATTAGCATAGATAGTGTTACTATCCTTGATACATAAACACGATTCCAGGTCACCTAGACCTCGTTCAAGCTTAGAGTACACTGACTTGATAACGAGTTATCTTTACTTTACCTCTTAGCGGTTAACGCCTTGCGATACTTTCACCTATTGCTAATATTACACACGTATGTAATAATATAACCAAGAAGAAAGCTCTAATTAATATTGGTCTCTAGTCTTCTTATTTATCAAAGATATCTACCGCACCAGGTATAATTCCTACGAGTATGTCACGGAGCCTTTGCAAGCATTTAAACAACGGACACAAAGAATACCCAGACTTAGAACAACTATTTGTGGACCACACAAATATTCCACAAATAGTTATTCGAAACCACCACAGCGGCGTGGCAGCAGTGGCTAGGGAGCCACTTCAACTACTACTATTTTCTCTGTTCCGAATCCACCATAAATATATTATGTATATTACATACATGAACACACGGCTACACATCAAGTTAGACACCCTATATATGCATAACTACGCTACATACAAAATAGAGAATTGTCGGGAAGGGACAGTGCATAGTGGTGTCGATGTAATGGTAAGGATAGAGCGTCGCGTCCCGTTCAGCGTGAATGAGACAAAATAACAAAAATATAACGCACTCTCTCGCACGATTTGCAGCGTTCAACTTCTAATAGTTCAAAATCCAAACAGTCTACGTTGATGTGTCGCTGTGTGTACATGACGAATTCTGTAATAAAATCAATAATGCGGAAACATCGCAAGCGTTTGAGATATTTATTCCACATACGTCAGAGTAAATATTTTATTTTATTGAACTGTGCCATGAATTCAAATTTTGATAAAAATCTATCAAAGAATACACATACAAACATATTTTTAAGCGAATCTATAGTATTTATTACGTCCTCTGTTTGCAACTAATAAAGACATTCAAAGTCGTTATGCAAAAACTTGTATTTACTTCAATGCATGTTCATATGAAGTAAATGCGTGCATACGCAAATGTCAACCGCAACCAGCAAATACCCAACTAGACTTTGGAACTGCCAGTCTAACTTTTTTACTAATAAATTTTTATATTATACACCGTGGATACTGCAATAAATGGTCTATAGACCTAGGGTCCTAGGGACCTAGGCTTGTAAAACATTACAGAAAGTTAAGAATAGCTAACGAAATATGCGTGTAATATGCCTCATACGTATACAGACGTACTGCCATGCTATATCTCATGAGATACCTCTCAGATGATGATAGCTCAAAGGCAGCTGAGAGCAAGTACAACTCAATAGCTGACAAAAACCAGGAGCCTGATACAGTACTTGTACTTTACAGGAAATGGTTGTCGAAGAACCTTGAGTTATTTTCCTTCACTGAGTATTATTACCAGACCTTTTCTAGGAGTCGTGAACAGGGAACCAGTGTCTTTGCCTCTAACACAATAACAATTCTCCAAATTAGCGATGCACACAAGTTATATTCGAATCAATTACATTATATACTAAATATGTCACTTTCATAGTAATGGATTTCGAAAATCTGACCCAGACAATTTTGTTGTATGTTGGAAATTTAATAAATACCTAAGTAGCGCAATAGATATCAAAATAACTAATGTGAAGGAAATAGTTATTATTCAAACAATTGTGATTTTATTGAGCCGATTTTGTTTTGGGAACCATAGAACGACTCATTTGAGTCATTCCTGAGTCTTCACTTTTCGAACGCTAGTAACCTATCTCCATGTTTTCTGTGTAAAATATCATTGATTCGAATATATTGACAACACTATACATAGGTAAGTGCGTCGTATGCACAGAATTATATAATATATTCGAATATGATTGGTATGCATTTTATGCGTAATACTACCGCAAATAATATACGTGGTGTGGAAAACGTTGTTAGCCCACGGTCCAGCTTATCTTACAACGTGGAGTAGGTACTTGTTTGCCATCTTACTTGTAGTAATGTTAAGTACCTACTTATCAAGTCGGAGTCCACTTTATTTTTAAGTGACCCTGGTTATCTCACTCCTTCCTAAACTATAAATTATTTTTGTAATACACAACTCAGCATTAAAGTCTGTGAGTGAACACCCCTTTTTTCCCACCCTTAGGGTAGGTTTTTTTCCATATGTATATGGGACCAACTTAGGGGTATACACTATCCAATAAAAAAGAATTAGCAAAATCGGACTACTCTGTCAAAGTTAAGCGTGGCCATTCATAAATATATATATATATATATATATATACGCGTCGACTTGAGATCCTCCTCCGTTTTTTCGTCGGTTAAAAAGATACTTACAACTTCCTCAATAGGTACTATCTGATCTTCAGAGCAGTGTAAGGCATGGTTGACAAGGTCTATTCCTTCCTCTCCTTCCTTCACCGTGGCAAAACATTTCATCAGTTTTTGTTTGTCACTTTCGTTGATTGCGAAGCTGACTTCGATTTTATACGTAGCGTGATCCTGGAACATATGATTTTATCAGTAGGCAGTCGCAGCTTTGAATCAATTTGCAATTTTCTTCTGTAAGTAAGGTTGAATAATATTTATTGTCGTGAACATTTGGCCAATTATTTTGTTAAGTTTGTTGGGTAATTACCAGTAAAGTATTCTGACTTCTCTTTCGAAGCTTAATATAATCGAAAAAGTCAAATGCAGTTGCAATTATAAGACTTGGATTTATGTAAGCCTTCACACGTTAATACTACAAAGTGAACGTAGGTACCTACTTTTCGAACATGATAACCAATATTATTAACTAAACACGCTACAGTATATTTGTCACGCCACGTGTGTTGTTGCGGATCTTGATGATTTAACATTTAATTGAACGATTCTGTATTTAATGGAGTGTGTGGTATGACGAATGTGGTAAATATACGAATAATTTTCAAATATTGTCTGCGGGCTTATCGGACTAAATAAAATGGCGTGAGGATCATTGGCATAAGAGAGGGTTAAGTAGGCCGAGCCCGTACCCACCTCAGGATTTTAGGATTCATCTCAATATTTTAGGGTTGCTGGGATCCTGCTGGAAAATAATCCTACAACCTAGGCTAGAATTAGTGACGTGGCGGAATAAATCAGTATGCCTGTTTAACAAGACTGGCAAAGTTACTATAAATTATATTTGAGTGACAATTTTCGTTTTGAAACTATCACAAATTGGGCTATTTTATTCTAAGCTAACAAGACAAATACCTCACATTTAAACTCACTTCTATAATTTATTCATCTGTGAAGCAATAAAAAATAATTAGATACCTATATAAAATTCTACAAATCATGTTGTTGAATGTAAGTTGCAATAGAAATATACTGTAAAAGATATTATCTTTTGATTCCATAATGCGAACCCTCGCCTACGGTATGTTGCTATGAGGATATTAGGTTTTACCTTACTTTACCGTTAATAAAATGAAGGTTTTTCATAGCTCCCCAAAGTATCAAGAAAAAGCTATACGGTAAGAAACACCCATTTTTTACACACACTTTTTGGGATAGCAAGCCCCTGTCAATCTCCGAGTCATATACTATCTCTATGTATATAAAAAATCATATTGATCCATTGCTCCATTGCCAAGTATAGAAAGAACAACCAACAAACAAACCCCTGTAATTTAACTTTTAAAAAACTAAAGGGAGTGTATAATTACTTTGTAAGCTCCGTATCTAATAACGGCTGCACAAAACATTTTACAAATATATTGCTTTTATTTATTTGGTTAACTCAGAGCATATATTATATATATATTATATAATACATATAATATATGATACAGTTTAGAGAAAAATTTTGATTACAGAATTCTCGTATACATGCCACTTACGAGCTTACATAGCATTCATTATTGAGACAACAAAATTATGTTAAAAGTTTACAAACAATGTTTATAAAATGTAAACCTTAAATATAAATTTACATTAGATAGGGTTTAAAAATTTTTAAATGATTACATTTGCATAAAAGAAGAAACAAACAAACATAGCACTTATTCTACTTAAACTTAATATTTTAGCAGTGATAAGTACTTATTAATATCGTGTTGTATCGTGTTTTCTAAGTGATTTTAATATTTTTACCTGGAACTGGCTCTCACTATCGTGATACACATCAGCATCAGGCACAGTCTTCATGAACGAATTCAAATCCCTACAAATTGTACTTAACGGTGCCTTCAGACCAGTGTTGGTTTCAGATAACTTTTTGGTAGCAACAATGTAATAATAATCATTCAACGGGATAATATAAGATAAGGTATATATTTTTCTATCAATAACATTTTCTATTAATTGTGCACAACGAAGCGCTTTAATACAAGCACTTTAGCGTAGTTTGGAGTAGATAAACAGGAATAACAGATATTTGCAACTCAAAGTACTAGTAATCGTTTAAGTAATAAAATAAAAATTAATAAATACTTACAATTTCGCGAGCGCTTTGCAGATATCCATCGCTGGCTTGATTGTGGTTTGGTTGCAGATTATAATAATTAATAAAATCGGACAGCAACTTAGCTTTCGTGTCCTCAGTAACTTCGCACAAACAATAAGATATTAGCCACGGAAGGACTAAAATGAATGTATTATAATAATTCATGATGCAACTGTCAATTCACCATCACAACTGAACAGCCGAACACAGTGTGAGCGAATAAAGCTAAAACCGACACGGGTTGTTATTTATTTGTTTACAATGCGACACGCATGAATCAGTAAAGACTTTATACCTAATAGGGTAAACTATCCAATTATTGACACTTTATATCTTGCACACAAAACACAGCCAGTCTCGGATATTAGTGTACCGAGTAGTTGTTCCGAGACTGGGTGTCTTTTGTGTCCGTTGTTTGAATCAAAGACTACAATATAATATTGGTTTGAATGTTTGTAAAGACCCCGCGACACAGTAAGCAAATAAAAAAATTGTTATAGTTGCATGTTACGTAACCACTTAGCATACATCTGACAAACATTGTCTGTGCGTTCGGCAAAACATGTCGAGTGATTGGATTGAAGGAAGTTCTGTATGGATGGTGTTCGACGTACTTTGATTACATTATGTTACGTTGTTTTTATGGCCGTTTCACTATTAACTACTTTAGAAGTATTATTGTAAGTGGTCACCGTAGCCTATGGACGCCTGCAAACACAAACACCAGAGGCATCACTTGCGCATTGCGGACCCTTTAGGAAAGGATGTGGGAAGGAGAAGGAGCGGGAAGGGGTAAAGAGAGTGATTGCGCCTCCGGCACTCTCACTCACCAAACGAAACACAACGGTAGGAATACTGCTATTTCACGTAGATATTCTGTGAGAGGGTAGTCCTTACCCGGTCGAGCCGGCTCATTCGTGCTGAAGTCAGCGAGGCTCTACTACTCATATGTCTTTGATCCTTTGACTTTGCAAGTGCCCTCAAAAGTCATAATAATAATAGAGCCACAGATAATACGTAGAATAAACAGGTGTGTGCGAAATAATTTCACTGCTACATCCGTCTATGTTCATCTTCATTATAATTATAAGCTGCCAAGGCCTCCTCAAATAGTCGCTAAGCTAACTATCGCGTAAACATAATGTTAATTTATTACGTCCCACTTAGCCTGATCGCACTGCAAATTATCAAGTGATCAAATTACAGATTGTTTTGACAATCGCATAGATAATTTTTCCGAATGAAAAATCGGCGAATTACATCTCATACTGCGAATAATCCGGAAACGATTCGAATATCAACAATTTAAACGAATAATTTGTATACTGCTGTTTGGATTTTTAATTACTGTATATAGGTATCCGATAGAGGCTCTTTTAAAAAATGTATAGATAGACAGCCAGTCAAACGCGTTAAGTTGTGTTAAGAGCACCTTTGCTCTACCCCTTTGGATAATAAAGTGTTAGGCTATGTACGGATGTATTTTCCTGGACCGTTTACAGAATCTTAATTAGTACATAATATCTACGTACACATGCGGCCAAGGAGGCCCATTGTATGTAAGGAGTAATCAAGATTATTTTGATTTCCGATTTTATGGAATCTATGTAAGAGCTTCTTTGGTTGAAGAAATCATTAAAAACCTACATCAACGCTGAATATTGTTTTCGCTTTGTTTGAAAACCTGATTCTCAAGCATCACATTATTTGTTATCTAAATGTCAGACAGTAATTGGCGTATCTTTATTTATAGGTACCAAAAACGAGTCATACAAGTTAATAAAACTGAGGTACCTACTAAAAACGCAGAAAAAATGTTTAAAATTAGTAAAGCTATAGCAGCTGCACTAGGTCACAGATGGTATTTTAAAAGATCTGTTAATGAAAATTTATAATCGTCAAAAAAATTTTTTAGAACTCATAGCACAGCTTATCAACAAATTAGCTTACTTATCAGAAACAAGTGAGTAACGGCAGTGAATTGCCGTATATCTTAGAGTTCGAAAAAAATGGTTCAAGTAATATGCAAAGGTCACGTGATACCACGTGATCTTGAGATCAGAGGTCAAAGGTCAAGGTCATTTCGAGCGTATATCGTTGACCGCGAGTCTTTAGCTCTTACGGTTCTTGAGTTGAAAGTTGTATAACAGATAGACGGACGGACGGACGGATGGACAAAGCTGTTGTATAACAGCTTTTCGAACGCTAAAAAGTGAATATAGTCCATAGATGGCATTCTTGCGCGATATTGCAAATCATTTAATCACCTATTCTGACTTATTTGAAGACTATAAACTATTGTAATTACTTAATCACTTCTTTTCAGACTTATTAGAAGACTAAACAATTAGGTATTTGGTATTTTGGTTGTATCCAAAGTTTTTAAACTCATTTTGTGTTGATTAATATCTAGCTCTACATAGTTGTCTAAGTGACTATAAACCTCTGCCTACTCTTTCGGAGATATAGGGGTGATGCTATTATGTTACGTGTTGTTAAAAGTCTGTGTTCCTCAATTCAAACACTAAAAGGATCATATGTAAAAATAAATAAAATATTTTTATGATTTAAAAAAAGAAAGTCTTCGACTCCTGTCCTCTTGTGGAATATGACAAAAAATCATAAATAATTATTACTATAACCACCTGTTAGGAAAACCGTAATATCCTTTTTACGGTTTTCCTTGCCGCTTAAGAGATAATTAGATTTTTCATACCAGCTTCATACAAATTTTTCGTTCAAAAATTATTATTCCTTCGTATTTGTCCAGAATTAACTCAGGTGTCATTTTTGTATATAGTAATAACTAATAGAAGCGATATCCGGTAAAAAAATCCGGCACTTGCAAATTAAAATTCCTAAGTCTATGAAAGCCGATTTTCAGCCCACCGTGCGCCGCTCCCGCAGCTCGTATGTACCATCATGTATATAACCAATGTCACTTCTGGTCAAGTAGCTGTTCAATTACGCCAGATTTTTTAAATGGCTCTCCAGATTCAGATCTTATCGATTACAAACTTGCTTATTATAATACCTTAAAAAATTTTGCTTATTATAATACCGCCGCCTCGCTCGCCGTATAGTAGGCTACCTTAGGTATCACAGTACTTTTTAAAAATAACATATAGTTTATGTTACTCGGTGATAATAAAGATTTCTAATGGTTAATTAAAGAATTTTTAAAATCGGTTATTAATTTCTTAGTTAAATCCTTACAAACAAACAAAAAATATGTACCTATAGACAACTGTGGCGTAACATGGGAGAGGCATACGTCCAGTAGTAGACTGCAACAGGCTGATTGATTGATTGATAGACAAAACGTTGACCTGTTCAAGTACAGATACGGGAGTAATTATGCGATCAGTAAAACAAATGCATGGTAAAACACTTTTATTGCAAAACACTAATAACAAATTAGCTTGAAGAGATTAATATATTTATTTGTTTAACATGATACATGATATATTTAACATTTTCAACTATACTAAATAAATTGATGAGATATATATAATAACAAAACCCCGGTTTATCACAATTACTAGATCAATAGGTACCTAACAGGCTAAATAACTTGCGTATGTGTTACTAATATCAGTACATTGATAAACGGTAATAAAGGCAATTCTCTAAAAATAAGATTTTTCTTAAAAGCACTAACTTTTTATGCGACTCAAGGCGCCATTAGCGTCTTCTATCGTACAAATTCAGTAACTATACCATCAACAAGGCACAATTTTATTTTACTTAATTTTTTTTGTTACCTTGAATTTTTCATTATGGGGTTTCTATACTGAAACGGTATTTTATATAGGTTTATATAGCTGCATAATAAATCTTTTCTTGCAGCCTAAAAGTGTAAACAGTCCATATAAATAAGAAACCCAGAAAATAAAACAATATCTAAAAATAATATATCCATGGGCCATTAGCTAACTTGGCTTCTTTTAAGAATATATTTTATATAATTATAGACACATTTTATAGAATAAAAAATTAAGTAACTTAAAAAAGAAACTATATCATTAAGAAACTGTATCAACAATTTAATTTGATATTATCTTAACAGTTCAATGTTTAACTACTTATGTTGTTGACTGTAGGTACACATAATTCTTCAGATTTGTAAAAAAACATTTAGTACAAATATGCAAGTATTAACTAATAATTTATTTAGGTACAATAACCATTGTGGCAAACATTATTTTTAAGTACAACTTAGGTACCTTTTTATATAACTTACAATATACCTAATCTAATAACAACAGTAGCTATAGTAAATTTCAACTTGCAATATTATTATATAGGTTAATATTTTAATAAATGAAACGTGAAGTACAAAACAAAATCCAAGAAACAAAAAAACGTTATCCCATTTTATAACAGTATCTATTGTCGTTTACATTTTATTTTATTTATAAAGTATTCTTCTTTGTCACACACAGCCAAAGAGGGACGAATGAATACAATGCAAGAAAACAGACGACGCACTTACACACGAGTTTTGTACAATGTGGATAACTTGTGCGGATTTTATGCATTGCGTGATCGACGCGCACAAGCTTCTATTTTTAGGCGTTTAGGCAGTAATAGTCCGACTTTATTCGAAACCTATACACACAGGTTTCGAATAAAGCCTAACAAATATACTGCAGGCAATGCATTAGTCCCTGTGTGTACATTCGATAACGTACGTCGCATTGCCCTGGGTATTTTTGTATATTTAATTTGCGGCTCTTTAATATCAATTTAGTAATATAATGTTTTATGCTGTGCACAAGATACAAGCATAACCAATTTATTATATTGTATGGGTACTTCCATGTATGCCAAAAAGCAGGTAAGTAGGTAATTTGTAAAACTAAACATTTTTTTATTTAGATAGCCTATTGTTGTGTCACCAAAATTTCGATACTTTATAAGAAGACTGATTATTCTTGATAATTAGGTTGGTATCGCCTCGTTACCTAGTTTATCTCTATCTAAAATTCGTTATCCAGCCGTCTGTACTTGAGATCGGTACGGTCTTCTTCTAATATACCTTTATGAATTCAAGCTTATACTTTTTGGTCGACATTTTAACAAGACACTGTTATATCCTTTTTATTGAGCCATGGTTGTTCCCAAATTTCAGAATGGCATTTTATAGCGTCGTCATTAGGTTTGTCAGTTTCTCTAGCTAGAAAGTCAATTTCAGTTAAGAAGCCTGACACTACTTGAGAAGTAACCTTCTCTACTTTGGTTACTTCATGCGGTTGGTGGTTACCAGAATCTGTAAGATATTTTTGTAGAGATTCTTCAGCTAGCTGTTTGTACTTGGGCTCATTGGGGTCTTCTTCTGTTATACCTCCAGGAAGCTGTCTTTTCACTTTTTGATTGATATTTTCACAAGACACTGTTATATCCTTTTTACTGAGCCATGGTTGTTCCCAAATTTCAGAATGACATTTTATAGCGTTGCCATAAGGTTTGTCAGTTTCTTTGGCTAGAAAGTCAATTCTGGTAAGGGAACCTGCAACTAGTTGAAAGGTGGCTTTCTCTACTTTGGTTACTTCATGCGGTTGGTGGTTACCAGACTCTAAAAGATATTTTTGTAGAGATTCTTCAGCTAGCTGTTTGTACTCGGGCTCATTAGGGTCTTCTTCTGTTATACCTCCAGGAAGCTGTCTTTTCACTTTTTGATTGACATTTTCACAAGATACTGTTATATCCTTTTTACTGAGCCATGGTCGTTCCCAAATTTCAGAATGGCATTTTATAGCGTTGCCATAAGCTTTGTCAGTTTCTTTGGCTAGAAAGTCAATTCTGGTCAGGGAACCTGCAACTAGTTGAAAGGTGGCTTTCTCTACTTTGGTTACTTCATGCGGTTGGTGGTTACCAGACTCTAAAAGATATTTTTGTAGAGATTCTTCAGCTAGCTGTTTGTACTTGGGCTCATTAGGGTCTTCTTCTGTTATACCTCCAGGAAGCTGTCTTTTCACTTTTTTATTGACATTTTCACAAGACACTGCTATATCCTTATTATTGGGATATGGATGTTCCCAAATTTTAGAATGGCATTCTATAGCAGCGTCATTAGGTTTGTCAACTTCTTTAGCCACAAACTCAATTCTAGTTAGAGAGCCTTCCACTACTTGATAAGTAACACTCTCTACTTTTAATACTTCATACTGATGGGAATTACCAGAATCTAAAATATATTTTTGCAAAGATTCTTCAGCTAGCTGTTTGTACTTAGGGTCAGTAGGGTCTTCTTCTGTTATACCTCCAGGAAGCTGTCTTTTCACTTTTTTATTGACATTTTCACAAGACACTGCTATATCCTTATTATTGGGATATGGATGTTCCCAAATTTTAGAATGGCATTCTATAGCAGCGTCATTAGGTTTGTCAACTTCTTTAGCCACAAACTCAATTCTAGTTAGAGAGCCTTCCACTACTTGATAAGTAACACTCTCTACTTTTAATACTTCATACTGATGGGAATTACCAGAATCTAAAATATATTTTTGCAAAGATTCTTCAGCTAGCTGTTTGTACTTAGGGTCAGTAGGGTCTTCTTCTGTTATACCTCCAGGAACCTGTCTTTTCACTTTTTTATTGACATTTTCACAAGACACTGTTATATCCTTTTTACTGAGCCATGGTTGTTCCCAAATTTCAGAATGGCATTTTATAGCATTGCCGTAAGGTTTGTCAGTTTCTTTGGCTAGAAAGTCAATTCTGGTCAGGGAACCTGCAACTAGTTGGAAGGTGGCTTTCTCTACTTTGGTTACTTCATGCGGTTGGTGGTTACCAGACTCTAAAAGATATTTTTGTAGAGATTCTTCAGCTAGCTGTTTGTACTTGGGCTCATTAGGGTCTTCTTCTGTAATACCTCCAAGAACCTGTCTTTTTGCTCTTTGATTGACATTTTGGCAAGTCACTGTTATATTCTTTTTATTGAGCCATGGTCGTTCCCAAATTTCAGAATGGCATTTTATAGCGTCGTCATTAGTTTTGTCAGTTTCTTTGGCGAGAAAGTCAATTCTGGTCAGGGAGCCTGCAACTACTTGAAAAGTAGCTTTCTCTACTTTGGTTACTTCATGCGGTTGGTGGTTACCAGAATCTGTAAGATATTTTTGTAGAGATTCTTGAGCTAGCTGTTTGTACTTGGGCTCATTAGGGTCTTCTTCTGTTATACCTCCAGGAACCTGTCTTTTCACTTTTTTATTGACATTTTCACAAGACACTGTTATATCCTTATTATTAGGATATGGATGTTCCCAAATTTTAGAATGGCATTCTATAGCAGCGTCATTAGGTTTGTCAACTTCTTTAGCCACAAACTCAATTCTAGTTAGAGAGCCTTCCACTACTTGATAAGTAACACTCTCTACTTTTAATACTTCATACTGATGGGAATTACCAGAATCCAAAATATATTTTTGCAAAGATTCTTCAGCTAGCTGTTTGTACTTAGGGTCAGTAGGGTCCTTTACTGTAATACCTCCTAAAATCTGTCTTTTTACTCTTTGATTGCCTTTTTGGCAAGTCACTGTTATATCCTTATTGTTGAGCCATGACTGTTCCCAAATTTTAGAATGGCATTTTATAGCGTCGTCGTTAGGTTTGTCAGTTTCTCTAGCTAGAAAGTCAATTTCAGTTAAGAAGCCTGACACTACTTGAGAAGTAACCTTCTCTACTTTGGTTACTTCATGCGGTTGGTGGTTACCAGAATCTGTAAGATATTTTTGTAGAGATTCTTCAGCTAGCTGTTTGTACTTGGGCTCATTAGGGTCTTCTTCTGTTATACCTCCAGGAAGCTGTCTTTTCACTTTTTTATTGACATTTTCACAAGACACTGTTATATCCTTATTATTGGGATATGGATGTTCCCAAATTTTAGAATGGCATTCTATAGCAGCGTCATTAGGTTTGTCAACTTCTTTAGCCACAAACTCAATTCTAGTTAGAGAGCCTTCCACTACTTGATAAGTAACACTCTCTACTTTTAATACTTCATACTGATGGGAATTACCAGAATCCAAAATATATTTTTGCAAAGATTCTTCAGCTAGCTGTTTGTACTTAGGGTCAGTAGGGTCCTTTACTGTAATACCTCCTAAAATCTGTCTTTTTACTCTTTGATTGCCTTTTTGGCAAGTCACTGTTATATCCTTATTGTTGAGCCATGACTGTTCCCAAATTTTAGAATGGCATTTTATAGCGTCGTCGTTAGGTTTGTCAGTTTCTCTAGCTAGAAAGTCAATTTCAGTTAAGAAGCCTGACACTACTTGAGAAGTAACCTTCTCTACTTTGGTTACTTCATGCGGTTGGTGGTTACCAGAATCTGTAAGATATTTTTGTAGAGATTCTTCAGCTAGCTGTTTGTACTCGGGCTCATTAGGGTCTTCTTCTGTTATACCTCCAGGAACCTGTCTTTTCACTTTTTTATTGACATTTTCACAAGATACTGTTATATCCTTTTTACTGAGCCATGGTCGTTCCCAAATTTCAGAATGGCATTTTATAGCGTTGCCATAAGCTTTGTCAGTTTCTTTGGCTAGAAAGTCAATTCTGGTCAAGGAACCTGCAACTAGTTGAAAGGTGGCTTTCTCTACTTTGGTTACTTCATGCGGTTGGTGGTTACCAGACTCTAAAAGATATTTTTGTAGAGATTCTTCAGCTAGCTGTTTGTACTTGGGCTCATTAGGGTCTTCTTCTGTTATACCTCCAGGAACCTGTCTTTTCACTTTTTTATTGACATTATCACAAGACACTGTTATATCCTTATTATTGGGATATGGATGTTCCCAAATTTTAGAATGGCATTCTATAGCAGCGTCATTAGGTTTGTCAACTTCTTTAGCCACAAACTCAATTCTAGTTAGAGAGCCTTCCACTACTTGATAAGTAACACTCTCTACTTTTAATATTTCATACTGATGGGAATTACCAGAATCTAAAATATATTTTTGCAAAGATTCTTCAGCTAGCTGTTTGTACTTAGGGTCAGTAGGGTCTTCTTCTGTTATACCTCCAGGAACCTGTCTTTTCACTTTTTTATTGACATTTTCACAAGACACTGTTATATCCTTTTTACTGAGCCATGGTTGTTCCCAAATTTCAGAATGGCATTTTATAGCATTGCCATAAGGTTTGTCAGTTTCTTTGGCTAGAAAGTCAATTCTGGTCAGGGAACCTGCAACTAGTTGGAAGGTGGCTTTCTCTACTTTGGTTACTTCATGCGGTTGGTGGTTACCAGACTCTAAAAGATATTTTTGTAGAGATTCTTCAGCTAGCTGTTTGTACTTGGGCTCATTAGGGTCTTCTTCTGTAATACCTCCAAGAACCTGTCTTTTTGCTCTTTGATTGACATTTTGGCAAGTCACTGTTATATTCTTTTTATTGAGCCATGGTCGTTCCCAAATTTCAGAATGGCATTTTATAGCGTCGTCATTAGTTTTGTCAGTTTCTTTGGCGAGAAAGTCAATTCTGGTCAGGGAGCCTGCAACTACTTGAAAAGTAGCTTTCTCTACTTTGGTTACTTCATGCGGTTGGTGGTTACCAGAATCTGTAAGATATTTTTGTAGAGATTCTTGAGCTAGCTGTTTGTACTTGGGCTCATTAGGGTCTTCTTCTGTTATACCTCCAGGAAGCTGTCTTTTCACTTTTTTATTGACATTTTCACAAGACACTGTTATATCCTTATTATTAGGATATGGATGTTCCCAAATTTTAGAATGGCATTCTATAGCAGCGTCATTAGGTTTGTCAACTTCTTTAGCCACAAACTCAATTCTAGTTAGAGAGCCTTCCACTACTTGATAAGTAACACTCTCTACTTTTAATACTTCATACTGATGGGAATTACCAGAATCTAAAATATATTTTTGCAAAGATTCTTCAGCTAGCTGTTTGTACTTAGGGTCAGTAGGGTTTTCTTCTGTTATACCTCCAGGAACCTGTCTTTTCACTTTTTTATTGACATTTTCACAAGACACTGTTATATCCTTTTTATTGAGCCATGGTTGTTCCCAAATTTCAGAATGGCATTTTATAGCATTGCCATAAGGTTTGTCAGTTTCTTTGGCTAGAAAGTCAATTCTGGTCAGGGAACCTGCAACTAGTTGGAAGGTGGCTTTCTCTACTTTGGTTACTTCATGCGGTTGGTGGTTACCAGACTCTAAAAGATATTTTTGTAGAGATTCTTCAGCTAGCTGTTTGTACTTGGGCTCATTAGGGTCTTCTTCTGTAATACCTCCAAGAACCTGTCTTTTTGCTCTTTGATTGACATTTTGGCAAGTCACTGTTATATTCTTTTTATTGAGCCATGGTCGTTCCCAAATTTCAGAATGGCATTTTATAGCGTCGTCATTAGTTTTGTCAGTTTCTTTGGCGAGAAAGTCAATTCTGGTCAGGGAGCCTGCAACTACTTGAAAAGTAGCTTTCTCTACTTTGGTTACTTCATGCGGTTGGTGGTTACCAGAATCTGTAAGATATTTTTGTAGAGATTCTTGAGCTAGCTGTTTGTACTTGGGCTCATTAGGGTCTTCTTCTGTTATACCTCCAGGAACCTGTCTTTTCACTTTTTTATTGTCATTTTCACAAGACACTGTTATATCCTTATTATTAGGATATGGATGTTCCCAAATTTTAGAATGGCATTCTATAGGAGCGTCATTAGGTTTGTCAACTTCTTTAGCCACAAACTCAATTCTAGTTAGAGAGCCTTCCACTACTTGATAAGTAACACTCTCTACTTTTAATACTTCATACTGATGGGAGTTACCAGAATCCAAAATATATTTTTGCAAAGATTCTTCAGCTAGCTGTTTGTACTTAGGGTCAGTAGGGTCCTTTACTGTAATACCTCCTAAAATCTGTCTTTTTACTCTTTGATTGCCTTTTTGGCAAGTCACTGTTATATCCTTATTGTTGAGCCATGACTGTTCCCAAATTTTAGAATGGCATTTTATAGCGTCGTCGTTAGGTTTGTCAGTTTCTCTAGCTAGAAAGTCAATTTCAGTTAAGAAGCCTGACACTACTTGAGTAGTAACCTTCTCTACTTTGGTTACTTTATGCGGTTGGTTATTACCAGAATCTGTAAGATATTTTTGTAGAGATTCTTCAGCTAGCTGTTTGTACTTGGGCTCATTAGGGTCTTCTTCTGTTATACCTCCAGGAAGCTGTCTTTTCACTTTTTTATTGACATTTTCACAAGACACTGTTATATCCTTTTTACTGAGCCATGGTTGTTCCCAAATTTCAGAATGGCATTTTATAGCATTGCCATAAGGTTTGTCAGTTTCTTTGGCTAGAAAGTCAATTCTGGTCACTGAACCTGCTACTAGTTGGAAGGTGGCTTTCTCTACTTTGGTTACTTCATGCGGTTGGTGGTTACCAGACTCTAAAAGATATTTTTGTAGAGATTCTTCAGCTAGCTGTTTGTACTTGGGCTCATTAGGGTCTTCTTCTGTAATACCTCCAAGAACCTGTCTTTTTGCTCTTTGATTGACATTTTGGCAAGTCACTGTTATATCCTTTTTATTGAGCCATGGTCGTTTCCAAATTTCAGAATGGCATTTTATAGCGTCGTCATTAGGTTTGTCAGTTTCTTTGGCGAGAAAGTCAATTCTGGTCAGGGAGCCTGCAACTACTTGAAACGTAGCTTTCTCTACTTTAATCACTTCATGCGGTTGTTGGTTACTAGAATTTAAAAGATATTTATGTAGAGATTCTTCAGCTAGCTGTTTGTACTTGGGGTCATTAGGGTCTTTATCTTTAATACCTCCAGCAATCTGTCTTTTCACTCTTTGATCGCCTGATGTAAGCTGCAACAATATTTATACATCACTATTTGTACCAAAACAACATACTTCTTGTATTACTTTTGTACTTATCCTATTATAGTTCAAATAAGGTGGCAGATTACGATTGGTCTACCTGAAAGAAATCTGCGTGTGTTACTGCTGTCACAGGTCAAATGGAATGTACAAATACAACCGGTCTCCATGCTGACATGAGAGAGTCTCATTCCACACCGAAAGAACAAACACAAGGATATATCTGCTGTCATGCCTTATTATTTTATTATTTTTTATTTATTTAATTTCATAAACAAATATACATTTGTGTCGAAATATTTGAATACACACATAAATACAGTACTATCGTGATTACACTTTACCAAATACATTAATCAATTTTCATTCATTAAAATATTAATACTATAACGAAAAATACATAATGTCAAATTATTTGAATTATTGGAAGTCAAAATACTATTATTGATATATTAAATTATTGCAATACATTATAAAATTAATCATTACCAATTATAATTTATTTTTATCCTTACAAAATTCGTCAATACTATAATAACACTTCTGAATCAATAATGTCCTGAGTTTATTTATAAATATGTTCCCATTCATAATATTCTTTAATTCTGATGGTAATTTGTTGAATATATTTACAGACTGCACACTTGATGAGTGTTTTACAACATTAAGCTTTGCTTGGAGGATAGTAGGCAGATCTTTTCTCCGAGTTTTTACCCTATATTCTCTCTCAGTGTCAGTTTCCAGCTTGTTTAGATTTTTATGTAAATGAGTAAGGAGAATTAAAATATAAAGGCAAGGTACTGTTAAAATACTTAACTTGATAAAATGTTCCCTACACGATTCAGTTTGGTCTAAACGAAGCATGGTTCTTAATGCTCTCTTTTGCATAACGAAGGCAGCATTCACGTTATATTGGTAACTGTTTCCCCAAAATTTAATGCTGTACCTAAGTTTAGATTCAATAATATTGTCTTACGTTTACGCGAATGTGTCGTGGTCGTAAAATTAATCTATGTATTTAATACGGATTTTATCACGTTATTTATTAAATGGTAGGCGATTCTGAAAGAGTGACCTATAAGGCAAGTGTGAAAAGGGCAGTCAAATGTTGTCTGATAATATCAGAGATATGCTGAGGTATTGCCAGGTTAATAACCTAAATCAATGAACGTGTATCACGAATGTGATGAGACCGAATATTGGATCGACAAATAATTTCCTGTTATTTATTTTTATTTATTTATTTATTCATTCGATCTTACAAGCTAACAGATGTGACACCCAAAACGCTTACAAGATAACTCGTTCAAAAATTAAGTTAAAAGTATGACTAAACATGCTCGTCACATATACATATTTATAAAATATCAAAATGTCATAGATTATAAATAATAATAACAATAAATTAATAAATTACAATAATTAATTAAAAAATATAAAAAATAAATTGTCAAATGTCAGCCCTGTAAATTATAATATGTCATTTAGAATTATTCGAAATTTATTATATAAATGTTCTAATCCATCGGCAAAAAGGTCCAGTTCGTAGTGCTGAGCAAGTATGTCTCCAATAATGCGGAGTGCGCGATTGGTAGGCGCGTGTCGCCCGCGCTCAGTGCGCGCGGCGGGTGGCTCCAGTTATACATGGGAACCAGGGCTCTTGTAATTTTTAGTTACTTAAAATGTGTCAAAATTCTTTTTATTTTGGTGAGAGATCTGCTATAGTGGATTCTGTTTTAACGTCATAGTAAATTTTGACATGATATTGGTAAGTAGGTACTTCGTGCAACAGGAAAGATTACAGTTACCAATACCGCGTGCCGGCAGAGAGGTTGTAATGCTTGATGATTAAAAGCTAAAAGTGTTGTAGACTGTCTTTGGAATTAACACAGGTAATAATATAATATAGAATAGAAATAATTTAATAGAATTATATAGAATCTATTAAGTGACACAACTGTCTACAAAAAATTTCAACAAGTATGGCGAACGAAAATGTAGCCATACGAAATAAGAACAAAAGTAATAATTATAGTTACTGTGAACAAGATGAAAACCAACTATCACCAAGTCTGTCCAGATTGAACCGAAGTTTACCTGATCTGTTGACATTAGACTATGATGAAATAATATCTCGACAGAAAGATACGATTAACTTGCTTAAAAGTCGATTGGAAAGTGCAGATAATGAAGTTCAAAATTTGCTGTTGGAAAACACAAGTCTCCAAAAATCGTGCAAGAACAACAAATACAAATTTAACAGCTTACTGCAATTTTTTCCTGGAACAAAAAAGTAAAGAGAACTCAGAAAAAAGGCAGTGTTATCAAACGACGAATAGATTTTACTGATAATATAGGAACTCCAGCGATAAAATCATTGCTTACATCGCCTAAGGACATCAAACAAAACAACCAGACGGAAAATAAAGCTCGATGTACACAGGAGTCATTACTGATTACACCCAAGTCCAATACACACGATACCGAGCAGAAAACAAAAAATACAGCATATGAAGATATTGGTGTAAAAAGGCGTTTGCTGATTTTTGGAAGTCAGCAGTGTTCGGGACTAGCAGCAAGTCTCATTCAGTCAAGACAGAGGAGCAAATACGAACGCTACAATACTTTCGCGTTTATTAAACCATTTGCGTACATAAATGAAATACTGAAATGTTGTGACAGTCTAAAGCTAAACAAACATGATAAAATAATATTATGTATTGGTGAAAATGACTCTTCTCCCGTGAATATACAAACTGAATTGTCAACACCTCTTAAGAAGTTATGTAGTTACACGGTATCTATTCTAAATGTTTGCAATAATAAACACTCAAATGAGAATTTGTTCAATAATATGTTAAGATTACCTAAGCTATTTTTCTAATTGTCACTTCTTAAATGTATTCCATAACCGTAATAACAATATGTATCACACATGTAGAAAACTGAACCTGGTCATAGACACCATAGACTATAAGGAAAATTACCTACCAATGTATAATAAATATTCAGTAAAACGTCTACATACACTATAGTACACATATTGGTAATAACAATCCTAAGCGACATGACAGTAAATTTAAACAGACGACAATCCTAGAATACTTCTCGAAAAACATAGAATAAAAATAAATTATCTAATAAAAGTGAAACTCAAAAACAACAAATAAAAATTAAACTCCCCCCTTTTTTCGCTCACATTCGTAGTGACACTAAACACGTATACGATATTGTTACATTGCTTCATCAGAACATAGCGGTATTACTTAACGAAATCGATATGTTAGAAATATGTCTTAGCGAGCTAAATGAAAGTGGTGCACAAATAAGTGTTATATTATGTCTAAGTGAAATATTTGTTAGAAACGGTGACCAGTCAAATATCAAGATTAAAAACTATAAACTGGCCACTTCTTTTTGCCGGGCCAGGGATAGGCGCGGTGGTGTATGTATCTTATTAGAGAATTCACTGAAATTTGAAGAGATTAAACTATGTAAAAGTATAGCTTTAGAGAAAAATTTTGAATGTTATGGAATCTATGTTTCTTCTTATAAATGTTTGATCGTTTGTATTTATTGAATACCAAATTCACCTCTTACCATATTTTTTATTAATATAACCATTCTTTTCCATAAACTTACATTCAAAAATCAGAAAAAAATATCCTTTGCGGAGATTTCAATAACGACACTCTAAAAAACGACAATGCCACAGAGGATTTGATAAATCTGACATATAATTATAATTTAAAACTTCACATTAATAAGCCTACTCGCCAACGGACCTGTATTGACCACATAGCCAGTAATTTCACAGAACAGAATGCTTCAGTGCATGAATTTAATTTATCAGATTATAACACATATCAAACACTGAGCTTACCTATTTCGAAAATAAAAATTAAAAGACGTTTCGGTTTGTACATAGAAGGAATTATAGCAAGGAACACCTTGAGAAATTTAGAGAATTGTTGCAATCGCTCTCTTGGAGTGATGTTTTTGTTGAATTTTAATTTTAATGCCCAGGCACCTAAATGGATAACTAGAGGGATTAAGATGTCTTGTAAAAATAAGAGAAAACTGCAATACAACTATTATACACATAAGAGTGCTATGAATGGAAATAAATTTAATAGATACACCAAATTACTAAAGGCTTGCATAAATTGTTCAAAAATAAATATTAATAACAATCTTATGATTAAATATAAAAATATATGTAAAACAACATGGGATATCATTAAGAACAAAAAATACAAGTACACAAATAATCAAGAAATTGACTGGATAAACATAAATTATGTTAAAATTACAGATTCACAAAACATAGCGAATAGGTTTCACAATTTTTTTGTAAACACAGTACATAATTTACAATCGATGAAAACTCATAACATTTTAGTAAATAACATCGCGTACGTTGCGTCTAGTTTATTTCTAATCCCATGTACAGACAAAGAAACTTTGCATATTACAAAATCTGTAAATAACAAAGTTCAATAGGTTATGATTCTGCCAGTACGAATATTATAAAGAATTGTGCGGACATAATTGCACCTGTCCTCACTTATCTGATAAACTTATCTTTCGCTCAGGGTATATTTCCAGAAAAAATAAAGTTATCTATTGTCCAACCATTGTTCAAAAATGACGACTGCCACGAACTTACTAATTATAGGCCAATTAAGCTTATACCAATTATCGCCAAAATATTTGAAAAACCAATGTACTCGAATTTACAGCTAGCTGTCTAAAAATAAAATTCGAAGAGTACAGAACGGTTTTCAAAAAGAAAATCGTCTACTCTTGCAGATTTTCTCTATTAAGAAAATCCTTTCTGGCTAATGTGAAAGATATGGAATCCGGGGTCCGGCTCTAAAATGGATCGAAAGTTATATTAAAAACCGTCACCAGAGCGTAGAAGAGTCGCGCGTTTGTGAAAATTTTATAGTAACGTCGCATTGATCAAATTTTTAGAATACCAGTTTGGTGTGCCGTAGGGCAATATACTCGGTCCGATTGTGTTTATCATATACATAAACGATCTTCCAATAATAACACCCTATCAATCTATACTTTTTGCTGATGACATTTCTGTAATCATACCTAAGAATGACATTTATAGTAATTTTAATACAATTTTAAATAATGCAGTTGAATCAATAATGACATGGCTTCAATCCAATAATCTATGTGCTAATATAACCAAAACAAAATTTATTAAGTGCAGTAATTATAAGACACCACATGAAACATAAAACGTCACGTACCGAGGTGAAAATCTATCCAGAGTAATTGATACGACATTTTTAGGTTTATACATAGATCAACACTGTAACTTGAAAGTACATGTCCCAAATGTATGCATCAAACTAAACAAATTTGTATTTGCACTCAGAAACCTACAGTACATTGCTGGAAAACCTGGATACGTGGTATCGATACTACGATATGGATTGATATTATGGGGACACTCAACAGACATAAATAAGGCCTTTATTTGTCAGAAAAAATGCATACGAGCCTTGTGTAACGTGGGACCACTAGATTCATGCCGACCACTGTTTAAACATAACAAAAACCTTACTCTTTTAGGCTTTATACTGCAAATTTGCGTATATGTAAAGAATTCTCAAATGAATTTAACAATGCTCGTGACAATTCAATCATAGGTAAAAGGGACCCCACTAGATTATTAATGCCTTCATGTAGAAGTTCTTTATTCCAAAACAACTGTTATGTAATGTGCATAAGAGTTTATAATAATGTGCCCAAGCATATTCGCGAATATAATTGGTATCTATACTATCTATTATGCTATCCATTTTAAATATAAGCAGCATATTAGATACACGCTTCTATTAATTAAAACCAGATAAAATTATTCATTGAAATTAAACTGCTATATACGGATTTTATGTAAATAAGATTGAGACAACTGCCATCTTAGTCTCCCCGTGACCATGGCTGCTGAAAAGCAACCGAAACGTCGGGGAAAGTGTAAAAATAAATTAAATCTAAATAGTTTAATAATAATTTAATAAGCTTAAAAATTACCTAGCAAAGTTTAATAGTAGTAGTACTGTAACAATTTTCAAAATTTTGTAATAAAGTGTCAAATAAACAACGCGATAAAATCCGTATATAGCAGTTTAATTTCAATGAATAATATTCGCGTAAATAGAAGACAATATCAGATAAAATTAATTTAATTATAGGTATAAAGTAAACAAGTGTTTTACACATTAAGCATTTAGATAATAAAATCAAGAGGTCGCGGGTCCTAATGCCTTTTACTGCATTATCCACGTGGAACCACTTCTAACAGAAGCATACCTACGTATTTTCTGTCTTTTTTTTACATGGTTAAATGCACTGACGCGTTTCTCTCCGCGTGGTGGCGGATAGGTTATGTCGGACGCACACGGGGAAAGAGGACGACGTCCCGGTCCTACCGACTAAACCTACCACAGTGTTCCTTGACGTTACCAGAGCCGGCGGGGTCGCGCGAATCGTTTCCACATTCGAATTGCGACTCCGCTGAAACAGAAGCATACTAGCTTAACTGGAAACTAAAGGTTTACAAGAATACTAGTAATTAAATAGTAATAAATAAAAAAGAAATGGGGAATATTAAAAAAATTAAGACATAGAAGACATAGAAGACAAGACAGCATACCGTCCAGATTTTTGGTTGCGCGTGCGGTCAAATTAGACGGCGTCCGATTTGTCTGTCTTTTAAATATGACCATATTTTTACAATTGTCATTGTGTTGGTTTTCACTCTGCTCGCCTTGTTTTGTATCGCAAGCGAGGAGACTAGTACTTACTGTCCTCCCCTAAAAAAACTTTCGTTTTATACTGTAATAATATCTGCCCTGTATTAAACTGTACTACTGCTGGACACGGGCCTCTTCTGAGTGAGAAGGGTTAGGACATAGTCTACCAAGCTGGCCCAGTGCCGGTTGGCTACACATCTTCGAGAAAATTATGAAGAACTCTCAGACATGTAGGTTTCCTCACGATATTTTCTTCCACCGTTAAAGCGAGCGATAATTAACTATTTAATACGCACATTACTTCGAAAAGTCAGAAACGTGCGCCTTGGGATCGAACTCGAGACCTCTGTGTGGCACTCCAACGGTTCTCCACCAGGTTCTCACTGCTAATCGTGTTAATATAAGACGATTAACAGCGATACTAAGACTAAAAATTATGGGTGTCCGGCCTTTTTACCCAAATGTCCGGCTAAAGTGGTTTCTCTATCCGGCTTGTCAGTTTTTAGTCTTGGCAACCCTACACGCGCTGGGTACAGGTGCGAAACAAAGCGATAACAGGAAAATATAAACCTGAGCAATCAATCAATAGATGTTATGGTAAGTATTTACCAAAGACGAAATCAATATGCACTGTATGAATAATAAATGTGATGTTTTTAGTGATAAATTAGACAATGTTGGCGCCATTTGCATATGAGGAAAACGTTAAGTACATTATACATTAAATCATTTATTTATAATAATTAGGTATTATTAATATATCGCGTTTCTATGACGATCTCGGACCTTTTTGCTTTCTATGACGTACTACCATATTCTTAATACCAGTATCTACTGTGTTATTCGATAACCGCAATAGTTAATAAATTAACAATCCCATCCCTCGAAGGGTAGACAGAAGACCTAAACCTCGATGGCGTAGTGGTTAGTGTAACCGACTGCCACGCCTGAGGTCGTGGGTTCGATTCCAGCACAAGTCAAACATTTGTGTGCATGAACATGGCTGTTTGGCTTGGTCTGTGTGTTACTATGTACTTATAATATGTATGTATTTACAAAAAAAGTATATTATAAGTATGTTTATTCATTGTCTAGTACCCATAGTACAAGTTCTGCTTAGTTTGGGCTAGACGGTTCTTTCTTTTTCGTGTGGTTAGTGGCCAACCTGTTGTCAAGAGTTGTTCAAGCCGCCCGTAGGCCTCTGACATGGCTTAACGACTGCTGTCAATTTGACAACAACCGGGACCGACTTTTTACGTGCCCTCCGAAGCACAAAGACGCTCAGATGAAATACTACTAAGCGGTCACCCATCTATAGACTGACCGCACCCAACGTTGCTTAACCTCGCTAATCGTTTACCGATCAGTGAGTGCAACTAGCTATGAGCGCCTATGGGCTAGATGGTGATGTGTGTATGTGGTAGAATATAATTATTATTATTTTATTAATTATGATTTTAAGTCCCACGTTGTAGGGACCTTCTGATATAAGTATTTTATACTGTAAGTAGAGTATTTTAGTTATATTTTCCTTTTTTTTTCTATTTTATAATATTTTAAGTATAAGTTAGTTTTAAAGAATTGTGTTTATTGATGGTATCCAAATAAATTGCGACTAAATATCAGTAAAAATAAAAAAATGCTCTTGGACAAAGTATTTTTTTATATACTAAAAAGGAGACCCCAACCACAAGGTTAAGAAGGGCCAAATGTTTACGAAAATACAGATATTTTATTTTTTTATTTGCTATTTCTTAGGTAGGGGAGCCTACAACTGTACCGTCTTTTATTCTAAACTCTGTGCTGTTAATGGCAACCTCTTGACAGAAAAAGCTGATAACATTTTGCCCAGCCCGGGATTTGAATCGAAATCGGTGACACAGCGGTATTGAATGCGACTGCTGTACATGAGGTTTCAGGTTTCAGGTTTCTGCTGAGTCTGCTTCTTACCACGGCTATTGCAATATGGTTGAAATGTCCATTCTTTCAAATAGGTATGTAAATATCAAGCATGATCATGTTGATACCAGTTTTCTGTTATATAAATCATGCAACGTTAAACCATGAAAGTGATTTAAAATGAATAAATTTTATCTTTGTGATATAATATCTAATTAAGTTATTATTACAAAGTCAATTTGCGATTGTTTTTAATGTGTTATTAATATATTTTGAATAATACACTAAACTATCGCCATGTCAACAGTAAACTAAATTATCGGTCGTTAAACTTGTATAGGCGATTCATAAAATATGTATATTAGAAACATTAAAGGTCCGAGGACACTACCTTGAGGAACGCCGAATTTGACTTATGTATTACAATTATAAATTTCTTTTAAAACATATTCTACTGATCCTGTTCGTTACTTTCGATTAGGTATGATTTTATAAGACAACAACAACGATTTTTATAAGATGAACTGCACTCTTAGTGACGAATTCGGGGTCAATAGCTAGTATAAAATCGGTTAGTAACTCGGCCAAAATGTAACTCTGCCAAAATGTTATTAAGTAATTTTGTTATTGACTGCATGGGTAACGCTGTGGTTCCAGTGATAGCCTTGCTGATACTGTTGTAGCGACCAGTGATGTGCGTTCGATACCCAAATGGTACAAAATGCCACACATAGCTGTACCGATTACAAAGTCTGATATTCTTTGTTATATTATTTCTAATTAGAGTTATTGTTATTAAGGAAATAAATTATACAAGGTTGACTAAAAAGCGAGGCTTTATTTGTATCTACATATAGTATGTACCACATACAAGCTCAATATAAAGTAAAATAAACACTCTACAGTATATTTGTCATGCCACGTGTGTTGTTGCAGATCTTGATGATTTGACATTTAATTAAACGATTCTGTATTTAATGGAGTATGGAAACGAAAGTGGTAAATATACGAATAATCTTCAAATATTGTCTTTCTCATAACGCTAATTGGTGCGGCTTTATCGGACTAAATAAAATGGCGTGAGGATCATTGCCATAAGAGAGGGTCAAGTAGGCCGGGCCCGTAACCATCCCAGGATTTTAGCATTCAACTCAATATTCTAGGGTTGCTGGGATCCTGCTGGAAAATAATCCTACAATCTAGGCTAGGATTAGTGACGTGGCAGAATAAATCAGTATGCCTGTTTAACAAGACTGGCAAAGTTACTATAAATTATATTTGAGTGACAATTTTCGTTTTGAAACTATCACAAATTGGGCTATTTTATTCTAAGCTAACAAGACAAATACCTCACATTTAAACTCACTTCTATAATTTATTCATCTGTGAAGCAATAAAAAATAATTAGATACCTATATAAAATTCTACAAATCATGTTGTTGAATGTAAGTTGCAATAGAAATATACTGTAAAAGATATTATCTTTTGATTCCATAATGCGAACCCTAGTTTACGGTATGTTGCTATGAGGATATTAGGTTTTACCTTACTTTACCGTTAATAAAATGAAGGTTTTTCATAGCTCCCCAAAGTATCAAGAAAAAGCTATACGGTAAGAAACACCCATTTTTTACACACACTTTTTGGGATAGCAAGCCCCTGTCAATCTCCGAGTCATATACTATCTCTATGTATATAAAACATCATATTGATCCATTGCTCCATTGCCAAGTATAGAAAGAACAACTAAAGGGGTGTATAATTACTTTGTAAGCTCAGTATCTAATAACGGCTGTAGACAACATTTTACAAATATATTGCTTTTATTTATTTGGTTAACTCAGAGCATATATTATATATGTATATGTATATTATATGATACAGTTTAGAGAAAATTTTTGATTACAGAATTCTCGTATACATGCCACTTACGAGCTTACATAGCATTCATTATTGAGACAACAAAATTATGTTGAAAGTTTACAAACAATGTTCATAAAATGTAAACCTTAAAAATAAATTTACATTAGATAGGGTTTGAAAAGGTTTGCATCAGGAACAGTCTTCATGAACGAATTCAAATTCCTACACATTGTACTTAACGGTGCGTTCAGACCAGTGTTGGTTTCAGATAACTTTTTGGTAGCAACAATGTAGTAATAATCATTCAGCGGGATAATATAAGATAAGGTATATATTTTTCTATCAATAACCTTTTCTATTAATTGTGCACAACAAAGCGGTGAGGCTTTTTACAAGTATAGTTAATAAAACACTGAACTCAATGATATCATTAAATAAGATCAAAGGACACATCGACAACAAACGCTAAATTGTTGATCACAGAAATATAAAAATAATTGATTTTGTCCTTGTCATAAAAAAAGAATCGGTGGTAGCTCAATGGATACAGGATACAGCATTAGACTTGCGATCGAGATGACGTGAATTCGAATCCCAACTATTGCACTACTAACGTGAACCATCTTTTAATACAAGCACTTTAGCGTAGTTTGGAGTAGATAAACAAGAATAACAGATATTTGCAACTCAAAGTACTAGTAATCGTTTAAGTAATAAAATAAAAATTAAATAAATACTTACAATTTCGCGAGCGCTTTGCAGATATCCATCGCTGGCTTGATTATGGTTTGGTTGCAGATTATAATAATTAATAAAATCGGACAGCAACTTAGCTTTCGTGTCCTCAGTAACTTCGCACAAACAATAAGATATTAGCCACGGAAGGACTAAAATGAATGTATTATAATAATTCATGATGCAACTGTCAATTCACCATCACAACTGAACAGCCGAACACAGTGTGAGCGAATAAAGCTAAAACCGACACGGGTTGTTATTTATTTGTTTACAATGCGACACGCATGAATCAGTAGAGACGACACGAGCGGAAAGAATTTATACCTAATAGGGTAAACTATCCAATTATTGACACTTTATATCTTGCACACAAAACACAGCCAGTCTCGGATATTAGTGTACCAAGTAGTTGTTCCGAGACTGGGTGTCTTTTGTGTCCGTTGTTTGAATCAAAGACTACAATATAATATTGGTTTGAATGTTCGTAAAGTCCCCGCGACACAGTAATGACAACAATAATTAACTTATGATTGTACATAAAACTCGTGGTTATAAATCGTTATAAGTTATTAAGATTCACTTTATTTCTAGATAGGAAGACGATCTTGTTTTTTCTTCTTTTACGTCTATGGCGCCGACCCTTTAGCAAAGGAAGTGGTAAAGAGAACACCTCACCGAACGAAACACAACAGTTTCAGATTATTTCTATTTCCGATTTCTATGTATAATATGTATGTATTTACAAAAAAAAAAGTATATATGTATGTTTATCCATTGTCTAGTACCCATAGTACAAGCTCTGCTTAGTTTGGGCTAGATGGTGTTGTGTGTATGTGATAGAATATTATTATTATTATTATATTATTTTATGGAATCTATGTAAAAACTTCTTTGGTTGAAGAAATCATTAAAAACCTACAACAACGCTGAATATTGTTTTCGCTTTGTTTGAAAACCTGATTCTCAAGCTTCACATTATTTGTTATCTAAATGTCAGACAGTTGGCGTATCTTTATTTGTAGGTACCAAAAACGAGTCATACAAGTTAATAATACTGAGGTACCTACTAAAAACGCAGAAAAATTGTTTAAAATTAGTAAAGCTATAGCAGCTGCACTAGGTCACAGACCTGTATATACTATCGACATGAGCGACGGATGACCACTCCTAAGGTTAAAATCGCATACCAGGCCAACACTTGGTCGGGCGGAGGGCGGAGTCACTTAAAGTCAACATGGGCAAGTGAAAATTTTTCTGGAATGGTCAACCGTCGCTCACGTCGATAGTACATACAACTGCTAAAATGGCATAAACGTCACTGACATCGTGCGAATCCGATATGAATGTAAACAATATTACAGCAAGACATCACGATTTAACTGTTACCTTTCTTTTCATGTTTATGTTTACGTTTATTTTGGTTTGCATCATCCTTATTAATGTAGATTTCAGAATCATTGGGTACACTACGGGGTGCTTTATAATTCCTGCTGCACGAGTAATTCCTGCTAAAACCCGTAAAAATATCACCCGTAATTGGTTGACACCTCGCCAATCACCATAGTAACCAACTGCTATTGCCATAATTATTGTAGAAAACCTTAAATTATAGTTAGCTGATAAGAATATGATTTGAAAAAATTGTCCAGCAGTTATAAGAATTATCACCCGTACTAGACCGTCGGAGCAGACACCAGACATGCAACTTCAACGGTCGTGCCCACGTGCCATGTATTAGATTGTTATCTTTAACTAAGACGAAAGCTCCTTCGTTTATGTTTTTCATGGGTTTATTTCACATAAAGCGGGTTTAATTAAAGTAAAAATACGAAGATTTGATTAAAGTAAATAATTTTAAACGCTTTTATTGAAAAATTTAAAACAAAATTTATATGCTTTTATTTACAAATTTAATACAAAATGACTCCTCCCCTGGCATAAAATTGTCCTGGGCATGCTGTAGATCAAGTTGTCCAATAGTTCTTGTGGTAACCTGTCCCATTCTTGATCTCTGACAGAGTTCTTGGAGGTGGCTGACGATTCCAAAAAGCTCGCTTGAGAGCGTCTCATGCGTGTTCAATTGGGTTTAAGTCCGGAGAGCCGGCAGGCTAACCTAACCTAACCTAACCGCATGATTTCGTACTCCCGGAGAGCAACGCTCACTCGTTGAGCTCGATGTGCCGGCGCATTATCATCGACCGACACGAATTGGTTACTATAATTTATCCTGAATGATCTGATGATGCCATCAATAACATCTGTCTTGTACAAATTAGCTTTGGTACGGGATCAAAGGCGTTCGAGCTCCAATCATTATTTCACCCCAAAAAGATACCGATTTGCCGCTTTGCTGATCGGTTCCAGTGGCAGTTCTTTGCCTTTCGGAATTCCCATCGACACCAATCTCGGACATGTCGGTTATCAGGGTGCGTACTAGTCCGTGTTTCGTCAACGAAAAGACAATTACGCCAGTCATCTTCTTCTTCGTCTTCATCGTTTTGACGCTGCCTGGCCCACTGCAATCTGCGTCGCTGTCGTTCTCGTGTATTCAAAGGTGCTCGCCAGGATCTCCTTGATCGTAATCTAAAGTGGTGTAAACAATTACGAATGATCTGGGTACTAATATCCAGTCCAGTAGCAACTCGCAGCTCTAATCTCAGATTGGTAGCGTTAATTATTGGATCACCGACGGCAAGAAGTCTGATGTAGCGCTTCTGAACATCACTATGGACAGCCGGGCGGCCACTGCGAGGTCGATCAGCCAGGTTGCTCATCCAGTACCTCTGCAAGGTAGTAGCGACGCAGGTTTGAGAAACGGAGACTCTGGCTGCGATTTGCTTTGTAGAATATCCTTCTTCACGCAATAACACTATTCTTACACGCAAGACTTCAGAGAGTCTACCTGGAATTTTTCAAATGAACAATTTTAGAGAAATTGATTAAAACAGCTTGAATAATTTAAATAATTTTAAATATTTTGAGCAATTAAAAAATATCTCAACTTTTAGAAGTGAAAGCGGACCTTTTTTTATGAGTGTATGCTACACGTGACTAACGATACTTGTCTTCGCCAAACTCGGCTGTAGTTAGGTATTTGGTGTTCGGTTTCGTTTTATTGTGCAAGTTAGTATTCAAGCGCTGTATCTATGTGATGACTCTGGTTATAAGCGTCAATGAACTGTATGTGTTGAATAATCTTTATTATGTTTAAATCATTTTCTGCATTCCTTTGCATGATATATACAGCTATAGATTGTTACATATGAATAAGGAACTCTAAAACTAGGGGAAATTACGCGTAGAACGTTCCATTTTATACACACTCCTTATCTACATAATGTCAAAAATATGTGTAGTTTTCCAGACACTAAATAGTTGGCTGTAAAAAAGCGATTACCTACTATTTTACGAGTATATTTTTCAATGCAGTTCTAATTTTTTTAACAATGCGTAACAGCGCACTATTAACTAAACACAATAAACGTATATAATAATATTATCGAAACTTATTTAGTGTGACTAATTCGATTTTGTTCCAGTAGGACTCTGTAAAATCAATGCCATTATAAAGAATTATCAACGAATATTAAAATACAAAGGTTAGATATAACTAATTATTCATATAAGTATAATCCTTCCTTAGTCTCGTGGCATAAACTTACGTCTTTGTTCGCCAGCACTCGTGTGTTCTATACCGGGTTCGATTTTGGGTCTAGTAGATTTAGTGCTGTTTTCTGATAGGTACTAGGTTCTCAGTAGTGGCAATAAATAATGTCTAATTGTCTAATTTATTCTGTAATGTATTATGTACTTATGTACCTGAGGTTTTCCTCATATGCAAATGGCGTCAACTTTATCTTAGTTATTACCTCCGTGGTTATTACCAAGAGCATATCACATTTATCATTCATACATGCTGTTTATTCATAAATTATTGTATATAAGTAGCTGCTATACCTTTTGCCTACCACTAAACCGAACACGCTGAAGCATTAGGTAAATGTTAGTCTCTAACAGCCGGGTGGCAAAATAGTAGTATCCAAACAGTTCCTATTGTCATGATTTCTTATTTTTGTTAATAATTCTGTTCGGGAGTTTTTATTTACCCAAGTGACAACACAGCCAACCGTCATTTTTAAATAGTGGGGTTATTGTGGAAGGAGGAAATTGACTCGGCTCTCGGCGAAGGATCGCTCAGTACCGAGTGAGAAACGAGCATTCAACTTAGTAATACGGTCTCAACAGTCCGTGTAATTGCTGTGAGTTTGGAAATATAGTCCTATAATATTTTAGACGAGTGAGTTTCAGTGGGGTTAGTAAGTACACGGACACGTTTTTATAATCATCTTTTTGTAATGTCGTTATTTCTTTCTTGTTCTTAAAAGTTTAATTAGTAGATACTTATTTCGATTTTCTAACTGTGAACGTACTGATAAGTATAACCTATTGTCATTCGCCATCATTATGTATCGACTTGTACAGTTACAAAAACTACCCACATAATTGCACACAATGACATTATACGCGATTACCATAGGAATCATCACAACTTAGTGTATTTTCGAGTGTTAAAACTGAACGGTTACTAAGGTAACCGTTCAGTTTCAACACTCGAATAAAAAACATCAAGCGTATTATAAGTGCATAAAAAACACCAAGTGTATTATAAGTAATACACTTGGTGTTTTTTTAGTTCTAAGAGTGCATTGTGCTTTTGCTTATACTTAGGCGAGGCTACTCATCGTCAGTACTTTTGCCGAGGTAATGGTGCGCTTAAATGTCAGTTGTCCTTTTTTCTCTTACCTAAAAGTAGATAATTATAATGTTGGAATGATTGTATACTTGATCAGACACTCTCTGATAGTATCATCAGTCCTACGAGGGTATTGTGCCCTTGCGTGAAATACTTGGACGAGGCTACTCTTCGTCAGTCTTTTTGCTGGAGCATAGTGCCGTTGTTTGCTTAGGTATAGAACGCTTACGCTTACCTAGTCCGAGTGATTTGGACGCGTGATTGGGATATCCCTATCATGTGTCGTTATCTTTCAAAATGCATTATATACCTGCCGGATACTTGGTTGAGGCAACTCTTCAGCAGTGTTTGGACGGGTAAAAGCGTTGCAAAAGCTTTTGTAGTATTGAGGTAATTTCTTTGTTAAACGAGCACTGCTGGTTTATAAAGCTACGCGACTGGAGGCTATTGCCATTTGACTTGGAGGCTATTGCCATTTGACTTAGAGGCTATTGTCATTTGACTTGGAGGCTATTGCCATTTGACTTGAAGGCTATTGCCATTTGACTAGAAGGCTATTGCCATTTGACTTGGAGGCTATTGCCATTTGACTTGGAGGCTATTGCCATTTGACTTGGAGGCTATTGCCATTTGACTTGGAGGCTATTGCCATTTGACTTGGAGGCTATTGCCATTTGACTTGGAGGCTATTGCCATTTGACTTGGAGGCTATTGCCATTTAACTTGGAGGCTATTGCCATTTGACCTGGAGGCTATTGCCATTTGACCTGGAGGCTATTGCCATTTGACCTGGAGGCTATTGCCATTTGACCTAAAGGCTATAGCCATTTGACTTGGAGGCTATTGCCATTTGACCTGGAGGCTAGTTTAATTTTAACTGAAACATAATACTAGAAAATGATATATAACATAACTATCTTAGAAAAGATTTTGGACAAATATGCCTGTTGACAATAAACAAATATAAAAATTGGATATATAATAATTTGCCGATTCATAAAAATCATAGTTTTAATTCCGTTATACGATTTTAGATGCATAAAGGTATGTTGTTTATATGTCTTTGAACATGTATGTGTTTTAAGATAGCATGGAAATATATACAAATTCGGTTTGTGTTTTTCTAATATATAAGGTATCGTTTCATAATTTTACACCGTTATTTAAAATGAATGCATGAGAACGTAATGCTATCGGATTGAAGCATGACATCAGTAACTTATTTAAACATTAAAGGTAATGAAATTTTACACTATCGTAAATCATGTGATTGAATTTGTTATAAAGTAGTTCTTGGAATTTTTACATAATTTTTGAATTATATTAATAGTGAATGCTTTAAAGTATGTGCGTTTGTTGTGATTGTATAACATGATTGACTTAACATAATGGATATTAGACTTACCCGCTTTATTATAAACATCAGTAAATAACTAGTTTAGGCTCATCGCTGGATCAGCTGGTATTTCTCTTGCCCTGGATACGTATACATGTAATTATTCCGAGTATGCACTATACACAGTCACACATTAGCTTTGTAAGTTTCTAAGTAGTTATTTGAACCGACTGACAGAATCAAAATGCAGAAGTTTTATTTTTTTAACTGAGGGTTTTGGCATAACGTGTAATTAAAAAATAAAACATCATAGTAATTATTTATAATTTTTTTATAAAATGTATATGACAAAAATCACAAAGATAATATTAAGTAAAAATGTTCAAATATGGACGGAGTAGCATAAAGCCGCATTTGTATACTTATATAGAGAGATACTAATTACGTCTAGATATTTTACGCTATGTTAAATAAATCCTAAAATATATAATCAAAACATTGCGCAGAAAAAACAAAAAATACAATGTTATACTCATTTAAAAATCGTATTTATCTGTTCTATTTACAAATACCTATGTAATAAGATTTATACTTGATGCAATTTAAGGTTATTAACATAGTAAACAAATAAAACATCACAATCATGGTACAACTTATTGGTGCAATCACTGTTACTGGTCAGTATTAGAGATTGTAACTAATTTCGAAACAAGAAACTCTAACTGCAGATAGGATCGTTATCTTAATGGCCATTGATTGAAGCGACTTTATGAACCGAAGCAGAAGCGGTATTTTAGGACTGATTTTAAATTATTCATAAAATAAAAATTACAGTTGTGGGAATAAGATACACTTGTTTATTTTTATATTAAGTCAGGTTATAATATGGTTGTAGGTTTTGTATGGAACCAACAATGAAATCTATTTTAAAACAGATTTTTAACTCTTGCGGCCCTTTGCGCGACTATGTTAATGATTGGACCAGCCCTGCCGACAAAGATAGTGTAGACATACCGTGGCAGGATTAGTCCTTAAGACCGGGAGCTTATCGCCTAGATGAAGCCTACTTTACTTTTAGCCTGCTAAGCGTAGAAGTGTGAGTTAAGTCCACCACACACAGACTAAGGCGAAGCAGAATCGGAGGCGATTTTTGTATTGTTCAAATGAAACATAAGACACACTATCAGGAGCCATGTATGTCTAATAATGAGCTTAAGTGCATACTTTTACTTAAAATGGGTTTATAATTTAGTTGAAGGATTACTTTTATGTGATGTATAAAAATGTAAATGTTATTCAAGGTTGGCCCGAAATTGATATCTAAGCTTATAAACATGAATAAATACAGTAAAGTTTTCAGGTTACCGTCTAGTACACAATAATAAACATTATGCATAAAATAAATAACTTATACTTAAATACAACCTTTTGAATCATCATATTAAAATATTTTAATTCTACGAAATAAATTAGTACAATTTTATTATTGTCTCTTGGGAAACATGTGATGTCATGTTTGCTCCCGAGTTTATTATTTATTCAAAACATATCCCAATATGATCAGTACGTATTTAATTGTTTAATGATTACATTTACACAATATTTATATAGAAAATAAAAGCTTTGATGGCAATTGGTCAAATAAATCAGTCTAACATTATAAAATATAGCAATGTTAGCGTGCCTCGCTGTTCGTGTCTGCTAGAACCGAAGATTGCCGAAGGTTAACGAAGCACTTTATATTTATGGCCGAAGATATCTTAACGATACTTCTAAACGTGCAATATTTTCACTGCAGTTTGTGGCTGCAATGTAGGTATTGAAATATAGCCTGGAGAGCTAAAATCATTTAAATGCATTGACTATTCCAAACATATATTTATGTAGCTGTATGCATAATATTGACGTGTATTCTATTATACAGTTATTATTGCCAGGTTTGTATATTTCAGTAAAAATAACGCTCGTTCAAAGATTTTGACTTAGTAGGTAAACAAAAATAGTATTTCATGAACTGTTATTAAAACAATAGTTTTTATATTACTGTTACAAAAACTTTGTAGATTATAAGTTATAAAAATTGATGCCTTCAAAATCTCGGTAGGATGTATGCATCGACTAATGTTGCTGACTGTAAGGGTTGTTAGTTCCTCTTACAATAATTCTAATTAAAACTCCCAAGTCTCTAGCCATTTTAACCCGGCCATAGTAGAATTAGGCTCGTGAGCGAGTGGACCGGTCATGCCGTAAGCTAGCGGTGAGAACAAATAGAAGCTGTATACAGTCGTCGATATCACGAGCCCTATGATGCTGTGGTACACTGTTTTGCCCAGCTCTGGGCTTAAGTAGCTCCGGATACTAGTCAGCAGGTATTCTGTGAGGATTCCTGTAAAAATATATTAATTATTACTCCAAATTAATGTACGAATGTGCATAAAGTATTGTGGTTTATAAGGTAATTGAGACAATGACAGTACGTACCTAAGTTCTACGAAACAATTTCATCAAAGATTTGCTGTTTTGTTTTAAATATTTGTCCCTCAGTATAATTAAATCCTGTGTCGCGGGGACTTTCCATGCTTTAAAACAACAGACGCAAAGAACAACGATATGTGGATCGCTCAAATGTTTGTCCCATGTCCGGGGATCGAACCCACAACAATGGGCGCGTGGCAAGTGGTGAGGCAAATACTTAAATCACTACCATTAATTTATTACAGCTTCATTTTAAAAATGTTTCGATGCACTCTATAGACCAAAGTAATTGTTGCCCAAGTAGCACTGGGGGTTCAATAGTGGTTGACTAATGGCACACATTTATTCATTAAGCTGCCAATTTAAGCTTTATAAGGGCTGTATATCGTGCTATACAGCCCTTATACCACCGGTCTGGCACAACTTATTCAGCCGTAAGTTCACTAAAGGTACACAATAGCAGAATAGTAGCACTTTAATGGCAGTTTAAGAGAGAACTTGTGGTCTTAAAGCTCATCAACGGCACTATATAAGATCCCGTGTTGTCCATCATACAGACAAGAGAGTGATAAGAAGTATCGAGTGAACAATTATACAAGCTCTGTAGTGATTAATGCTCACAAGTGTTCCCAAAAAACTATTAATAGCCTCTTTTTCTCCAAATTGTTACTTGAGTATCACTCCATGTAATATTTATTTGTTTTTACTAAGAATACGCTCGAAACACTATTAATTTAAGCTGCTCGCGAGTGTCTAGTATAGCCATTTTTAATGTGATTTTATTAATATTACTGGTAAGTATTTTGTGTCTATTATATATTCTATAGTGTTAATATTATGGGTAATGTAAATATGTTGTGAAGTATATACATATGTAGAGTTAAAATTTTCACGCGCTTCAGGAATATTGCCTTTCTAACAAAAAATCTTTCTAAATAAGCAGAGACGAACAAAGCAATTTTTTGTAGTTGTGTTTTTATGGCATCAAAATCAGTATACATAATATTCTAATAATAATAATATTCTACCACATACACACAACACCATCTAGCCCAAACTAAGCATCGCTTGTACAATGGGTACTAGACAATGGATAAACATACATATTATACATAGAAACACCCAGACCAAGACAAACATCCATGTTCATGCACACAAATGTTTGACTTGTGCGGGAATCGAACCCGTGACCTCAGGCGTGGCAGTCGGTTACATATCGTAGTGGTTAGCCACTACGCCATCGAAACCGACAAAATTGTGGTTTATGTTCAAATACATGGTTTAATATTTGAACATAAACCACAAAATTTATGATTAAAACTCCTTAATATGTGCTAACACCATAAATAATTTAGAAATATTATAGGTTATGACTTTGAGTGAATAAAATGGTGCTAACTCCAAATTAATGTTGTGACCTCTTTAAAGTCTCACATGTACCATTATAATGCGAGCTCTAGAAAGTTTCACATTGTGTACCATTATAATGTCAATTTCTGTACAACATAATGCTTGTCAGTTTCATATTCAGCTCTGGACTGATATGTAATTATATATATAATATGTAACGGGTATTAACGCGATCATGCATAATGTTTACCTTTTTTATGCTTGACGTTAACGTTAAAAGTTATGATATGTAATTCTTTAATAGTTCACGTGAGCATACTACATTTTAGAGATCCGCATTGAAAATTTAAAGTTTGTTGGAATACCCAAGTTATAATAATAATAATAATAATATTCTATATAAGTTAGACAGTGTAGTTTTTGATAAGTAATAAAGGAATACGTTAAGTTTGATAACGACTAGGTATTGTTGTTACTTGTGTTGTTTGAGGTATTGTTGCGCCAAACGTAAATTGTCGCAATAGTTTGATTTTAGTTGTGCTGGTTATGAACAGTATAATTAATTGCCTTATCCCTAACACGATAAGCACTTTGTCGTGATATTGTATTATTAATAAAATATTTAAAAAATAATCAATTGTGGTATTTTGGCAGAGTACGCGGGTAACCTCGGCGACGCCGGCAGTGAGGACTGGTGCCAACAGGAACAGCAGCACATTCTGCAGCTTTTAGATAAATTCTAAATATAAGACATATTTTGAACGGAACTTGTCTTTCATTTAATAGGTACTAAAACACTCACACGAACAATTAAATAACTTTATTGAATGCATATGTTATTATACTAATTAAAACCTCACCAACAGAGAACAATATAACATAACAAAATACATATAAACTAAATCAGAATGTAAACAAAATAATGCACATAATTATGTAATTCAGTCACAACTTTAGACACTTTCCTCTGTGTTACGTACGGAACCGTCAATAATAAAGTTTGAGGTCGCACTAGAAATCGTTTTGATGGTCTCAGCTTCATGTGTACTAACAGGTTGTTGTTCAATGTGTTGATTGGATCGATTATTTTGTCTTACTATCTGCATATAATATTCTTTTAAGATATTTCTGAATCCACCAGTCCTCACACTCTTTTTCCAATTGTTTTTATCCATTATTTCGGGTTATTACGTGCAACACCTGTTTTTATTAACGTTGTTGAAGTGTTATAGAAAACCACATTCACATAAGTATTCAGCTCGGCAGATAACAATGTAGCACTTGTGAAGAAATAAACAGCTGTCAATGTTATGAGATATCAATAGTAGTGCTTGTAAGATATCTTACACGTATCTACATGTGAACTTATTAAACGCTCTTTTGCAGAATAATGGCAAGTCTAATTAATATATCACAAACTAGACCCGCTTACAGCAAACTAGTTGAATAACGGTCCACGAAAAGTTAGTAAGTTACTTAGTAGTTATAAGCTAAAGTTATATAATAGCTTTTGGCTGTATTAATGTTCATATGTGTTGTATTAAAATGCCAGCAATTTAATACCGTACATATAGACCTTTAAATGGGCCGTGTCGTATTTTTCACCTATTAAAATTCTCTTGTTTAACTTTTAAAATGCGAACTGACTAGAAGATTAATGTTATCCTATTATAACACCAATAGTTATTTAAAAGGCCAATTTTATACTCCTATACATGCCTTATACAGGCATAAGTGAATTTAATCACTTTAGCCCAGCCGATGAACCACGTGTGGTCAATTTTATGGTTTAGAGTTCACCAGTGATCTAAACGTAGACTATTAAAGAGAACAAAATGCTACTTGGGTGGGGTGGGGTTCGATCCCTCACACAATACAGAAATTTGTTTGAACCACAAATAGTTATTTGTGTCTAGGTGGTGTTTTCTGTGTCTATTGTTTAAATGTTTGTCAAGTACCCCGAGACACTAAGAAAAGACAACGCCAGCGCTATTAATTCCTTTAATATTGCGGGAGTTCTTTTATTTAATAAAAAATAATGAAAACATGAGTCCTGTTTTCTGACAAGAAATTTGTACTCCTAATGCATTCCTTTGAGTTTAGCTGGAGATATAAAGAATACAAGACTTTGTAATTTAAATGACAAATTATATCGTTAGAATAATTTAAAAAAAAGTTACCGGTTAGCATGGAGCTAAAGACTAGTGCGGGGAAGTAGTGATGGAAGTAGAGCACACGACCCATCGCCCAGAACGGGACGTAGTGAAGCGCCCACCCGATGAATGTCCATCCAGCCGCGTTTATGAGCTCTCGGGGTTTACCACCTAGTAGGAAAGAAAATAAAGTATTACTTAATGACTAGCAGTACTAGTAGAAAATCAATTATGGTATTAATTTTAAGAGTAGTGTCGGAGTTATCTTGAATTAAATCAATCACTTAGGTAAATGGATGGCTTAGTTCTATAATGTTCGAATTTACAATCAGGTTATGAGGTAATTATAAAACAAGAGATTGAAACGGAAATATTTTAGACTAGCTTTTGCCCCCGGCGTCGCTCGGTCGATAACAGTATTTTTGTACTGGCCGTATGTTCTTGCGATAAATCATGATGGTCGGCCGAGTAGTTACAGAGTGAAAGCGTAACTAATAAACAACCAAACTCACATTTACATTTATAATATTAGTTAAGCTAGTCAGGCTTTATAAAATAAACATTAGCCGTAATACTTATATTATAGTATTCACGATTTGATACTCTCAACAAAATCGCGTACAGTCATGTATGAAACATACATGCATAGACAATCTCTTGCTTCTATTCTCGAATGAGTAGGCAGATATCTCTTACGTACACCCACATTTCGCCAATTAAGGACATAGGTTCTACGTAATAGAGTGCAAACTTACTGCTGTTTAGAGGACACAGTTGTAGATTCTGTGCTGTTGTTAAAAACCTCAAGATAGAAATACCCATTGCACAACTTTGTCTAACCCAGGAATTGAACCTAGGATACTTGTTGCAAAGCCGTCGCACATACTGCAAGTGCGCAGTCGAGGCAGTCTGGACTAACACTGAATTTCAAACTTGTTTAACGTTGTCTATCCATCGATATAAAACTACTAATAATATATAATTAAAATTCCCCTAGCATCTCCTGAAATTCCTACTGACCTGGTACTGGTCTGCCGAAGGCCTGCGCCCTCTTCTCTCTAATGCAGTTGATGACGTAGATCACGAAGAACACTGCCAGGAAAAGCAGATTGCCCCACCAGACAAACGGATTTCCCAGTAAATATATACGGTGACTGCTGCCTGAGAAGAATTGACCCTGTAATAAAATATGTTTCTCTCTTACTGATCTGATAAGAAATAATAAATTATTTGAAATTATAAAATATAGCTTTTTAGGGTTCCATGCTCCAGGAATGGCTAATCATTCCTTGGGAATTCTCCTGGTTAAGGGACCCTATTACTTAACTGCCGCCGTCTGTCCATCTTTAAAAAGCAATATTATTACCGTTGTAGGTAGTTCGCTAAAATGACCTCACAGCCAGTTAAGGCGCTCATAGCCAGTTGCGCTCACTGATCGGTAAACGATTAGCGAGGTTAAGCAACCTTGGGTGCGGTCTATCTTTAGATGGGTGACCGCTTAGTGGTATTTCATCTGAGCGTCTCCGTGCTTCGGAGGGCACGTAAAAAGTCGGTCCCGGTTGTTGCCAAATTGACAGCAGTCGTTAAGCCATGTCAGAGCCCTACGGGCAGCTTGAACAACTCTTGACAATAGGTTGGCCACTAACCACACGAAAAGAAGAAAGAAGACCTCACAAAAGATGCGTTTGTAGCTAATCACCTAACAAATTATAAAGAACTGAAAGTGAACATTTAAGGACGATCCTCTTAAAAGAAATAGGGTTTTTAAGGATTTGGGGCGAGAAGCATCTCTATCAGTCCATGATCACCATAGCCAAAACAAGAGATGAAACACTTGTTTTAAGAAACTTGACTCGTCTAAAAGGCCTAATTTAATATGAGTAGGATATCAATACATACCCTATAATTGATCGGCCACTGCCACGGCTGGGAAGTGACCTCGCCCTCCTTGGGCTTAAGTCCTGCATTGCCCTGGAACATCACCGCGTGGGACTCCAGGAACCGGTCGATGAATCCCGAGGAATATGACTCGAAGCTCACTTTAGGCACTGTAATATAAAAGCAGGGCTTTAACTTTGCCTTTTAAAAGTAGATGCTAATTGATTAGCTGTTAGCCTGACGTATTAACGCACATCTCAAATAGCTTCGTTATAAATTTTAAATGTTGCACAGAAGTTGCGAATATGACGAAAATTTATAATAATGTCTCATGGGTCCCTCTAGAGTTTATACAAAGAAAATTTTAGAATGGTCGTATGTAGTTCAAACTTAGTAATAATATTCTGAAAATAAATATAGAAACTATATATAGGGTGTTTCTATGTATAATATGTATGTATTTACAAAAAAAAAAGTATATATGTATGTTTATCCATTGTCTAGTACCCATAGTACAAGCTCTGCTTAGTTTGGGCTAGATGGTGTTGTGTGTTATTAGAAACTAATAATTAACATTTTTTAAATATCCGCCCTTAAAGGCGTGAAATAATAATCCAAAGTTTTTATATAGTAGAGCTATTATACTTATGTTACGCTATTAAAACCCGCATATAAGTAGTTAAAAATAATGTTTAGGTATTTCATAAGGTACTCCTTATGCTTTCTAAATATAGCACATATCTATTTTTACAAGCATGCTACACTCAGGTGCGGTTGCATGCGCGAACTAGTTCCTAAAAACGCTAAAATAGTGTTTATTTTTAGGCCACGAAAATTTTCGGATGAATACTTAATAGAGAAATAAGTATGTACTTACAATCGTCAAAAATATTATCCTCAACATTCCAAAGAGCATTCTTGTCTCGAAGGTTGGGGTTGCAAGCTACCTCCTGTTGTTCATAGCCCCACTTCGGTAGCTGCTTGCCAGTTGTGGTCAGCACACACGCCTGCATTAAATAATATTATATACATTCATACACTAAACTATCGTTAGTAAGCCGGTACGCCGTGAGTTTATCACTGTCTACCGGCCACATTTCCAGATTACGTGATGCTATTAAAAATTGTAGAAATTTAACGAAGAGACAATTTAAGTTACATTAAAGCTAGCAAGCAAGCTTGGACATTAATCAAGTATTTGTTATGTATAAGACTCGTCTAAATAAACCAGAGTAGTCCAATTCGAGGCATTAAAGAATTCCACTACCTACTTCTTGGCGATGAGAGTATGGAAATGAAGCTGTCATTTCCATACTCTCGTCGCCAAGTATGCATAAGCAAAGCATGCGACTCAAAATATACCAAAATAAACCCATACTCAAGTAATTAAGGAGATCAATTTTTCACCTCCTGGTTCCATAGTTTTATCAGATCAAGTGCCAAATTATTCATATTTAAATAAGTATGTAGATAATATTAGAAGTAGATTTAAATCGACTTCCAAGATTTGTTTACAGCAGTCATTAGTTCGTAAAAATGTTATAATATATAACGAACCTGCAAATAATGAACGAACATGAGCTTGCTCTTGACCGTCTGCACTTCGTCGCCATCTTTGCCGCCCGATATGATGACCTTCCACACATCGTTAGCATCGCCGATACCGTCCTAGAAAACCACATATTTGATTAAATACTCTAATACCGATAAATATAATTAATACGACACTATACATATTAATACGACACTATAGAATGCCGAATGAAACGTACAAAAAGAATGCAAATGCGAAGCAACGATGTCAATTCAAATGCAGTTGTTATTCGTTTCAACGTGTCACTATGATCTCTAAGCGTTAAATACACTTGACACTTAAAAACAGACAGTTAAAGTAAATAAACCATTGCACGTTACAATTCGTGAAAAGCAGTTTTAGATCGATGTGTAATTTTCATATAATTGTAAAATATTAAATATCTCAATATTAATTAATTAGAGTTGACTTATGTTGCTCCCTGATTGTTTACCATCCAGATGTGGATAGATTTTTTATATAACAGGACATATTTTTTGTCATAATATGGTATAGAGATATTATTAGATATACAAATTGCTGATTTAATCACATATAATATTTAGACGTGAATTGGTACTACCGATATCAACAAATATAAGTTAATTTTTTGACATACATATATCAATCAGTTTGGGATGAATACCAATTACATTAAATCATGTTTTTTTAGCGATGTGAAAATGTTTTTCCATTCATGTGTATTATTTAAACCCGTACTACACCATACTGAAATATTGCAGATGATTAAATCGGCACACAGTCTAATCAGTACAGAAGCATGCCGAGGATTTTAGAACAAGGTGGGGCCTACCTTGTATGTTGTATTTTCCAAATGAATGAAATTAAATCCACTCTCTATAGACTTTTAACCTATTGAGAGGCAGCGGCAAACCGGTGACCCGATACAATATTCAATTATGTGTGGTATTCGAACAATTGTCAGGTTAATCGTGTGATGTCATGACTAAGGTCCAGCTCCTTGTCATACGGCTTTATTTGATCTCAGTGTAACACCACTGACCTCCCCGTAGCCGGTGACCTGCAGGTACTTGGTGGTGAGCGGCGCGCGCTCGCGGTGCGAGTGCAGGTTGCGGCCGGTGTGCGCGTGCGTGAGGCGCACCAGGTCGCCGCTGCGCACCAGCACCACGCCGCTCACCTGCTCCTTGTCGTACGGCTTTATTTGCCAACGGTTGTTCTCGTCTTTGTGTGTATATGTAGTTATCTGCGAGACAAAGACAGTATTGTTAACCATTGGAGGATCTACAGTTTGTTCCCCAACGGAACCCTTGAATTTGGAGTTACAAAGTATAATATATGTATTAACAAAGCTACAAACATTTCTGGGGACGGCAAGGTCCACCTGGCTCATCCCTATATATACGCCAATGGTATTACCCCCAAAACAGTATTGGTGTATATGAGGAAGTGCCAGGTGGGTTCCGATATGATCCTCGGACAACCCACGAAGATGCATACCAAAACAAAAGAATCGTATCTGTTGATCCAGGATATGTCTTATCTGGCGTTGTGGGAGAAGACCCCACGCTGCCAACTGTGCTGAAAGCCATGGTCGATAGCGAGAGGAAGTGGGTAGCGGTCGCATCCTTCTGCGAGGACGTCATCTCGCAGAAGGAGGCGGTCGAGCAGATCCGTAAAGAAAGTATCCTTGCAGATCCGAACCGCCGCCAGCGAACCGGGCAGCGAAGGCGCGCCTTATGCCGCCGTAGTGAAGGTCGCGAGTGGGAGAACGGTGATCTTTTGCTCACCAGCCCTTAAGTCGGAGCGACGCCCTCTGTTGTGCTAGGGCATCGTCTAGGAGTCGTCACCCGCAGACATTACATCTCTGCACTAGGCACTGCTGGGTGGGTCACTGATGTAGTTTTAGTTGCAGCGACTCACCCACCATACAAAGCAGCGAGCTGGCACACCGTGGTGGTTTTAGAGGGTAGGCTCGTAGTCTCGGGAGAGCCCGACATAACCCTCTCGCCTCTCCTTATGGCGAGAGGGTATGCATAAGGAGAATTTCCCCACGTATAAAAAAAAGGATATGTATTATTTGTGTGCCAAATTTCATCTAAATCCTTTTATGGGATTTAGTGTGATGTAATAATAAACATCCAAAATACCCAAAAATCATTTTACATTTATGATATTACTAAGAATACACGTGTAAAAGTATCTAGATATCAAAATAATTTATAAAATTTCACAATGAGTGTAATTACCTAAATTACACAAATTTTTCAAACATTAGCATCGCTATAATACAAATTAGGGTCCTATATAAAATGAATACACCGACCTGTTGTTGTCTCGCCCCCACCCCAGCTGGGTACAAGTGCTGGTGAGAATGCAAGTATCCACCGCCAGTGCGATGGTTCTTGAGCGAGATGAGAGCGCCATACGCAAGGTGTTTTGGCGCGCTCGCGTTGTGCAGGCTATTGCCTTCCAAACGGGCTTGGAAACCGGATGAGTAGAAACCGTCGCCGTTGCCACTGAGGATATGGAAATAAATATATTATTCCAGACGACCAAAGTCAATGGATAAAGTACTACCCTATCATAGGACATTGACGTTAAGCAACAGAATGTGTAAAATTACACAACTCAATTACAGAGTACTAAGTACGAGAGCCGAGGACCGATCATCCTCCTCACCCACCACAAATATTTAGGTTCTACATGATAGTGGATGAGGCTTTCAACGTCTACCAGCGGTTAAGTTTATCTGAACAGGAAAATGTCACTAAGCCACGCCAGAAAAGTATGTATTTCAAGATTCGGGATTTGGGAGAACACAAGACAAAAAACGCCTACACTACAAATAGTAGTAGCGAGTCTAAAAATATTCTTTATGTCAGCCATTTCATGTTTCTAAAGTCATACGTAACAGAAAATCTTCCCAGAGCAGCTGTAGACTTAGACAACAAAGTTGCAATTTCGAATGGTGCTGCATGGATTGTCTTTTCCTTCGTTAATAATTACCTTCCACCTTAGCGAGGGAACGCTGGATATAAATATAAAATATATGGAATAAAATACTTAGTACTTTATAAATAGTTAGTTACCTTTTGCTAAGTACAGTGAGATGTATCCAGAAAAAGAACACGTACAATATCGCCGGCCACAATATCAGAGTAATCGATCTACCAACCAAATGCTTCAGTATCAAACTCTGGAAAAGAAACATTATTTACTACTATCTCACGCCGACGGCTTCGCCTATGATACCCAATACAATTCCGTTCTTAATTATATGGCGAGAATGCAAATAAACATCTTGTATACTTAGATATAATAAGGCTAAGCTAAAAATGCACTAGTTATAATAAAAAAAAATACTTACAACAGGCTTCGTCAAATCACCGAGCACATTCCAAAGATCAGCAATCGTGCGCAGACCAGCAAACAGCACCACGAACAGACCGACGAACTTAACTGATATCGTGCATGATAGCGACGTGCCCAAGAACAGCTGCCAGACCAACATGCGACCGGAGAAGGGAGCTAGTCCTTCATCAGTTAGGGTTCGAACCTGTGAACACATATTAAATGTTGACTGGAAAAATGGGGTAGTGGTTTAAGTGGTCACCTGGCTTCTACCACGGCGCTGTTAAGTGGTCGCCTGGCTTCTGCCACTGCACTGTTAAGTGGTCGCCTGGCTTCTGCCACTGCACTGTTAAGTGGTCGCCTGGCTTCTGCCACGGCGCTGTTAAGTGGTCGCCTGGCTTCTGCCACAGCGCTGTTAAGTGGTCGCCTGGCTTCTGCCACTGCACTGTTAAGTGGTCGCCTGGCTTCTGCCACAGCGCTGTTAAGTGGTCGCCTGGCTTCTGCCACTGCACTGTTAAGTGGTCGCCTGGCTTCTGCCACGGCGCTGTTAAGTGGTCGCCTGGCTTTTGCCACTGCGCTGTGTGTCAAGGTTTCCTTCCCCACATGAGACAAAAGTTTGTTGTATCGAGTCTGGGTGTTCTTTGTATCCGTTGTTTGAATGTTTGTAAAGGCTTCTGCGACACATGATATACTAACAGTGCGGCAATTGTCTTTTGATACTAAATAAATAATATTATTATTATAATATATTACTTTTACTTATATTTGAAGATAACCATATCTTACAAAAGAAAAATATTTAATATCTAGCGTTAACATGCATTCAGTGTGCATTGGTGAGCTCACCCACTACTAGTAACGTGGGGCAGGTAAAGTTGAGAATAAAGAGAAGGCTAAATTAATTTATTGATTTATTGAGATTGTCGTCAACTCGACGACTGTCAGATTCGTGATTCTCAGTAGTAGACTGGGAGATTCGTAATAGAAAATCATAATAATAAGACCGGATCCGACAATCAAGCCTTGGATCTTATAATTAGTTATACAGGCTGATTGGTAAAAGACTGGACATGTTGAAGGAGACTCGATTCTGGACTAGAATATCTAAAAAAAATGGGTACTTAAAATTTGACCTGGTTATCCAATAAAAACTTCATGTGCGGACACTCTTGCGCATATGCGCAATATATATATATATAATTTGGTATATACCAAAGCTAAATAAAACCTCCGCCCCGACCCCGCTTCCGCACCCCGCACTCTTCCGAATTTGCACCCCCGCCCTTTCTTTTCTTATCAAAGGTCTAATGACCGGAACGCTGTCTGAGGCTAATGCCTCCGACAGCTGTGTGCGACGACGCGCGCAGTGTCCACATTTTATGGATATTTCATACAAATTTTCATAAAGATTTTCTTTGCAGGATACACAGTTTTTTTAATATGATAATTTATGGTCTATCGGTACGCCGTCTGACCAAAATTATCATGTCCTTAAGTATGTACAATGTTTAACCAGTCACACTGTATAAAAATAAGCGCAACCTTATATCCTTATATAATAGCCCCCTGAACAGAAAAGCAGTCATTGCGCTATTACTACAGATAATTCGATCTAGCATAGCGGTATTCTGTTACTTATTATTAATGTTATTAAGGTAACTAGAATTACTACATTTTCAATTATTGTTAATAAATATCAAATACTGTTTGTTCAATTGTAACTAGTACCAATGTTTGAACAAATGTACTTTACTAACAATGTTATTATTTTTAAATTACCTTTGCTATTGCAATACAAGGGCAAATACGCTTCGATACGTATGATATGATATACATATATAGTATTTAAATATGTATTAAAATACTATCTCTCGATTCCTTGAACTATTAAAGGTATAAATTTGGCAGAACCGCCTAAATAGTTATGGTAAACTAGTTATTGCCCCTGTTGCGCTCGCGTGAATACCGCAGGAACACATACCGGGATAGAAAAGATCTAGGACACGGTTTGTCTGTGCAAAGTTACATCCAAATCTAGTCAATGTTATACGTAAGAGGTAGTCTCAAAGTGGTGCCCATAGATGAGAAGGTGAAAGGAAATCGTTTGGCTTGGTATGGACATGTTATGCGAAGAGATGATACGTATGTAGGTAAGCAAGTGATGGATATGAGGGTAGAGGGACGAAAAGAGAGAGGAAGTCGAAGGAAAAGATGGATGGACAGTGTGAGGATGGATATGAAAGGAAAAGGGGTAAATGATCAGATGACGGGTGACAGAGAAGTATGAAAGCGAAGGACATACTGCGCCGACCCCAAATAAATTGGGACCAGGGCAAGAGAATGATGAACAAACTTTGTAACATATTTTTCATTTATAATCTCTCTCGTAGGCCAAACAATAAAAATTGGCAGCAACCCGCCACCTGCAGCCAGATACAATAAGTATTCAAGCACGCCAGCAATAGATAAGAAAAATAAATAAATGTTTTTTTATTATCGCTTACAAACTGCAAGCGTAGGTACTTGAAAAAACTTAATAAATAGCTATAAACTATAATCATTACATTCTTTGACCTCTAAATTAGTGAGCACAGCATTCACAGAAACTCTGCAGGCTTAAATACACATTTTGAAAATAATATTCAATAAAATAACAAAAATAATAAAATATACAAAGATCAGAAAACAAGAGCTTTTAAGACGCTTAATCAAAAATAAAAATAATTATAATTTTATAGTTTAATAATTATAATTTTATAGTTTAATAATTATAATTTTATAGTTTAATAATTATAATTTTATAGTTTAAGTACAGTGTCAGTTATTAATCGCATTATGTATTTCCTTCCTTCCCTTTCCCATCAATTTTATTATATATGAAATTTTAATTTTGACGCTTTATCTATACCTATATCCATAGCCAACACAGCCATTAGATCACGACATTCGCCACACTGTATGCATTAAATCTAATTCGTATGTCGAAACTTAGACAATACACCTGAACAGTTAAGACTAATTAATGCATTATAATTTTCATTTTATAATTATATATTTTATCACCTTAACAAATAAATTTTTTGCTTGATAATATTGCAATTTAATTCGAGTTTGATTCGTCTGAAGACGGATGGGAAATTACGTAATAATTGACGGGTGATTTGGTAGACTAACCCGTGTTACTCGACCCGTGACCACGATCGGTGCAAGTCGGTGGGAACGTCGGAAAATAAAGAGGTAAATAAATATCAACGCGATCTAAACTCATTGCTAATATAATGTTAGGTGAATATTTTGGTAAGTTCTCCGCCACACAGAGCTATATAGGAATAACTCTGTGTGCCGTACTCTCTGAAGATTTTATGAAAGCAAACATGAATAAATAACTGCAACCAGTTCGGATCATCGTTCTTGAGACTAACTCGACGAAAAGTGCAAGATTAAAAAAATATATTTTAATTTTTTTAAATAGCTTAAATTGTAGTAACGTTTAATAATAGTAATTTTCAAAACGATGTAATAAAAGTGTTTTCAAGTAAAATAAACAACGCGACAAAATCCGTATAAAATGTTTAATTTCAATGTATAACATTCGCGTAAACGTAAGACAATACTAAGGAAGTAAACATAGTTTTGTCTTACGTTTACGCGAATGTTATTTCATTGAAATTAAACTACTTTATACGGATTTTATCGCGTTGTTTATTAAACACATTATTATAATTTTGAAACTGTTACACTACTACATTGAACTTTAATACTTTTTAAGCTAATTAAATTATGAAAAACTGTTTATATTTAAGTTCACACTTTCCCATACGTATTGGTTGCTTTTCAGCAGCTATGTTTACGAGGAGACTTCAATCTCCCAACATGGCTGTTAACAACGCGACAAAGTCCGTATAAAGTAGATTAATTTCAATAAGTAAATATAGTTTTCATAGAGTGCGCAATAAAGGAAATTATAGAAAAAGAACAAGGGGGAGTAAAGATTAATGGGCAAAATATACATTTTATAAGATACGCGGATGACATAGCTGCTTTAGCATAAAGTAGAGAACAGCTAGAAATTTTACTAAACCGAATGGACGAGGTTTTTCTATAAATTGGATTAAAAATAAATAGTTCTAAAACCAAAACAATGATCATATCTAAATTTCCTTCTATCAGTATTGAACCCATAAAACTGAATAACTTGAAAATAGACAATGTTAATAAGTTCAGATATCTGGGAACAATAATAACCAGTGACTCCAGATGCACTCCAGATTTAGTGGTAAGAATAGGAATGGCGAAAGGAGCATTTAACTCCAAAAAACAGCTACTTACGACCAAAAATATTTCAACTAAAACCAAGAAACGATTCATTAACACGTATATCTATAGTAGAGTAGAGTAGAGTAGAGTAAAGCACTATATGGCTTAGAGACATGGACATTGACAAAAAGGGACACAGAGAAATTAGAAGCGTTTGAAAAGTGGTGTTGGCGTAGGATGGAAAGAATAAGTTGGACTGAAAGAAAAATAAATGAGGCAGTTCTAATTATGGTAAAGGAAAAGAGACATATTTTAAAAACAATAGAGAACAGAAGAGGGAAAATGTTGGGCCACTTGATAAGACATGATACTTTTATAAGAAATATCTTGGAAGGAAAAATTGAATGCAGAAGGGGAAGACGAAGGCCAAGGAGGACGTTCATAGATCAAGTGAAAGAAAAGGTAAAAATTACGTCATATCAAGCAGTCAAAGCACTGGCTGAAGATAGAACATTATGGAAGAGACTCCACCGACAAGAGCTTGGCTCTTAAATTGAAGATAAACATAGTTAGCAATATATGGTGTTATACAACTCTAGCTACCCCTTTGATGATACTAATGTATGACTATGTGCTAGTGATCCCCGTGGTGTTCCGAGTTTGTCAGTTATGGTAACCGCTTACTATCAGGTGAGCCGAATGCTCGCTACCTTGGTTGTATAATAAATCGGAAGCATCGTCACTAGTGTCTAACATTCATTCAGTTGTAAATGTGTGACTATTACTTTATTTGTTATTAATATATCTAAGATTCAACAAAAAATATTTTTAAAATCTCATTGCCATAAACTTTTATTACAACTACACACAGCAGCTCATACAAGAAAAAGATTCGTATTGTTAATAAATATTTGGCGATTGAAAAGAGCGGCCATGAGTTTCTTGCCTTGCTTCTTCTCATGAAAGCTGTACTATTCAAACAGGCTTTCTTCAATGCTAAATATTTATTCAATTTTTATTAATAAGATACCTAAAATTAAGATACCTAATCAAGATACCTAATCTTATATAGATAATTGACGTGTCCAAGAATTGTTTGCACATTTTTATGGCAAAAATATTTTTTACTTTGACTTTGAAGTCCGTAGATGGCTTGTATAAATCAGCTCCCAGATTAGCCCTCCCTATAGATTAGTCAAGACGATTTTTCCATTATAGTTAAGATTGAACATTAAATACGCACCTTAAAAGCTCCATAAATAGAACAGCTCATGAAGAACAACAATATTGGATCGAGTAGAATATATCTGTTTAACGTCAAGAAGCCCACGTCTGGAACAGATAAATAAAATGTAATAAAACTTGATTATTACGTTGGTATCACTAATAATAACTGCCTCGGTGGTGCAGCGTAGTGTAAGCAAGCGACTGCTATGCATGAGGTCTCGGGTCCAAATCCCGGCTCTAGCTACAAATAGCTATTTGGTTTTTCTGACAAGAAATCGTCAGTAGCAACCTGTAGTCAAGTAGTTGGCGGTGTAAAATACCGTGCGTGCCACAGAAACCACGCAAAGCCGTTGGTCCTGCGCCTGATCTCACTCTGGTTGTGTCAGATTGCCGACCCATCGGATCATAAAAGTTAGGTAACAGAGAGTGCACTCGTGTTTGCGCATACACTAATGACTTTTATATCACCTGCACAGGAGACCAGTCTCTGTTAAGATTGGTCGCGGTGACTGAAAATCAGTCTAGAGGCCTAGAGTAGAGAGACCTAAATATTCTATAAACACGAAAGATGTTGTTTTGTAAATTTTGTACACAGTTACGTATCAGATCGACATATTTATTTACTCAGAAGAAAAATATACGCACGACACGGCCAAAAGTATATAAAAAGAACCATAGGAGCGACGCCACAGGTAACAGCTAATAAAAAAATAATCGCCGCCTCGAAGAATCACGAGAGGCGCAATGTTTATTTATTGTTTCCGACAATCAAGAGATTAAAAGGTATCATCATCTCAGCTGAAAAACGAAAAACATAGGCCTCCTCTAAGGTTTTCCACACAGGCCGGTATTGGGCCACCCGCATCCAACCGCTTTCCGCGACCCTTACCAGGTCATCGGTACAGAAGGTATACAACTATTATAATATATCATTGTCATTTTTATTATTAATATTGCTAACTCACATAATTTACTTACCACATAATAGAAGCATAGTGCCGATGAAACTAGATTCCAAAGATTTGGTCATCTCCCATATTGTCAGAAATGTTAAGGGAATGATGAGCGCTCCCAATGTCGTGCAGAACTAAAATAAAATACATGTTTTATATATTTCCACTATTTAACCAGAGAATCGGACGAAAGCGAGAGCGTACGGTGGTGATACCAGTCTTTTATTTGTTGTCAAATGGAAAATACACTACTGCTTCACAATACATACATATGTTATAGTCAGCAACATAAATCGCTACGAATCGACAGTTTTATGAATTTTACCATTCTGATTATTATTCTGTGGGTTATGAATCGTTAACTTGCTACTTTTCTTTAACTAAAATTAATAATTAAGATTGAATGTTTTGAAATTATTATGTAGGTACGACAAAATGATTTTAACTCTCATAAATGTTTATCAAGTTACGTACTACTAGTAATGTCCCATAACTATCGCGATTTGTACACATACTTATTATAATGCTAGATAACGGGTCTTATTCGCGATAAAGTATTTGAAATGTAATAAATACCTGGCACCTACCCTCACTTGGTAATACACACACAACACTAACTACGTCTACACACTGACGACCTAAGTCACTACGGCGACATTTACATTTGCTGATGACTGGATTCCAAGATGTAGAATTGTAGACAAACGGTATTCATCCTTCCGGTTGAAATAGCGATATTTCTTAATTTCATCCGTTTCACGTACTATCCTGGAGTAATAGTGACGATCGTTGGATAAAACCTGTGGTTTATGTAACTGAATCCAGTGGTTTGGTCCAGACTCCAGCAAATGCTCCGCTACAGCAGACTTGTTTATTAATTAATCGGTTCTTGACTGCTGTGATATGTTCCTTGACCCTTTCAGCGATTGTACGTTTGGTCTGTCTGATATAAGAACTACCACAACTGCAATCCAACTTGTAGACGCCAGGTGTTTGAAAAGGGATAACATCTTTTGGAGTGCATAGATAGCTTACTACCACCACTACGACCACGATCGATGCAAGTCGGATGAAACGTCGAGAAAACAATAGGTACTTAATACTTTATCGCGAGTAGGACCCGTTATCTAGCATTATATTAAGTATGTGTTCCACAACTGCTGCAAGTATCAAGAATATTAAATATAAATATATAAAATTAGATGTTCCCGCGGTTTCACCCGCGTTTATCATTACCGCGCCGGCCCCCGTCGTAGCGTGATGTTATATAGCCTATAGCCTTCCTCAATAAATAGGCTATCCAACTCTAAAATAATTTATCAATTCGAACCAGTAGTTCCTGAGATTAGCGCGTTCAACCAAAGAAACAGACTCTTCAGCTTTATAATATTAAGTATAGATATGCTTTGCTTTACGTTTTGTGCTGGCAGTTAACACTACGGCTCAGTTGGACGATGGATCAAGCGCCAGCCGATCAAGTGTGGAAAAATGGTACGATGCAAATTTTGATGATGATTTTAAAAACCGTGGTCATGTTCTTCAGTAAAGATGTGTAATGTACGTGCATAATTTTTAAAGTTCCATCACGTCTTGACTCATGTCTACAACGCTGCACACTGCATAAATACGAAACGAGATAGTCGTGCGGGCAGTATGTATAGCAGGGAGCCGATACTTAAACAATTGATGAAATGTATCAACGGTACGACAACACAGAAGATTATATCGCCTCCCGTTGTATTGATGTAGATCTTAGACTCTTTGGCTGACATAGTAAGCACTCATAAACCATGGCACCACATCTTCATAAGCCGAAACATATCTCTGCACCCTTAGTTGTCCAACAATTCCATCACTAAAGTTAGAAGAATTATTGAAGCTTAGTTCTTTTTACAAACTTTTTATAATGCTAGTGACAAACAAGCATTTCACTTTTGGTTGCAATTCTAAGAGTATCACTCACTCTTTGTTATTAGGTCAATGGATGTTCAATACGGAGTAAAGGTGTGATACATATGTTAGCCTCCAGAATTTCCTCTTGCTTAAACATTTCACAGACTGCTATACTCTGTGGTTCTGTCCATTATGCTCTAAATAATATAGGTACAATACTCACTATTCTCATGCCTTGATACCGGGCTCCATCATACTTATCTCCTGGTTTTTCAAAAGGAAATTTTCCATCATATCCAGTCAGTTTACCCGATAAGCCTATGAGCATCTGAAATATTAATTGTTTGAATAATTTATAGTAACTGGTCTGTTTTAGAGGACAAGTGCTTCTTTTCAGCAAAGCAAAGCAAGTTGAGAGACGGAAGAACAGCATAAATTTAATATCGTACTTGTCTTTTCTTTTTTATGACAACTAACTGACTAACAAAATTATTGTGAGTGCAAAACTCATAATAATGCGTGTGGGACTTTACAAACTTTCAAACATTAGACAGAAGGAGCACCCAGACTCAAAATCTCAGAACAACTATTTGTGGACCTCTAAAATGTTTTGTTCCAAGTAGGGATTGAACTCACAACCAGGAATAGTTGCAGTGGCCTTACCAATAAAATGATTATGCCATCTGGGCAGTCACATATGAATTGAACAATATGAATTACTAGCTATGCCCGCGGTTTCACTTGTGTTTATGGTTACTGCGCTGCCTCCATGGGTCGTAGCGTGATGTTATATAATAGCCTATTGCCTTCCTTGATAAATAGGCTATCTAACACTAAAAGAATTTTTCAATTCATACCAGTAGTTCCTGAGATTATCGCATTCAACCAAACAAACAAACTCTTCAGCTTTATAGTATAAGTATAGATTAAACACAATAAATAAATGTTTGCCAACCTTGCCAAGTGGAGGATGTACATCAAAGAAGAATGTTCTGTTTATGTACCAACTTGCCATTTTGCCAAAATGTGTTTCATCCCAACTGTAATACAACAATCATTAACAAAAGTAAAAGATATACAAGTTTAAATGAATAAATATTATATGCTCTTTGTAGCTTAGTCTGTATCTAAGAGGCAAAAAGTTTGCATTGGTGCATATGGTTGGTCCTTTTAAGAAGAAATTTATCTCTGTTTTTTTAATATAAAGTTTTCTATATAGCAGCAAAATTGTTATATTTAATTGCCAAAATTAATTAAAGCTTTAGCATATTTTATACATTTATTTATGCATTACATCTGTAGATTTTCGTTGATTAGAATGAATGAATGAATAATGATTAGCAATAATAGATATGTATTGTTTAAACTCTATTACATTTTATTTATCAAACAGGGACACAAACATTTTGAGCTTTAATAAAAAACCAAAATACTAATATAATAAATTCCATCACAGCAAACATTCACTGCCATTTTCCTATAGATTAGTTGTATGTTCAAATTATAAAGATGATTAGACAGATAAGTTTATTTAATAAGATTTCACAGTCAAATAAAACAAGCAGAATATGAAGATATTTAAACTTATTATGCGATAGACTTAAGAAGAAGCTTTAAGTCTGAGGCAGCCTGAAAGCTAATATTATGATCTCACAGGTGTCATATTTATCATAACTTACCAAACATGATCTGGTTCCAGAACTTTATAAAAACGAGTTAGAAATGTTGCACCACACAGAATACCAAATGTAATCCACCATCTATTAAAGACAATAAAATCGTATGTACTATAACAATTAAAATATTTAAACTTGAACTTCGTCCACGAAATTAGAAAGTGCCTACATTTTGTTACTCGGAGCTGACGGAGAACTACTCTTTTTCTTTTCACACATAGTTAGTTTAAAAATAAGTTATTTCAACCAATTGTATTAAACAGAATTTTGCATTTTAATTCACAATGTTTAGAAATTATGGAATCTTAATTGTAACGGTAAAAAAGTCTTGGTGTAAACGTCACATTCACGCCTGCACTGGCCTGCACAACACAAACAAACAGCTGCCTAGTCTTGTCTCCTTGTCCTTGACAAAATGTCAACTTTGTCAGTTGTCAGCATCTGTAATGTTGCAATTCGATTATTATGTTTTCTATTAATGTTTGTATGTATGTGTTCTTTTAATACATAATATTTACAATTAGCTTTTGATGTTTGTATTATATATTAAAACATTAGTACGTTACATATTGCGGTCAAAATGACAGACATTCTCTAAAGTAAGTTAATAAAAATAATATTATATCGTTTGTTTATTATCCAGTCTTTGAAAGTTTACACTTGTCATATTATTATATTGGGAATGTCTGGGTAATGTAAAGATATTATCCAGACATTCCCAATACGCGTAATTCCGCTAAGTAGGCATCACTTAGCGGAATTACGCGTTAATGTTAATTAATCAACCGGGAACCCTTTGTTTCGACAATGTTTTTTTTATCCTAATTTAATTTGGCATAACGAGTTAGGCAAATTTTTTTTGTCATAATAATATTTTAACATAACTTGGGTACCATAGTGTAACAATAGGTTAGGGTGCGGCCGGGATGGCCCTTGGGCCACCCAGCTGTGTTATGGCTGTGCGAAACATAATACTCTAATTCGTATTTTCTTCAATGATCTTAAAGTATTCATCACGAGCTTTTTCTGCTTTTAAGATACATGTACTTTAAATAGTCTGTAATTTCAACAAACAATCAATTTAAACTAAAATAGGACTTTAATTTTATATATCAATTTATTAAATGTATGTACATTTAGCTAAGGCCCATGTACTTTATAAAGATAATATTCTGTAACTAATTGATAAAATTATAATTTAATCCCTATTTACAAAATTCACTAAGATATGCAATTAAATAAAGACAGAACACAGGACGTGTGTTCAAAAACATAAATGCAATCTCTGTTCCCTAACTCTCATGTTCCGATGGGTCGGGAATCCGACACGACCGGAGAGAGATCAGGTGCAGGACCAACGACTTTAAGTATTTTCCGTGGCACGGGGAATGTCTAACACTGGCACTGCCTAATTCCGGGCTACTATTGCGATTCCTTATAGAAAACTTCAATTATTTTTTTGACTTGACTCAACTCTTGACTCAAACCCGATGCCTCATGCACAGCATTCGCATTCACTACAGCTTCAAGTAAAAAAGTAAGAGTATCATGCCATTGCTATTAAGCAATAAGTATTGCAATTTACTAGTATTATTGTCACTTAGCATAGTACTAGCAAATTATTCACGCTAATATTACATGGATGAAGCTTGAACTTACGATTTCTCCGACGTAAATCTGATATAATATATGCGCTATTACCGTTTTAACTATAACACATTCACAACCAAACAGCTGACACGATAATAAAAAATGTTTATTCGTGAATATTTATGTGTAGCGTTGAAAATTTTAATTAGTTCAACGAAACGAATTGAAATTGTACCACTAGTACTGCCCATCACTAAACCTGTAGATATCTCGTAGACCGTAGTTGTCAAAACGATGTCAAATAGTTGAAATTATCAACAAATAAAAGTTTACGGTTGTCGTCTCCGCTGATTCATTCTTGTCGCATTGTAAACAAATAAATAATAAATCCGTATCACTTTTAGCTTAGTGTCCAGTGCTCACATTGTGTTCGGCTATGATGGTGAATTGACAATTGCATCATGAATTATAATACATTTATTTTAGTTCTTCCGTGGTTAATTTCTTACTGTTTATGCGAAATTACTGAGAACACGAAAGTTAAGTTGTTAGCAGACTTCATTAATTACTATAATCTGCAACCTAACCACGACCATCAAGCCAGTGATGCATATCTACAAAGTGTTCGGGAAATTGTAAGTATTTTTTTAATCCTGCTGTGTGATCAACAATTTAGAGTGTGGTGAAGGTTATCGTTGTGTAGGACCTTTGACATTATTTTCTGTTATCATAGCGTTATATGCTTTATAATTTTAGGCGTAAAAATCTCGACCACTTCATTATGTTTAATTAGAATTAATATAACTATGGGTTTTCATAGAAAACAACTATAAAATCTAACTAATATTATATACCTTATTTACTCGTTAAAATTTGATAGTATGTATGTTTAGCCTCCTAAGTACACCACCCATTTTTTTTTGTTTCTAAGTATTTGCTACAAGTCATTTGTTTGTTTTATGCGTATTAATAATATTGTATCTAAAAAGTAATCATACATTCTTTTTAGTTAATTATTTTATTCAATAATTGGCCAGACACCAGCCATACTGAAAAATGCATTGTGTCTGGGGTCTGAGTGTTGGCCAAGAGATGAACTTTAATTTTCAAAATTAAGGGTTCCTATGGTATATTTTTGTCTTGGGCCATAGAATAAAAATTGTACACACACAAAAGCTAGTAATCTCAATCAATTAGCCAAACAAAATCAGAAACATTGTAATAAGCATAGTGTCTGGGGCGATTAGTCCAGAGAATAAATCTGCACATAATTATGTACTAGTGCGGACTCTATAGGGCCTGGGTAAAATTATTGGTAGGTACCTGAGCCCACCAGTAAAAGACACTTTGCATATGAATCCTGTGACCCTCCATAGCAGACACTTAGTGTATGAAAAGTGGCAGAAGGATATATTTGTTTCTTTTGTATACCATTCTGTGAAAATTATGGTTACACTAAATATATTTTATATTAACGCCTCTTTCAATATTTTTATGAATTATACACCACCCTTCACATATTATGTATCATGCTCTCAATTTATATTCAAATTTACAACACAACTATTTTAAAATATTGCAATTTACATTCATGATGATGAAATGTCTGCCTTAGTGGTGCAACTGTAGTGAATATGACTGTAAAGTGTAGATAATTTCAAATTTGTAATTATTCTCTAAAAGGTGTATAAACTATTGTTAAATTTCTAAAATAAGTGGATTTGTATGTTTAAGTATTTTGTAGCGCTGTAATATGCGTGATTGTAAAAAACAAATATTGTAGATTATTCGTTTTTATGCTACAATAATTTGCCTTGTTAATAATTAAATATGGTTCGATTCCGAATCATCAAGATTCGCGGAATGAGATTTTGTATTCACCGATTATTTGTTTGAAAAGAGACGTGGCAAGAGAATCGTATTGTAATATATTTAATTTACGATAATTTATTATCATAGATATCATGATTAAAAAGAATGTTTAGTTTGTTTTGATTATGTATGGAGAGACATTTTGATCCAATCCCGATAATTGTGACAGTGCATATGCACTGAAAACTGATAGAAATGTTTATTTGTTTTCGTGAGTCTCATTGATTCTGTCCTGACCTGCTGGCCGTCGCCTTCTACGATCCGAGGAAATAACTTTATATACGCTGTTATATCCACAGTGTTTCGCCTGAATTATTTGCATAAAAAAAATTGAATCCCTTTTTGTATAGGTATCTATTGATAAAATAATTTGTTACAGGATTTCACTACATATAGAATCGAACTCAGCTTCGGATTCAACAAAAATGGTAAACGGGCAAGGATGAAATGTTCTGCCATGGTGAAAGACATTGGTGAAAAAGGCATAGCACTTGTCAACAATGACGTGTACTGTTCAGAAGTCCAGTTGGTACCTAATGCGGAAGATGTAAGCGTTGAGTCTGTGGAAGATCAAGCGAGGAAACCGGTGAAACTTGAGAATGAAGTGCAGTCGGACACAGGGGTGAGTACTACTACTTCAAAAGTAAGATGGCGAACAAGCATATGTGCCGCATGAACATAAGGTTACCTTTTGGTACAGCATTAAGATATTAATTATGGTACTATAATGCATTAATGTATTCGAATGATTTTCGAATATAGTTGTGCACAACGCGATACTTATTTTGCACGATCAAGGAGCACGTATAGTGTTGCTATCCATTCGAATACATGTAATTGTCGCATAGCTAGTTTGCGAGATTGCGCCTTGTAAAAATGGAGTAAAAGTACTAGAGGCAAAGGACACTGGTTAACCTATTCAAGACAATTCTTCGAGGAGTTCTGGCAACTCCTCTCCATGTAGGAAACTAATTCAAATTCTTTGGATGTCATTTACATATCCAATCGGGATACTGCTCCAGTTCGTTGCTGATTTAGTTGTGTGTGGTCCATAGATTATTAATTGCATATATTTAAATATAAACCATGGTGTGGACATCTTCCATCATCTGTGAGATGTCAAACTATGGCACCACGACTATATGTTTTGAGTTATATTACATGCACATTTTTTTAGTTATATTAATCTTGCTGTTATGCTCTTCAGATCCTAGATTCAGAGACCGCGATAATATTTAGAAGTTTTAGTCCGGTAATTGCAAACTTCCGAGAATTTATACAGCACGGACGGCGGATGCGTATGCGCACACATTTATTACAATGTATGAGTCCTTAAAAATTTGTTTATTGAATGTTTACATAGGTGCTAAACAGAAGACGTCGTAATAAACACAAAAAGTTCGGGTAAAATTGTTTGAATTGCTTTTGTCGTTGGCTTTTTATAACTATTGACATTCGTAACATATTATTGTTTATAGAACCATAGAATAAAATTGACTATATTTGTACATGGGAGATATTTAAGAAAATTGACCCTTCATCAGACGTCTCTATGAGAGCTATAGAAGCAAAAACAATATTTTTTTGAATTTTATTTGTCTATGTTATGTTTGTACGCGCATTACCTAAACTCGAAACTGAATGCGGTATTTACAGTTATAAATTATAATGCAGGAGGTCTCACTTAAAATCTGATGCATGTTTTATCTTGAGATGCCGCCTAGCAGTCTAGTGCTAATAATAAGAAATTTTTGATACGCCGTCGCGGAGGCGCGACGCCGCGACAGCTTTTCAAAATCATTTTTTTTTTTGTTTTTTTTTTATTACTGCAACAAGAAATAGAGAGTCACGGAGAAAGAGGCATAAGCAATTTTAACTTGTTAATTATAAAAAGCAAATAAAGAAAATATAGTTCTAGTCTGTTCTACTTCCAAAATCCACGAGTACAAATTCGCGGACAAAAGTTAGTAAAATCTATAAAGAGATTTGACTTATTTAGATAAGTGGTCCGCTTAAAGTACTCGCATGATTTTCTAATACAGTTGTGCATTAACACATCGTGATATCTACTTTCAATAGTCAAGGACGCAGCGATCGTACATAAGTATAGTATCGTTATCATGTTCGAATTTAACTCGAATGATTAATATGATTTATAAATGTATTCGAAAAAGACTACTTGCGCTCTAGGAATAATACTTTAATCGCAGGGGACTTCACATACATTCAAACTACGGACGTAAGGAACACTCATTTGAAGATAACAAATATTTTGGCCACGTGTGGGACCAAACCCATGCTTGGCGCGTTGGTAGTGGCGAGGCAAAACTTAAATGACTAAATCTGTCGAACAGTTAAAATATGTGACTGTTCCCAAAGCTAATGTACAACAAACAATCGCGATCTTTAATCAGCCGTGCAATTGCATGCAACCTAATTAGGTAAGATCTCAGTTAGCAGCTTTAATTCATCTCGAGGACTCTGCGTTATCGTAAAATATACCCGCTAGAAGGTACTAGATTTGCCCTCTATTAAGTGCGACCTAAATATATACTTAGTCTGGCCATAAATACTGTTACAATTTAAAAAATACATAATATTTTATTTGAATTTGGGATTTGTCATTCTTACATGTATATTCATTGTGTTTTCTCATTTTCGCGCCAATGGTTGTTAAATATTTTTGTGATATTAAAATGGAGTGGGTGATAAAGAGAACCGAATTGCATTGATAGCTCCGTCTAATGCAGTTTTTGAAACTCTCCATCCGCTTGGTATTAGTCGACTGTTTGTGTTATCTATTATTAGGTACAATGAAAGCTCCTGTGTTTGTGACAGAAAAAGATCTCCCCGTCCACGTAGTATTCGTACGAAAAAGGCGATCAAAGCAGTGAACGGAAAATTTTTAAGGATTTTGTCCGAGAGCAAAAGATTTTATCTCAGGAATTGAATATAGCACCTAGAATCATTTTTTTATTTTCTATTTTTTAGAGACTTTTTGCCCATGGGATGTCGCGTATTTTAAAATTGACTTAGGACTTGCATCCTCTAAGAGACGCACTGGTCATTATTTAACTGATAGTTTAAAAATGAATAGGATGGTAAAATCAAAACAACTTCTTAAGCGGTACGCAAAGGCAGGTCACAGAAAAACTTTATTTACTGACGAGTTTTTTTTTACTATTGAGCAATGTTTTAACATTCTGAATGACCGACTTTATGCTCAAAGCTCTATATAAGCTTCCTAATTGGTCAGAAGAGTACAACGTGGATATTATCCGACTTCAGTGGTGTTTTGGTGGGGTGTTAGCTATCAAGGAGTGACTGAGCCATATTTTTGTTAAAAAGGTGTCAAAACATCGGCACATGTGTATCAAGATACGATTCTTGAGAAGTTGGTTAAGCCTCTTAACATCACTATATTCCATAACCAAGAATAGTCCTTTTAGCAAGACTCAGCACCCGGTCATAAAGCTCGATCTACCCAAGCGTGGTTGGAAACGAACGTTTCAGACTTCATCAGAGCTGAAGACTGGCCATCATCTAGCCCCGATCTTAATCCGCTGAATTATGATTTATGGTCAGTTTTAGAGAGTATGGCATGCTATAAACGCCATGATAATTTGGAGTCTCTAAAACAATCCATAAGATTGGCAGTGAAGCATTTTACATGGAGAGAGTGCGTGTTTCATTCGATAACTGGCCTCAACGTTTAAAGGACTGTATTAAAGCCAATGGAGATCATTTTGAATGAGCTTCATATATTTGTTATTATATTAATGTATAAACTAACACACATTACAGTAATAAATGTTTTATGCAATAGAAAAATAGAGATTATTCCTTGTAACAATATTTATTGCAAGACCATACCTAGTCTTGCCATAAATATTGTTACAAGGATTTTTTTATTTTCTTTTGCATAAAACATTTACATTGTCTTGCCATAAAAATGTTACAAGGAAAAATCTTTTTTTGTCTATTGCATTAAACATTTATTACTGTAATGTGTGTTAGTTTATACATTTGACTGATTATTTTTATGGTAATACACCTCTCCCTACTAATAATATAAGCTAAAATTTAATTGCAGTGGGTACTCCCACAATATATTAACCGCGACAAGGCATAGTAAAGATAACCCGTTATCAAGTCAGTGTACTCTAAGCTTAAACGAGGTCTAGGTGACCTGGAATCGTGTTTATATATCAAGGATAACAATACTGTATGCTGAGTAAAACTTACAATTATAGACGTGATTTAATATGACATACATTTATTGTCCTGCAAAAGGAATTAGTATTTAGGTTAAATACAAATTTACAAAAGTTTTAACAATTAGTACTAGAAACGTGATGTTGATGTTGATGACGTAAGTCTCAGAACGAATACTTTCGTTAGGTACTTCGTTTTCGTACTTTCGCCAAATTTCCATTACCATCTTTATGCAAATAAGCCTTAGGTGGAAGGCTCTTTACAATTGTTACATAATAATGTGTCATTGAACTGTCTAAAGAAAACATTAGATCAATAGAATCACAAATTCTGCTGAGCCAATCTGAATTTGTGATTCTGATGACGTTATCTTTGTAACTTAAATTGTAATTTAAATTTGATTTTAAAGAGGTGATATTAATTTTTTTCAAACGAAACTTACAATCAAACATAATACTGATGTTGCGTTCAATTTCTCAGGACTGTAGGTGAAATGAGAATTAGTATTCAATTCAATCATTATTTTCCGAAGACGTTTTATGTATTGTTATTATGAGATTTTCATGTTGGAATAAAACCAAATGTATCATGCAAAACAAAACAATAACGCGATACGTCATCGTTTCACAGAATCAGCTGTATGCGCAAGCGCATAGGTTTAGACGCTCGACTGAGTTGGTAAGAGGTTTATAATATCTATTTAGCACGTGTATGATACCATATCGTTCACGTACACAAAGAGTCAATTTATTAAAAAACCTCCGGGAATTTCTGTTTAGATGCATAACATAGTGCTAATAAAATATTAAAGAAGGTACCTTAAAATGCATAGCCAAAGTAAACATAGCGCGAATGAAGTCACGGGTACAGCTAGTAATACATTATACAAAACAGAACAATAACATAGGTATCCTTTTTAAATATTCAAACTTATTTATGCGCACTTAACCGACATGATTCTTCCTTATAAGAAGGTATGACGTCATTCTTTAACTAACAGACGTTACCCATAGGTATGACTCGATATGCTACAATAATAATGAATAATGACGTCACAATGACTGGTAAAGAAGTTAGTCTTTACCGGGTTAGTCCCCGACTTACGGGGTTAAAGATACGCATATTGCACAACAGGTACAAACATGTAGGCACAATTATGTCTGTATATCTACGAAGATTTAGGGTCTATGTAGGCAGCCTATAATATAATATTATATATATTTTTTTTTATATAATTTTCTACCACATACACACAACACCATCTAGCCCAAACTAAGCAGAGCTTGTTGCTCTAGACAATGGATAAACATACATATATGCTTTTTTTTTGTAAATACATACATATCATACATAGAAACACCCAGACCAAGACAAACATCCATGCTCATGCACACAGATGTTTGACTTGTGCGGGAATCGAACCCGCGACCTCAGGCGTGGCAGCCGGTAACACTAACCACTACGCCATCGAGGCCGACAATATATAATAATCGCCTATAACCTATAGCCCTATAACCGTCTACAGCACACATTTATTATTTCTGTGCTCATTTGAAAATATTGGGTAGGTAATCGAAACTGAGACAATCACACGCAATCAGGCAGTCCAGACATATAATATGCTGTGGAAATTATGTACATAAGTAATAAATTCAATTAAGTGGCCACCTCGCCATTATCATTGCGTAGCATCGATTAATTAATTACTTGATTGATTAATTGCCTCTAGTCTGGATGTTCTTTGTTTCCGTTGCTCACTGTCTCGGTTCGTTGGTTTATTGTCAAGAGATCATTAACAGTAGACCGGAGTTTAGCAGTTAGCGGTGTTGCACACACACCCGTGCCTCAGAAAGAACGAAAGCTCTGGTTGTGTCAAATTGCCACCCCATCGGACTATGAGAGTGAGGGTATAGAGAGTGCACTTGTGTTTGTGAACACATATAAGCACTATAATATTACCTGCTCTGTCTTTTATATAAGCCGCCGTAAAAAATTATGTCCAGTCTGAATTCCAGTCGGGAGAACATTTGTATTTGTTAGGTTGCTAGCGACAGCAAAGCGTCACTGTTTAAAATATCGATTGCAGTATCAATAGATTAGTGAGGAGACCTTTAACCTTCCGTGCAGAAGTTTTGAGTCCCTCCAAACTCTATCTTTCTCTCAGGGCTTTTTGAAAATATGTGAAGCTTGCCAAACGCCAGCGTGGTGGACTATGTTCTATTTATCTCACTGGTGCTCCTGGATTTACACATCTGATTATCATTGGTGATCTTCGTCCAGAGCCATCGAAGGCCAGAACCATCCAAATTATAATGTTTACTCCGACTAGGTCTTTTTGTTAACGTCGCTCGCCTTGTGGCACCTAATTGAAAATACTCTCTGGGTGAATTCACCAGTATCTGGTCGGATTGATGTAATATTAGATTTTATAACGCAATAATAATGTATTACTTTTATCTGCGTCTGTTGTGTGTTACATTATATAGCTGCGTGTTGTGTTGTGAATACTTTACGATTTGATATGTGTAATCAGGCGATTTGCGTGTTTTGCAGTTCGGTTTTGGTGAAAACAATCGAACCCAGCCATTTGTATGGTCTATCCACACGTATTTGTGGACAATATAATAAATATAAGCTCTGCACTGTGTTTTGCTTTTGACCAAATTAGTGGTTTTACGGATTGTGCTGACTAACATGTCGAGTTCACATATGACGCCAAATGTGTGTGAAAATATAGTTTCCGGGAAACTTACACTTAGTGTTTTGCATTGCTTATATCCTTAATTAACATCTTCAGAAGATTAGCATAGGCCATTTTCCTTTTTAGGCCTGCAGCCGGCTACCTAACAAAACCGCAGCCAAATAAACCTGTATTGTGTTCCTGATGTGAGGCTTTCAGAATTTGGGAGTACGGGATCAGCAGCGCGCGATTGATGACTAGTGTTGTAACTATTCAATAGTCAAGCTATTATTTCTGCTATCAGCTATGGGCTATGTGTGTCTTCGATATATGTGGTGATTAGCACTATGGCTACCGTGCAAATATTGCTTTTAGAGGAGAAAGTATAAAGAGAAAGGGAAAAACTAGTTTACATTAGTGAGTACAGAGACACTTCTCCTTACGTGATACATCGATAGATCGGCAGTGATCGAAATTATGAGCGTGTTCGGATATCATGCTCTTGTTGTGTTTTTAACATATTTTAATATAATGTTTTTGCTGTACGGTTTCTTTTGGTTTATAATCATGAATATTTGCGGGATGGTATTGAAAGGGTGGGACTGATATTTTATTTTACTGTATGCTGTTCAGAGTACTTAGTCTTTTTTATGTATGTTCACATTTAGTAAAGAAGTTAAGTTCATTAGTTTTTTATATTCTGTGAAAAGTAGAAGATAACGAAATAGTAGCTTAAACATGGAAGAGTATATTTTGGAAAAATACTGGCCAGCCTGTAGTGGCGTGTTTAACATGATAGCTTAACCATATCGAGACTTAGTGAGTAAGACTGCGCCGAGCGAAATGTGCCAAAACAGGCAGTCACAGTTAAGTGAATAAAATCAACACTTTTTATTTAATATAAATATAAAATATACATTTACCATAACAATCAATGGGTTTACAATTACAGTTTTCAAAATTGTGTAATAAAGTGGCAAATAAACAACGCGATAAAATCCGTATATAGTATGTAGTTTAATTTCAATACGAAATATAGATAATTAAATTTAGCTCATCCATCTTTGACATAAAGTATAGACTTTATTATAAAATATTTATAAAAGAAAAAAAAATGGTCACGTTTATAAAACCAAAACGTGTCTATTAAAATATCTTGCCCACATTTACATATGTATAGGTCACAAGATAAAAATGCGTAAATATGAGCACAAGGCCAGAATAATGACCTGATGTTTTGAATGATTCCGCTTTGTTTACTTGTTACAATCGCCCGATAAAGTCAATTAAGTTTATTAATACTTTACTATAGTAATATTATTTATATCCAATAGTATCTTTGTCTCTTTGTTAATAGCGTTTGCACGGTTAAACTGTTGACATTGCAATAGAAAAAGGTTGACAGTACCGAACTCCTCTGATAAGGATAGCCGCGTCGTAGAATCCGGGCGTTCTTACTCGTAGACGCTTTGGCAACTACAGATTAGATTATCATATAATAATAAGTATTTATTTATCAAACTTTACAAATACATTTATACTACAATACAATGTAGGTGTTTATATAATACAGTGAAATTGGTCAAAATTGTAGATTACAAATAGGACACGCATTTATTATAATTTCCTCACAAACTAAAATTAAGAAGGAAGGTAATTGTAAAAATCTGATTACAAAAAATATTAACTCTGGGGCAGAGTAAGACTGCGCCGAGCGCAAGACAGATAATGACAGCTCGTACGGCGCATATTCAAATGGACGCGCGGCCGCCATAGTGAAATTGTATGGATGATTTGAAGTGATTTTTTGATAAATATGTATCTTTATTGTCAACCAATAACTTAAATATTTGAGGATGCCTCGCACTGATGCGTAAGACGTGTCGAGGCATATTTTGTGTTCGAAACAGCACGGCACTCTGCAAGTTGGAGTTATCAGATTGAACCTCCATCTCTCGCAGTTGCAAGGCATCCACTCAAACACTACACCATCCGTGCAGTATCGCGGAAGTGGTGGTATGTTATGGTGTCCATACGTAGGTGAAGCTACGGGTACGAAATTAGTAAACCATAGTTTCTCTATTGTACAGTCAACGACATAAGTCGATAAAGACGACAAACGACATAAGACAATACGTTCATACTGTATGGGTTTTATTTTTTTATTTTTTTTGTCATTTATTTGTTTTTTATATAAGTTAAGTAATGGTTTATTTTTTCTCTGGTTACGTATCTTTGAAAAATTATTGTTAGTTGTAAAATTGTATGCAGCTGGCTTGATGTCCGTGCGTAACGGTGGTCTCCATTGAAAATCAGCGTTGCGATATCACATCGGTTTTATCGCAACATCAATGCTGAATGGAGACCATTTGTTGCCACAATAGCATAATATGTATATATATATTTTTTTTTTTTTTACTTACTTACAACTGTTTATTTAATTGTCTTTTTTATTATTTTGTCTATTTTGTAAGAAAAATATGTAATCATGTTTCTTTGTGGCAATAAAGAATGATTTCTTTCTTTCTTTCTTTTTTTATAAACATTCACTAGATTTTGAATAATAATAATAACTAGCTGTCGCCAAGCGGTCGAAATTCAACCATAGTTGATTTAAATTTTAAGTTTGATCGTTATTAATGTTTTATTGTCTATATCTACGCCCTTATAAAAATAAATGCATGGTTGTGTGCGTGTAGTGTTTTCTAATTAATTTAATGTATTTCTAACGCATATTTTATAAAAATAATAGGATTCGCCACTCCTTTTCCATATGAACTTTAACTGTGCCAAATTCCATATGATACTCCTCCGTCCGCGCAATTTTCATAAAAAGGGGTACAAAGTTTTTGCTTCACGTATTAATATATAGATATTCTATCACATACACACAACACCATCTAGCCCAAACTAAGCAGAGCTTGTACTATAGGTATAGGACTAGACAATAGATAAACATACATGTATACCTCTTTTTTTGCAAATACATACATATTATACATAGAAACACCCAGACCAAGACAAACATCCATGGCCAGGCAAACAAATGTTTGACTTGTGCGGTAATCGAACTCGCGACCTTAGGCGTGGCAGTCAGTTACACTAACCACTACGCCATCGAGGCATTTTAATTTTTTTTTATTTCGCGCACCAACTTTGCAATTACCAATGCTACTTAAATATAAAGTGCGAATTATAACATTATAATAGTAATAATACAGATGACAGGCATGCATGACAAGAAACTTACAGTCTAATTAATTACCGGTAAGATAATATTTAATAGGCACTATTTTGTGTAGATAGGTAAGTGCTAAGTTCAAAAGTAGTTATTAAATAGATACACAATTACATTGTGCAGATAAGTTATGCAAGTCGGTAATTATTTATGACATAAATGCAATATAAACATTAAAAAAATATATATTTTAAAGAATTAAAAACACTAAGCCCACCATAAACAGCAGTATTAAAACTTAAAAGAAACAGATTGAATATCGACGAGTCAATGTAAATACATAAAATATTTCATTTGGCAGTCAGTAGGAAGCGTCTGTATGACAAATATTTAGAAAGAAGAAAGAAAGAAAGAAATCATTCTTTATTGCCACAAAGAAATATGACTACATACTTTTCTTACAAAATATGGACAAAATAATAAAAAGACAATTAAATAAATAGTTCGTAAGTAAAAAATAGATACATATTATGATATTGTGGCAACAAATGGTCTCCATTCAGCATTGATGTTGCGATAAAACTGACGTGATATCGCAACGCTGATTTTCAATGGAGACCACCGTTACGCATGGACGTCAAGCCAGCTGCATACAATTATACAAATACCTAACCAAAAATGAGAAAATATAAACTATTACTTAACTTATTATTACATACATACATAGATTCACGCCTGTTTCCCAGAGGGGTAGGCAGAGACTACGGATTTCCATTTGCTACGATCCTGACACACTTCTCTGGCTTCATTCACTTTCATCACATTCCTCATACACGCCCGTTGGTTCAAGGTGCTCTTAACCTGGCCTTTGTCCAGAACTTATTATTATAATAAGTTCTGATATGTAATGTAAATCTGTATATAATGTATTTTATACGCTGACGATACAACAATTAGTATCAAACTTACCGATAGCAATATTACCAATTATGAAAATGAAATTAATAATACACTAAATAATATGATACAATGGCTGAATGATAATAACCTACACGTCAATATCAGTAAAACGAAAATGTTGCAATTCAAAACTTATAATAGCAAACGTCCGCAACTACAAATAAAGTATGCAAATGATACAGTTGAAGAAGTTGAAAACGTTAGATTTTTAGGAATAACGATAGACAGGTTTTGTAATTGGAAAGCACACATAAGTGAATTGTGTAGTAAAGTACAAAGATTTATTTTTGTTTTAAGCAGAATAACTCACATAGCTGGTATCGAGGCCGCTTTATATGCATATCATGGATATGTATCATCAATTTTGCGCTATGGTATTATAATATGGGGAAACTCGGTTGATATCATCAATATTTTCAGAGCTCAAAAAAAATGTATCAGAGCCATAAATAAAACCCAACCGATAGAAAGTTGTGTTCCTCTGTTTAAAAATAATAAAATATTACCTCTCCCATCGTTATATATATTCGAAATCTGTATCTTTGTACACAAAAATATAAACCTGTTTGAGACACATAATGCAGCTGTAATTAGAAAAAGTCGAAAAATTCGTAAATTATATGAAAATAAAAGCATATAAGCAATAAAAGCAGCAGCAAAGAATAGAACTTTTTTCTAGGAATGTTTACTGCATGGCAATACGCATTTACAACAAATTACCCGATATATTTAAAACATATAACCTCACTACATTTAAAAACAAATTATTTTGCTTCTTGCTGGACAAATGCTATTACTCGACGAATGATTTCTTATGTGAAAAATTTGACACGAAATTTAAATTGTAACTTGACATTATAATAATAATTGACATGTTATATAATATATGTATTTATTACTAATTATTTCAAATTTATTATTGTCCTCGATTTTTAATTGCATTCTTAATTTTAAAGCTAAGTTATCTGAGTATGTTAACTTTAAGATTTGTACGCCGGAAACGGCAGAATATTATGGACATATAAAATTTTGTAACACCTCTGTAACTACAATATTCTGACAAATAAATGGATTATTATATAAACAATTAAATTGAAAAGATGTCAACGTATGTAATAATGTTGTGTGTAAATTGCTTTATCATACACAATAATGTTATTTTGTTTCTTTTACTGCAGTGATCGTTAAGGGATAATTATTTTAACGACATTTCATACTATAACATGTAGTAAGAAAATGTTGATTCATGAAAATGTTTAACTATTTATGTCGCTGGTTGTACATGTCCTGTTTACAGTTAAAGAGCACGATTAGAAAAGCCCCGCTTTAAATGACGTAACTACATATTTTAGTCGCAGTCATACATTTGACGTCACATAAAAAATACACTGATCATGTGTTGGTACTAGTTACAATGGCGTGGGTTTGCAATCAGACGTTCGTGAATCATGCAATGATTACAAATATAATGTAAGACGATCATGATGTTAGTTATTACACTTTGTTCTCATAAAATGTACCTATATCCCAATCCTAACTTATATTATAAATATGAAAGTTTGTGACGATGGATGAATGTTTGTTACTCTTTTACGAAAAATCTACTGAACGGATTTTAATAAAACTTTACGGTATAATTGTATATATATCAGAATAACATATAGGCTACTAAAACATTCTATTTTATCATATTTAACGCGAGCGAAGCCTCATGCAGAATCTAGTTACAAATGCGAATATGAGTGTGTTTTTAGAGTTCGCAAAAACTTTCATACAACAGCTTTGTCCATCGCGTCCATCCGTCCATCCGTCCCTTCGTCCGTCTGTCTGTCTGTCTGTCTGTCTGTCTGTCTGTCAGTTATACAACTTTCATCTCAAGAACCGTAAGAGCTAGAGACTCGCGGTCAACGCCATTCGACTCAGCATAGTCTATATACCCTCGAAATTTCTATGACCTTTGACCTCTGACCTCAAGAGAGAAGGTCACGTGGTATCACGTGACCTTTCCATATTACTTGAACCATTTTTTCGAGCTCTAAGATTAAGGCAATTCATTGCCGATTCTCACTTGTTTGGTTTGTTACTCTTTTACGCCTTAAGAACTCCACCGATTATCATGAAATTCTTTTACTCATAAAAAGGTACTGTTTCTTATCTAATCTATACGCGAGGCCACGGATTTCTTTTTGTAATTGCATACATTTACATTTCCCCTACAATTGTCTCCGTGGCGCAGCGGTAGTGAATGCGACTTACGCTTACGCTTTCACGCCCAAACCACTGAACCGATCTTTATGAAATTTGATACAGAGGTAGATTAGACCTTAGGAAAGGACATAGGCTACCTATTGTTGTCAAAAAGGACATGAAGGGGTTGAAATAAGATATGAAAGTTTGTATGGGAATTCGTCATTATCGTGCGTACTCATACGTATCAAATCGGCAAAATCTTTATGTTTTAACAAAGGATGGAAAACAAAAAACATATTTTATAAAAATGTATTAATATAAGCTATTTGCTATACATACCACAACAGAGTTTTTGAGTATTATTTTCAATATAAGTATCCTAAACAATATAAAATGGTGCAATGTAACTATTCGACGCGGACAAAGTCGCGGGTAAAAGCTAGTTTATTATAATTCTCAGTAGAAGCCCATAGTTAGGAAGTGAGCAGTGTTATACACTCCGTGTCTCGGACAGCATGTTAAACCTTGTCGGATAGCCGTCCCATCGAATTATGAGAGTTAGGCAACAGCGAGTGTACTTGTGTTTGTGAAAATAGTAGTGCCCTATAATATCTCCTGCGCAGATGGCCAGTCTTCGTTAATACTTCTAGGCCAGTCTTAACGGAGACTGGCCATCTGCGCAGGAGATATTACAATGCACAAGTGTGCGCAAATACAAGTGCACTTTCTATTCCCTAACTCTCATGATCCGATGGGACGGATCGTGGGACGGATAATTCGACACGACCGGAGTGAGATCAGGCGTAGGACCAAAGGCTTTACGTGCTTGCCGAGGCACGGGGGTGTCTAACACCGCCAACTTCCTAACTCCTGGCTCGTATTGCGATTTCTTAACAGAAAAACCTAATAACTTTTTGTTGGCCCGACCCGGAATTCGAACCCGAGACCTCATGCACAGCAGTCGCATTCACTACCGCTGCGCCACGGGGGCAGTTAATATATAGCTGGCGAAGCGCAGTGTCATACACCTTTGCATACATACTATTACTACTACATACCTAGTAACAATGTTTTTCAGTAATGTCGCATGTATCTATCTTGCTCCATGTTTTTACAAATGGTACCCCAAACCTATAATCTTTTATTAATATTATAAATGCGAATGTGAGTTTGTTTGTTTGTAATGCTTTCACCCCTGAACTACATGACCGATCATCATGAAATTTCGCATACACATTGTCAGGGATACAGAAAAGTATATGAGGTACCTTTCATCCAGAATAATAGTAATGTTCTCAAGGGAAAGTTTATTGATAAAATTAACCTACAATTATGCGAGCGCAGCCGCGGGAAAAATCTAGTTGACTATATTTGTTAATAGGGTGAACTGAGCGAGCTGCATCTGTAACTTTTAAATGCACTGCACAAATGTTTTAAGTGGTAGGCTCGCCACCGCCGCCGCGCCATGTGTTATAATAATTTGTGGGATCCAGAAATAGTTGCTCCGGGTCTAGGTGTTTTTCGTGTCCGTTGTTTGTATAATCCACCGCAACACAGGACATCTCCTTAGAGCGGAAGTTGATATTTAAAAAATACCGTTAAAATGAATACGCCTTATTAGGTTAATATGCGTCATCAATCTCTTTTTCGCGGCTTGATGCTTGGCCAGAATTTCGACCTAGATTTAAAAAAGGGATTTATTTTATTCATATCGCTATTATTTTTTACATGTAGTAAAAAACAAGTTGTCGAACTAATATTCGGTCTTCTTCCATTCGCCGATTTAGGTTATTGACGTAATGATTTGCAGTGGCATATTGGCCAGAGGCAATAGGTTTTCAATTATATCATACATTCGAAAAATTTACTGGTAAACCTTATGTGCCAGGATGTCATCTCGGTGTCGTCGCTCGCAGGCGCTCGTGAGTTCTACATTGAGCACTGCTAGGTGGGTCGCTGATCTAGTTATAGTTTTAGTCATCCACCAACCAGCATCGTGATGGCACACACAAAAAATTGTTTATTGATCCTGTCCTGCCCCAAAATGTCTCACATATAATCAGACAACATTCTACTGACCTACATTTACCTTATATGTTTAGAGGGTAGATAAATTCTACTTTTTTTTACATCATCCATTATAACTTTACCTTTTTTTCTGGGCAGAAAATCATCAAGTGATCCTCTTCGCTCTGAGTGAAGCTAAAATTCTTAATTATATGAGACATGGGCATTGAAATTATTTCACAAGTCCGTTGTTTTAGTACGGATAACGATAGATAATTATTGTTGCAGCTAACATCAGGCGAGCAGTTCATAGCGATACCGCGAGACCAGCCTAGCGCGCCTTGTATAGGATGCTCATCACATGTCAACCCACAGGCTGCAGGTGTTAAAGATCTAGCTGATTTGGGAATCAGGCATTTAAATTTACACGAACCTACAGTGAAACACAGCCTTGATTCGGTCATAGACGTCGAAAGACAAGTTCAAGTAAGTCTTAATTATATTGTCTTCTGTTTACGCGAATATTATTCATTGAAATTAAACTACTATATACGGATTTTATCGCGTTGTTTATTTGACACTTTATTACATAATTTTGAAAAACTGTTACCCTACTACTACTATGAAACTTTACTAATTTTAAGCTAATTGAATTATTATTAAAACTATTAAACTACTATATATATATACTATTTAGATTTAATTTAATTTTACACTTTCCTCGACGTTTCGGTTGCTTTTCAGCAGCCATGGTCACGGGGAGACTAAGATGGTAGTTGTCTCAATGTTCCAGTGTAGTTATTTCAAATAACTACTTTATTTATTTTTGTGTCAGCAATGTGTTAAGACGATATAAAAGTAGTCTTTATATATTACAGAAGTTGCTAATAAAACCATTTTGTTTATTACAGGTCGTAAATGGTGTTAGGTATAATTTAATACTATCAATTAACTTTAATAATTGCTCTGAAGTTAATACTGGCACTGATGTTTGTAGTTCTACTAAAACATGTAAAATCTCAATTTTGGTTAAACCATGGCAGACTTTACCCAGTGGTTCTAAATACCGTTCCATCGTAGCAAACAATTGTACAGAAGAATGGCTGTTTGGTGATAATGGCGAGGTTTTACCTGAATTTACGGATAACAGTGATCATAAGGAAAGAGACGATAATACATCATCAGATGTTGATGACATTAAAGTTGAACACCATGAGGATAGTCAATCTCAACCGAATCAAGGAAGGACGTTGACCATCGAAGAAATTAAAGCCTTAGAAGAACAAATACTGCCGCACGATAGTGCCGACCATTATTCTAACGGTAATAAAAATATTGAGAATTTATCACCGGGTAGCGCCGAAATAAGTAAAGAACATGTCGTAAAAGCGGAAACAAATCAACAATTTACCAATAATAACGTTGATGTAACCGATTCAAGTAAAAAAGAAACGGCTGATATAAGTCAAGACAAAAAAAAGGTTATCGATGAAATGTTAGATTTTTTAAACTTTTCTGGCTTCAAAGCTCGACCTCAGCAGCCAACCGAAGAAATGATTCCGAGAGTAAAAAGGAGTTATGATTACGATTTACAAATACTATCGATAACAGAAAAATTTCGTGATTTAAAAAAGAGTATCGAGAATGCTAAATATATCTACGAAATGGCTCAAGCAATGGTAGATTATTTAAATGAAATAGATATGGCAATTAAAAATAGAGCTGTAAAAAATGTTCTGAAAGCTGAAGAAGAAGAAGAAAATGATAAGCGTTTTGTGTACATTCAAGCACAAGTCGTAATACCATGTGATACGGTTAACTGTGACGCTAAAAAAACACAATCTAAAATTTGTAATGGAGTTATTGACAGTACAAACAAAAATAATCCTCAAATTTTGAATACCTTTTGTCATGTCGATACTAAAGAGATGGAAATGCAAGAGAACGTTAAAGAAGTTTCTTCCGATGATCCAGTACTGCTACGCCTCACTAAAGAAGTATTGAGAAAAATTGAATCTGAATCCACAGATTCACATGCTATAAAAATAAAGAAAATTGTGGCTGCCAATACTCGCGTAGTGTCAGGTAGAGTTACTAAAATTTCAATGGTCATTGAGCGTATAAACTGTAACAAAAGTGTTCCATTGGCATTGAGAACAAATTGTTCAACTTTACAAAACTTAGGATCGAACATCTGTGAAGTAATTGTTCACGAAAAGCATTGGCTAAAAGAGAAAAAAATAACCTACTCATGTACTGAACGCCCGATAGATATGACAATATCTAAGCATAAGCAGGATGATAAAAGCGACGATCCCAAAATTGTTGAATTATTAGAAGAAGCCTTACATTATTTAGAAGTAGAGTCTGATAAGAAATACAAACAAAAAATTGTTAAAGTCAGTAATATTACCACTCAAATTATTGCTGGCTTTTTAATTAACATAGAGTTTGTCGTTGGCTATACAAATTGCACACACGCTGAAGATTTCAAGGCTGAATCAGGTAAATGTGAGTTGCTGACGACCGAACGTCTTCGTAGATGTAAAGCGCAAGTTTGGGATAGGTTGTGGATTGTCGATGGTAGACAAATGGAAGTCACATGTGACGAAAATACAAATAAGCGCAAAGAGCTAGACATAATCAGAAAAAAGAGATCTTTGGATTTTGTTGCAGGTGATATAGTGCAAAATGTTGATAACCCGGAGTATCAAAAATTAGCAGAAGAATCTTTACAAAATTATCTTAAAACATCATCTAGTCAGCAACATTATGAAATAATAAAAATAGAACGAGTTACTGTCCAAGTAGTATCTGGAAAGAAAACCAAAATTAAATTCATAATATCGCCTACAGATTGTAATATTACAAGCGACGGAAGCGCTTCATTATCTCAATGCAAATTAGTTAATACCGATAATATGATTAACTGCAATTCTACTATACTAGAACAACCTTGGATAAATAATAAACAATATTCCGTTCAATGTAATATGGATAGTAATGAACCACAGTCAACAAGCGAAATCAGAGGTTTAGAAAAACAAATTTACGGAGGCATAAAAAATCAAGACCAAGGTGACTCTAAATTTCAAATACTAGCAGAAGAATCATTGCAAAAATATATTCAGATTTCCGGCAGTTATCAACATTTTAAAGTTGTTAAAATTGAAGAAGTGACAACGCAAATTGTTCAAGGCCTCCTTACTAGAATAGAGTTTATAGCCACTGATGGAAAGGGTACTCAAATAACGTGTTACTCAAAAGTTTGGGAGCAGGAACGGTTAAATAAGAAAGATATAGATGTGTCTTGTCAAAATGACAATCAAAGAGTGAAAAGACAAGTAGTTGGCGGTCCGACAAAAGCAGACCTCAATAACCCCAAGTATGTACAGTTAGCTAACGAATCTTTACAGAAATATTTATTAAGTACTGGCAATGCAAAGAATCATGAAGTGGTCCGGATAAATAAAGCTAGAACTCAAGTAGTGTCAGGCTCTCTAACTAAAATTGACTTTGATGTTAAAGAAACTGGCAAGTCTAATGACGATACTATAAATTGCCATTCAGAAATTTGGGAACGGCCATGGCTCGATAAAAAAGATATAACCGTATCTTGTCAAAGTGGCAATCAAAGAGTGAAAAGACAACTAGCTGGTGGTCCGACAGAAGCAGAGCCCAATAACCCCAAGTATGTACAGTTAGCTAACGAATCTTTGCAGAAATATTTGTTTAGTACCGGCAACGCAAAGAAACATGAAGTGGTCCGAATAAATAAAGTAACCACACAGGTAGTGTCAGGTTCTCTAACTAAAATTGACTTTGATGTTAAAGAAACTGGCAAGTCTAATGACGATACTATAAATTGCCATTCAGAAATTTGGGAACGGCCATGGCTCGATAAAAAAGACATAACCGTATCTTGTCAAAGTGGCAATGAAAGAGTGATAAGACAACTAGCTGGCGGTCCGGCAGAAGCAGATCCTAAAAACCCTAAGTATGCACAGTTAGCTAACGAATCTTTGCAGAAATATTTGTTTAGTACCGGCAACGCAAAGAAACATGAAGTGGTCCGAATAAATAAAGTAACCACACAGGTAGTGTCAGGCTCTCTAACTAAAATTGACTTTGATGTTAAAGAAACTGGCAAGTCTAATGACGATACTATAAATTGCCATTCAGAAATTTGGGAACGGCCATGGCTCGATAAAAAAGATATAACCGTATCTTGTCAAAGTGGCAATCAAAGAGTGAAAAGACAACTAGCTGGCGGTCCGACAGAAGCAGAGCCCAATAACCCCAAGTATGTACAGTTAGCTAACGAATCTTTGCAGAAATATTTGTTTAGTACCGGCAACGCAAAGAAACATGAAGTGGTCCGAATAAATAAAGTAACCACACAGGTAGTGTCAGGTTCTCTAACTAAAATAGACTTTATTGTTAAAGAAACTGGCAAGTCTAATGACGATACTATAAATTGCCATTCAGAAATTTGGGAACGGCCATGGCTCGATAAAAAAGATATAACCGTATCTTGTCAAAGTGGCAATCAAAGAGTGAAAAGACAACTAGCTGGTGGTCCGACAGAAGCAGAGCCCAATAACCCCAAGTATGTACAGTTAGCTAACGAATCTTTGCAGAAATATTTGTTTAGTACCGGCAACGCAAAGAAACATGAAGTGGTCCGAATAAATAAAGTAACCACACAGGTAGTGTCAGGTTCTCTAACTAAAATTGACTTTGATGTTAAAGAAACTGGCAAGTCTAATGACGATACTATAAATTGCCATTCAGAAATTTGGGAACGGCCGTGGCTCGATAAAAAAAACATAACCGTATCTTGTCAAAGTGGCAATGAAAGAGTGAAAAGACAACTAGCTGGCGGTCCGGCAGAAGCAGATCCTAAAAACCCTAAGTATGCACAGTTAGCTAACGAATCTTTGCAGAAATATTTGTTTAGTACCGGTAATGCAAAAAAACATGAAGTGGTCCGAATAAATAAAGTAACCACACAGGTAGTGTCAGGCTCTCTAACTAAAATTGACTTTGATGTTAAAGAAACTGGCAAGTCTAATGACGATACTATAAATTGCCATTCAGAAATTTGGGAACGGCCATGGCTCGATAAAAAAGATATAACCGTATCTTGTCAAAGTGGCAATCAAAGAGTGAAAAGACAACTAGCTGGCGGTCCGACAGAAGCAGAGCCCAATAACCCCAAGTATGTACAGTTAGCTAACGAATCTTTGCAGAAATATTTGTTTAGTACCGGCAACGCAAAGAAACATGAAGTGGTCCGAATAAATAAAGTAACCACACAGGTAGTGTCAGGTTCTCTAACTAAAATTGACTTTATTGTTAAAGAAACTGGCAAGTCTAATGACGATACTATAAATTGCCATTCAGAAATTTGGGAACGGCCATGGCTCGATAAAAAAGACATAACCGTATCTTGTCAAAGTGGCAATGAAAGAGTGAAAAGACAACTAGCTGGCGGTCCGACAGAAGCAGATCCTAAAAACCCTAAGTATGCACAGTTAGCTAACGAATCTTTGCAGAAATATTTGTTTAGTACCGGAAACGCAAAGAAACATGAAGTGGTCCGGATAAATAAAGTAAACACACAGGTAGTGTCAGGCTCTCTAACTAAAATTGACTTTGATGTTAAAGAAACTGGTAAGTCTAATGACGATACTATAAATTGCCATTCAGAAATTTGGGAACGGCCATGGCTCGATAAGAAAGATATAACTGTATCTTGTCAAAGTGTCAATCAAAAAGAGGAGAGACAACTTATTGGTGCACCTACGAAGCAGGATCCTACTGACCTTAAATATATACAATTAGCCGGCGATTCTTTGCAAAAATATCTAATACTTACTAGTAATCCACGACCGCATAAAGTGGTCCGCATAGAAAGTGTCACCACTCAACTGGTTTCCGGCTTACTAACAAGAATAGACTTCGTAGCAACTGAAAGTGATATTCCGAGTGGTGAGATTATAACATGCTTTTCTAAGATATGGGAGCAAGAATGGCAAAACAGAAAAGATATAGATGTATCTTGTCAAGGTACCCAACGAAAATATAAACGTAATGATTTAAGCGAAAAGAATCCTAATGACCCTAAGTATTTACAATTAGCTGACGAATCTTTGAAGCAATATCTTTCAAATACTGGAAATGAACAACCGTATAAAGTAGTTCGAGTTAAAAAGGTCAACGTTCAACTTATATCTGGACTACTAACTAGGCTCAATTTTGTTGCTTTGCCAACTGATACCACAAGAAGCGATGTTATGAATTGTTATTCTGAAGTATTAGAACAACCATGGAATGACAAAAAAGATATTAAAGTGTCATGTCAATACGACAATTATGGATTGAAGAAAGAAATATCGGGTAGGATTATTAAACGAGATCCTAATGCTGCAAAGTATTTAAAATTAGCTGAAGAATCTTTTAAGAAATACCTTTCTGATACTGGCAATCAACAACCTTACAAAGTTGTCCGAATAGACCAGGTTACGACACAAATCAGTGTCGGTTACTTGACTCGAATTAACTTTGTAGTTACATCTAATAGTACCAATGCAATTATGAATTGCTTTTCTGAAATATGGGAACAGGCTGACAAAACAAAGTTAAATGTTGAATGTGAAAATGATCTAGGTTTTAGACAGAAGCGGAATTTAAAGCAAGGGAAAATTAAAAATAGAAATTACGAAGCGGAGCAAGATGGTACAAAACCACAATTTCAATTATTGGCTGCACAGGCGTTACGTAAATACTCACAAAGAAAAGGTATATTGCACAAAATTGTTGGCATAAAACGTGTAACAATGCGTGTCGTGTCTGGTATAATATATAAAATAGATTTCATTGCTTCACCAACGGAATGTTTATTTAATGTTTCAAATGTACGTGAGCATAGCTGCAAATTAATAGCGAATACTATACTCTACTGTCACACAGAAATATGGGACCAACCATGGATCAGAAAGAAAAAGATTGATATTGGATGTAATAACCCTGTTGAAAATGATTATGGCGATTATACCGTCGATGAAAGTGAAGAAACCGGTAATAGAAAAAAACTAACGACTGAAAGTAAACATGCTACAAAATTGGAAAATGAAAAAGTGTATGCGTTAGCTGAAGAAGCTCTAGAGGATTTTTTGTCATCTTCAAACAGAAAATACGTTTTTAGGATTACAGAAATACATAGTTTCAATGAATACATGGCAGACAGTGTAACTAGTAAATTAGAATTTTCTATTGCACCAACGTTGTGTTTGAGAGACGCTTTTTTTGATATGAGTCATAGTTGTGAATTCAAAAAGCCTTTAACAGAGTATTATTGTAAAGCTAAAATTGTGGAACAGTCTTGGTTAGAGAGTGAAAAAGATATAAAAGTACATTGTAAAAAACAAAATAACAAAACTGAATCTGTAAAACGAACAAAGCGTCAAATAGGCAGAAATATGGAAGAGGATGACAATGAAGTAGATGAAGAAACTGCATATTACTATGCAGAACGTGCTGTTCATCAGCTTAATGAACGAAGTGACACTTACAATTTATATAAGTTAATAACCATCCATGCCGTACGAAGTACCACGCAAATGAAAGCAATAGTTGTTAAAATGTTTATTGAGGTAGCAGAAACATATTGCTTACGACAGAACCGTAACTTTAATACTATAGAATGTGAAGAAATGGAGGGACTAAATCATAGAATATGTTTAGCTAGAATATATCCCTCTACTGACGACGAACTTGTGGTGAAGCATGTAGCAATTACGTGTGACGATGATGATAACGAGTTTGACTCTGCTACCGGCTTGTACATACCTGAACTTTTAAGGCTGTCCATAGCTGAACTTGAAAAAGACCCCCAGCGTCCTTTCAAACTAGTTCATCAAGGTGAACCACAAGTAATTCCTAGTCTCGATACTAAGACGCCTGTGATATTGAATTTTGTAATAGGTATTACAAATTGTAGTGTAAATGTGGATCTAACTACCAATCCGTTCCAATGTTTTTTAGATAGTACTATACCTTCAAAAAGTTGTACTTCTAAGATCTGGCTAGACGTTGAATCAAGTACTATTCGAAATATAGACGCTAGCTGTAACCCTTACGGTCGTAAAAAAAGAGCAATTTTGGATACTGTTAATATAACAGCCGACGATTCTGAGTTAAACAAGTTCATGAAAGCAACCATAGAGAAACTAGAAATGTCATCAATGCATAGATATAAACAAAGAGTTCTTCATATAAACAGCTACTCGTCTAAAATAACGTCTGGTAGAGTAACTACGATTGATTTTGATGTCGCTTACACGTCGTGTTTGAAGTATGAATGGGTAGCTAATATAACCAGTTGCGACTTTCTTGAACATTTACCGAGAAGACATTGCGTTGCTCAAATATGGGAAAGGCTTTGGATAAACAACGGTATGAATATCGATGTATCATGTGAAGACGACGAAACGCCCCTAGAGGCTCACGTTGAATTCGAAAGCGCAGAAATGGCTAACCAGTTAGCGCAAGAATCCTTAAAACATATAGAGGCAAAGTATCCTAATCTAAAGAAACAGAAAGTTGTTCGAATATTTTCACTAGAGAAGCAGGTAGTGGCCGGTGTTCATTATAGAATGAAAATGGAAGTAGGTACTACGGACTGCGTAGCATTAAGTGATCAAACAGACTGCAAATTGAACACCGTAACTGCGGTGAACAAGTTTTGTCGCGTAAATGTGTGGGTGCGACCATGGACTGACCATCCACCTAATTTCCGGGTGACCTGCGACTACCAAGAAGGCGCTACTATGGATCTGTATCGCCAAATACAAGCTGAACACTTATTTATCAACTTTGTGGCAACCTATAACCCCAGTTACGTAAACGATCATCATGAAATGGCAAAGAGGTTTGAGATATTTAAAGCGAATGTAAGAAAAATTCACGAGTTTAACGTGTTTGAGAAAGGAACAGCGAAGTACGGTGTGACCCGCTTCGCAGATTTGACCTATAAAGAGTTTAGTTCGCGATATATGGGTTTGAAGCCAAGTTTGCGTAAAAATAACCAACCTCCTGTTCAGAAAGCTGACATACCGAGTATAAAAATGCCTTTAAATTTTGATTGGAGAGAATATAATGCCGTGACTGATGTTAAAGACCAGGGCGACTGTGGCGTCAGCTGGGCATTCAGTGTTACAGGTAAGATATTTTATTGATATAATAACAACAACAGCTATACATATATATATATATTTAAAAATGAAAAATGTATTGCAAAGATAGAAATAAAGAGTATAATAATAATAATTTATTTGCGTAAAATGTGGTAGTTACAAAAGTAGATGGTTAGTACATAATTATAGTCGCTGAACACATTTCGCCATATTTAAATAGCATGCAAATTTTTATACATTAACATTTTTAGTAAACAAAACTTAACAAGAACACAGTACTTTACATAATACAAATCATAGATCACAGTATATTTTATATTAATCCTAAATCAACGTCAATTTTAAATAAACCAGAAACATAATCTGATATGTCTAAAATTATTTAAACTTTAAAAACGTGTTATACAATACATTTCAAAAAGGTCAAAAAGTTCGCGGAATGGCGGGGTTGGCAAGGGTGAGTTTACTCATCCATGTAGGCGCTAATTGAGTGACTCATTGTTAGTATATATACCGAGTTTCAGCCTTATCGGGTCAGTAGCTTTTGAGTTTTCAACGAGTAAACAAGTCAATCGGGAAGAAACTAGTCACTATGGAGAAAATTGAATATCGCGCCGTCATTAAGTTTCTCACCAAACAAGGAAAGACGCCTCAAACCATTTTTCAAGAGATGTCAGCTGTTTATGGGGACTCCGCTCCTGGGAAAACCATGATTTATAAATGGCACGCCCTTTTCAAACAAGGGAGGGACTCCATTGAAGGCGACCCTCGACCTGGACGGCCGATAGAGGCTATCACGCCAGAAATAATCGAAAAAGTTGAAAAGCTTGTTTTGGAAGATGCCCGGCTAAAGAAAAAACAGCTTACAGCATTAGTTGGAGTATCAGAAACAACCATTTTAAACATCCTACATCAACAACTTGGCATGACTAAAGTCTGTGCAAGATGGGTTCCGAGAATAATATCTGCGTATCAACAACGCGAGCGCGTCGAAAGTTGTCGCAAGTTTTTGGACCGCTGTGGAGAGTAAAGGGAGGAAGTTATGGCCCGAATTAACTGGCGATGAAACTTGGGTTCACCATTATGAACCCGAGTCAAAGCAAGAGTCGATGCAGTGGCATAAAAAAGGCACACCCCCTCCTAAGAAGTATAAGGTGTCTTAATCAGCCGGAAAGATAATGGCGACGATCTTTTGGGATACAGAAGATAAACGTGGTATTTCCATAACGGAAGAATACTACGCTTCTATACTAGATCAATAAAAAGAAGCTATTAAAGAAAAAAGGCGAGGAAAGCTTACAAAAGGCGTGCTCCTTTTGCACGACAATGCGTCCGTGCACACAAGCCATGTTGCGACGGCTGCCATTCACCGGTGCGGTTTTGAATAACTGCGCCACGAAGAAAGAACTGCGTGGAAAATTTTTTTGCGACGATGATGAGGTGAAGTCGGCAATTTCGTTCTATTTTAACGCCCAAGACAAATCTTTTTTTTTTTACGATGTTATAAAGTTATCTGCCAGATCTAATAAATGTATTAGGGTTAAGGGAGAATACATTGAAAAGGATAAATAGTTTGATGTTTCATTTCATTATCCTTCCCTATCATTCCACGAACTTCTTGACCTCCCCTCGTATTATGGATGATCTTAAATTATCTGCTGTCTGTAAATGTGGTCATTACAGGGCAATAGGAGAGACATAGGGTTGATATTTTGTTCTGAACCACGATATAATCGGTAAAAAGTAGTTATTTTTTTATGTATTATTCTTTCATTGCTGCACAGCTGCCGCAGTGGTTAAAGTGGTCGCCTAGCCAAACCTGGTGCGCCTTAATCGATTTCTAAATATGACAAAAAGATTGTGAATCCCACAAATACTTGCAAATGTCTGTTTCTACTTTGTGTCCGTTTTATCAACATTTGTCAAGTCCGCCGCGACACAGGCATTATTCCTAATGTGAGGGTTGTCTTATATAAAATACAATAATACTTACTTATAAGTCATGTATTTTACAGGTAACATTGAGAGTCAATGGAAGATAAAATCTGAAAAGTTGTTGACGCTTTCGGAACAACAGTTGTTGGATTGCGACAAGGTCGACGAAGGCTGTAGCGGTGGACTGCCGGAAATCGCTTATAGGTAAGGTTTTTATACGATCGAAGAATTTCCCATCGTCTACGGACGCTTATAACATCAAGAGGATCACTCGCGCCTGATATCGCCGCAAAAATCTTTCTAACTTGGGTTTATATACATGTTTTTGACTGCCTGCGGATCATGAGCAATTATAAGTGGGTTTTTCTGTCAAAGAATTGTCAATAGCAGTACGAAGTTTGGAACTGTGACCAAAAGACAGCATTACGCTCGCTCTCTATTACGTGGTACTTAAAACATAGTTGGCGAAATATGTATTAGCCTATCCCAGTGGTCGGCAGCCTTGTCATACAAAAGAGTAAAATATAGACAATTCACAAGTGCAACTTATTCAAAGAACTTTTTTTAAACTTAATATTTGATTTAGCTGGGTCGCGAAAAAATAGGGTTAATAGTACACTCTCTAGCTTGTCTTTGTCAAATAAGTCTTAGTTTAACTAACAGTAAATAAAATAAAATTTGGCATCATAATAAGGTAATAAATAATATTCCGTGCCTGCACTAAACATTTCGTAAAAGAGCCGCAGCCGAGGAGTCAAGAGCCGCGGCTCGCGAGCCACGGGTTGCCGACTACTGGCCTAGCCCGTCCGGGACCAAAAGCCGATATTTAATGAGCACTAGTCCCACATCTACTTATAAAGAAATCACTCAAACATATTTATGTTTAGAATTAGTTTAATACATTGAACGCCGTGTGTCAGTCTTAAATGTCTATTTTCTATTGTGTCTGCTACATCACATACAATGTGCTATCCTTAATAAATTGTATGCGTTGTAGCAGAAAATCTCCTGATTTTAGTCAGCGGTCGCGGAGGAGCAAAATACTTGATACAAATAGCTATTTAAGTAATTATTACTGACTTATAAATATTAAAAAGGTACAGTCAGCAACATATCTAGCTGTACTTTTTGTAAAAATATATTATACTAGCTTTTGCTCGCGGCTTCGCTCGCGTTAAAGTAGGTTAAGTTATGTTAGTAACAGTACTATTTTTTTTAAATAAATTTCAGCTCACTTTGCTCGGTAAAAAAAAACTTTCTAATGGTGTAATAATTTAGAAAATCGGTTGATTTTTTTATTATTTAAATCCTTCCAAACAAATAAACATGAGGGAGATATTGAAAGGAGAACGAATGCTGGCAATAAAGTAAATGGCGCTCTACGCGCTTTTATGAACAGCCGAAATGTATCTGAAAAGGCACGTTTGGCTGTTCATAGAGGACTGTTAGTACCTATACTTATGCATGGAAGTGAAAGTTGTGTATGGCAAAAGAAGCATGAGAGCAGAATAAATGCTGTAGAAATGAGAGCGCTGAGAGACATATGTGGTGTGACGCTGAAAGATAGAGTAAGGAATAGTGTGATTAGAGAGAGATGCGGCATGAAAGTGGATATAGTGACAAGAATAGAAAAAGGTATGTTAAGCTGGTCTAAATACTGACTAAGAAAGTTTATAAGGCTAGTGTGAATGGCACAGTCGCAAGAGGCATACCTAGGCGAACGATTTTTGATCAGATCAGAGACGTTCTGGACAAAGGCCAGGTTAAGAGCACCTTAAACCGGCGAGCGTGTATGAGGAATGTGATGAAAGTGAAAGAAGCCAGAGAAGTGTGTCAGGATCGTGGCAAATGGAAATCCGTAGTCTCTGCCTACTCCTCTGGGAAATAGGCGTGAATCTATGTATGTATAAAAAAACCAAATGTTTCCTCTTATCTTACCTTATCTTGTTACGGGGGCCAGTCAGTGTAGACCGGCGACACTTCGACCTAGTGGGATCTTTTGTGTCGGCCCCGAGATATATCCCTTAGCTATCTCCCTATGAATGAACTGCATCAGTCGCAGCGTACAGTTCAGAGGGAGAAGCCTGAAGTCTTCAGGGTTCGGATATGCCAACCCCATCAGACCCATCCTTAGTCCAGCCAACGCGTCACATTCACACAGTAGGTGTAATATGGACTCGTCCCGTTCACCACAGGCTCTGCAGAATGTTGCCTCTTTATTCTTTATTAATTATTGTTTTGCATTTCTGAACTGTGATTACGTTAACCATCTTTTAATTAGTTCTACTTTGTGTATCGACTTATGTTGCTCACTGTACCGTGCAAGCTAAACCTAAAGTGATAAACTAATTTCAATAACTGCCCAATCATACAAACCACATGATTACTCATAGATCCTTGCATATACTTATAAATTCTAAAGTTGAATATATGTATGTTATGAATACTTTAAATTCTTTACGTGTTGTTTATAAATAATGTTTTGGTTAGATGTTCTTTATGCATGTGTAGGTATGTTTAATGTTTACATTTTTATATTGAGTGTTGGTGTAAACTGTAGCTAGATTTTCTGGTTTGTGTAAACAGTTTGTTGCCAAGAATCATTGGAATGCTAACAGTACATAAAATTGTTGACAGCTAGGTTTTTATGCCGTTTTGGTGGTTAACTAACATGCCTTCGTAATAGTACATTTACTGTAACTTATAGACACTTACTACATTAGGGAAAAGTCACAATTGCAAGCTCAAGTTATATTGGCAAATATATAATAATATATATAATTATATCAGCCCTGTTAACCTGTCCTACTGCTGGGCAAGGGTATTTTAGTGTGAGAAGGGTTAAGCCATAGTCCACCACGCTGGCCCAGTGCGAATTGGGAGACTTCTCATATCTTCGAGAACTTTATAAAGAATTGGACATGCAGATTGCCTGATGTTTTTTTTTCATCGTTAAACCGAGCTATTACTAATGATTTAATGTGCATATAGCTTCGAAAAGCCAGAGGCGCGTGCCTGGGATCGCACTTGTGACCTCGGCTTGGCCGTCCAACAGTCTCGCATCTAGACGCTTTGGACAGCTGGTTATGTTTAGGTGTTCCTGGCCCCAAAATTATAGCCCCTGTGGGCCATAGCTATTTTGGGCCGATATTGTATGTACAAGTCCTAGAATTTTAAGTTAAAACCAATCATCGTCAAGCGGGCCTCAAGGGTGCCTACCCTTTAAGCTCACTTATATAAAAGCATAGCAAGCAATAAAGATTACTGATCTCCTAGTAAAAGTACAGCGCCTCCACAGAAATAGCTTTTTTTTATACAACTAAGGTGGCTAACAAGCATACGGCCCACCTGATGATAAGTGGTCACCGTAGCCTATGGGCGCCTGCAACACCAGAAGCATCACTTGCGCGTTACCGACCCTTTAGGAAAAAAAGGAAGTGGGAAGGAGAAGGAGCGGGAAGGGGGATAGAGAGTGATTGAGCCTCCGGCACTCTCACTCACTAAACGAAATACAACAGTAGGAACACTGCTATTTCACGTCGGTATTCTGTGAGAGGTTAGTACTTCCCTGAGCGAGGTTCTAATTTAAGTCTTTTGTCTTTCATAACAAACGCTATATTGTACGTAATAAACGTTATGTAGTAATAGATATCCTATTATGTATTTTATCAGGGAGATCGAGGAGATGGGTGGTATGCAGTCAGACTTGGAGTACCCATACGAGGGTGGCGGTGAAACGTGTCTGTTTAATAAGACGCGAGCTAAAGTGCGCATTAGCGGGGCTGTCAACATCACGTCCAATGAAACGGGCATGGCGCAGTGGCTTGTATATAATGGACCAATATCCATTGGTAAGTTTACATTTCGTTTAGGTTATTCTCGTATAAATAATATTTCTTGTGTCAAATATACCTACATTTTTCTGTTTTTGTAAGTCACAAAAGAAAATAACCTATGTGTATCGAACCTTTAACATGTACTTTATGTGCTTTTCATTAAAGGACATAATGGAGGTGTATTTCAGCCTTATATCTGTCGCATAAATTATCTCTTTATATAGCTATCCTAAATCATTATAATCAATTATAGTGCGCAAATAATATAATATAATATTCTACCACATACACACAACACCATCTAGCCCTAACTAAGCAGAGCTTGTAATATGGGTATTAAACAATGGATAAACATACATATATACTTTTTTTTTGTAAATACATAAATATTATATATAGAAATAGTGCTTTACAGTCATTTCGTCACATTCTAGTGAACTAGTTTAACACACGAAATACAGGAACGTTAACGTGAAATTTAAACAAAAAGTATTTGTACACTTTTCTCTAAAATAAAAGTAGCCTAAGTTGTAAGTTGTAACATCAGCTATCTGCCAGTGAACGTCCCGTCAAAATCGGTCTAGCGGTTGTAGAGATTAGCTGGAACAAAGAGAGAGACAGACAAACAAAAATTGTTTATTTGATATAATTATGTAAGTACCGTATATATATTTCATATGCATTTAGTAAAAAGCTGTTATTTTGACATTACAAATATAAGTACACTTTAATTTTATTTATTTGAATAGACTTTAAATATTTTTTTAATATGCATTTAGCAGTTATTTTGACATTATTTGACAAATATACACTTTAATTTTATTTATTTGTATACATAGATTTTAAATAATTTGAATTCTTTCTTGAACTTAAGTTAAATATTACTCTGGTAGTACCTATATAAATTACAACTTTCAAATAAGGCTCAAAATGTTTTGTTCCGTGAATACCACGTGTAAAATACGAGTAAGTAACTATGAGCACGCGTTGTGTATTATATTAATACATGTAACAGTACTCACACGTGACTATTTGTTATGCTCTTACGCACTCAGTTACGCTTGCAGCATAATCGGATTATTATTATAAACGCGTTCCGTATATCTATACAAATAAATAAAATTGAAGTGTCGGTTCGTAATGTCAAAATAATAGCTTTTTACTAAATGCATATGTAAGTATATACCGCACTGTAAACAAAAATTCAATTTTTAGAATTTTTGTCTTTCTGTTTATTCCGGTTAATATCTGAAACGACTGGACCGATTTTGACGGAACCTTCACTGACACATGATGTTGAAGTAACGTAGGTACTTTTTTTAATAGAAAAACTTAGGTTACATGAAAAATAATCCACGCGGACGAAGTCGCGGGTGATAGCAAGTATTATTTAAAGCCTCTACCTCTATCTACATGTCTGAGAGTTCTCCATAATGTTTTCGAAAATATGTGAAGTCTGCCAAACCGCACTGGGCTTTCGTGGTAGACTATGGCCTAAGGGGCAGGACAAACAGAAAAGACGTAAGACAAGGACGTGTCGCAGACGCGTCACCCTTACAATAAATTTTCATACAAAATGTATAAAATCGTCGCGACACAAAACAAACGGAAAAGACAGGGCGCAGACAAGACGCGGACACGACGCTTCTATACATTTTGTATGAAAACTGATGGAAGGGGCGCCGCGTCTGCGACGCGTCCTCGTCTTACGTCTTTTCTGTTTGTCTTGCCCCTAAAGCTGCTCACACAGAGAAGATATCCGTACCCAGCAGTGGGACAGTTTAATACAGGACTGATGTTATTATTATATATCTACCTCAATATGAGCGATATATCGAACGCGAGTGGAAAATCATATAAATTGCACAAAATTAAGTATTTAATATTTTTTTTTATTGATTCCTATGATTTGAAATGATTATTGGCAATGCCAGGGCTCCGAGTGTTGTAGAACTGATTTTTTTAATACATCTAATGTGGCTAACAAGTAACAAGCATACGGCCCACCTGATGGTAAGTGTTCACCGTAGCCTGTGGTCGCCTGTAACACCAGAAGCATCGCGTTGTCGACCCTTTAGGAAAGGAGGAAATGGGAAGGACAAGGAGCGGGAAGGGGAAAAGCGGGTAATTGGGCCTCCGGCACTCTTACTCACCGAACGAAACACAATAGTAGGAATACTGTTATTTCACGTCGAAATTCTGTAAGAGGATTGTCCTTCCCTGGTCGAGCCGGCCCATTTATGCTGAAATCACAAGGGACAAAATGTGTGGTTCGGAAAATTTCGTTTTGGGATTCTATGTCTTCTTCATTTAAATGATTGCAATGTATAAGATACAAGTATTTAATGAAGTGTTAATGTGTATTTCAAAATAATTCAGGAATATTTATTTATTTATTTAGGGATTTCCAACAAAGGAATATACAACAACATACGAGTACATTATAAAGCAATAATTAAGTTCTTAGCGTGTATAGTCACTCAATTATAGGAAACGACAGCTTGCAAATTATAATTACAACTAAACTAACAAACTTAATTAAAAAAATAAACATGGAAAACATAAAACTTATAAACATAAAATTCTGCCTCTATGGTGAACTTTGGAGTAAAACAATAATAGCTTATTAGATAATAGAGTTATATAAAATATGTACAAATTTAATTAAGAATAAAGAAATAAGTGTATGTAAAACTAAGATAATAATTTGCGAAGACACGTTTTTAATTGTATTCAATTGTTACTTATGTCTAGGTCGGTGTTAAGACTGCGCCGAGCGAAATGTGCCAAAACAGGCGGTCACAGTTAAGTTGATAAAATCAACACTTTTTGTTTATAACAAATATAAAATATACATTTACCATAGCAATGAATGTGTTTACAATTACTCCGTGTAAAAAACCTAATATAATAAATATTTTTGCCTACAAAATTACGTAAATTTGCACGAAAAATGGAAAAACGTAAGCTCTTGTAAGTGGTTTTTAGATTATAACAGTAGTAATTTATCCTATTATACAGCTTAAACGAAACATAAATAGTTATATAATAATAATGTCCTCCAGACCGAATTTCGGCCATGGCGGCCAGTCTTAACAGAGACTGGCCATCTGCGCAGGAGATATTATAGTGCATAAGTATGTGCGCAAACACAAGTGCACTCTCTGTTCCCTAACTCTCATGATCCGATGGGACGGCAATCTGACACGACCGGAGAAAGATCAGGCGCAGGACCAACGGCTTTACGTGCTTTCCGAGGCACGGAGGTGTGTCTTACACCGCCAACTTCCTAACTCCGGGCTACTATTGAGATTTCTTTACAGAAAAACCCAATAATATTTTGTTGGCCCGACCCGGGATTCGAACCCGAGACCTCATGCACAGCAGTCGCATTCACTACCGCTGCGCCACGAAGGCAGTTTTGTATTGCCTACAGAGCCTGGATACAGCTGCGTAGTATAGAATAGAGTATCGTTTATTTCTTAGTACATGTATTACAGATATTACAAATATTATACAGTGTTCACATATACTAACATATATTTTACAATTAGAATATTAAAATAACATTGAGTATAATTAATTTTTGCATAGTGGTTATTAATTCTTGATATTACATTATATTATTGTTATTATTAAGAGCAATTATTTATTTATGACTTATATTCTATAAAATGTCATATATCAATGTGTAAGTGTCCAAGATTTGTTCTTAAGCGAGGAATATGGAAAAGCTGGTATGTGTTAGGTCTTGGAATACGTGTCGGAATATTAATTTTGAATCTATTTAAAGGAGGTTTGTAGTCAGTAGTTCCATTTATTATTTTATGTAGGTAGACAACGACAGACATACGGCGCACGGCGGTTAGATATAGTGTTCATGCGGAAGTGTTTCAGGCGACCTTCATAATTATTTACGTTTTGCAGTGAGTGGCCCCGGTAAGCGAGATGTTAGAAAAACCGTTTCTAGACCCGTTCAAGATGCTTGATGTAAATGTCATAATGAGGGTCCCACACGACAGAGTTGTATTCTAGGATTGGGCGAACTAACAATTAAACAACGGTTGACAAATTGACCTTTAACTGCTCAACCAATTTAATAAGGAAATAAATTACGTACGACCTTAGCTGGATCTCTGAGGAAGGATATAGACTAAATTACACGCAAGTGAACTCGCTATAAATAGATAGTGTTATTATAAAATAGGCATAAATTAATCTATACTAATATTATAAGAGGAATGATTTGACTTTTTGTTTGTTTCTTTGTTTGTTTGTAAGGATTTAACTCCAAATCTATTCAACCGATTTTAAAAATTATTTCACCATTAGAAAGCTATATTATCACCGGGAAACATAGGCTACAATTTAGTTTAAAAAATTACTATTACTAACCTACTTTTACGCGAGTGAGGTCGCTGGCAAAAGCTAGTATTTAATATAATTTCAATAATAACATCTCAGTGACGCAGCGGTAGTGAATGCTCTGTATGTGGTCTCGGATTCGAGTCCTGGGTCGAGAAAAGTGTTATTATGTTTAGAAATTTTCAGTAGCAACTTGGGCTCTGTAGTTATGTATGGGAATACTCGCCCTCACTTTCCTGAAACTATAGCTGAAGAACTGTGGGTCTGTAAAACACCTCTACTTACCTTTAGATACCTTTAGGGTTAAGGCGTGTCACTATTTTTGGCGGCCTCGATGGCATAGTAGTTAGTGTAACCACAGTACATACATATTATACAGTATTTTATCTTCATACAAACGGTCGGAATTCGAGTCATACCTACGCGCCTCGGCGTTGGTATGCGCTTGGTTCGCAACCAGTCGCGAATGCGCCGCAGTGACGAACGGACGGTGTGATTGTTTTGTAAGCAATAAGCGTACGATTTGTGATGATTTGATTTTATTGAACACTTTCTATTTCATTCATTACGAATTTAATTTTTTATAATATAATATACTTATAATATTTACAATCACTAAACTAGAAAGAATCTCAAGTAGCTAGATAAAATTAAAACACTGTAGGCGGGCAGCCCTAACACGTGTCTACGAACCGCGCTGTTGTAGGTAATTATTTCAATGACAGGGCCGAGTTACAATACTGTATATGTATGTACTGTGGTGTAACCGATTGCGTGGCAGTCGGTTACACTAATTCGATTCCCGCACAAGTCAAACATTTGTGTGCATGGACATGGATGTTTGTCTTGGTCTGGGTGTTTCAATGTGTAATATGAATGTATTTACAAAAAAAAAGTTTTATATGTATGTTTATACATTGTCTAGAACCCATAGTACAAGCTCTACTTAGTTTGGGCTAGATGGTGTTGTGTGTATGTGGTAGAATATATTATTATATTATACTATGTATAATATAATAATATATTCTACCATTATGTAGAATATATATGTTTGTATAAGCTTTTTTGCTCAAATTGCAATCAGCAATAATATCAGTCAATTATTTTGTAATAATAATAATAATAATAATTGTTTATTTGTTCTCTCACACAGTACATAATATTTGACATCATAAACAAACAGTCCATACAAGAATTGTAAAAATTGCTTCTCAAATATTCGTAGTAATTTGATTTACTATACGCCAAAATGTTTAATTAATTACTACTTATTGTGTAGGCAATTAAATTTTTATCGTTTAAATGTATTTTTCATAATTGCAGACTTCATTTTGCTCGTGGTTCTGCTCGAATTAATCTTGATATTGTCAGTTTTCTATCCCTTGGGAACAGTACTTTTTTATGGATGAAAGGTACCGTATCTCCTTTTCTGTATCCCTAACATCGTGTATGCAAATTACATGATAATAGGTTGAGTTAGGTGTGAAAGCGAATGGGGGGGCCTGCTATGGATGAATCCTCCTAGAGCTCCCAACTGGCCCCCCCTATTGGATTAGAGAGGGAACACCCCAGGTTTTTTAGTGGGTATACCAGCGCGTCTCGCTGGGAGTCCCACACTCCCCCGCCGGTGAAGGAGGTGGCGGAGCGGAAGAGGGATCGCTTGAACCCTCACCCCAACCGCAGAACCGCGTGCCGGAGGGCGCGATATGACTTCCAGCCACCTTGCGGTTTTACCTGGGGATGGTGGTTCGTGGGCCTGCCCACCACCCGTTCAGCACCAGGTCCGAGAGGCGGCGTGCGTGTTCCCACGCGCGCCTCTGTGTCGTGTGTCCGTCCTCCTTCAAGGGGACATTAGGGTTAAAATTAGGAGTGACCAATCATACAGCAGGCCGAAACCTCGGCGGAGTCGCGATTGAATGTGAAAGTGATCCGCCAACTCTGGTTATGTCAAGGAACATCGTGGTAGGTTTAGTCAGTACCGGGGTATCTTTCCTCCGGTGAGCCCGACATAACCTCTCCGTCGCTCCGCGGAGAGGTACGCGTCAAAGCATTCGCTAAAGTAAAAAAAAAGAAAAGTCGTGTTATTGAAACAAACAGCTTGGCACTAGGCATGGACTATAATACTATATGTATAAATCCTCATTATTTGACGCTTAAGACATCGGAGCTTTACAACATATATAGCTAATATATTTTCTTAGGGTGCTGCGGTAAATTATACAATCCACACATATTATTATCCATAAAATTACTTGTCCCTGGTATGTACCAGGCTGAGGCAGACGCCAAAAAGGAGACAATTTGAAGTCCTAATAGTCACGACTAATATCTTAAAATTTGCCCCATTTGTATGCGAAGCGTCTCAAAAATGTTGACATATTCACGTGTGTACATACATTGCCTGTAAGAACTAATGTAATTTTTCATTTTGTAAATAAATAAATCATGGTGTAACAAAGACACAAATACTGGTGTTGTACGAAACAATGGACTATAACCAAAAATATGTTATGAAAACTTGTATGACTTGAATAACACTAAAAAATTCATTATAACAGATACAGCTGTATAATAACCACATAAGTCTATCTTTTTTTAAAGTTTTGCTTGGTAGGAGATCGGTCTATTGCTGTCTATTAAACGCGATTCAGAGATTGTTCTGTGAGAATTTCGTACCACAAAACCCTTTGTTCAACGATAGAGTAATCCGGAACCCCACGATCGCCATACGAAGCGAAATCTTCCGGCACGGGATCATTGAGTTACTCAGGCAGTACTAAATCATATGATTATATATAAATCAATTCACCACACACTGTATATAACATATTGTATTTATTTTTACTTATATAATATGTGATTATTCGCGTAGGTATATAAGTTACGGTAACAGTAAAATATAACATTGTATAATAATTTACGTCACTAAGTTGTACGTGACGCAATACACATAACAGTGATGTGCGCAATCGCATTCCAAATATATTCGAATGTATTGACACCACTATGTATGTTATATGTATATGCACAGTTATTTGATAACACATACGGACACACACACACACATTAAGACACCCCCACCTACTTACATGCTCACACACAAAAATATTTCTCCTCTTCTTATTATTATAAAAAAAACAGTTTTAAAAAATATGTCTTTAAAAAAATCTTAACCATTGTTTAAAAAAAAAATAAAGAAATATCTCCTAAAGCACACCTATGCATTATGTTAAATATGCAATATGTTAATAAAAACGTACATATCTATGCTCTTTCAAAATATTAGTCTATTATATTTAGCCTTACTTGGAGTTTACAGTTCACAAGTTATTGCAGCTTTTAAAGAGAACGATTCTTATTTTATTTTAGATTCAACATGAACAAATTTTCAAGTATACTAATCTCACTTTTTATTATTTTTATTAATTTTCTTTGTTTTTGTATTTCAGGTATGAACGGACAAGCGATGCAGTTCTACATGCGTGGCATCGCTCACCCTTGGCAGTCGTTCTGCAATGAAACTAAATTAGATCACGCAGCCCTTATAGTGGGATATGGCGAATACGGTAAGAATTACATAGGAATTCATGTTGTTCTAGTATAGACAGAAAGAGAGGCAGGAAGAAAGAATATTATAGTTCCTATATACCTTCAGCTACATATAAACGATTCCAGAATGTAATTATAATACATATTTTTATTAGCAACTAAAGTATACACTACAGAGTGTTTGGTACATCGTTTGCCAAATTGAATTGGCTGAAAGGGAGTATCACTTGCTATAGTTTAAGCTCCCTAACCGACTTTTCACGCCACGAGTAATTTTTAAATAACGAACATTTCTTTTTTTGAAAAATCTCCATACTCAGCTTTTAATCCTAATCCTAAATTTAAAAGAAAATTGCTGACGTAGCCTCAAAATTTTGTTCTTGTTTTTATGTTTACAGTTATGTTTCTCAATAAAATATAGAATTACTTGCAAATAACACGAACAGCACACAAGCAGTCGCATGACTGCTTGTGTAATGCGACTGCTTGTGTAATGCGACTGCGTGTGTCAAATGCATGGTAGTGTGCGTGTAGTGTTTTTTTATTATTTTAATGTATATCTAAAGCATATTTTAAAAAAGTGTTAATATTCGCCACTTCTTCTCTATATAAACTTTAACTGTGCCAAATTTCATACTCCTCCGTCCGCGAAATTTTCGTAAAAAGGGGTACAAAGTTTTTGCTTTACGTATTAATATATAGATAAGATAAAAAAATGTGATTAATTTGATTCAGTGAACTTCCAAATACGCCAATGTAACTGTAAATAAATATGATAAAAATAAATAATATTAAACATTTACAGTCACAAGACTGTTGAAGTATGAGCGAAAGTTTATTGACAGAACTTGTCATGATAGTGAACCGAATATTGATACTGACTTCTGCTTATAACGGGCGATTATATCACAGCGACATCCTAACTAAAATTATAAATGCGAATGTGAGTTTGTTTGTTTGTAAAAGGACATAGGGTACCTTTCATCCAGAAGAACACAATTCCCGAGAAAAATTTTACATAACCTAAATATACGCGTACGGAGCCGCGGTCTAAATCTAGTGCATTATATTATAATGATTTCGTTTTCAGAATACCCGGTATTCCACAAGAAAATCCGGTATTGGATTGTGAAGAATTCATGGGGTGAAACCTGGGGGGAGAAGGGTTACTACCGCATACAGCGAGGCGGTGGCACCTGCGGAGTAAACAGGATGGCGACCAGCGCCGTGATAGCGAACTAGTATGTAAGATGGACAGTATCTTTCATATTTAGTTACAGTCATTAATTTAAATACCTGTTTTAAAATTTTGCCAGTTTTTTATATGTGTACTTTTAATATATTTGTTTTAATCTCGAATGTTTTGCTTTCGTCGGTTGAGGATTCCTCTGACTTTAGAAGCTATCATCAGATTGTAATGAAATACTGGAGATGTACACTCGGTTTCTGAACGGTTAATTAAGGATGTGTCAGAATTAATCTCATGTTAAGTGATTTGATTGGCCGTAGCTAATTCTCTCAGCCAATCACAGCAGTTGAAATGCGTTTGATCGTATGTTAATTAGTGTTTTGTATTAATTTGTCTTTTACAAACCGGAGGATAGGCAGTCATATAAAAATAAATAAGAATCTCCACTTTTTTGCAGTAGATTTGGCCTTAATTTTATTTTAAGTTCCTTAGGATATGAAGCTGAATGTCCAATATTGTTGGTGAGATGTTGTTTAAATGGGATGATGATATTGATATAAATACTGTTATTAGGCTCTCTTCAAGAAATTTCAAAAATACATTGAATTAGTTTTAACCTCTCTAAATATATCCTTTTTGAAAGAGATATAAAAATTTAAATAATCTTAAGGTCTCATACATTCCTTCACTTTATCGTTTCGAGATTTTCGGGTTAATACGACTAATTAGTAACGTTTACAATTGCATTCGAGTGATTCGAATACAGTTGTGCACAGCGCGATATGAACTTTCTATGATCAAGAACGCAACACACGTATGTTTAGACTTCTCAAAACATGCATTGTGCACATAACTTTAATAGTGAAAAGTGCCTGATTCAAGGCATCCGTTCTCTCGAGTGCTCGGACTCAGAAATAAATTGGGAGGACCAAAACTATTTGGGCCATCTATTACTTGTAACAATATTTATAAATCAAAAATAAATTTATTCAGATTAGGTTACAAGGTAACACTTATGAATGTCAAAGTTACACTAATTTTTTCTGCAAATTTACATTTACTGCCACGTTCAGTAAAGCAAGGGTGTAGGGCTAATGAGAAGAACGGGCAAGAAACTCATGGTCACTCTTTTTAATCGCCAAGTTTATGTTTACAAATTATTAGAGCTGTAAGGTGCTGCAACCATTTCTCCATGAACTATTACTGAACATACTTAAGCATTTAATAAAATTTGATGGTAGCCTCTAAAGCAGCAGTATGGTAAATAGGAGCATCCATTTACATGTACATTAACCTGTGGTATGCCGGAACGTAGATCTACGCGAGACACAATGCTTTTTCTATTATGTCTGGTATTCCGGCATACAAGAGGTTAATAATCAAGACAAGGCATGATTGTAGTCCATAGTTTAATCTAACATATACAATATACACTATTTATATATTATAATTATTAATCTGAGATATTTAAGGTTAGAATCAGTTTTACGTGTTTGGACAATATCTTTCCAATACTTACATCTAACTTTGCTTATAATATTATGCAACTAACATCATAACTTATGTTTTATATTTTAATAATGTTTAACCAGTGTTACAATATAAATATCTATTTTATTTTTTTAATAATGGCAATTTGATAAGACGCTAGGTTAGAAAAAATAAGAACAAGGAACAATAATACTGCATAATTTTAAAATATTTTTACTCGAATATTTAGTAATATAGCTATGATATTTATTATGATAACGTAAAGTTACGCATAGAAATTTAACAATTTTATACTCTTTACAGAGTTACACCTCTTAATGTCTATATATATTTACGTTTTTATGACGTTACGGTTGATTTTTAGGCAGCCATAGTGACAGGGACACTGCCTAATAGCTTTATAACTGGTAAACAGCGAAATTAATAATCAACATTTTGTTGAAAATACAATACCTCTTTTCATTACAATAATATTTGTCCGGCGTATGCTTGGCAAAAATAAACCCAGATTATAAGTATAGAATCAGGTATATTTGATATGAATGTGTGATATTTTGATGTAGCTTGTGTTATGTGCACAGCATAGAAAATTAAATTATACAGCCGCAGAATAAATATACACAGATGGCCAGCAGATGGACATTGAAGCGAGAAAATAACCAATGAAATGTCAATGTGTCAATGTCAATTAATTCGTAATCGCAGTGCGTACGCGGCGAAGCTAGGTTCTTCAAGTACGTACCGGGTTACTTGTGCAAGTTCAACAACTTGCGCTGTATAAGACCAATATGTCTAAGTGCGTTCATTTTCTTGCATTGCATTGAAAAGGCTTATTTAAGATGCTGATGAATATTTTATACAGAGGAAGTAAAGTAGAATAGGTATACTAATGTCATAATATTATATAATTTTGTTTTTATATATTATGTTTTTTAATAGTTTGTTAATTTACTAAAATAATAATCTGCATAATAATATTGCAAGTTCAGTTATACTATACTTACTTGTGTTTTAAGATTCTTAGTATAAATCATTTGAAAAGGTTTCTTAGGTAATAACGTTTAAATTAAACTACTTTATATTATTTTATCCGTGTAAGAAGTTTAAAACGTATTATAAGAAAATATTATGTGTGCACTATGGCTTTAAAAAAATTGGGGTCTTACCACCTCTCCTAAACTATTGTCTCTGCAGGCACTAGAATGAGACAAAGCGTTACAGAGTGTACAGTTTGTCTCGCTCTCGCTCATGCGATGACAATGTGAACTGGAATGAAATTATGTTTACATTTGTCGTTAATTTAGGAGTATATTAATAAAGGCATTTATGATTCAGACTAGATGGGAACTCTAATTGAAACATTTTTAATACGAGAATGCGCTCTTTGAATTGTTGAATTGTTCTTCCATGTTTTATTTAATGAGTCTCGATCAAATAGATAAGTCGATTTATCTCTTATTGGTGTAGCTCTAGAACAGAAGCGGTACTTCATATAAGTTTAAAAGTACTGCTTGCCTTTCTAAAATAACTTATTATATTAAATGCTTTACCCAAATATTTTCGATGTGCGCTCGTGAGTTTCTACAGTTGAGTTGCAACTAACATTTAATAATAAAAAAGTCAAAAGATTGCTTTCATTTCATTCACAGTTTAAAAACGTATCGGCCTTGCATTATTTTCCTTTTAAGACAGTAGTCGGTTTAATTTTCGAAAACTTATAGCACTTATAATCTAGTCTTGAAAAAGTCAGTTTCAAATAAGAAATATATCTTAAATAATTAATAAAAAGATTTCACTAGTTATTTAAAAAAGATTTTTAATGCTTTTTTGCCATCGGCTATTCATAAGTTTTTCGATGAACCAATCACGGTCCCTCGCTTGCTTTAAGCAATTGGACATAACTTTTGTTACTAGCGATCACCAAGTGTTCGAAATTCTACCATAATTGATTTAAATTTTAAGTTTGATCTTTATTAAGTTTTTATTGTCTATAACTATACCCTTATAATCACATTTAATTTAGTCACCACATACCTATGTAACCATAGTTACGAAGAATTCTACGACATTAGCCAAACAATGCCGAAATACTACGAACGCGATTCGACTGCGTGTGCAAATGCATGGTTGTGTGCATGTAGTGTTTTGCATTAATTTAATGTATTTCTAATGCATATTTTATTAAAATATTAGGATTTGCCACTTCTTCTCCGTATAAACTTTAACTGTGTCAAATTTCATACTCCTCCATCCGCGCAATTTTCGTAAAAAGGGCACAAAGTTTTTGCTTCACGTATTAATATATAGATTATTTGATTTAACTGTTTCTAAAGACACATGAAACATAATAAAAATGCTTTAAAATTGTATATTTGTTGTTTAAAACGCAGCTATAATTATAAAATAATATTCTTAAAAGAAGCTATTTAACCAAATTAACATATCATGTTTCTATTATGTTTTAATATTGTTTCATTTTCAGTGTTATATGTTGTTGACTGTTTATACCTAAAACAATTCGCATACAGCTTTATAACATAAATTAAATTTCTTAAAGGTATTTTCTTCTTATCAAACAAAAAAGTGAAATGTAAATGTGCCTTGCTGGTCGTATAGTTACTGAATTTGTACGATAGATGGCGTGGCGTTAATGGCGCCCTGAGTCACGTAAAATTTGTAATTGTTATATTTTTATATACTGTTATGTAATTGTATCATAATTATATACACAAGTTGTTTAGCCTTGTAAGTTATCTACTCATTTCTTTTTTTAACGTGGGAATGCATGACGCATACCCCTCCGCGGAGGCGGGCGGAGGGGTTATGTCGGACTCGCCGGGGTAAAAGAAAGATGGAATAATAATAATGTACCTCCCGGAATACCGACTAAATCTACCACGGTGTTCCTCGACAAAACCACTATCGACGGGGCCGCGCGAAACACTTGCGCATGCAGTCGCGACCCCGCCGAGAAGTTATCTACTCATCTATTAACTGTAATTAACCTGGGTTCTGTCATTATATGTATAATGCTCATCAATGCATATATGTAGTATAGTTGAATATGTTCATTGTATATTTTATATCTATTTAGCGATTTAAGCGGAATATTATGTTATGTTAGTCACTTCAAGCGAATTTGTTATAATTATGTGTATTGCAATAAAATTGTTTTACAAATTTCTTTATTTTACTTATCACAAAATCACAAATCACAACATTTTTTTTATGTACCTCCCGCTCTTAGATTATTTCATGTATCGCGGGGGACTTTAACAACGTACACAAATAATATCTAAACTCTGCTTAACAACGCTTTGTAGATCACACAAATGTTTGTCCCATGTGGGATTCGAACCCACAACACTCAGTGTCAGTGGCAAGGCAAATTCTTAGACCACTACGAAGCTTGAATTGTAAGCAGAGGTCCATGGCGTCTACCTTTGGGTAGCATTATTTACGCGTTATAGGAAGCTAACATCGTATCAAGTAGCTAACAAAATGGTGTGACAGATAATTCTAACAATGCTGTATGACTACCTCTGTGGCGCGGCGTTAGTAAATGCAAATGCTGTGCCTGAGTTATCAGGTTCGATTCCCGTACCGGACAAAGTCTTATTAGGGTTACTTCCAGCAAATTCTTAGCAGTAACAAATATCATTTTTAAGTGCTAAGAAAGCACTTGTCGTCGGTTTTTTACAGCGAAGTCATAAATATTAGTGTATAATATTATATCAACGTACGAATTTTAAGTACTTAACATTATTAAACGCTTATTTACTTATAGAGAAGTGCACGTGCGTGTAGCTTCATAACTAGGCATAGGTATGAGATAGCGTGTATTGTAATATACGATATCGAAGGGATGCCACCATCGTTCTACGATAGAAGAAATTTATTAATTGTTATCATATTAAATACTGACGTCGGGTGCTGGATGATCACGTCGGGTGTTGGATGATCACGTCGGGTGTTGGATGATCACGTCGGGTGCTGGATGATCACGTTGGTTGCTGGATGATCACTTCGGGTGCTGTGATGATCACGTCGTGTGCTGGATGATCACGTCCGGGTCACCAATGTGGAGGAACGGGGTGTGATATCCCTCCAACATAAAGGGAGGATCCTCCGACCAGGCTGGTTGATCGTGCCTGGCGGGACACACCCTGTATCTCCACATATTCATAGTACAAGCTCTGTTTAGTTTGGGGCTAGATAATTGGTGTAAGTACTTATTATTATTATTATTATAAGTCATCGCCTAATGATCGTCCCAAGTATAAATCGGCAATCTAATATGAAATGAATGTACGAAATGTAGGTGTGCTACAGGACAGTACTTATTATAAATATTTTGCAGTGAAACCTGCCTGTCGATAAGGTCGCGAGAGCAGGAGCGTGGTGGGTCGGGGCCAGGATATTTTGTAGCCGCTTATCTTTATGTGCATGCGCCACCGCTGTGCACTAATAAATAGATAATAGATTAGGTATATTACATTTACTCGTCAATAATACGTAAACGAAATAATACGTAAATATTTGTATAAACGTTAGCCACTATTAGAACCCCATGCGTTTGGGCAACGTCCCCATAGTAAAAAAATATCATCCTGCCAAGATATCTCTATTGAGCTACATTTCATATTTGTTCATGGGAGGGGACAATACCGCCCATGATCCTTTAAAATTTAAATTGTTTATTAGTAAATATCTTAGTGTTATTAAAATAAAATGTGATAAGATTCGCAAACAGTCGTTTATTTTTAAATTCGTGTGAGGTTAAGATTTTGAATCTTGTTTTGTGTGATAGCCGTGATTTGTGCAATGGTATTGTAAATCTACCGCTTTTAGACCCTGCAGTGTTCACTACCGTTGCATCACCAGTCAAAATGGGTAAGTAGCATTCCAGGTAACTCTTTTGTGTCGGCGGTAATTTCTTTTTACTATTTTGGACCCAGCAGGTCGATTCTAAAAGTTCATCTCGAACTGGGCTGTCATCTCGCCAGTAACCAACTGTAATTGTAATACCTACCTACATACTGCAAAAAACTCAAATATGATGACGAACGGTGAAGATGTGAGTTTGGTAGTGTGATTTAATAGAATTGACCGGTTGTAGGTGATAGAACTATAATCATCACCAGCAGTAGATGTCCTTTTTAGAGTTCGAAAAAACTCTTATACAACAGCTTTGTCTGTCTGTTATACAACTTTCAACTCAAGAACCGTAAGAGCTAGAGACTCGCGGTCGCCATTCGACTCAGCATAGTCGATATACCCCCGAAATGACTATGACCTATGACCTCTGACTTTTGCATATTACTTGAGCCATTTTTTTTGAATGATTTATGGCAATTCACTGCCGTTTCTTACTTATTTGTAATGATGGATTATAATACATTATGATATCACCCTTGTTTATAAACTGTCCAACTACTGGGTACAGGCCTCTTTTTAGTGTGAGAAGGGTTAGAGCACATTCCACCACGTTAGCGGATTGGCAGACTTCACACATCTTCGAGAACATTATGTAGAACTCTCAGACATGCAGGTTTTCTTACGATGTTTACCTTCACGGTTAAAGCGAGCGATAACTAACTATTCAATACGCACTTATGTGCGTATTGAATAGTTAGTTATCGCTCGCTTTAACACGTGATAGTAACACGTGGATAAGATTCACTCCCAAAGCACGCACCTCTGACTCCGAAGATAACTTCGGAGTCAGAGGTGCGTACTTCGGGAGTGAATCTTATCCACGTGTTTCTACCGTTTTTTTATTATTAGCTATATTACCTAGTGCGAGTTAAGTAGTAAAAATAAAAGTACAATTTTCAAAAATAGCTTTATTATAAGACATGTATCAAATTCACTACAAAAATTACTAAATATTAAGCTTAGGTACTTCGTTGACTTTATTTAATGGGTATTGCTGATATACTTGCCTACTTTATTGTAAAATCATCTAAATAGTTACATTAAAAGCATGAAATCGACAAAGGAATTTAAATCAGCTAATATTTATTTAATTGTGGATTAGATTTAGTTAAACTTTTAGTACAAACATTTATTACGTGCCTAGAAAACAGAATACATATACCTATATGTATTATAATATATTTTTCGTCATTATGTCTGCCGTTATACAACTAAGCCATTTTAATATAGAAATATCAGTATATTATAATATCAGTATATAAACTGGGCACAAGCCTATCTTCAGAAATCCTGATCTAACCGTCCCTTTTATTTTCTTTGCCTTTTGCCGTTTATCAGGCCCAATTCCAGAGTGCTTGTTATTGCTTAAACTTTTTTATACTTTGCCCGACTTCATTTTCGTTGAAAGCTTTAAAGATGCCGTGATATTTACAATAATATTGACGCCTTATGCTAGTGAGTTCTTTAGAAGAAATCACGTTTTTCTCTTAAGTATACACATATAGAATTCATAAAATCTAAAGCTGTCACTAGGTATACAGAACAAATCCGATGCTGTCTAGATAAAATGCTATTTTTACTTGATTAATTATCATTAATTATTCAATGCAATTTACGTTTTACCCGCCCCGTATGTAACCTGTAGAAGGTTTTGAACAAATCAATGGTCTTGAATCATAAAATAATATATTTTATCGCTGAGAATCTAGTTTTTGCAGGAAGACGATAAGATTGCGTGGATATTTTGTAAAAATCTTGCCTAATTATTGCATAGTAGCACTTCAAAAGCTTGCCTACTGCAAGACAAAAGAAGAAAGAAATGTTTCTGTTAAATTCTTCCGACGCTTGGCAAAATACTTAATTATTTTAAGTGTTTTAGATGATAAGCTTTCTAATTTGTTAATATTTTAGGCCTCCATTAGTATATAATTAAGCTTGCTTTGGCGAGATAATGCCCGATTTAAATTCACTAACAAATGTTATAATAAAATTTGTTCTGTATTCTCAATGGAATAGTTATCTTAGTTCTATATAACGGCACTGCTAGCCATCTGGTTGACACCGCAGGTGCCGTCTCCTCGGTACACGCGGTAGTAGCCCTGCTCACCCCACGAAGTACTCCATGAGTTCTTTATAATCCAGAACGGGAGATGCTTCTTGAACAGAGGGTAGTCTGCAAAAAATATAGAACAACGTCATTGATTTTTTGTAATATCTCTTCATCGTCTTCATCTTTGGTTAATACGAAACTCCAAAATTATCAATCGTTGACAGACCAGACACAATCATATCGCTAGTCGATTTTTGAGATATAACGCCTAAAATAGGAAAAAAAATATTTTAAATGTAAACATTCAAATTCAAATTCAAATTCAAATTCTTTATTTGTAAACATAGGTATTAAGGGTTGTTACAATGGTAGTGTGTGTGTCCAACTATGTTTTGCTTTAGAGCGTACAATTTTTAGGAAAATAAGAAATTTAGGAAAATAGGAAAATAAGCATGCAGTTGGAATTATTGCAATATTACATTATTGTTATTTACATACGTTAAATATATCGGATGTCTGAGGCCTACAGTCTTTCGTTCAAATATTCATCAACCGTATAATAACATTTCGTGATTAGCAACTCCTTAAGGCATTTTTTGAACAGGTCTAGTTTGTTTATTTCTATGATGCGTTTAGGTATTTTATTATAAAGTTTGGGTGCCATGCCTAGTATATTTTTTGTCAATATGGCTTTTTTATATCGTTTGGTGCATACTCTATGTTTATTACGGGCACTGTTTAGGTGCTCATACAAATGTATATTGGCTTTGACATATGAGGCTACTTCATATATGTAAAGACACGGAAGTGTAAGTATCTGGAGCTTTTTGAATTGCGGTGCGCAGCTTTCTGTGCTTTGTATGCCACATATTGCTCGTAAGCATTTTTTTTGGGCTTTGAATGCCAATTCTCTGTCTGGTGAGTAGCCCCAGAATATAAGTCCATAGCGCAAAGTAGATGATACGTATCCGTGGTATGCGGTTAACAGTGTTGTCAGGCTTGCAACCTTTCTCAAGTTATACAGGGCATAGGAATATTGAGTCAGTTTACTGCATATGTGTTCTACTTGCGTTTTCCAGTTTAGATTTCTATCTATCCAGATTCCAAGGAATTTTGTATGATTAGACTCAGTAATAGTTTTATTATTGTATTTAACATTAGGTTTTATGTTATTTGTTTTCTGTTCAAATGAAATGTAGTTAGTTTTTCCAAGATTAATTTTTAAGTTGTTTTCGGTTAGCCATGTTATAATACGTTTCAGGTTGTCATTTATTTCAGTTTCGAATGTATCATCATTTTTTCCTGCGAATAATATAGTGCTATCGTCCGCGAATAATATTATTGGGTAATTAATAGTTTTGGGCATGTCATTAATATAAATGTTAAATAGTAAGGGTGCAAGTACGCTACCCTGGGGTACCCCAAATAGACATTTGCGAAGATTAGAAGCATACACCCGTTCTGTTCTAGTGTAAGGACAAATTTTGGTTATGCATGTAAATTGTTCCCTATTTGTGAGATATGACTTTATTAGTTCAAATACGTTGCCTCTTATTCCGTATCTATAAATTTTGTTTAAAAGTATTTTATGGCTAACATGGTCGAAGGCTTTCGACATATCCATAAACAATGCAATGATAGGTGACTTATTGTCGACTTGATTTAGTACGTGTTCAATGAGCTTGAATATAGCGGAGTTGATACCTTTATTCTTCCTAAAGCCGTATTGTTCACTAATTAAAATATTATTGGATTCTAGATAGGAGTATAAACATTTGTGTATTACTTTTTCAATTATTTTAGAGAACACAGGTATAAGTGCAATGGGTCTATAATTGCTTGGGTCCTGCATGTCACCTTTTTTAAATATAGGTTTAATTATAGAAACTTTTAGTTTGTCTGGAAAAATGCCGCGTTCTATGCAGTTATTTATAATGTGACTAAGTATTGGTGCAATAGTATTCGACGTAGCTTTGACTATTTTTGTAGTTATGTCATCATTTCCAGCACTGTCAGTATTTTTAAGGGATTTTATTATTTTAATTATGTCGATCGGTACAGTAGGTGTCATAAATATTGAATTAAAATTATTAAATGTCAAAGTATTATTCATATTATTGCTGGTCTGATTTTCGATTTGATTGATAAAATATTCGTTAAATTTTTCTGCGATATCCTCTGGGTCGTTTATAAGTTTGTTGTCTATTTTTATGCTTGTTAGTCCTTCTTTTGGATGTTTTAATTTCTGTTTATTGATAATTTTCCAGGTAGCTTTGCATTTGTTTTCAGAATTGTTAATGGTATGGTTATTTTGTGCCTTTTGGGTTTGCTTTATTATGTATTTTAATCTGTTAGTGTAAGTTTTGAGTTTATTTTTATTTTCTGTACTGGGGGTCTTTCGATATTCCCATAACATTTGTCTCTTTCGTTTTGAGCATTTTTTCAGACCCGTCGATATCCATGATGGTTTTTTTAGTACAGAGATCCTTATTTTATTGACTGGAAAGCAAAGATCGTAGAATAGCTTAAACTGGTCATGGAATTCATTGAAGGCATCGTTGGGATCGGTACACTCATATGCATTATGGAACGTTAGATTTTGTATGCATTTTTGAAATTTTGTGATATTTTCGGTACTGTAATCGCGTCTATGAATAAACCAGTGGGAAAGCGTGCATGTTATCTTAACACGACATTTTAATAATTGCGCTGTGTGGTCCGATATTGCTAGTTCTTTTATTGTACACCTGCTACCTCTAACATTGTAGATAATGTTGTCGATGCAGGTACCAGAGCCAAGTCGCGTGGGTGAACGAATACCTAAGACAAGATTATAACTGTGTAGAATATTTTGGAAGGTTTTGGACGTTTTATTACATTTCAACATATCTATATTAAAGTCTCCACATAGCACAATCCTATTATTACGTTTGAGGCTTATTTCTGCAAGCATCATATGTAGATTATCAAAAAACGTTAGAAGGTTATCTTTAGTGTTATTTGGTGGTCTATAAATACATATAATTACGATAGAGTGGGTAGAAAGTTTTATCGCGCATGGTTCTATTTGGTTTAATACGGCCCATTTTCTGACGTTTATGATTTCGTATTCATGCGTATTTTTTACTAGGATGCATATTCCTCCGTTTCTATCTGGTCTTTCGTAGGACGTTGCTAGCGAATAGTTAGGCAAATTTAAATGTTGTTGGTCCCCCTTTTTCATGTTATGCTCTGTTATGCATAAGGCATCTATTGATGTTCCATCTTCTAAGAGTTCATTTAAGTGCAGGCCTAATAGATCCGATTTACTTATTAGACCATTGACATTTTGGTGCATTACATAAATATAGTTATACAAGAAAAAACGGTTCTACATTTTTCTTTGGCGACAGTGATTTATTTTCGTCGGAATTGAGTGGAATGCATACCGTATTACTTAATTTGTCTTTTACCGAAAATAAATCGTAATCTATGAATATGTTTGACAAGATTCGGTTAAATACATTTCTCCATCCATACTTGTTTACTTTGCCTGTGTTGTAAGAAAACATATCATGTGTTAAAGTGTAATTGCTGTCGAAAAAATATGCATACTTATTATTTTTTATGTCTAGACAGAGAATGTTATTAAACATTTCTACTTTATAGTTATATATTAACGCGCCTTGTATGTATGTCGGAGCACAGATAACAATATTTGTATGTGTATTATTAATCAATGTATTTTTTAAGGTATCCATTAAAGTTATATAGCAATTATCCTTCAAGTCATTTTCTCCGATGAAAATTAAGCAGTAGTCATCCATTGAAAAATCTTTTAATTTGTATTCTATGTTACTCAAGAAACCATTTGGTAGGATGTGATGGCAATATGTAAAGTGGCTTGAGTAGCATTCTTCAATTAATGGCAGACTTCCTTTTGTACAGTCGCTACTAATAATGTACAGTTTATTCTTTTTTGTTAGTGGATTGACGCCTGATAGATTTGTGTTAGCAATATTATGCTGTGAGATTTGCGTCTGACCTTGCTTTGTTTGCTTCGGTGAGTTGCTATAGTTGGAGGTTTGTGTTTGTTTATCGGCTTTGGATTGTATTATAGGAGTTGAGATGCGTGAAGACTGATTGTGGCGTTTGTCATACTTGGTTTTGCGGGTTGATGCTGGTGTGCTAGATTTTCTATCAGGTGTAAGACAGACCTTTTTATATGTTTCCACAGACTTAATAGATTGTTGGAGGTCGTTTTTGAGGCGAAAATTTTCGTTATTCAAGTTTTCTATTTCCTCGTGAGCGCTCATCAATTGCATCTTAAGTTCTTCAATTTGTTGACTCATGTTATTAATTATATCGCTGTTACTATTGTCGCAGAAAGTGTCCGGTATGCTCAACCTTGTTGTATCCAGAATCGTGTTTTCATCGTCAGAGGTCGTTAGCGATAGATTAGTTAGAGAGGTAGATTTATAGCGTCTTCGATGCATGTTTACGTTGTTAAATGTATCCATATTTATGATGATTTTATTTTGGTATGTTTATTTTTATTTCTTACTATTCTCAGTAGTGCCCTCTGGTAATATTATCTTGATTCGGTCAGTATAGAATAATATTTGAGAACTTACAAAAAGACACTTTTGAAGGCGGGGTTCGAACCGTGTGTCTAATTGCTGCCTCGTCTATGACGGTGATTTCGCCGCCAGGCCACGAAGTAACTGCAGATGGGTGTTGAAATTACGGTGTATATCATAAGAAAGGAGTTTTTAAATTTTTGCAAATCCGTTAGTATGACTAATGATGCAGGAATTTTTTACAACTTGTTGCACTTTATTCGAGTTTTGTGTTCACACTTTTTATTTGAATTAGTCACTTGATATGTGGTGTTATTGTTTATTTGTTGTATTTATAAGTAGTATCACTGTGTATTGTTACTTTAAGGCTTATTTGTAGTGTTTAATAATATAAATTGTTCCTTCACATACACTTTGTTTATATCCGTATTTTAAGCACTGTCACTTTGGATAACGTTTGCACGGTTGTATAAGTCTGTAATATGGAGATAAATAACGTATTTGGAGTTAAGTTTTGAATCTAAGTAATTTTAAATTAATTGTAAACACGGAGCTTATTCACTTTGATGTTAGCTAGACAGCGCCATCTATCATCATCATCATCACAAGGTTATTGATTTTAACAGGTAGCCGTGCTTTGTGGCAACCTGTTAAAATCAATTAATAATATGCTAGTTTTACTAGCACATTCGCCGACACGCGCTTATCTATACTTATATTATCAAGAGGAAAGATATATATTTTTGTTGGTAATCATTTTTGCACCAGTAGAAAGATATTTTTTCTAGAAGTAACGTAGGCTATGTAACATCACGCTACGAGCCACATGAGCGGAACAGTAATCTTAAACATGAGTAAAACCGCGAGGAACTTATATATAACTGCATGGACGGCTTAATGGTTTAAGTGGCCGCGTCAGGACTGTCATTGCGCCGAGTGTTGTGGGTTCGATCCCCACACGCGTTACAATGATGTGTCATCCGCAAATATGTAGATGTTCCGAGCTTGGGTCTACTTTATGTCCGTTGTTTAAATATTTGTAAAGTCCTCCGCGACACAGGAATTATTCCTAAAGCGAGTGACGTATTTATTTAAAAAAAATATATATTTTAAATGTTTTCGTAATAGTTTCACTTCGCTAGTCTATAAGACGGCAGAGGTTAGACCATATTTTATTGTTAGACCCACCTAAAATTTATCTACGTCCACGTAAGATTTATAGCTAGAAATAAAGTAATATCTTAGTTTAAATCTAGCAAATAAATACTGTATTCTTTGTAAACTCACCTTTAGCTCCAAATCCTACAATGAGGACGCCGTGGTCCAAATTTTTGGGATTACACATCATTGACCAGGGGTGAGAGATGCCTCCCATGTAGAACTGCATAGCGTTCGCGTTTATACCTGAAATAACAAAAGTATGGTACCATTAGCTTGGCTATCCTCTCTTAATCTTTTTCTCTCTAAAAACCGTTGATCTGAATGAAAGTTTCTTCAGAACCTCACAGAACGCCAAATCCTATGGACATACCCATTTAAGATTTAAAATTAAACTAAACGGATTTTATCGCGTTGTTTAATTTAAATATACTATCCTAAGTAATATTATAAATAAGAATGTGAATTGGTTACGTTTTCATTACTCGACCAATCAACATGAATATCGCATACACGTTGTCAGTGGTACAGAAAAGGACACAAGGTACCTTAAATCCAGAAAATAGGTATTATACATCTTTTTGAAAATATTATACTACTACTGTTAGGGTTTATTAGTTAACTTTAACAGTAGTAGTTTGATAATGTTAGTATACATTAATAGGGAGTAAGACTATTGCCGCATGTCGTCTACTGGGCACAATTCCAGACGCGGTGCTGAAACTGAAAATTACTTGGACTCTTCTTGAGTATCGAACCCGAGACCTCATACACAGCAGTCACGTCCACTAACGCTGCGCCACTGTGGCAGACAAATTTTTATATAATAGATTTATTTATGCTCACCAATAGAGATGGGTCCGTTTTGCACGAGCCACTGCGCCATTCCAGTTTCATTGGTGGTGATGTTCACTGCGCCGCTGATCTGAACCTTAGACAGCGACTTTTTGAACGCGCACTTATCATCCGCACCTTCGTAAGGGTAATCAGTTTCAGTCTCCAAACCACCGAGCTGCTCTATCGCCCTGGAGACAAAATAAATATCTTTATTACTTTAAGCTTCAAATCTTACTATCACACTAATTTGACTTGTATAGACCTCTATAGGCCTACGCCCACCATGGAACGTAAATGACAAAGTTTCGAATCTATTGTTGGTACCTACTATTAGTACCATGACACACATGTAGTAACGCTTTCATCATCCCAAACCTTACAGTGTAACTTTACCGAGTAATGTCACTTTGAAAGAAAGGAATCCAAAGAAACTTGGGTTAGGTAATTAAGTTTTGGATAGACATTTTCATGGTAGACCTACTGTTTGTTACACATCCAATTATGCTGATCTTAACACATTTCAAGCGACTAAACCGAAATACAAATACTGTAGTAACAAAACAGACAAATGTGTGTTACCCTATATTTAACCAGCTATGGTGTAGGTTAAAGACATTTTGAGCGAGCTTATTGCCGTCCATTAGTTCTTTTCCAATCTCCGTGTGGCTACTAAAAATTTCATATCAATAAACACTGTGTCTCGTAATTTTTTCAATTAGGTCCTCGCGATCGGTCTTAATATGTTCATACGTTTGATGGCATATGCCATCAGACGTATGAAGGCACCAAATATGGTACAATATTTAGCGCTTACCTGTAAGCATTGTCAGGCATTCCACCGTTACAGCCATTATCTAGCTTATCGCAGTCTACCAGCTCTTGCTCCGATAGAGACATTAAGTTGCCAGACTTGATCTTCCATTGACCCTCAATATTGCCTGTAAAACAAAACTAACCTTATTATTTGCGCACGTTCAATAAATAAAATTTGCTGCGTCTATCGTACGATATAACGTAAAGGTATAGTTTGACTTTTTTAACTAATCTCTGGGACTACCTGACGGCCGGTCTCTTTATCATCAGATAGCTAGCCCCGTAGCTTAATAGAGTTACAAAGAACATGCAGGGGATGTAAGACAATGGTTTGTCGTCATTATTCTTATTGGGAGGCTCTTAATACGATTCTTATTTAACTATTAATATGAAGTTCTTACCGGTCACACTGAATGCCCAGCAGCTACCACAGGAGCCCTGGTTCTTGACCTCCGTCACAGCACCAGACTCTCTCCAATCAAAACTTGCTGGCAGTGTCACATTAGGAATCACAGCTCGCCGCATAGGCAGCTGATTCTCGTCACGCAAGTTCGTCTTCAACCCCAAGTGCCGGGACCTGAACTCTTCATAAGTCAAATCTGCGAATTGAGTTACACCATACGTAGCTGTTCCTTTATCACGAACATTGAAATCGTGCATTTTCTTAACATTCTCTTTGAAAATCTCGAATCTTTTTGCCATCTCGATGTGGTTGCTCACATAACTGGGATTGTGGGTAGCCACAAAGTGGTTGAATAGCTGTTCAGATTGTACATGGTGACTTAAATCTGTTGTGGTGTTATCTTGGTCATCACAGGACACTCTGAAGTTTGGAGGTTGGTCTGTCCATGCTCGCACCCACACATTGACACGGCAGGACTTGTATGAACCAGGGTCGTTGTCCAATTTGCAGTTTGTTTGTGCACTGAGAGCTACACAGTCTGTGAAGCCAACTTGCATTTTCATTCTGTAATGGATGCCAGCAACAACTTGTTTGTCTAAGGAGACTATTCTTATTATTGTTTGTTTTTTCGGATGTGGGTACTTAGCTTCTATGTGCTTCATGGCTTCTTGTCCTATTTGCGTCGCCAGTTCATAATTCGCCTCCTGTAATAAGTTAAGATTGAACTTGGTAATGGTTTGCAGTATATTTTATTGGATTCTGTTTTGAAGGATAAGAATGGTTCTAACTATCTCTTGTCTTGACTATCAACCTATTTGCTATATATCATAATACGAAAAAAGAGTATGAGATTAGTTGGACGCAGAAGGTCTAAGAGAACATGAATTTCGAGTTTAAGATGTATTATATAAATGTATCGTTACATTTATGGGTCGCATGGAGGAGATAATGAGGTCATCACGAACCTGTTTGTTACATATATTACAATACTATATTAGAATTTCTTTGTTTTGTATGTTTAGCTGAAGCTAGCTTGCTAATCCATCGAGTTAACGCTCTTAATAATTGAGCCGAGGATTGACAGACATGATGGACGAGATTAGTAACTACTAGGTAACTGCTTGCTATTCACCTGTCTTCTTTCTGGACTGTATAAAACTGTTTGCTTGACTTTACTAGTACTATGATCGATCATAATATGCAAGATCCAAATCTAATTAAAGAAGAAGCCGTAGGAACCTTAGAAGTGACGGAAATATTTACTCTAGCTAGTGAACATTATTTGTGTGATCCACAAATGATTGTTTTGAGTTTGGTTGTAATTTGGATCGGTTAATTATAAGTACCTATACATATTATATACAACTGTGCTACAGGGATTAATGACCCTTAGTATTTGTATTTCTGTCACCTCTGTGCAACTGTGATGGACAGTTAAATACCGTTGCAATATGTACTTATATATTACCAGGTCAAATCTTTTGTTTGAACTGGGAATCGGAGGTGAAACCTCATGCACGCAAATATGTATAAGTGCAAAGTTATGCCACAGGACAAACAAAACAGTTTAGTGAATTATTTTACCTAATTATAAATGTAAATGTGAGTTTGTTTGTATATTTGCTTGTTTGCTACGCTTTCACGCCTTAAATACTCCACCGATCATCATGAAATTTCGCATACATGTTGTCAGGAGTACATAAAAGGACTTAGAGTACTTTTTATCTAAAAAGAAAGTACTGTTCCCGAGGGAACAAATTTAGAAATTTATTGACATAACCTACATGAACACGTGCGAAGCCACGCCAGGACTAAAATATTTACACCTTTAATCCTTTAATCATTTGATACAGTTATTGTTAATAACGTTATGTGTAACAGTTTTGATTATAATTATAATATTATCTTTATAAATGTAATTAAAATAATTGATACAGCATGTCGTCCTAATTAACAAGTACATATAACGCAATGAGAATAGCACAATTATGACGAATGCGCCTACGCAGTTTAATGGATTAACGAGTTAATCAACGATGCTCCGGTCAAAGTAAAAGATGATAATGTATGATTATTATACAAAAGTGACAATGCGAGTTCTGCATTGTTCAGATATCTGCTTTGTGGAAATGATAATCATTGACACTGAATTTAAACACGTGGGATCATTGCAGTCCTATGAATATCTAAACTATTATTATAAAGAGGATAGATTTGATTTTTTGTCTGTGTTTGTTTGTTTGTTTGTGTGTAACGATTTAACTCAAAAACTACTCAACCGATTTTAAAAATCTTTACCTAAAAGAAAGCTATATTAACACCGAATAACATCTTAACTTTTGAACCTAACCTACTTTTACCCGAGTGAGGCCGCGAGCAAAAGCTAGTTATTGATATGAAAGATTGCGATGTTCTAATGGTACCTAACCTTTGGAAGGTTATTACATTTTTTAGTAAGAAATAAATTCTGTGTAGCAGGGTGCTTTAGAAACATTCAAACAACGGACACAAAGAACACCAAGACTCGGAGCAACTATTTGTGGATCACACAAAGTTTTGTCCCGTGTGGGGATTGAACCCACAACACTCGGCGCAGTGGCAGTGACAAGGCGACCACGTAAACAACTAGTCTTCTCTTATAACAATCTTATTGCATAAATAGAACATAGCCTGGATTAAAACAAAGACAACTCCCGGATTGAGTGCCTGAGAGATTTAAGAACATAGGCGAAGTCGCGGGCATATATAGTACCTATATTCTTATACTATATCTGTCCCCAACTTCACCCGAAATTAATAACAATTGAACATCACCAGTGCGAGAGTACCTACTGACATTGTATATCGTCATACATTTCATGTGTCATTAAACTCTTTCGTTCATAATCAACAAGAGCAACGGCCGTATAAACTCTGTGCGGCATGGTTTCTTTTTGCAAAGCACCTTTTATCTTGGAGATTAACTAGTAATGCTGATACTGGCTTTCACACTTACATTAAGGTTCACATACGTCAGATTGTCCTAATCTATACTGATATTATAAAGCTGAAGAGTTTGTTTGTTTGGTTGAACGCGATAGTCTCAAAATTCTTTTAGTGTTGGATAGCCTATTTATCGAGGAGGGCTATAGGCTATACCTAGGTATAACATTATGCTACGACACATGGGAGCTGCGCAGTAACTATAAACGCGTATGAAATCGCAGGCATAGCTCATAATATAATAAAATACTTTGTTTCGTTATCAACAGGTTAAACACAAACGTTGTTCATGCCTTTTAAGTATACGAATACTTGTGACAGAAGAGCCCAAAGTCATATCCGTTTGTAGGGACACAGGTTGTATTTGTGTGTGTCAAGATTATATATTATATATCTTCAATGATTCCATTGTGAGGTGTGTGGAATCATTGAAGATGTCCAACACTTGCTAGCTGAGTGTGAGATATATCAGAGGCAGAGAAACTCATTTGTGTAATTATTTGAAATAAATATAAAAGATATTGGAGCAATATCAAATGTTTTAGCTGAACCTACATCAAAACCAGCTGTAGCTATTTATAACATGTTTTTGCACAAATTATTTCTATTTCTGATAGTTAGATTAGTATAGGGAACGATGGGGCTGACATTTTATAGTTAAAATAAAAAAGAAATAAAAAAAATAAAAATAATAAAAGATTATATATGTGTGCATGTATTTAGTGGCGGCTGCGCCCGCCGCACAAGTTTGAGTTAGTCGTAAATATATGGAGTTAAGTGAGAGACGTCTATCAATTATTCCTCACATGTTAAACAACTTCTTGATTAAGTATATAATAGTTACTAGAATTACCTATGGTTTAGAATTACCTTAAGTGAAATATTACCTAAACCATTTATCATATTATCTATGATTACTTTTTCGATGCACAGAAACGTGCGAGTGATAAATTGACTTTCAGTCGGACCATTTATAGCATTGCCTTCTTTATGTAAAAGAAATCAAGTACATTAGAGTAACAACGGATATATTAACAAAGTTTTGGAAAACAAAAGAACATTTAAAAATTTTGAATCACAAATTTTTTGTTTATTATTTAATATATTTTTTTTTCATAGATAACTAGCTCTTGTCCGCAGCTTCGCTCGCTTTAAAGACAATAGTACTTAAAAAGAAATAAACCCTATGTTACTCGCTGATAATAAAGCTGTGTAATGGTGAAAGACATTTTAAAATCGGTTAAGTAGTTTTTGAGTTAAACCCTTATAAACAAACGAACAAACAAAAATTAAATCTTTCCTCTTTATAATATTCGTATAGACTAGATGTTGAAAACACTAAATTATATACTTTTTTTCATTAAACAGTAAACGGTAAAACATAATACTGTTTTGAACAGTAATGTTGGCAACCCTAGCCATATATTTGCTCTCTAGTTAGTATAAAAAATGTTCGTTAACCTAATTGATCAATCTGTTTGCTTGCGCCACGATCTTAAGCCATGGACTTATTTAAGTATAAAAACATCTTTCAGAACAAAGACGACCTACTGAGAAAGGTCTTACGATCGATAACCCTCATTCTGCGTTATAAATAATTGGCAAGAAACCGAACTATAAACATGCTTGTTTATAAACGCTATTCTTATGAGGCACTGAGGATATATTATGTCAAGTACAGGAAAAATCGCTTATAAAATAACAATAAACAGGTAAAAACAGTTTGTTTATTGTCCTACTGACAGGTACTAGGCTCCTAAGTTCTTAAAGAAGAACGGCAAATCGTGTACCCTAGTAATATGTGATGAATGGTTATAAGATTTGTACTATTTATAAAGTGAATCATCCTAACTATTTCCATGTAATTATCATATTTTTAAAACTTTCGCCAAAAGTATAAAAATACTCCTCGAAAAATTGTTACAAGTTCAATAGCTAAACGTTAAAGTGTTCACAACAAAACGCAGTGTACGTTTTCTAAACTTTGCACGGCAAGTTATAAAATATAATATTATAAAATAGAAAATGCAAAAATATCGATTTGCGTAAATCGATTTACGAATTTAGTTCACTGGACTGAATATAGAATGAACTGTAGAGTTCATGTTTTAATTTGATTTTAATGAATTAATTTATGGACTATAACCATACATTTTTGTCAAAATAGATTCGATTAATCGAGAACATTATGTAAAAAAGTTATTGAATAGATTTGACATGGCAACATTTTATTGATTGAACAAGAAAATCGTAAACAATCAACAATGGCGTTTTTAATACTGCTTTGGTTTGTTGTGTGTACGATGTGTAAGCGTTTGTACTAACTTTTATGCATCCGCTGATACGTTAAGTTGAGCTTCTTTTACTTCGTACACGGCACTGATAGCGTTAGTATATTATTTTGCGAAAGGACATTATTATGACTATTTCCGAAAGGACCCTTCCTTTTTGTATTCGAAGACCGAACGCATACGCTTTCTTGACACCATGTCGAGTGCGCAATGCATTAATTGCAACATTCGTCTGTCTCGCTTCAGGCGACACGCTCACGCAGACTCGACGCAGCTCGCACAAGGTGAAGACCTGGTCAACACAATTCGACTGTGGACGTATCCTAGAGATGTGTTGTTTTACAGTACCTACTACCTATTATTCTTTAGTCATTTATGTTGATGGGATTGATATTTGCGCACGGATCATCATCATCATATCAGCTGAAAGACGTGCACTATCTTCGACACAGGCTGGATAGTAATCATAAATAATATTTTGTTTGCCAGTGTAGTATAAAAAAATTATAATTTATTGTGTGTATTTATATACATATTATTTTCAGATAACAGCTACAGATCACATTTGTCATGCCTGCTAGCAATTAGCTAGTCATGCTTCACCTGAAGATATTCCAAGAAGGCAACTTGGCCATTGGCATGTCTGTGTAGTGTGTGGACGTTCCTTGTCTAGAATAAATAGACATAGAATTTCAACTGAACCAAGGCTGTTAAATATTATTTCTGGTTGGATCCGACCAAGACAGGTAATGATGCATTATAGAATTAACGAGGTATATTATAAGATTATACTGTAATTCAAATGTTTAATATCTCATATTGTTGTCACCAAAACCTTATAAGTTAGAGTACCATTTAGTATAATTTACTCTGAATGAATAAAAAAGGCAATTATATTTCAATAAATTATTTATCATTTTTTATTATCATGAAAATTAAGGTCATGTAAATTAAGGTCTTATTGTATTTGTTTATAATTTTTAAAGCAATAATTTTATTTTAGCTTATGTCAAATGATGAATGAACTTCAGCACCTGTACGAGCAGAGGTTCAACCTACTCCAGCAGAGGTTCAATCTGCTGTAGATTATGATGTCTACAATCCTAACATCATGTGTGGTTTTTGTGGGCAAAATATGTCATCTACAATACCTACCATGTATAATCCTGAACATATTGCTCGGTTACTGGAGCATCAGCAGGTATATTATATTTTGAACATGAATGGTCGGGATGCAATATTAAGCTACTGCTGTAATTGTATTGTTCAGCTAAGAATGATAGGATGCTGCTCACACGTAATGAACATCATCTGGTTCTTAGGGTATGCTCGCCATGGAGGAATGACAGGACCCGTTCCCTTCTTGGACGACATTATTTTGAAAACAATATAATGTATAATATGATGTTTAAAATAAACGAATACTACAAAAATATTTATTTTATTTACCTAATATCCTAAGAATACAAAATAGGTTTACAAGGTCAGCGATAGCCTAGTCGGGAGACCGATAGACTGTCACGCAGTAGGTCTTGAGTTCAATCCCCAGGCGCGCACCTCTGACTTTTTGACTTTTCGAAGTTATGTGTGTATTAAATAGTTAATTATCGCTCGCTTTAAACGGTCAAGAAAACCATCATATATCTGAGAGTTCTATATAATATTCTCGAAGATTTCCCTTCTCATATCGAGAAGAGACCCGTGCCCAGCAGTGGGATAGTTTATATACACGGCTGGTGTTATTATGATTACAACAGAGGTTTAAGTATAACCTACCATTGTTTATTAGCAGCGATTGAAGTTTGCGAAAACTACGAGCGGATTTATCTGGCAATGCTATCAGTATGCAAACCTTTAGGCATACCAGACCTGAGCGACAGTATTTTTACCCATTGTTTATGTAATACAGAATACTTTATACTAAGAACTTATGTGAATAGCTTGTTGACAATAATGACAAGTTGACAACTGACTGTGACAACCAGCTGTCATGAGTATCGACTTTAGTACAGCCTTTTATGTAAACTACAAACTGAAATAATTTTTGAACGAATAGTTCTGTAAATCTGATAATTTAAACTAGAGTTGTCGATGATATTACCTGCCAAGTAAATACAAAAATAATACCTGCTATGCAGTCTGAGAATTATTCATGGCGGTACAAAAGTGCCGTACATAGCTGCCATTATCCTTTAGGTAGTCTTCCAAGTCTTAAAATACTAGGATAAACTGCACTGACTGCTCTATTACTCAGCGTATTATTGCATTCCATACTGTTTAACAAAGGCGGATGGCGAATCGTTTTTCGTGATCTAAGATCTCTCTACGCGCCAATTTCTCACAACAAAAACAAAGAAAAACGCACTCACCCACTGTTTGAAACTCCGTAACAGTCCTTCATCCGTTCCATTATTATAATAAGGTCTGTATTCAGTTAATAACTTCTCTCTTTTACCCACCAATACATCACAACAACAGAATACAAATAACAACGTAAAAAATAATAAAGATTTGTTGAAATTCATTCTGTACGTCTATTCGCTATCACAGTTCAACACACAATGCGAGAGTCGTATAACGTGAGGGTCGCGACGAGACAAACTATACTACGCGTAATATTTAGTTAACGTAACGTTTAGTTCATACGATGTTAGTTATTGAACAGCTAGTTGGCGACTGCTCGAGTTCCACCCGAGTGGAATTAATGATCAGTGGTGTTGATTCTCATATACGTGATACTAAAGCAGTATTAATCTCTTTGTTATATTATCCGATACCTACTAGATTTTGCCCGCGGCTTTGTTCGCATGAATATAGCACTGGGAGTGCTCTGAAGAGTTATTCCACCTTATCCCGCCCTCCCCTTTTCTATCCAGAACAACACGTGCTGCACTCAGATGCTATACTTACACGGTGGAGTTGATTAGAGCGCGCACCAACAAGTTTGGGTTCTCATACCTCTGCCGAACGATCAAGGCATGGAATTCTCTGCAAAGGCACGTGTTTCCTTCTTCCTTTAATCCTGGGTCCTTTAAGCGGGGCGTGAAAGTAGAGACCTCAACATAGCCCCAGCTGCTACGAGGACGGTGTGGAGGCCACTGCTCTTAAACCACATGACTGCTTACAAGCAGGCGGAGTGAGGTCATTTTGACGACGAGCAAATAAAAAATAAATATGGTTAGGTAAGGCTAGTAACAGTATTCTTATATTAAGCAGTTAGGATAATATACCTACTAGCTTAATCTACCGCATCTTGGAATACCAGACACAATGAGCATGCTCATGAATAACATAATATTCTCATTACATTCATATACAAGTACCTATGCATAGAAAACGGCTGGCGTAGTAGTTTAAGTGGTGGCGTCACCATTGCCAATGCGCCAGGTGTTGTGGGTTCGATCCGCACATGGGACACAAATTTGTGTAATCCACAAATAGTTGTTCCGAGTCTGGGTGTTCTTTGTGTACGTTGTTTGAATGTTTGTAAAGTAGTCCACCGCGATACAGGAAATTGAAAAAATTAATTCCTAGTGCGTTGTATTTAAAGAAAAATGACAAGTAGGTAATCTTTACCATTTTCCCTACCATGCCAAAAAGAGAGTAAAACTATAACTAAAACACTATTATTTAGTAACAACAGAATAGACACTCATAGTACACCACACTATTAACAGAGTGCATATCGCATGAAGTTATTGATTTGGTCTGCAAGTGTAGCGTGAGACACGCGAGTAACAGATCTATGACGTGCAAGTGAAACGCAGACACATAACATTAAAAATAAATTCTAGTGCCCGCCGATTCGCCATCTGGCAACTGTTTTTTTATTGTAGCTTATACATACATATGTATATACAGATTTGAAATTGCTTGCTATCATCTTAAAGCGCAATAGACACCAAAGTCGCCGACCCGCCGACCTATGTCGGCAACTTTTTGTCGGCAGGCTAGTTGGCGGCTTCACTAATTGCATATCGGAAAACTTTGTCGGCGGCTTATCAAGAGGAATTTATTTGGCGGTTAGTGATTGCCGCGTGTCGAAAAAGGTTGTGTCATATAATTTGTGTGCTGTATCTCAAGGATAATTCAGTAAATAAATTATAAAACATGGACGATGACAGTGATCTGTTGATAGCAGCTTGTGGAGTTATTATTGCTGGATCCCTCCAAAGGGAACGAAGCTGTTGGATTAGCCCGAGTTTAAATACTAGCATGTCACTATTGCTCGAATGATGCCGGGCAACTGAGCACATGCGTACGTAGGCCGCCGACATGCCGCCAGCATGTCGGTGGGCAACATGCGCGGGCGCATGATTGTTTTCATATAGGGCTCTGGGTTTTGTCGGCGGGCTGTGTCGGCGGATCGGCGACTTTAGTGTGTATTGCGCTTAATTTGTACTGTATAAACCATGCATTAGTAACCCAAGAATTTGCGTCTGGGGACGTCAAAGTATTCCACCAATTACTGATCGTCTCGCGTCTTCGTATAGCACACTAATGCAACATTTATAATGTATTACATTCAATTTGTCTAAGGATCGAAATAGATGGCGGTAGGGTCGCAACTGTAAATGTTTGTGCCGTGCCTAAAGAGCTAAGCATCAATCTTCAATAATGTTAAAAATGTGAACGTGAGTTTGTTTCTTTATAATGCTTTTACGCCTTAATTATTCCACTGATCATGATGCAATTTCGCATACACGTTGTCAGGGGTAGGTAGGGAAAAGGAGGTTCATCCTGGAAAAAGAATTGTTCCTATGGGATAGAAAACTGCGTAATTGATTCTTTAGGCTAAATAACTTATAGGAGCACTCCAGCGTTATATGGTCATTGTACCATTAATTTTATTTTAATTAAGTACAGTTAGGTTCATATTTGTATTAGATACCAACTAGTTTTTCTAGCTTCTATAATAAAAAATGCTGTTTATTTACATATGAGTCAATGACCCAAAACCATTTGGTGTGTATAAAGTGTATTAGCAGTATAAATTACTGATGCAAATATTATTAATAAATTACTAACCACGTTTTATATAGATTGTATTTACCATTTATGTTTATCTAAATAATGTTGAAGTAAGTTGATGTCATTGCCTCATTGGCACAACTGGTTACATTAACATTTGCCGGATCACAGAATGCATGGCTATAGACACAGTATATTAAGAACAGTAGTTTATCTAAGACCGCTCGGCGAGTTATTAGCCTACTCTTGCGTTGGCGCTTAAGGTTTTCACTTTTATTTTAGTTAAATATTATTTGCGTATTATAAGCAGCACTATGTTTTTATTTATATAATATAACGTGAGACCAGGCGAACACGAGCGGGCGTGCAGCGTAGGTACTTGAACGCGCCCGATCACACGACACACTCACGGTACGGCCCACGCTGCCGCCACACTATTCCGCCTTATATTATGCTAATGTGTGCGTGGCAGCGTATGCGTACACGGCGCCCGGCGCGCACGCACACATTCAAACTGGCAGCGGCATTTCTATGAAGATGACTTACTGCTCTTAGTGCTATAGATTTGTGATTAATTCACTTGAATGTAGTCATAGCATCAGCGGCATACCCGAATGACAGCGATTGTGACTTTTGTTTCATTTGGTAAGAATAGACTTCTTACAAAAACTTTAAACATTTTTATTTAGTACGGTCTATCTATACTAATATTATAAAGCTGAAGAGTTTATTTGTTCGTTTGTTTCGTTGAACGATTGTTTGATCTCAGGACCTACTGGTTCGAATTGAAAATTTATTTAAGTCTTGGATAGGCTATTTATCGAGGAAGCCTATAGGCTATACAACATCACACTACGACCCACGAGAGCGGTGCAGTAACCATAAACGCGTGTGAAACCGCGGGCACAGCTCGTGTTCTATAAAGATATAGAACAAATTTAATTGAAAAGATTAACAAGTCCTAAAGACCGCCTTGGGTCAGTGGATACGAAACGGGGCACTATGAAAAAAAGTCTTTTATTTTCAACAAAAAATATCGCTTAATCAAGCCTTCGGGATCCGGTGGGAAGCTTCACACATTTTATGAGCAAAAAGGAGAACTCGCAGACATGTCCTTCGCCATAAAAGCGAGAGAGAATTCATTATATAAAAAAGAAAGACATTTTTTTTTATTTATATTTCCACAACACAATACAATAAAATATAAACATATACAGCACAGCATACAGTATGGAGAGCAAATAAAGTACCTGCGTCAGCTACCTACTGTTGCAGTCGCAATTGTATCGCTGGTATTTCTGCAGGGCTTAAACAGTATTTTTTATTTTTATACGACTATGGTGGCAATCAAGCATACGGCTCACCTGATGGTAAGTGGTCACCGTAGCCTATAGACGCCTGCAACAGTAGTCACTTGCGCGTTCCCGACCCTTAAGGAATAAAAGGAAGTGGGAAGGAGAAGGAACGGGAAGGTGGAAAGACGGGGTTTGGGGCTCCGGTACTCTCACCCACCGAACGAAACACAACAGCAGGAATATTGCTATTTCACGTCGATATTCTGTGAGAGGGTAGTCCTTACTCGGTCAAGCCGCATATTCATGCTGAATATAAGGTACGACAGGCGAATAGCAAGCGCTAAATACTATATCACCAAACAAATATGACGTAGAAAACCTGGCTATTACATGCAAACAGACTGGCTGTCTATCTAGCAGGTCATCATTGTAACCACGGTCATGTAGTGAAAATGTATATCCCACATTAAGGGGATAATTAAATATTAAGCACATTGACTTTTAAAATGACATTACTTCGCTATTAGGACTACTTCTTGGTAGGGCTCAAATACAGGATACGTGTCGACACGTGTTTCCTCTCTGCGCGAGGCATGATGTAATTAGCATAGTTTTCAACAGAATCAGGACATATCGATTACAAACAAACTTAGTTATGCGATCGGTATTCAAGCGATGCCGATGCATATTCATAATGTAATTAAATAGCATTCTGAACATTTCCTTTTAAGGTATTAGCGATATCAACTCGCATTTGAACAGTGTTTCTCAACTCTTTGTTGTGCTATTTTGGATATACTAGTTTTATTATACTATAGTGATATAGATTTACGTACTAATATATTTTTCTTAACCTATACTGTCCTATTATTTGGCAAAGGTCTACCCTACATTTCTCCAACAGTCCCTAAACACAGCTTCGGGCTGCCAGTCGTTAAAAAATGTGTCCAGATCATCGCGGCAACGATTCCTTCCAACTACCCCGACGAAGGCGTCGCTCTGATATGGATATCAGAGGGACGCCTTCGGTGGACCCCGTTATTACAACTTTGTTGTTGTTGTGCTTATCCTAACTAATATTATAATTTCGAATGTGATTTTGTTTGTTACACTTTTACGCTTTAACTACTCGACCGATCATCATGAAATTTCGCATACGCCTTGTAGGGTTACAGAAAAGGACATAGGGTACCTTGCAATCATGCTAGTATTGCATAGCTTTTACATCATTTTCATATGCACTATTCAGTGACATTAATACTTAGATATCTATTAGGGAAGCGTCATTTATTACTGTAGAGCTACATATTATTAACCTTTGACCGCTGTTATCTAAAACGGTAAAAGATAAGAAAAACGAATAACAAATAATTATGTGTATGTTTATTGTTATTTGTAATTACGATTATTAATTATCTCTATGTCCCTAAGGTACCAAGTTGATATAAATAGAAAATGGATTTACTAAACAGTAGCGAAGACCTCACCCAAAAAATTTCGATACGTTTAGATTTTCAGAAGAAACCATTAAAACACCTAAAGTTTTAATTTTCGGAAATCCTGCAGATATGTTATATAATATCTACTTCAGATAATTATTTATTTCATAAATATTCCCGCATTAGAAATAGCCCTTGTGTCGCAAGGATCTTCAAAAACATTGTCATAGTCAACAAAAGGAATACCTGGACCTGGAACAACCATTTGTGACACAAATGAGGATTGATCGACGATTGTCCACCGACGTAGAGCACGGGATTACCAATTCTTTGCATTAGACTCGTGCCAAACAAATGCAGGTAATCATGCACCCCTCCTCCTTTTACAAATGTACTATAGATTTTTCTTAGATGTTGACATATTTAATTTATCTAAGCATAGCTTCAAAAATCAAATATTAAACGAGCTTCGCCATTTCAACATTTAATAATTAACACAGTACAATTCTACTTTTTGTTTAAAACTTATATAAAACTATGTGATTCACTTGACATGTTCTTAACACAGCAATGTTTGTTACGAATCTGTGGAAAATGCTGTGGTTATTGCATTAATTACTAACAAGGAAAACGTAAGTTTATGCAATGTAGTAACGTTTTTTCCATTTTTTTAAATATAATCGAACCCGTATCACTCGACACACTGGCTATAGCAAGACTATTTAAACCCATGCGCCATCCATGTTGGTCCATGCAGTCCTAACAGAGACTAATTGAAATTGTTGTAACTGATTTCATAACTATGTAAGAATTATGAGTTTAGGATTTCTTTATTACATACAAATATTGTAAAAACAAATAATATGTAAATAGAGATAGGAAACGTTCCAAAAAATCTTAAAATAATGTACACTCACTGAACATTTGAAAGATTTTTTATTCTTCTATCAATCAAAGTAACCATCGTTCTGATGTTTTTACAACAGTAATAATTCGAGAATATTTAGTTTAATGATGATTAATAAATACAATACAATAATTATAAAGGATTCATTAATTAATTAATTTTACAGGTGATTTCAATGTCGCTGAATGTACTAATGTAAACATTCTACTTTTTGTTTTATGTAGTACTAGTAGTTTTCCCGCGGTTTCACCCGCGTAAGCCTCGTTTCCGTGTGAATATCGGGTTCCACACCTTTCACCCCATTCAGGGTGAAATTTTCAAAAATCCTCTCTTAGTTCTCCCCTACACTCTCCAAGGAACATACATGCCAAATTTCAGCTCTTGTGTTCAGTAGTTTCGGCTGTGCGTTGTCTGTCAATCACTCAGTAACGGAAGAGATTATATATATAGATATAAAACTATGTGATTTACTATTACGAATCTGTGAAAAATGCTGTGGTTATGGAAGGAAAATGTTCTTATAACTTTTAAACTTTCGCGTTGCATGATATATAATTATATCAGCCAGCTTGTGACCACGGCCGGTGTAACCTGGTCGAAACGTCAAGCATAAAAAAGGTAAACATTATGTATGATCGCATTATGTATGACCGTTACATATTATATATATAGGAAAATGTTCTATTTCAGTTTATGTAATGTAATAACGTTTTTTTTTGCCTAATAAAGTAAAATAAAATCAAAATCAAACCCATATCACTCGACGCACATCACTCTGTAACATGGGTTATTAAGTTTAAAGACCAATTTTCAAAAAGTTATCTTTTTCTAGTTCTAAACTTATGATTTCTTCGGTAGCTTCCAAGTTCAAAGAACGATCCCCGACCGGGCGAATTATTATTTATACCAATAAATTCTCAATACCATTATGAGTTTGGGAGAGTGCCCGATAGATGTCAACCTTCGCTTTTCAGAGATATAAGTGCCAGACTGTCTATGTCAAGTTTGAAATGTTTGAGCCTTGACTGGATAGGTGGCGTTGTGCCACGTAGTTTTATCGCGGTGTTCAGAATTCAGATTCCCTGTGTTTATTATTGAATAATATATCTTCCCATTGTCTGAACCAAGTAACTAAATAAATGTTCAAGCTTCAGTACCTTAGTAAACTTACTAACCAATTGATTTTGATGTTCATACTGTAGTTTGGAACCTATATTAATAAATTATTTTTGACTTTGACTATCTACAAGTGATTTTATTAACAATAATTATGAACCTTGGTTTGGTTAGATATATTTTTTGGTGTCTACATCAGTTTTATATACATCCATATATAGATCACGCCATTGTAGCCGAAAGGGTAGGCAGCAGGATCAAATCGAATCGTTTTGGGTTTGGTCTCTATACGGGACGAAAGTTTATGTGCCCGTCTCCAAAAAGTTGTACCGATGATGCCCCGGTATTTTTTGTTTCTGATATTTCAATATGTCCATTACGCAATGTATGTATAAATAATTTTTATAGCGGAAGATGTTAAAATCCTTTTTTCAACTGCGTCGATGACGCAGTGTTAGTGCGTGCGAGTACTGTGCATGAGATTTTGGGATCGGTGCTTGGGCTGGTCAAAATGTTATTAGATTTTTCTCGTAAGAAATTTTTCGTAGCAGTCTGGAACTATAATCAATGAATGGTAATAGGTTCGCCGCATATCATTTATACGACCGATAATAGCTAATTATCTCGCTTTAACGTTGAAGGAAACCTCGTTAGGAAACCTGCATATCTGGGAGTTCTCCGTAGTGTTCTCAGAGATATGAGAAATCTACCAATCCGCACTGGGCCAGCGTGGTGGCTCAGCCCTTCGGACTCTGAGAAGAGGTCGGTGCCCAGTTGTGGCACAGTTTAATACAGTACATAGGCCATAGGTATACCTCTGCTTACCCCTTGGAGGATAGTTGCATCACGCTATGTACATATGTATGTAAATAGTTGCATTGACTGATACATTTTGATACGGATATAACTAATATCATAAATTTGTAGTACCTACATAGTTTTAAGTGTTGTTCTATCTTTTGTTATATATATGTATATATACAGTGTGTATAATAAACCCTGTCCGATCTTTAAGGGTGTTGTACAGTAGTTTATTACGAGTACGTATGTGACATCCTTTCATAAAAATCTATCAAAAAAATGACCCCGGTATATTTAATTTATTGAAATTAAACTACTATATACATTTAAATAATTAAAAAAAACTGATACACTACTACTATTATTAAACTTCATTAATTTTTAAGCTTATTAACTTATTATTAAAACTATTTATATTTAAGTTTACACTTTCTCCTACGTTTCGGTTGCTTTTCAGCTATGGTCACGGGGATACTAAGATGGTGGTATCAAATAAACAACGCGATAAAATCCGTATATAGTAGTTTAATTTCAATGAATAATATTCCCGTAAACAGAAGACAATATTATATATATTTAATTTATTTAAAATACCATAATATTGTCTTCTGTTTACGCGAATATTATTCATTGAAATTAAACTGCTATATACGGATTTTATCGCGTTGTTTATTTGACACTTTATTACATAATTTTGAAAATTGTTACACTACTACTACGATAAGACCTACCTTTTGGACACCACTACTTTTAAAATCTCTAGAGACGCCGCCTCTCGGACTTGGTGCTGATCGGATAAAGAAGCCAGAAGCGCCGCTTCCAGGTCCCAGGGCATCGATCCGGCTAGGAGACTCGCTGCTTCGAACGAGATCGTGCGGTAGCCTCTAATTAACCTGACGGCCATTGCACGCTGAGGCGCACGAAGCGCTGAAATGTTACGGGCCGTCAGGTTATCTCCCTAAACTGGGGCTCCAATTACTAACATAACCTAATCTAACATACTTTTAAGCGAGCAAAGCCCCGGAAAAAGCTAGAATAAAATGAAATAAACTGCGATTGAAATCCGTAAATAGTAGTTTAATTTCAAAGCAGTCTGATTTGCTTTAATATTGTCTTCTTATGATATTCATTTATTATTACCAGAGTATTCAAATTTAGCATGTAAACAAGAATTAAATATGCATCAATTACTATTTTCAGGCATTCTAACTTTGCCATGTAATGTGCCAAAAGCATTTAACTTGCAAACGCGACGGAGTCACGTGCAAAAGGTAGTACCTATAACATAAAACTTCGCTTCCTCTACAAAGCTTACATATACCTACATTGTTATGCAACGCACACATCAGCTGTCTTCAACAGAATCTAAAACAATATCGCCGTTGGGTACGGTAGTCCCCCTACAACGGCGGGGTTGGTCCGCCCCCCGCTGTGGCTGTATACAGCCGTTGTTGGCACGCGCCGTGGGCACACGTACTGGACTGAACCGCCATGTGACTTGTACTGTGTATACTGACGTATACAAAGTACAAGTCACATGGCGGTTCAGTTATACTTAGAAGTCTTGTAAAGGCGTGCGTTAATTAGTTTTCCAGTTTTCTAGGTCTTGATAGAGGTCATCTATAAGTTAGTATGTCAGTGTAAAGTCAGGACCGCGCCGGTTCTCTTGGGAATTTTCTCAGTGGCGTATTAAGCTAGCGCGGGGTCTGTAGCACATTATAACGTGCTACGATGTATAAAGGGGACTATTTCTGTATTTACAATAAAATGCGACTACTAACCACATTGACTGCATTGGTGGTAAAGTGGTTTAAGTGGTAGCTTCACCACTGCCACTACCACCACTAGTCGTTCCAGGTTTGGATGTTCTGTTCAAGTCTCTCGCAATACAGGAAATATTTCTAGGTACTTTAGAGTTATCTTTAAAACAAGTGATAAACGGCCATGAATGGCCGTAAATCTAAGAGTTTGAAAAAATGGTATCACATGACCTTAAGGTCAGAGGTCAATGATCATAGTAATTTCTAGGGTATATCGACTATGCTGAGTCGAATGGCGTTGACCGCAAGTCTCTAGCTCTTACGGTTCTTGAGTTGAAAGTTGTATAATAGACGGACGGACGGACGGACGGACAGACAAAGCTGTTGTATAAGAGTTTTTCGAACTCTAAAATACAAAGATTACTTCTTTCTTCTTCTTCTTTTTTCTAGTTGCAGGGAGAGCGTAGCTGTTTAAGCGGTCGCCTCAGCAAAGCCGCCGCGTCAGGTGTTTGTGTATCATAAGGTCTTGGTAACTTTTACTCACGTATTGCTATCCTTTCAAAACAGGAATCATTATTGTCTGGAACAAACATTATGCTTACCGCTCTTCCCTGTTGAAAATACACCATTTTAAAATTTATTTTAGTATTTGGAGCTTACGAAGCATATATTGGAAACTACAAGACAATAACTAAATCACACAGCCATTAATTTTTAATCGTTATAGAATTACAATTTTGGTGTTACATATGTATATATATTGGGATAACGAATCTGAATCCTTACTAATACTATAAATCCGAATGTATATTTGTTTGTTACGCTTTCACGCCTCAACCGACCATGGTAAAATTATACATACACGTTGTCCGGGGTATAGAGGATAGAGTAGGACATTGGGTACCCTTTATCCAGAAAAAGTACTGTTACAAACCTAACCTAACTGACATTTACGCTAGTAAAGCCGCGGGCAAAATGTGAGACCTACAATATAATACGCGAAATGAGGGTGCAATACACCTCTGCTTACACCGCCGAGGATACAAACGTTAGAATATTAAAGTGAGCTAAAGAAATAATATCCCCCATACCGAATTTCGGCCACAGCGGCCAGTCTAAATGGAGACTACTACGCAGGAGATATTATAGTGCACAAGTGTGTGCACAAACACAAGTGCACTCTCTGTTCCCTAACTCTCATGATCCCATGAGACAGTAATCCGACACGACCGGAGAGAGATCAGGTGCAGGACCAACGGCTTTACGTGCTTTCCGAAGCACGGGGGTTTCTTACACCGCCAACTTCCTAACTCCGGGCTGCTATTGAGATTTCTTAACTGGAAAACCCAATATCTATTTGTTGGCCCGACCCGGGTTTCGAACCGAGGCAGTCAAATCAGCACGGAGCTACAGAAGTACAAAATATAACAACAATGTAAGTCAATAATCAATTCGCAAATAAAAACCAGTCACTTAAAGCAACGCTTCGTGTAATAATCGGTTTTGTGATTGTGTCCGGTGTTATAGTCCGGTCGAGACCGCGTCCCGCCCACCTCTGGCCATCAATGTCCCAATAATTGTCGAACCACAACGCCGACGTCGCGCCCCCAGTTATTGAGGACAGGCTAGCCATCGACCTTTCTTGTGCGAAATAGTTCGAGCTTAAAATTTAGTAATTAGTACTAGTTTCAAGATATAAACTAGTACTAATTACTAAATAGTTTCTATCTACCCGATGTATCTATAGAAACTATTGGGTACTATTACTTATAATAACAATATCAGCCCAATTGTTAAACATTCTGACTGTATGCGCCATTTGCTAGTATGGAAAGTCTTAAGCCATAATCCATCACGCTAGCCCAGTGTGGTTTGATAAACTTTACCTCAATGAAAATTATGGAGAACTCATAGACATACAGAGGTCCGTGGGAAGGTTTTCTTCACTGGTAAATCGAGCATTATTAATTTTTAAATACGTAGTTAATTCCGAACGCACGCCCGCACACCGCGTGCGTGCGTGCGTGCGTGCGTACGTGCGTGCGTGCGTGCGTGCGTGCGTGCGTGCGTGCGTGCGTGCGTGCGTGCTTGCGTGCGTGCGTGTGTGTAGTGTCTAATAATAACGTGAGTCTCCGAAACAATTTTAAAATATGACCTTATATATTTAACTTTCGGTGTCATGTGTCCGTTAGGTTCTTGAAGGGGCGGGTAAAGGAAACATGTATTTATTGTACAAACTTGAAAATCATACAGATTAAGCGTAGGTTGTACAAAACGGATTACAGTAAACTATTGAACGACTGACTAAACTTAGTCAAAAGATACTTGTATCTCAAGAACTGTAGTTTCCCCTTTAAGACGAGCAAGACATCTTTTCTTTATTCATAACTCCTATGGAAGAGATCAAGGTCACAGTCAAAATGGTTATTTCCCTAAAAATCCGATAACGATTTTCCGATTTTTAGTTAGTTCGAGGAGTATTATGAGAAGCTGCCAAAAAACTATTTTTCTATATTCTGTAGTCCATCCACTCTTTTCAATCGCCAAATAAATTCAAATGCGAAAATATTTCTTTAAATACGACTGATAGTATCACAAATTAGCGCGCAAACGAAAAAAACAAACTTCTCATAACTCAAACAACTCTTCAACTTTATTACATAAGTATACTCGTATGTATGTAAAAAATATATTAAAAACAAGAAGACAACGATCATTAATAGGTAGCTGAATGTGATTCAGGAGCAGAGTTGAGCTCAGTTAAATAGAGATGTATATAGTGTTCTAGGTATGTCGCTAGGTATCTAGGTATTGTGGTCGAGGCCACGGAACTAGGGCGTTGAATGTACTCTCGGAACGGGGTTACAGCTGCACAGAAACAAATATATCTCTACTATATGTGCAGGGAAAGCCCGGCGAGCTAGTGACTTCTCTGGATGGGTTGTGAATTAGCCGTCTGGCCGTGTGGGTATGATCCACGGGATATATATTTATGTAACTTGTGATTGGTTTGTTTCTTCAGCGGTACGTGTGGGTATCTCTATTTAGAATTTTTTAATAGTCTGAAAATGTGCCCTGTAGACTGCAATAATTGGCTTTACGCTTTTTGCCGTATTTTTCGGCAAACTTAACACTTTGTCCAACCTGAAATTTAAATCGGAAACCTCAGTCACTTTCACTGCCGTTGCACAACCTAAATATAAATCCATATGGCATATTTACATTCAAAAACATATTTGTCGGCGGTTTTGGCAAAAATCCGCTGCAAGTCATCATTTTTCATAATTGATAGGCATCCCCGGCGTCGGTGGATCGCAATCACTCGCTTCAATGCTCACGGCCGCCACTTGACCGGTAACAGCTGCCCCCACTCGTTACCAATCTCGTTGTAAATATAATATTTAATACTTATTAAAGTACTAGTTTCTACTCGCAGCTTCGCCCGCGTGAAACCCTCTCGAACATATTACTGGAATATAAAGTGATAAATGTCAAGGCAGTACTCTGAATGTTATGCCTTGAATTCTAAAAGCATATGTAATTTATTGCAATAATTAAAATATTTGAATTGCTTGATTTCATGCTTCTATATATTTTCATTCATTTCATAACATTACATACATTTGTGTAAATGTAAAGATCTGACATTATTTATATAATACTATAGTAAACTTTTGCACACAAAACATAGATTTTAATGTTCAAAATACAAACTTATTTGATGGTAAAGTAACTAACCATAGACATCAAAGTATTATTGTTACCTGACAGCTGCCAGCAGAAGCGTCATTATGACCGCAGGGCACAACCAAACCAAAAAAATCATAGTTCAAATTATATTTTTCTAATATTTCTTTTATAAACTACAAGTGACATAATTACAGACGACTCTAGAACCAATGTTATTTATTATACCATAAATGTCTGACGATATTAAACTTAAAATGTCGTTATCTGAAGAATTGTTATCCACATTCGCTTTACGAGGAAAGAAACTGAAAACAAATACCAATATCGAATCGGGGCCGAGCACATCATACGAAGTATTCAGAAATAACACAACAGCTGTAGAAGTTATCGTCAAAGAAGTGCCCAGAGGTAAGAAGAAAGTGGAGACATCGGAATATCACGATAGTGCGTTAACCAAAATACTTTATGAAGATGTCGATAGACTCCGAAGAGATTTGAACAGAGCAAACAACTCATTGGAAAGGACTCGTAAAGGTTATCGCTTTTGTCTACATGAAATGCAAAAGCAAGTTGAAACAGCTAACCAGAGGGAAATAGACACAAGAGCCAAAAATTTGGCATTACAGCTGGAGAACGAAAAATTAAAGACATTCCTAATCTTGAAAACGAATATAGTGAACAAATTGAAGAAGGAATTGAGTAGTTTGAGACGAATCATCAAGTTTGTAGTAAAAAGTATACTTAGTACTCCACAAGTTGAATCTATTAATATAACTTGTGACTCAGATCCTGAATATGATGATTTTGAAAACGATTTGAAGAAAGATTATAAGGTGAAATTTGTAACATTGGACGATATGAGCACTTTTGATAGTACCATGTCGAAAGATGTGAAAAATAAATCTGATAAGCGACTGTATGAATAAATAAAGTCCTTGTTCTGATACTGTGTATCAATTGTATGAGACAGTGGTATCTTCGTTAAAACTGCAGGCTTTACTTAAACTAAAGTAGCTTGGTTGGCCAAGTATTTTCAGCATAAGGATGATCAAAGCAAAACAGCCTTGTTCTGTGTATATGCGGCAAGGAAATTTGCCTCGCTCCTTAAGGAGTAGTGTAAAAGTAATGCGCTAATAGCATACGCGTTGGCATCTCGTGAGAATGACTCCCTGTAAATTCGAGCGTAATAGGTTATAGAATCGCTCACTTTCGTATCCTTGTTTGCTATATATCGAATAAAAGCGGGCCTATGAAATATAAACAAGCATGGGCCCGCTCGTTGGTAAGCGAGATATTTAAAAACAAGTGAGAATCGGCAATGAATTGCCGTAAATCTTAGAGTTCGAAAAAATGGTTCAAGTAATATGCAAAGATCACGTGATACCACGTGACCTTGAGGTCAGAGGTGAAAGGTCATAGTAATTTCGGGGTATATCGACTATGCTGGGTCGAGTGGCGTTGACCGCAAGTCTCTAAGCTCTTACGGTTGTTGAGTTGGAAGTTGTATAACAGACAGACTGACGGACGGATGGACAAAGCTGTTGTATAAGAGTTTTTTCGAACTCTAAAAAGCGAATTTGTTACCGATATCATACTCTCCCGATACATGTATATGCTGAATCTATTGCTGTATTACTGAAGAAATTAGGCAGAAGCATATTGTACCTGAGTTTTACCTGCTCTAGTTGTAGGTCCTACGTAATGGGCGACGGGTCTATTGTCACGGGTACAGTTCCAGATGCCGTGGTGCTGCTAAGAATTTCTTGATAGATAATCCCGATAAAACTTTGACGGATTCGTGAATAAAATCCGATACATCATGCCTTCTTCCTTACTTCGATTAACGCGACTAATAATAGTCGCTTTTACAACTGCTGCGCTACCGAGACAAGCAGGCGATGGCAAAAAAATATCTACTTTTAAGATACAAAGTTTATTATTTAGTAATTTATTAGTCTTTTAAAGAGGAAGAGACGAATTATAAATTGCTGTATACTAAAGAGGCTCATAATAATAAATAATACTTTTATTTTCCTATGAACAATTTTAGGACGCTCAGGTTAAAACTTTAAGTAAAATAATGTCTTCCTTTGTAATTAAGTCTAACTACCTAATAAATAACTTTGTTGAGAACTTCGCAGGAGATAAAAACATAATTTTACAAATAAGGTATTTCGTATAAAATTATGTTTAAGGCTTAGTTGAATATGATTCATCCATTTAGAGCCTCTTAATAATACAAGATCCTGAATCTCAATTAATATTGACATTATTATTTCTATCTTAATCGGTACCATCTGTAATATATTTTACTCCAAACTATTTATACGCATTTTGAAGCAGATTTTGGTGATGCAAATTAAACTACATTTTATGAATATGTTATACCCAAAAAGTAATGAATTTAATAAATACATTTGAATTGGAAGAAAACGTCTTGCTACGCGATAGAATTTCCTCCAAAATACTTCAAATTATCTTAAGAGTATCACAAGATTATGTAAACCCCGAATCTACACAGGTACACTCGCTCGACACACATTCTAACAAAAGAGAGGTCCAATATTGCACAGAATCAATCGCGGAATGCAAGCGTTGGGAGGGGCGGGGATGGGTTGCATGCCCGGCTGCTGCACGGTAACCGGGTCAGGCTGCGACCGGGTCACGCGGTCAAAGCGCTCGGTCACCGGGTCGTCGGTGAGACACGCCCGGCCGCCAATATCCTACCCTGTAAAACGCCGTCTCATCGGATTTGACGGTTTTTGAACCTTTCCCGGTGCATAAAACGTAAGAATTGGGGTGGAATGTATCGTAGGTATTTAATTTAGATGTTATTTCTTGTCTTTCGTTGCTGTAATTTTATTCTGTTGTTTACACAGATTGTCTGTGCAATTTACGTATCCGTTTAAGTTTCACAAATGGCGAATCACGTAAATACGTAATATATAAATATATACAGGTTGTCGCAGAAGTCGACGTCAAGCCGGAATCAGCTAAGTTATAATAGCTACCAGAAAAATTAAAAAAATCTAAGTCACGTATTTTAAAACTAAAGGATGAAGGAGGAGGTACACGTTTTTTTTAATCCCTATGTTTTAAAAATATCATCTTAGATTTTTCTTATATTTTTCTATTAGCTATTATAACTTAGCCTGTTACCTGATTCCGGCTTGACGTCGATTTCTGGGACAACCTGTATGATGTAACAGGAAGTTCATATTTAAATATTAAAAGTGACTGTTCAGTGACTCTGTGGCATAAGTTATTCGATCGTGAGGATTCTTTTCCCTAATCGGATATAGTGTTATGGGTTTTTGTGATAGATTATTCTTATTTGCTTTTTTCTTAATACATCTAGTGAAATCTGGCAGCAATGCAGCTCTGCCCTTCAGGACATAGACGCGAGACCTTTTATTATATGTATAGTGGCATAATTTACATGTACTATTAATTTAAACATTTTACAAATATAAGACTTTATCTTCTGCGTAAAATCTAAAGTGCTTTTGGATTTATGAGCTCATTCTGCTTAGATAAAGATATTTTATAATTTGAAGATTTAAAACGATCTGTGACAGACTTTAGTACCAGTTATAAAATTATATACAATTACTTACTATTCGTTCGATTCTGCAGGCATTAAGTTAGTAACATTGTATATATAGCAAGAAGTCCGTAGCGAGAATTTCGTAGCAAGAAGATCGGTGTTAGAAGTTCGTAGCGGGAATTACGTAGCAATTCGTACTTGTGTAGCATATACCAAGTAGTATTAATTGAGTGAGCATCTAAGTTTATGTTATTAAATTAAATTCGCTTTCAATGATTTTAACACAAGTAAGGTGGCACAAAATATCCCACTGGGTCGAAGTGTCGCCGGTCTACACTGATTGGCGCCCGAAACAAGGTAGCACAAGGCTATTAGTTACCATAGCTCATAGACGTATGTAACACCAGAGGTATCATTTAAACTTACCACTTTACTATAAAATAACCGCAGTGTTGCCAGTATAAAGTACTAACTATTGCCCGCGGTTGCGCTCGCGTAAAAGTAGGTTGGGTTATGTCAGTACCAGTACCGGGCACGCCACGATCGTGGCGGTAAGTCCCGTTTTAGAGGAGTGGCTGGAGAGGCGGCATGGCGCCCTCACCTTCCGGCTGACACAGGTAATGACTGGCCACGGTTGTTTTGGCCAGTTCCTGTGTCGTATAGGCCGGCAGGCGACGCCCGGTTGTCATCACTGCGGCGACTGCCACGATGTTGTTGTGGACACGGCGCTGCACACTTTGGTGGATTGCCCCGCCTGGGCATTGCAGCGCCGTGAGTTAATCGCGGCAGTCGGACTGGTTGCCCTCTCACTCCCGGCCGTGGTTCAGTCTATGGTCCGGAGTGAGAGATCGTGGAACGCCGTCGCCTCCTTCTGTGAGGAAGTAATTTCCATCAAGGAGGCGGCGGAGCGGGAGAGGGAGCGCTTAAACCCTCTCCCCAACCGCAGAACCGGGCGCCGGAAGGCGCGAGATGACCTCCAGCCACCTTGAAGTTTAACCTGGGGGTGGTGGGCTGCGTGGGCCTGCTCGCCACCCGATCAGCACCAGGTCCGAGAGGCGGCGTGCGTGTTCCCACGTGCGCCTCTGTATCGTGTCTTTGTCCCCCCCTTTCAGGGGGATGGTGGAGGAAATATTCTTCGTGCAGTGGCCTGCCGTTTCACACGGCGGGCCGAAACCACGGCGGGGTCGCGATTGCATGTGAAAGCGATTCGCGCGGCCTCGCCGTCTATGGTTATGTCGAGGAACACCGTGGTAGGTTTAGTCGGTATTACCGGGGTATCTTTTCCCCGGTGAGCCCGACATAACCTCTCCGTCGCCCTGCGGAGAGGTATGCGTCAAAGCATTCCCCCAAGTAAAAAAAAAAAAAAAAAATGTTAGTACCAGTACCTACGTATTTTAAGTAAAATATACTTTATGTTACTCGGTGATAATATAGCTTCCTAACGGTAAAAGAATTTTTAAAATCGGTTGTCTAGTTTTTGAGTTAAATACTTGCAAATTAAGAAACAAACAAACTATTATAGATTAGTATAGATAAACTCCATTAGTGCAGGCGACGAACAACGACGACTTAAGGAAATCGGGTCTCGAGCAACCAAATGCCAGAGGACCACTAGGGTAGTCAAATTCGTTGAAAGAACTCCGAAAAAGTAATTATTCGTTACGTTTTTATGCATTTTCACCAATTTGCTTGCTATTTTAAATTAACCTATTTATTTATTTGTCTTTTAGATAATTCACATCACAATCTACCAGAGACAATGTTAATATGTAATGTTTTAAATAGGCGTTACTTGGCTGAAATTCAAGTGGCAGAGTTCCGCAGTAGATAATTTGAGACCGTTTGAAAATGTATTATATATATTGAATAGGTAAAGTACCAGTATCCCAAGCCTTTGCACGCTATATGGTTAAAATAAAAATTACAAAGGGACTTACCGTAAGTACATTTGACCGGTTACAGAAAGGAGAAGAATAAAGAGCACTGTTACTGTGTCTCCTGTCCGATTCCTTTTTTCCTTTTACCGTATTTAATTACTTTTCCTTTTCCTTAGGGACGCAAACCCGTGTGTGATATGCCTGGTTTTGCAAGCGACCATAGGCTAGGAGCTTATTTACCATCAAGCGAGATGCATTCTTGTTTCCTTTTTTTGTCATCCTGAGCCTGACTCCTTGCTATTTCATTTATTTATTTATTTATTTATTTATTAGTATAAACAAATGGACAACATAACAGTATACACCAAATCGTTGTACAAGTTAAAACTTATATCTAAAGTTATATACATTTATATTACCCGACATAATATACAAGGCTTATATAATTTATTAGAACATCTGCTTACATGAATGCAATAAAAGATTCGTAACTTAGTAACTAACTAAATTCTAATTTCATGTGTAGAGTATAAGTTACCAACGATTGTACTTTTAAAAAATCTAAATGATATTTCATATTTTCATACCAACATATGTTGTCTCTATATGTTGTTGGTATGAAGATATAAATTCAATAAACATTCAATTATCAGATTACATTCAATTTTTAAAATAGCTTGACTAAACTAACTGCAGTAAATATCATGAAAGTAGCATAATTTCAGTCTAACACTTTACATATTTTTAATTTACCAGCAGCCATTACTATAATTGATATTAAATACCTACGAAATAAGTGTATGTTAAATGGACCGATGGCTTTGCAAAGTAAAACGTACCGCAAAATAAATGGAAAGCTTTTTAATTGAGTTTCAAGAGCGGCGTTGTTGCTTGGTGTAGCTTTGTGTGATGGCAAATAGATGTAAAAGTTTAACCGCTAATAAAGTTATATTACATAAATATGAATATTATCAAAAATTCGTAAATTCTACCAACCCGCAATGGGCCAGCGTAATGGAATATAACCTAACACAATAAGACAGACATACCAGACAGTTTATAGTCGGGCTGATATTTTTAAATTAAACTCTCGTAAACTAATTTTATCGCGTTTTTTATTTTTTAGAACACTATTATACATAATTTTAATAATTTGAACTACTATTGTTAAACACTGTTACTAGTTACAGTTTTCTTCAATTTGAGCTATTTGAATTATAAAAACGATTAAGATTGAATTTTACTATTTGCTAGCCATGTTTAGAGACAGGCTCCTCACTGTCTGCTGAAAAGCAACCGAAACGTCAGGTTAAGTGTTAAATTAAATTTTATTAGATTTTTAGGGTTAAATAGGGTATAGGGTTTAGGTACCCCGGCCTTGCTCGGTGTGACTGTGGTGAGGAGACAATGGTACATTTGTTGGTATGGCCTTCTTGTCCGAGCACTTGCACAATATCAGAGCTTTATGCGGCCAATCCTAACACAATTAGAATGGCCGAATATTATGCAAGTAATATATAGGTCACACAAGAACCATTGACACGAAGAAGAAGAATAGATTTTTATAATTTTTATAGCTTTTAGAATTTTACCATCCATTTTGCCAGTTATGTTTTGCTAACGTCTAACGTTACAGAGGGCGAGTCTTCTATCGGGCACCGTACCAGACTACTTGGTACTACAGAAAATTGCCAAATGCTACGTAAACTCTAAATCACTTTTCCCACTAGGGTATCGGACCCAAGACCTTATACACAGCAGCTGCATTCACTAACAATGCACCACCGAGGCAGCTAGAGAAGATATACAGCTGTAAATAGGTTTATACGTAATAAATATCTTTTAACTGACACAAATGCTGCCCTCTTTCAGACCCTAACTAATATTCTAGATGTGAATTTGTTTGTTACGCTTTTAAGCCTTTACTACTCGTCCGATTATCATGAAATTTCGCATGCACGTTGTCAGAAGTACAGAAGGGTACCTTTCATTCAGAAAAAGTACTGTTCTTGAGGGATAAAAACGCGAGCGAAGTCACGGACAAAATCTAGTAATAATATAATTCCAAGTTCGCGCTGGTAGCGCACCCTGGAGAGGTTGTGCGGTAATTTACATGCTAAAACTTTTCACACTTTAAAAGCTTTTAGGAGCACTGTTGAGACTAAAGCCTGTGTACTACAACTGGAGCTGGTGACACATTTACTAAAGTAGGAGGGATAAGCAGTGTGCTGCAAAGCATGAAAGACTGAATCAAACAACCATACGGCTCTTTTCTTTTTGGTTTATTTCATTAATCATTTTTTGCTTATTTACTTTACCTTCCGATAAATAGAAACGCTCTGTTTTTCTAAATAGAAAAACCTAGTATTACTTCGTCCGACCCGAGCATTGCACACAATACTGCATGCACAGCACCGCGTACATGCCCGTTGCGCCATCAAGTCAGTCTATTAACTACATATACATACTTTTGCCTAAATCTAACCAGGAAAAAGAATGACCAAGTGAGGCTAGTTGCTGAAACCCTCACTTCCCCAGGCGCCGCTTATCTCACACCAGTGAACTCGTAACCATGATCGATGCAATTCGAAACGTCGGCCAGTTAACAGGTATTTAATAATTATCAACTTAAATATAATTTTAGTGAAGTAGTAGTACTATTATAAATGCATATGTTAATTTGTTTGTTTGTTTCGCTTTCACGTCTAAACTACTCGACCGATCATCATGAAGCCCATACAACGTGTATGCGCTTCATGATGATCGGTCGAGTAGTTGTCAGAGGAACAGAAAAGGACATAGGGTAGCTTTATATAATATAGTATTATCACTACGTATTACAAGAACAAGTCCCCGGCCGCGTCTGACTGTCTATCACTCAGTTCGCGATAAACTCATAAACTACTAAACGGATTTGAATGCGGTTTTCACCAATAGACAGAGTGATTCATAATATTGTCTTCTATTTACGCGAATATTATTCATTGAAATTAAACTGCTATATACGGATTTTATCGCGTTGTTTATTTGACACTTTATTACAAAATTTTGGAAATTTTTTACTGATTTACTGATGATTCATCTCGAAGGTTTAAGTGTATAATTTGTTAAAGTTTTGTTCTACCAGTGCGAAACTGGTACGGATAGCTAGTATACACTAAAAAAACAAATCATTCCAACGCAGTCCGCTAAAAACGTGTTAACTGTGAACGAAGAGAAACATCACATTTTAAACGATAGTCAAACCTTTACACCTTGTATAGGTATACGTTTTAACTACCGCAGCTTTTAATGTTTTGTGTAGCTATAGGTATATGGGTATATTTGAAGCGGCACTCAGGCAAATAGTGCGCGTGACAGAGGAAACCACGATAACACAACCATTAACGTAAGTGCACTGAAACGCTCAATAATATTGTTTTATGAATGTTTGTATAATATATGGCAAAATTTACACGTGTCTGTGCGGATGCTATCAATCTTTCAATCACTTCACGTACACATGGCTACACATCAAGTTAGACACCCTATATACGCATAAATACGCTACATACAAAATAGAGAATTATCGGAAAGGGACAGTGCATAGTGGTGTAGACCCATCACGGTGCACTTGCGATTGCGGCGACGCCCGCGGCCCGTTCAGCGTAAATGAGACGAAATAACAAAAATATTACGTACGTCCCTCGCACGATTCGCAGCGTTCAACTTCTAATAGTTCAAAGTCTAAACAGTCTATGTTGATGTATCGCTATGTGTACTATCGTGAAGTAACAGTCACCATTGGCGGATAAGACCAGTTGTGAAATAGACAATACTCGCATTAGGACTAATTTCTGTGTCTTAAGGGACTTAACAACGGATATAAAGAACATCCAGACTTGGAACAACCATTTGTGAGTTGCGCAATTTTTTGTCCTGCGAGAGCATCAAACCCATAACACTTAGCACAGTGGCACGGTTAGCATAGAGGTAAAACTATGGCATCCGTGCAGTCCAGTGGTTTGATCCAAATTCCAGCAAATGCTCGACTACAGTAAAACTCACACCAGTCAATCCGTAACTACGATCGATGCAAGTTGATCAAATCGTTGGGAAATATATACGTATTTAGTACCTTTAAATAATTACAACGCGTATAAAAACTGTTTTAACCGTCATCTAATATTATATTAAGTACCTATAGCAAAAGTCTTAAAACGTTTCAATGTTTTATGATACTCCATAAGATACAAGATGTTTTATACCTTATCAAATTCAGTTCAGTGGTTTAGTAATAAAAATGTTCACGCATACTTGTAATGTACCTGTTTATTTCTTACATCATTACGACTAATCTCCTGAATTTTGATACAATTTGCAGCTTGACTGATAGTTTGTGTTCGATTATAAGCTTTCTTTACTATTCCAATAATATCTCTAATTCAAAACCAAGGAGGCAAGTCTATTGCGTCTATATTCAATTTTCAGTTGCCCTGCTGATACCAAGAATTTTCGAACAGGAAACCTTAAAAAACTTTTGATTTCTGTTACGGGGAACTTAAAACAAAGCTGGGAAACATCGGCATTGTTTATCGCTGTCTGACCCTTCGAGTAAACAGTCATAAGTCTACATAATTATGTATGTATGTAATAAAAGACTAGGGCTATACGCACATACATATTTTGTCTTCTTCCATTCGGCAGTCGATTTGTGTAAGTCCATTTACGTTAATGGGCGTGCAGGTTAGGCAGGTAGGTATTAATGATACGTGTGAAGTAATCAAATGACATGTCCGGTGGATACCCGTTTCGGTTTTCATTGGATTGTTTGCGTTGGCCGTCGAACGGCGTGTTGCGGAGTTTCAATGTTGGAACGACTGTCTAAAAGTTTAGCTAGAAGTGCTTCTATTTGAATAGGTATACCTATAGCTGATACTTTTTTCATCATATTAATAACTGCCTCGGTGTCGTAGCTGTAATTAATGCAGCTGCTGTGCATAAGGGATTGGATTCAAGAAGAATTATTAAAAGTCATCAATTTAGGAGTAAATTTTACTCAGAATGACTGAAGCCCTGAATTTATAAATAAAAAATGATCGTGATTCTGCTCGCAGCTTTGGTCGTGTTAATGTAGATTTATAGCCGACTTCAAAAAAAAAAGGAGGTGGTTCTCAGTCAACAGTATTTTTTATGTGTGTTACCTCTGAACTTTTTTCTAGGTGAACCGATTTTGAAGATTCCGGTATTCAATTAATTTCTGTCACTCGGAAACAGTACTTTTCTAGATGATCCCATATCCTTTTTTGTACCCCTGCTAACGTGAATGCGAAATTTCATGATGATCGGCCGAGTAGTTAAGCCGTGAAAGCGTAAGAAACAAACAAACTCGTATTCGCATTTATAATATAACTTAATATTCTTAGTAGCGGTACAGCGTCTACAACTGTGCTCGGTAGACGACAATAGATTCAGCGTCTATAGCGTATATACATATATCTCAATGTAAACCATAATTGGCGATATGTGGTAGTAATATATATATATATGGCTATACCTTCGAGGAAAGACGTGACTATGTATGCAATAATAATGTCTACCTGACGGAATTTCGGTCATGTCGCTCAATAGTAATGGAGACTAGCTTTACAGGATATATTTAGTGCACCAGTGTGAGAATAAACGCTGCAATGTTTCTATTTCTGATCTCATAGTCCAATAGAACGGCAAACTGACACGGTTGGAGATAAATCAGCCAAAGGCGCAGCTTTACGTGTTTGAACTGGTAAAGAGATGAAATATCCAGCTTTATAACTCCAGTACTCTACTGACAATATTTTGACAGGAAAACTCAGTAACTTATATTACCAGCCACTAGATAGAATTTTTAATAAAAACGTGCCTAACTAGATTACGGCCAGCCTTATGATAACCGTTTTCCGTAACCTATGAACGCTGGAAACGCTAGGGCGAGTGGTGAGATGACCCACGCGCAGCGAAGCAAATCATGTTTTTAAAGCACGAAATCCTTCAAAAATCTTTTGTTTCACTGCCAACATAGAGAACGAAGATAATTGTTGATAGCTGAACTCAATGACAACATAACATTGATTAGAAGGTAAAATATCCTGACGACTTTAGGCAATAGTAGAGATTTGCTGATGTAAACATAAAAGGACCGGTTTGATCGGGTAACTTTTACCCTCTCACAGAATACAGGCGTGCAGTAGCACTTTATGTACTATTGTAGTTCGTTTGGTGAGAGTGCCGAAATGCCAGTGAGCGCCTTTGTCCCTTATTCCACTTCCATTTTCTACCAACTTTTCTCTGTGCCTGGGTACAAATAGTACTTACCATTAGGCAGCTAGCATGTAGTCCCTTTTTCTCCTATCCTCTTTACTCTATCTTCTTCTCCCTAGCCTTTATTATTCCCAAGTCACTTAGGGTCGGTTTTTCTAGTCTAACCGGATTTCACTGGATAACAGATTTTACACGGAGCGGCTGCCACTTGACCTCCGCAACCCGAAGGCTAACGATACCCTAAGGCTAGACCAGTGTCAGGATATTAGAGGGTACTGACTTTCCCAATAACGACTGCCATAGATGTTCATGGCAGCCGGGACCGACTTAATGTGCTCTCCGAGGCACGGAGCAGACGATAATTGTCAATCAATACGCACATAATTTCGAAGACATATAACTTCCGAAAGTCAGAGGTGCGTGGCGTGGATTCCAACCCGAGATCCTTTGCGTTGCAGTCTGTTGGTCTCCCCACTGAGCTATCGCTATATCCTCTTTACTCTATATATTGTATAATATATATATACTATCATATCTAGAATGTCTTTAGTTGTGTGGTGGTAGCCATTCGCTCTCGTAACTGTCGCCCAGACAGAGCTTTACAAAAGCTCTGTGCAAACAGAACTTTATACGCATGTGTGCGCCCTGATAGAATTTGTAAATTGTACTCTAACCATTCCTGTTTACTATGTACCTATTATTATATAAAACAGGTGCTACCTGGATCGGATGAATATAAAAAATAATGTACTTTATTATTAGTATTTCTGCTAAAGTAATATACTTGTTTTAAAATTAAACTACTTTATACGAATTTCGTCGCGTTGTTCATTTTAAAATATTTTATTACATAATTTTGAAACTCTAACATTACTATTATTAAACTTTACTGCAATTTAAGCTATTTAAATTAATTAATTCTATTTAAGTTTACACTTTGCTCCAACATTTCGGTTGCTTTACAGCAGCCATCTTCACGGGTAAACTAAGATGGTAGTTGCTTCAATGTTTTAAAGTGTAGTTGTTTCAAAATACCTAAATTTAATTTAATCTTTGGTGTTTTTATTTACGCAGAATGAGCTCAAGGTATCATGAAGTCTAGTTGTGTTTTGCTTCTTCTTCGGTTTGACTATTTGAATTATTGGATCCTAAGCTGGTGGTACATTCCAACCATCTTCTCTATTGAAATTAGGATGTTTTTTAATTACAATAGCCTCGCGAAGCATCCTTGGTAGGAATCAGTGTTCCCTTCGGAACTGATTGTTCTGAGTCTGAGTATTCTTTGTTTTTTGAAGATAGCACATTTGTTTGTCCCATGTGGCATTCGACCTTCCACCACCATTACACCATTAGTGCAGCATTAGCAACAAGGTTGAGCTGGTAATAAGCTTTTCTATCAGACGTTTCCCAGAAGCCGTACGTCGCAGTACCTACATGTAAAGCCTTTCAGATGTATTCAACAAATGCTTTACGCAAGAGCTGATTATGATTCACCTGGATATTTAGCTAAGTACAAGCTCGAAGATGAGAAGATTATATAACTTAGAGAAAACGGTGTTTTCAGTAAATAAGTATAAGAAAAGCGGCAACAGCACACCGGCATTCCAACAATTGACAAGTTAAACCCTTGTAAGTAATTCCATATGGATAGTCATCGATGCGAACGCTCAACTAAAGAAACACTCATAGACCGTATGACTCGTGAGCTGCCGACCTCAGGGTAAAGAATTTAAAAAGGTATGAAATTAAGGGGTAGGAGTAGGTAATTTTGTGAATCTTTGCATCTCGTCAGTGTGGTAAATACAGTAATGGTGCATAAGGTAAAACAAATATTTTGTTTTACCGTATGCAGTACGCTTTTGGCTGCCTCGGTGGTGCAGCGTTGGTGCTGTGCATGAGGTCTCGGTTTCGGTTCCCGGGTCGAGCGAAGTATTTTTTAAGTTTTCCTGTCAAGAAATTTTCAGTTGCAGCACGGAGACAGCAACTGTGCGCAGTAAACGGCTATAGGCGCGCCCCATACACCTGAAAGTTAAAACATAACTGAAAGGAAGTATCTGTATACACATTGTCATCTTTTCGACATGTTTAAACATTTTTAAAACAGGAAAACCATTTGAGTTTATCTAAAATACTGAATTCAAATTCAAAATAAAATACACTAACAATAATTTGTTTATTAATACAAATATATATTCAAAAAACATTGATGTATTCTTTTTTATTAGCAACGATGTAGACGAACTCCCATTTTGCCAACGTAAGTGCCAAGCTCTCGCAACCGCCATAAAAACTCAAATTTTAAAACAAACTCGTAAAAAATATCAATAACTCAAATAAAAAGAAGATCCCTGACCCAGTGGGCTGAACAACACCTACAAACCAACATCAAGCGAAATTAATCTTTAATTTTTAATTACATTCGGCACAGGCACATATTGGCAGCCTTCGTAACGCAGGAATGGGGTCTAGACGTCACATTTAAATCCAATAACGTCAGCTTGCTGCATTTTTCATCGAGGCACGGAGTAGGGTGTACCCATCAGAATTCAGTAAGTATGTAGTACGTTGATAGACTCCCTAGTCCTGAGTTTGAAAGCGCCGTGTGCCCGTCGACGACGATTCCCGCCGATCGCTGTCGAATTCTTCCGAACCTTTATAATGTTGCCATAGTAAACCAACTACCAGAATAGTGGTAAAATTGGTCAATTTTTGTAATCAGTGTTGATAACTTTAAAAATATTGTAAGTAGATAATATAAATACTTAATTTGAACGTACTTACCTCTTTTCATAATTATATGTATGTCATTGATGTGTTATGTTATGTACCCTAAATTTATATGTAGGTCATTCATGTGTTATGTTAACTTAATAACCCTAATTTCAATGGCAAATAATAATTAAACTGTATATAATATTATTTTGAATTTTTAAGCTTTCGTATATTTTAATAAAGGAAGAAAAGAATCACACTGTTGGTAATTTTTCTGTTCAAGCTGTATTGTCAAAGCCTCTAAATAAATAAAATTAAAATTTAGAAAATCCGCTTGATTCATTTTGTTGCGTCAACTTTGTATACCTGTTAGTATGCTATTTTTCATCTACTTATTTAAAATTACGGAAATTATTATTAGAGTCAGTTTAAAACAATTAATGTTATAAAATAAATATTCTACGAATATGGGTATGAATTAATTAGGATGCATTCGCCGAAAGGTAATTCTATATACATAACTTCATAAATTATGTAAAAATATTCCGTTTTACAAGAATTTAGCCTATTTTTCAGGGGATTTCAATTCTGATATAGCCTTACATTGCAGTTCGGGCGAGCTCGCGGGTCGGCCGTCCGCCAGTCGCCTCACAACCTTCATAGCAGCTGCTCGCTTTCCACCCTCTCACTTTACAAATGTGAACTTTTTTTTAAATAGTGCAGTGCCATACAGCTTCCAAATTTCAAATTTTATAGTTTGATTTTTTTAATACAGTGGCCGTGACAATGAATTTGAACGAAGCCGCCAGATAAGTGGGTAAACCAACTCAGGTAACTAACATTTCTAGATCAATTTTATTGTTTTACGTATGGAATATAACGTTTTTACCACTTATTATTTATTAAAATTGGTTTCAAAAATATTTAATATTAGATTTTAATTATTTTTATAAGCAGTTTGTCTTATTTCAGTGCGTAATTATCATTTGTAATGTATCCGGTCGCTCTAATTGCATTTGTTATTAAGTAGTTTAGAAACTTAATTTATTTTCTTTAATGACAGTAAGTTGCTTTTTATTTTGAATGGCATAGTTAATTATTTAGTTGCTTTTACTATTATGGCAAAATAATATTTTAATCGATTACGCTTATAACGTAAGTGGATTACATATTAATACTTAAGATCTAACTATCGTTTTTAGTTTTTGTTGCTGTTTAACAATTTAAATTTATTTCGTTTCTATACTTTTATATATTGCGGAGTTTGCTTCTAGATCAGAAAGTGTTACAAATTATTATAATGATACAACTATACATATAATTTGTAATCTGTAATTAAACTTTTTTAAAGTATACAGCTGAATGTCATTAACGTCAAATATAAAGTAATTGCTTCACATTGCTATAAAATACTACTAAGTTTAAACGAGTGTATCTCAGTAGATTAAATGCCAAAATTAAGTTTTGAATAAATTAAGATTTTATTCAATCATTAGGTTAAATTAAATTAAACGAGTGAAATGTTTTATAGTGTGTTGTAAGAATTATTTTGGAATAAATCTGAAGTGGGTAACAATTTAAAATTACTAATTAAATTTAAAAGGTATAAATATTTTACAGTTAAAAGTCGTTGTAAAAGAAAAGCAGAAGCAATTTTTCTCAAGAGTTTATCTCTTTATATGTCTATGACCGACTACTTACATAATTATAATACTTGCCCGAAGTATCAAACATATGAAATAAAAACAAATGGCGGATACTATCCTAACTGTAATACTATAAACGTGAATGTGAATTAATTTGTTTCTTTATTTGTTACGCTTCAACTAGTCCACCGATCATCACGAAATTTTGCAAGAAAAATATTTGTTTACGTATTAATTATTATTATTTTATTGTTAGTAATATAAATTTAGATTCATAATTGGTAAAGTATGTAGAACAAGAACTTATGTACCATCTTCATGCAATGTAAAATTTGTAATGTATTAGGTTACTCTATACTCTCTCATTAGGTTACTCATGTTTTTACAAAATAAACTTATTCTATTCTGTTCTATTCTATTCTATCCGAGGAATAGAATTTTATTAACAAAATCTACATTGAAGCGAGTGAAGCCGCGGGCAAAATCTAATTATAACATTAAATAGTGTAATCGTAAAATCACTCCGATAGGTATATTACATTCGACGTTTCACTGTCGTGGTTAAATCTATTCTAATGGGCACTATTTAGCGACCACACCGCTAAAAAGCAATAAAGAATTACTAAATTAAAATCTCGAAATTCAACGTTGACAACCCTGTCAGCGGGCAATTTGCTTTAATAAAGGTAATCGTAATAAAGGTAATTGTAATAAAAGGCGTTTATTTGGTTAACATCAATAATGGCAACGATTTTATATAATAGATCGCTGAAACTTTTCATATTTATATATGTATAGACTTTTCATATTCATATTTAAAACTAGTATGCTTTTGCCCGCGGCTTTGCCCGGGTCAATGTAGGTTAGGTTGACACCCTAATCACCTAGCGGTACGAAATATACTTTACGACCTATTCTCATAGCTACCAAATATGGGCATCCCTTGTATCGACAAACTTTTATTGTCCTTATTTAATTTGGCATAACGGCTTAGGCATATTTTTTTTTGTCATAATAATACTTTGATGTAATTGTTTTTGTCATACTATTTCAGTTGATATAAATATCATTTAGGCTAATGCTTTTTGCCCTAATTTTGATTGGCATAAAGTTATAAGGCATATATAACTTGGGTACCATAATGTAACAATAGGTTAGGTGCGGCGGGGGTGGTCCTTGGGCCATCCCTAAGCCGCCAACATGCTTGTTTTATATACGAAAAGTATTTTATTAAATGCAAACACAAACTTTACAAAGCTTAGAATAGTATGCTTAACAATTATTATGCTTAAAGTAATTATGCCTAAAATAATTGTCCCTAAACAGTTATGCCAAATAAATATAGTGCGTAACTATTATTAGGATAAGTAAAAGTATGCCATGTTAAATTATGACATATAATTTTACATTGGAAAATTTTATATTGGACAAAAGCCAGGTTAAGAGCTCCTTGAACCGACGGGCGTGTATGAGGAATGTGATGAAAGTGAATGAAGCCAGAGAAGTGTGTCAGGATCGTAGCAAATGGAAATCCGTAGTCTCTGCCTACCCGTCTGGGAAACAGGCGTGAATCTATGTATGTAATTTTATGCGAATAAATAGGGAACCACCAAATATACATAAAAACTATATAAATATAAATAAAATTGGTCGAGCCGTTTCGTAGGAGCGACTACACAAACACCGTGGCACGAGATTTTTATTTATATAATGAATATATTTAAGTCCCCAGAAGTCTAATACTGGGTGCACCGTTAGTTAGTAAAAGCAAGTCATAAATATAGTATAATATTGTCTTCTGTTTACGCGAATATTATTCATTGGCTACATCTTGAAGCGAGCTTCAATCAACACATACTTCAAGCCGCCAACGAAAATAAGTTAATTTTTACCATCCGTCAAGTGCCAACTACCTTTACAAGAAGCAGGGGTCTATAAAATAGATTGTGACTGCGGACTCTCATACATTGGTCAAACCAAGAGAAACATAGGCACCCGCATAAAAGAACACATAGCTGATGTAAAACACCAACGCTCGTTGAAGTCTGCTGTGTGTGAACATGTGCAACAGGGGACTAACCACTACCTGAGATTTGACAAACCACAGATTCTCGCTAAAGAACACCGATTCCTACCAAGACTGCTTCGCGAAGCTATTGAAATCAAAAAATATCCTAATTTTAATAGAGAAGATGGTTGGAATGTACCACCAGCTTGGGATCAAGTAATTCAAATAGTCAAACCCAAGAAGAAGCAAACCACAGCTAGACTTCATGATACTTTGAGCACACCAATGATTAAACTATGTTCGGGTACTTTGAAATAACTACACTGGAACATTGAGACAACTACCATCTTAGTCTCCCCATAACCATGGCTGCTGAAAAGCAACCGAAACGTAGGCGAAAGTGGAAAAATTAAATTAAATCTAAAGAGTTTTAATAATAATTTAATTAGCTTAAAATTAGTAAAGTTTAATAGTAGTAGTAGTGTAACAGTTTTCAAAATTATGTAATAAAGTATCAAATAAACAACGCGATAAAATCCATATATAGTAGTTTAACATAAATATAGTAATTTTGCAGATAACCTTGTGTACATGCGTATCCCCAAATGTTGCTACAAAAACAATAGGCACCACTGAACATACAAGTCTTCTTATAATGTTATGTGATAGGCATACATAGATTTTGATTGCATGTTGTTTAATAATAATAATAATAATTATTATTATTTATTTATCAAAAACTTACAGTTTGTATGCTTGTTAGCTATTTTAGGGTATAAGACTTATCAACATTAAATATACTGTCTGGTTATTCCCGTATGCATAAGTCTTAACTTATTTTTGTGGTTAACCACGAGGTGCTCGATTCGATACCCTGGTATAGCGAAGCGTTATCGGACTTTTTTATAAAATGTCATAGTAACAACATGGAGTTTAACAATCTACCTGATAGCGGAATATTGCAAGTTGGAGTACGCCCGGGTCCAACGTCGTGGCTGTCCCTATTCAGAGGCGTTCGGTATTGTGAACCTTTTTCTATTGTAATAGTTGGGGTGGGCAATCCAAGAGTGCGTGGCGGGTTCTTCTATACCCAATATTTTTATTAATTGCAATAAGCTCACTTCTATTACATAAGACCTTATACACTACTAGTCAACATTATAACAATTTTGCTGTATCCATATAATTACCACAGTGGTGCAGCGGTAGTGAATGCGATTCATTATCAGGTCTTAGATACGATTCCCAGGTCTGGCGAAGTAATATTAAGCTTTTCTTTTATTTATATTTTTTTATTAGACAATTTCTGCACTAGCCGTAATTTCTGTGTCGCGGGGGACTTTACAAACATTCAAACACAAACACAAAGAACATCCAGACTCGGAACAACCATTTATCGATCACACATATTTTTGTTCCGTGTAAGATTCGAACCCACAACACTAAGTGGCAGTGGCAGCGGCGAGGCGACCACTTAAACCACTACACCATCCGTGCAGTAATTATATAATTTCTGTTAGATAACTGTTAGTAGCAGCACGATGTCTGAAAATTATCCGTTAATTATAATACTCATCATCAACTTATCCTCCTATTAAGTAAGATTTCTACTATAGCTGTGTAGCTTTAATATAATATAATATAATAATAATAATAATAATATTCTACTACATACACACAACACCGTCTAGCCCAAATTAAGCAGAGCTTGTACTGTGGGTTTTAGACAATGGATAAACATACTTATATACTTTTTTTTTGTAAATACGTACATATTATACATAGAAACACCCAGACCAAGACCAACATCCATGTTCATGCACACAAATGTTTGATTTGTGCGGGAATCGAATCCGCGACCTCAGGCGTGGAAGTCGGTTACACTAACCACTACGCCATCAAGGCCATCAATAGTATAGTATAGTTAAATATATACAACAAATGCAATATTTTTATTATTCTTTTGCACTTACGGATGAGACTGGACCCTGTGACACTAAGAGTGTCGGGGCCAGAGATATATTGTATTTTTCTTTAAGACTGCGTCGAGCGAAATGTACCACAACAGGCGGTCACAGATAAGTGAATAAAATTAACACTTTTTGTGTAATACAAGTATAAAATATAGATTTACCATAACAATGAATGTGTTTATAATTACTCCGTGTAAAAAACTTAAAATAATTAATATTTTCGCCTACAAAATTACGTAAATTTGCACGAAGAATGAAAAAACGTAAGCTCGTGTTACGTCATTTTTAGATTATAACAGTAGAAATCTAACCTATTTTACAGCTTAAATGAAACATAAATAGTTATATTACAATTTGTCCGTGCCAAATATTTAAGTTGTTGCTTGACAATAAAGATACATATTTATCAAAAAAGCACTTCAAATCCTCCATACAATTTTACTATGGCGGCCGCGCGCCGATTTGAATATGCGCCGCACGAGCTCTGTCATTATCTGTCTTACGCTCGGCGCAGTCTTAAGTGTATAAGTATATTTAGGATATATGTATATACGTATTGTACTAATGTTTGAATGAATAAAGAAATTTATTATTTATATATATTTACAAAGCTAATTCGCAGCTAAATTTATAACACTTCTTTCTACACCTTCCGATACATGCAGGCTTATTATGAATATGGAATAGTTTTTCGGCTGATCCTACTCTTATGTAACCGTATTCCATTTAAGACCGACTACGCTTAGTATATAAAATTCAAGGTTCTTGGGACCTAGTGATCTCTGGCGTTATATAATTGATGTATGTAAAGTACATATCACTTGTCCATCCCTTCTCAGTGACTTCATCCAAGATCCAACTGGCGTAATTTTAAGATTGTCTAAGATGTAATAAGAAGACGTTGTACTCTTTGAGTTATTGTTGATAAGAATCTAAAATTATAGCGAAAAAGATTATTCCAGATTCGATGGATTGGCATTCTAGCCCACGAAGGCGTGGCCTAACTACATGGCATTTACAAGTATATTAAGTACTAAATCAAAACGACGCAAGACAAAGACGCATGCACTTCTTTATTTATTTATTCAGAATAACAAACAGCAACACACTGATAATACTAAATTGTATAAACATTTGTATATTTTTGCACAAATGATTTCTATTTCTGATAGTTAGATTAGTATAGGAAACGATGCGGCTGAAATTTTATTGTTAAAATAAAATACAGAAAACATAATGACAGCTGTGCACAGCAACGATCCCTGTTACAAAGGAACTTCCTTGTTGAAACAATAGGTTGCACATTTTCGTCCTTTAATTCGTCCCGTAATTTAAATACAAAACTAAATGATAATAACAGAAAATCCCAATAACACGTACCAGCCCGGCAACCAATCCAAGAACATCACAATCGGTCTCAAAAATTTGTGTACACGTAAGCTTCGAATCTAACGGGGATTTAGAAAATAACAAATGCAAATGTAATTATTGAAGGCCCTTGTACACGACGCTGGAAATGCACAAGGCTGAGGCTTGAGGCTCTTCGTAAGTTTGATGCATCGTGCAAACGACCGAAGACAGTCATACGCGCAAATAACCAGTCTAAGAAACTCGCACATGTAGCTCTCCCAAATAACTTACGCATATGTATAATCCGCGAGGATAGCTTGCGGATGTAACCCACCAAGGCGTCGTTCCGCCGAGTAGCTTACGCAAGTGATCTACGTGAGTAGCTATCACAAGTAGTTCACGTGAGTAGCTAACATTTGTAGCCCTTGCGAGTAGCTTGCCTATGTAACTTTTGCTGGAGCAGCTTGTGCATACAAGCTTGGGTAGCTTGGGTTAACCAAGTACTTACTTGGTAGCTTATTCATGTAACCAGCGTTAGTTATATTTGTTGATCACATTACCCAACATGATCGTCAACCTTATCATGGAAATTAATAAAGGCCCATTTTACAGACAGTCAATTGCAAATGTATCGTCTCGCAATAATTTAAAACCTAAAAAGCTATTGCATCTACAAAATGACATCCAATTTAAATAATTGTACATAAAGCTCGGTTGAAAAAAAGCAAAATCCTTTGTAAACTGTTGTAATGGGCCCAATTTGCACATTCTGTCGTACATATTGGCTTTCGTTTAAAATGTTGCGAGTAATTTGCGATTACAGATCTTAATGTGTTGAAATACAGCGTCATTTTTGTTATAAAGAAACATATTTATGAAATGACGATGTTCTAAATAACTTTTACCATCACCTCTATAAATCTCAAAGATTTAGAGAGTTGTGTACCAGCCACATTTTGCTAGCTACGTTTTTGATCATATGTACTTATTAATAGGTTTTTTAATGTCCCGTAAAAAGGGGTGAGCCTTATTGCCTTCGAGCAAATCTGCGCTGATACTAAGAATTTTGAAACCGAAATCACAATAACACTTTGTCGGACCCGGCAGTCGAACAATTGCACGCAATATAAGCGCTACTATATTATGCCACAGGGTCAACGAGGTACTCAAGAGATATAATAAAACAGAATGGATACTAACATTTTACTGAACATATATTTTAATAAACAGAATTGTAAATTCCTTTTTCATGTGGATTTTGTACAAATTGAATTGTAGTTTCATGTTGTGGGAATAATATTGAAATTATATTTAGTAATTTAGGATTTCGTTCGTCTGATTATGTTATTGTGATATAAGAATTTGTTTTGATATTATTCGAACATTGAATAAGCGAGACAAAGCTGCTTTAGGTATTTGTCTATTACTTTCCGTTTAATAAGCTGTACTCCTACAAAATAATACTAATAATATCCTTCAGGCCAATATCTTACCGAAGATCAGGCAGTATGTTTTAGATTCATCCGTGTATATTTTTACTTCATGTATAATAAGAAACATCAATTTGATAAAAATATATGTATATGTCTCGGACTGTAAGAGACTAGATCCCACGGCACAGGGAATCCTAGTGTGGGGTATCTAATTGACATACCTGTAACCTTTCTTTGAACAATAAATGCTTATTATTATTATAATACCAGAGCTGTTCTTTCCTTTTTCATAAAGTTGGATGTGTTTTTTCGTCGAAGACAAACACAGCTTGGGATCCAGTCATTCAAATAGTCAAACCCAAGGAGAACCAAACCACAGCTAGACTTCATGATACTCTGAGCTCATTCTGCGTAAATAGAAACACCAATGATTAAATTATGTTCGGGTACTTTGAAATAATGACACTGGAACATTGAGACAACTACCATCTTAGTCTCCCCATGACCATGGCTGCTGAAAAGCAACCGAAACGTCGGGGAAAGTGTTAACTTAAATATAAATAGTTTTAATAGTTTGAATAATTTAATTAGCTTAAAAATTAGTAAATTTTAATAGTATCTAGTAGTAGTGTAACAGTTTCAAAATGTTGTAATAAAGTGTAAAATAAATAACGCGATAAAATCCGTATATAGTAGTTTAATTTCAATGAATAACATTCGCGTAGACAGAAGACAATATTATGAAGACAAATGTTTTGGGATGTTTATATGGTGCCTCTATTATTGAAAATTCGTTGGATATTTTCTTCTTTAACCTCTTGTATGCCGGAATACCAGACATAATAGAAAAAGCATTGTGTCTCGCGTAGATCCACGTTCCGGCATACCACAGGTTAAGCGAGCATGAGTTATTGGCTGACTGGTTGAGTGTTATCTTCTTCATTTTGTGTAACTTCTAGTGCTGCTACTGGTTATGTTGGAAGTGCATGGTGGGAAGAGTTGTGCAATACTTTCTGGATACTGTCACATAATCACTTTAGTATTTCAAACAATTTGTTTATTTTTTAAATGTTTCATCGATATTATTGTGTTGTAAACTTCAAAATCAACGAAAGGAACACACGGTGTAAATTCTGCAGATTTCCTAAAGCGTACTGAATTTTGGAACGTAGAAAGAATAAAGAAATACGTAAATAGAAAAAGTTGTAACATTGCCTTTATGGTATTACCTATTGCTTTGATTTTACTTTTACGATAATTTATGTGATAAGTATAAACATTGTTTTATAATATCTGCCAAAGTACGTAGTGGTCTCCAAAACCTCACAACGTGATTTGTTCTGAAAATTTTATTGGAGGTAAAAAGTCAGACGCGTTAAGTGGTACGTTCCTACAATATTCTCGAAAAAATTTGAAAGAAGACAGTTAGCGATTCCGAGGCCCTTGCACGATATACATGATTAATAATACAAAGAAACACAAAACTCTCAAATACCACATTAAATCCGATAAAAATTCAAGAAGGAAAATAATTGAATCAAACAATTTCCATGCATACAAAGCCAGTTTTCATAAATAAATAAATTATTTAACACACGTTTCACTTAAATATAGACACGAAGAAAATGTTACATTTCAATTCTATTCATATTATCAAAACATATAATAACTCGATTGCGTAGTGGTTAGTGTAACCGACTGCCACGCCTGAGGTTGCGGGTTCGATTCCCGCACATGTCAAACATTTGAGTGCATGGACATGGATGTTTGTCTTGGTCTTGGTGTTTCTATGTATAATATGTATGTATTTACAAAAAAGAAAGTATATATGTATTTTTATCCATTGTCCATAGTACAAGCTTTGCTTAGTTTGGGCTAGATGGTGGTGTGTGTATGTGATAGAGTATATTAGAATATTATAATATTTGTACCTATAACATTATTTAATATTCCAGAATAGTTGAGACCTCTAGGCGGCGCTACCGTAATGCACATAGTGAATAGGAGTTGTACTCATATAGTCTGTAGTTACCAGCCTGGCGAACTAATATTACGTATGCGTTTCAGGTTACCCATTCATGCATTCATGAATTGGACGGTGTTTTTTATGTTTATTTCTTACTAGATTTTACCCCCTGCTGCTCTCGTTGATGTAGATAAGATTAAGTAACAGTATTTTTTTTCTAGATAGAAAGTACCCTATGTCCTTATTTGTTCCCCTGGCAACGTATATACAAAGTTTCATGTTGATCGGTCAAGTAGGTAAGTCATGAAAGCGTAACAATCAAATAAACTCACATTACGGTTTATCATCTTTATCCATGGCTGCTGAAAAGCAACCGAAACGTCGGGGAAAGTGTAAAAATAAAATAATATTAAATCTAAATAGCTTTAATAATAATTTAATTAGCTTAAAAATTTTTATAGTTTAATAGTATTAGTAGTAGTGTAACAATTTTCAAAATTATGTAATAAAGTGTTAAATAAACAACGCATTAAAATCCGTATATAGTAGTTTAATTTCAATGAATACCGTTCGCGTAAACAGAAGACAATATTAAAAGAATACAATAAGCATCCACTTACATGAGAATATTAGTAAGGATGATTGCATGCATTGCAAATATTTATAATCTCAAATAAGATTTGAGTTATTCTTAATTCTGATATTTTAAATATAAAATCACCAAAATTCGACTAAATCTTTTTCTATTATACCTACGATAATACTACGACAGCGTTCTGCACCATCGCACTGTAGAGAGTTCATTCGTGCAGAAACAATAGGGGATGATAAAAATATATGGGGCTGTAACATTCAGCCGTCAAATAGCAATGTTATGGGTTCGCTTCCATTATGCTAACATGCCACGGCGTGTTTTTACATACAGACTTGTTTTTGCCTGAAAGGATAAATAGACTTGTAGATAGAACCAACTTTCGCCAGTTTTAAATGAGGCTCCACATAAACTGCTGTCTGCTAGTAAGATAAGATAAGGTAATTTATTTTATTCACTCAAACACATGTGTACATACAATCAATAATCGCATGCTAGATATAAAGTTGAGAAAGTTCGTGACATTTTTGCCATATACAATGGCGTGCAAATATAATTCTGATTAATTAATAATAAAGGATAAACAGTTATATCAACGTCCATACACAGCAATAGTTAATAACATTATATAAATGTGTACATATTAATGAAGTACTTAATAATAATCAGTCTATAAATGATCAATGTATACAATGTCAAGTAATTATAATTATATTAAATCTAATGTAGTATGTAATATCTGAGTTACTGCTGAGAATTGTCTTAAAATAAACTACACTGGACCGCAAAGAAAAAGGGTCGGTTAGAAAATCTTCAATATCTTCTAGACTACGATAAAGTACGATAAGCGATTTCTCAAAATTGTTGACACCATATAGCGACCCGCGCCGTCGTGCACCTTGTTCAGCCTGTTTCTAGTCTTAAAAGATTGGATCCAGTTTCATGGAAACGCTGAGGTACTCGCTGAACTGTAGAAGGAGTCACACCAACAGTTCTCGCTGTATTTCGCTGACTAGGCCCATCTTCAAGCATTGTCAGGATCCTGGTACATTCTTCAGGGGTTAACGACATGATGACTTCAGAATAATAAAATTTACAAGGCAGAGCCACCATATTAATAACTTTTTTATTGTATTTTTTGGTACTAAATTAAAAAACGAGCATTATATTCAGTTTTTAATATAATTATCAAAAATAAATAAAAAGGTTTTATATATTATTTTATGTGACATTAAATATTATTTAATTTAGTCTTTATTTCATAAAGCTAGGTCAGGTACTTTTGAAGATATTGAAGATTTTCTAACCGAACCTTTTTCTTTGCGGTCCAGTGTATCAACAATTTGCAGAAACTGGTAACTCACGATCGTCTGTATGCACAAGTATCATGTCGTTTTATAGTTTGAAATTTAAAAAAGTATACATCCGCTTAGATTCTTATTTTTCGAATGACAACTCCCACTACTTCACTAAGGTCTTGGGGTCCTTAGAAATATTGAAACAGTAGATACACAGAACATGTGTAGGTGCCCTTTGTGTCTGATTGAGAAGTTGTGCATCTGATCCTACTCATTGCTCTGCCAACGAAGTGCCCTCTTCTAACACGCATTAAACTTATCTGGAGGGTCAACGAGAGTACTTATAGTTTGTAATTTAAATATAATCATTGTATCATAATTAATAATAATACTTAATGATAGTACCAGTCCTGTATTAAACTGTCCCACTGCTTGAGACGGGCCTCTTCTCAGTATGAGAAGGATTAGGCCATAGTCCACCAGGCTGGCCCAGTGCGGGTTGGTAGACTTCAAGTATCTTTGAAAACATTATGAAGAACTCTCGGAATGGCGTAGGAAAACATGGTAAGGAAACCTGCAAGATTTCCTTGCGTTGTTTTTATTCACCGTTAAACCGTTTCTCTGCATAGCAGTGCAATGGTATCCAACTAGGCTATCGCGGCTTATATATATATTTATCATAGTTAGAAACAAAGAAATGCTGGCAACAACTTAGAGGTAATACTTACTTATATCCGGACGTCCCATTTTCTAATAGGAAAACCCAATATTACTAGCCAATTTAAGAATTATACCCAGAACCTCACAATTTCGCAAGCGCGTTTTTGCTTGTGTCCTTCGCCTCTGTCTCATTATAAAAACACATCAATCAAACAAGTACCGCCCGTTCCATTGGATACTGAATTTTAATGCAAAAGAAAAAGAAATTGTTCAGAAAACAAACTTCTCACTTAGAATAAATTAATACAACATTATAAAGTTTTCTGAGAAACAGTTTTTGTACTTGATTTAAAATGGAAATTATTTTTTATTTACTAACATAACAGCCTGGTCGGTTAAGTAGCTTGCTTAAGAGTTGAGAAGCTACCTATATTGTTCTTGGGTCAGGCAGTGTTGTACCATGTTTCTGTAAGGAAATTGTCAGTAGCAGCACGCAGTGTGGATCTGTTCCCGGTAGAAAGCGATAATTAAGCGGTTGGTTATTGTCAGGGTACTCAGAACGCGCTAGTATAAACTGGCTTCATCGGAGAAGTATACCATTACAGGCACCGTAAGAGAAGTTAAACATAGTTTGGCCGACAAGCCTCTCGCATTTCTTTCTTTTCATGCTATGTTTAATATCATTTTCCTAGAGAACAACGAGTAAGTGATACTTAGCATTGTAATCGATCATGGGTTATTGTTTTGTTTAAGACATTTCCATTTATTTTACTGTATATGTATCTTCTTTTCTCTTAGCCAATTATTCCCAAATCACTTGGAGTCGGCTTTTCTGATCTAACCGGTTTTGACTGAATATCAGTTTTTACACGGAGCGGCTGCCACCTGACCTCCGCAACCCGAAGGCTAACGATACCCTCAGGCTAGACCAGTGTCGGGATATTAGAGGGTACTGACTTTCCCAATAACGACTGCCATAGATGTTCATGGTAGCCGGGACCAACGGCTTAACGTGCTCTCCGAGGCATAGCGAGCAGGCGATAATTGTCAATCACATAATTTCGAAAAGTCATATAACTTCCGAAAGTCAGTGGTGTGCGACGTGGGTTCGAACCCGAGACCCTCTGTATTGCAGTCTGTTGGTCTCCCCACTGAGCTATTGCTGTTAATGTATATGTATATATTTATATAAATAGACAAAAACAGTTTAGTACCATGTTCTCCTCTGTTTGGGAACCGATGTTCTTTTTTGTTCTGTAGCTATTGACGAGGTTTACGTTTTGTAAAAAATTGGGCAGTCAGTTTATATTTTAAAATTGTGAGTAAGTAAATTCATGTATATTTTATCGTAGTTCATTTAAATGACTAAGATACTTGATTATATTAAAGAACTTTCGACGGCTATTAAATATTAGCCTTCAAATTTGCCACGCGGCGGCAGCGCGGCTGAAGCGCTACTACCGCGCAGCCGTCACTAGTCTGGCGCTGCAGTCGCGCGTTTATACTGTTTTACAAAACAGCGCTGCCACCGCGCAGTACTTTGCTGCAAATTTGAAGGCGTCCTTAACGTTGTCAGTATTCCCGGGTACACTTTCTGTTTATCAGATACAATTTTATTTGCGTGCCTCATTTGTATAGCGGCAGGGAATGCGAGCTGTGCTTCTCGACTTTCGGCCAAAGTGTTTTTGTCCTTTTCTGTCAATAAATTCTCAATGACAGTACTGATTACGCTATAAATCAATGTTATGCTGATAGAGCATTCAGCGATTCGAGCATTCACCGTTTTTAAATTGTCGAACAGAACAACGAACAGAGTCAAGCATGGAGCCAAACATCGCTACAAACATTTTCACGATCATTCTAGCGAACGCTCTTGTCAATGTTCGCTAAACAAATATTCTTCACGAAGATAGCGCACTTACTCATGCTCGACAAAAAGCTCAACGCAAAGGGAACTGTCCACTTTGTATGGGGTTTTGGCTTGGCATGGACAGTCACTGAGAATAATAATTATATATTAATTTAGAAGCATTTACCAGTAGGAATTAGAAAAATAACAAAGTTTTGTGTTCAGGTGTCCCTAATTCATTTGTTGTGGTGGTTTATATAAAGGTATTTGTAATAAAAATTATTGTTTTTATATTATATTTTTTCATTATTCCTATTCATATGTTACTAAAATGTTATCTAGAAACTGGGCTGGTGGATTTAAATTGTTTTGATATCTTGCCCAACTCAAAAACCAAATAATTGTTATTATATGGGCGCAGCAACCTCCTGCCCGTCGACGACGAATTATTTTTATGTATGAGTTCTGTTCACGCTAAGCCAATAATGGACAGTTCCCTTTAATGTCCTTTCGCTAGAACGCACGCAAGATTGCTCGCTATAACACTCCCGTTTGTTTTTCTGTAATGTAACATTCGCTAGAATGCTCATTACAATGTATATGCTCAAGTCTATCAGCACCTTTGAGCTCGCTCCCTTTTACGTGGAAATGTTTTTATGATAAATCTCCGCCTACCCCTTCAGCGTTGTAGTCGTTAAACTGTGTATGTATGTATATGCTTATAATATAAAAGTTGTCTTTGTTCACAGGTCATCGGTTCCAGATCACGCAGAATGTTTTCCTTATGCAGACGATACAAAGATGAAATCGGTGAGTAAACATAATCTATGTTTCTTGTCTTTCACGTACTGCAGAAATGTTGTATTTTATTACTAAAATGTCATATCGTTTTACAGTATTTGACAATTTTGTACTTAAATATAATGATATTCCACGCATAGTTGGGAAATTAATAGACGTGGCGAATTTCTCATGGCAGATAAAATTCAAAACTAAGTATAAAGTATAGAGTAAAATACTACGAGGACGGATTTTGAAGATAATTAAAGTGTTTCATATCATAGGTTTATTAAAAAAGCTATTAATATCAGGAAACTGGATTATCTTTGATATCGAACAAACTTACATTAACTTTGATGGAGACCAATTTGTAATGTAACATGGCGGAACCGGAAACCGGCTAAGCCGACAAGCATCTTTCTAGAATAAGAAACAGCATAATTTACATACCATATAATTTTTTATAAGAGATAGCATAATAATGAAAATTAGTAGGAAAACAGAATGCTTTCTATGTATATCTTCGGAATACTAACGGAGTTCGACTATTTAGAGGGTTCTAAACTAAATACAAAAAAACAATTGCTTGTGAATTTTTGTCTACCTGTAGCGGCATCCAAAAACCACTGAATAAATTTTAATGGGGCTACTAGTTGAAGATAGAATTTAAACTCAAAGCTGAGTTTAAATTCTATCTACGTTTCATTAAATTTATTTTAGTATAACAGTAAATAATTATTATGCATAATGTGAAGCACGCGTATGATATCGTGGAAGAACCGCGATCGTGGTCGGAGGCAAATGCTTGTACAGTCAGCGATGTTAGTCCCTATGCAATGACAAGCTTTAAATAATTCTAACATTCGTAGTAAAATTATTTATTCATAACTAGCCGATAACCGCGACTTCAAATGCGTGAAATTTTTATTTCTGGAATTTATTTTAATTTAACGTGGAACCTGCTTTTTCTTAAAATAAAAGTAGCCTTAGTTACTCCTTATAACATCTGCTATCTGCCAGTAAAAGGCCCACATAAATCGGTCAAGCCATTTCAGAGATTAGCCGGAACAAACAGACCGACAAAAACTTTACAAATAGATTTTTTGATATAATTATCGTATATTCTTTCATATGCATTTAGTAAAAAGCTGTTGACATTTTGACATTGCGAACAGACACTTCAATTTTATTTATTTGTATAGATTTTAAAGCAATAACAGTAAGAGGATTGTTAATTACGTTACGTTAATTTAACGACATTCTATAAATGGTTTTAGAAATGAATTCATTGTTCAGCTACATGATACGCTGTCTGTACTACTTATATATTGTATTTGTCTGTTACACGTTCCAACCAACTCGTGGCATGTTACGGCGTATTATAAACGGGAATTCACCACTGATATTTTCCGATAACAACACAGACTTATTTTGACAAAAGTATCTAGAATAGATCCGTAACTCAACTTTAGCGCACATATTTTTCTTAGTTTCGTACGAACATAGACTTACGTCTACTTATCCTTGGCCTCCTTGGACCTAAAATTTTTGAGAGGTGTCGTGCTTGCCTCCCATTTTTTTTTTTGGTCATCTTCTATTTCTTTTCCACCTTCTTTAGGGTTGGCAACGCACTAGTTAGTGTATATTCAAGTTATTGCAAGCGAACATAGGTTACGGTAACCGCTTATCATTATCAGACGTGTCGTATAGTCCATCATCCTAACTTCCTAACTAATATTATCAACCCGAATGTGAGTTTGTTTGTTTGTTACGCTTTTACGCCCTAACTACTTGACCAATCATCATGAAATTTCGCATACACGTTGTCAGGGGTACACAAAACAAGACCAAAAGATAGTTGTTTTATAAAAACTAGCGGTCGCCTAGTGGTCAAAATTCGACCATAATTGATTTAAATTTTAAGTTTGATCGTTATTAAGGTTATTAAGGTTTCGCCAAGACTATATAGGTTAATTTATCTTTTTAAATAAGTTATTATTTACTTAACTATACTCTTTCAGCTAGAAATAGCTTGCTACTTTGTTTTCTTTGTTTCTTTATTACATATAAATAAAGTATATGTAACCATAGTTACAAAGAATTGTACGACGTCAGACGAACAATGCCGAAATACTACGAACGCGATTCGACTGCGTGCGTCAAATGCATGGTTGTGTGCGTGTATTGTTTTTCATTAATTTAATGTATTTGCAATGCATGTTTTATAAAAATATTAGGATTCGCCACTCCTTCTCTATATAAACTTTAACTGTGCCAAATTTCCTACTACTCCGTCCGCGCAATTTTCGTAAAAAGTGATACAAAGTTTTTGCTTCACGTATTAATATATAGATAACCGGTGTTTTATACTCCACCATTTCTAAATAAAAAGTATTGGTGCTTAATCTCTTGGCCAACGTTCAAAAGCTGAGGCCCAGATACAACTGACTGTTTTTAACATTGTGTCTCGTTCCTGGCTAATTGATGAGTTAATGTATTGAGTGGCAGTGGCCCGCCGTCGGCTTGATACAATAGGTATTCAATTATGTCTGGCGTTCCAATAATTGACAGGTTAATTAAATATTATCTCAGTATCAACACATAATGGCAGCGATAACCTAGGGGGAGACCGTAGGACGCCTACCTGTACCTCTCGATTTCTCGAATTTATGTGCGCACTAGGTTTTGTCCGCGGCTTTGCTCGCGTAAATGTAGTTTATGTAGTACTAGTTTTTCCCACAGTTTCACCCGCGTAAGTCCAGTTCCCGTGGGAATATCGGGATAAAAAGAAGCTTATGTGTGAATCCAGGTCTCTAGCTATCTACATACCAATTTCATCGCAATCGGTCCAGTGGTTTTTGCGTGAAAGAGTAACAAACATCCATACAAACTTTCGCGTTTATAATATTAGTAAGGATGTTTTTATTTCTGGATGAAAAGTACTCTATGTTCTTTTTTGTACCCCTGACAACGTGTATACGAAATTTCATGATTTTCGGTCGAGTAGTTAAGCGTTACAAACAAGCAAGCAAGCAAACTCACATTAGCGTTTATAATATTAGTTAGGATAAATAGTTCATTCGCGAGCGATAATGAACTATTTATAAAAACTAGATATCTGAAACCATAATGTTCTCGCAGATATGTATGTATGTCAAGTTTGCCGATCTGTACTGAGCTAGCATTGTGTCCTATGGCTCTATCCTTCTCACACTGAGAAGAGGCCTACGCCTAGCCGTGGGCAGTTTATATACATGACTGATATTATTATTGAAGACATGACACAGACTCACTTCACGGTCACTGAAGCTCTTTATATCAATAAATTCGTCAACTTAAACTTTATTATCACTAAAGTTATTGGATTAGTTGCGAAATTCGCTCTGACAGTCACTTAATGTACTGTCGTACACTACGTAAAGTAATTACATCAACGTATGATTAAATTTATTGAGAGGTTAGCGGAGGGTAAAGTTGGGAGGTCCTCTGCATTCTAATGGCTTTGAGGCAAATAGGTAAGTGGGAAAAATGCCTCGTAGGTACCCTTTAGAGGCTATGATAAGGGTATTTTATCTACGTAAGCATGTACGTTATGCCTTGCGGCTAATAAATCTAGCGCTAGTTTTGAGGCGCCATATATTTTTTCGGGTATCTCACATTTTTCGGTTGGAAATTGCTTATGTGGCTTTTTATGTATATTTCTGTGGATTGAATTTTATTTTGAAGTTACTTTATTTGTATCTACTATTATTCAAAGCCAAAGTCAAAATACAAAAATCATTTATTTATTTAGGTCACAAAGTAACACTTATAAACGTCAAAGAGTTTAGTGAGTTTAATTACAAGGTAGCTGCAAAATCCATTAAAAGACACTTTAAGTGGGTCTTCCAGTAATTCTTTTCGTTTTTCATATCTACTAAATATAAATATTATAAAAGAAAACCATTACTTTAAGACCCAAGAATCGAATCTACGACCTCGCGATTTAGTTCGCGCAAACTTATACTTCGAAACAGGTAGTAAGCTAAACGTTAAAGTAATTGATACATATCGAATCTATTTCGAGATACCTTACTTAGCAGTCAACCCCAATACTCCCTGTAAAATATTTCAAGAGAAATACCTATCGTGTATTCAATTCATGTAAAGAGTAGGTTTATTCAAAATATCTACGTTTGTATATAAACAGAGTCTGTTCTCGTTCGACATGACAGGTGGCAAGCCCCTTATCGAGACCACTGCCTCTGCGTAACAATCGGAACATGTGCCTATAGGGATTCTATTTGTCACAGCTAGGGGAACGTCGGGAGTAAATATGCTAAGGTTATTTAATATATGACTTCACGAACTGCGTCAGTGGTTCAGCGGTAGTGTATGACTTCTGTATATGAGGTTGGATTCTGGGTAAAATGTTGTTGGTTTTTCTGTAACGAAATTATCAGTGTGCTGCTATGGTCTGAGAAGGTGCTCGATGGACGGCATAATGCTCAGCCGTGGGACCTAAAATCATACTTGGTAAAATGTGGGTGTGATACGAGTTATAGAGATTTGACTGTGTAAGCCAAGCAGCTAAGTTTTAACTAGCGTGTAACAATGTGGTGCGGTCATATCAGAATACAGTCAATACAGTCATGTTTTTATCAGATAGACTAGCTGTAAAATAAAACATTTCTTTCTTTCTTTCTTTCTAACCCGCAATAATTTTATTTAGCTACATAGAAATAATATAATAACGACTGGATGTCCAAATAAATAAATAGGTAGAAAATGTCAGACTAGCGGGTAGCAACCCGCGACGCGCGTGGAAATTAACAAAAGTAATCTGAAATAAGAGTATGTATTCTAAGTTACTCCTTACATATAACATTAGCTATCTAGTGGCAGTAAAAGTCCCGTCAAAATCTGCCCAACCGTTTTAGATATAAGTCGGAACAAACATAAAAATAAAAATATAAAAAATGATTTTTTTTATATAAGATCCGTATATATTTTCATATGCATTTAGTAAATAGCTGTTATTTTGGCATTACAAACAGACAGTTCAGTTTTATTTATTTGTATAGACGTTATGTTGGCATTGTGTATCAGATGACAACTTAACGTCGGAATAACCATATTTCCTTTCCCTTTTTCTTTTAGAGTTCGAAAAATCTCTGTCTGTCAGTCCGTCTGTCTGTTATACAACTTTCAACTCAAGAACCGTAAGAGCTAGAGACTCGCGGTCAACGCCATTCAACTTAGCATAGTCGATATAATTCGGAAATGGCTATGACCTTTGACCTCTGACCTCAAGGTCACGTGTTATCACGTGACCTTTACATAGCAGTTAAACCATTTTTTCAAACTTTAAGATTTACGGCAATTTATTGCCGATTCTCACTTGTTTCAAACGATACCTGCACTAGGAAGAATTCCTGTGTCGGGACTTTACAACAATTAAATAACGGACGTGGCGAGGCGGTTATTTAAATAACTAAGCCATCCGTGCAATTAAGTATTTAAGAGACAGCAAAGTATTAACTAACTAACTACTAACTACTAACGGTTATCAAACGTAGTACGACATCTATGATTTTAATATTTGGAAATGTGGTCCATATGATGTAATTTGCGGGAAATGTTATAATAATAATAATGTCCTCCACACCGCATTTCGGTCACGGCGCCCAATCTTAACTAAGACCGGCGCAGGAGATATTATAGTGCACAAGTGTGTGCGCAAACGCAAGTGTTCTCTCTGTTCCCTAACTCTCATGATCCGATGGGACGGTAATCCGACATGATCGGAGAGGAATCAGGCGCAGGACCGACGGCTTTACGTGCTCTCCTAGGCACGAGGCTGTCTAACACCGCCAACTTCCTAACTCCGGGCTACTATTGAGATTTCTTAACAGAAAAACGCAATAACTTTTTGTTGGCCCGACCCGGATTCGAATCCGAGACCTCATGCACAGCAGTCGCATTTAATACCGCTGCTCCACGGAAGCAGGGAAATTTATGAGTAAATAAACTGATATAAAGTTTTATATAACTTGTGTAGACTTTATATATGTTTGTGCAATACTTAGACATCATAGACAGAAAGCGCCTATCGTTTGAACAATTTAGCGAGTGATACATAATGCATGCTTCATTCACAAAGCGGAGTGGCCATTTCTTTTTAGATAGCGGTTTGTAATATAATTTTACTGATGCCTTGATCCTTTCCTGACTGTTATGGTCGTCGTCTTTTGTGATGGTCCTATGGTGCAGTATGTTTGTATAAATATTTGAATATTCTTATCAAACATTTTGGTACTTTGTGAGCTGTTTATAGACTGTTGGTGTGTGGTTAACAGTTTTTGAATTGGTGATGAAATATTATTGAAGTCTATTATTGGGAATGAGTAGATTTCTTGGCGATGAGCCACAGTACTATCGCATTACAGACTTAAATAATAGAATAGTTTGAATATATATGTAGTTCATTGTTCTTCATCTTATTTGGTAAACACAATCCTTATGTTAGTAGTATAGTTATCTCTAGTTTAATGTTATTTAAGATGTTTTTATCGTTAAATGATTTGGAAAAGAGATATTTTCAGAAAACTGCTATCAGGCGCCATTTTTCCAATATCGCGGCGCGAGCGGCAAAGGTACGAGGTGGCAAAGTTGAAATTCGGAAACAGCACATCGAAATCTATTGAACTAACAATTTTCAAAACTCTCGGGAAAATTTCCAGGTAAAACTACCAAATGACTGTAATATAACTGCTTTCAGACTATCGTCGGTACGTTCTTTAATAAACAGAGAAGACAAACAGACTGATGGGTCTCTATGTATTATTTCTAACTAGTACCTACATACGCCATATTTCTTTGCCAAATAAGACGAGTAAGTAAAATTTACTATTGATACATTTATAGGTACAGTATATTTTAAAAAAATATATTTAGACTTACTTTAATGAATACATTTTACCCGTATTATCATAGTTAGATGAACGTATCTGTCATATGTTAGTTCCGCAAGAAGCCACCGAGTAATTATTCTTGTTACCAATAGTTGCTGTGACTAGCATCGGCTTTAAGGTCACTGAATCTATACTAACGTTGTTAAGAGAAAAGTTGGTGAGTTTGGATGTAAGGGGTAATCTCCGGTACTACTTATCCGATTTTGATAATTATTTTCACAAATAGAAAGGTACATTATCCCTGAGTATTATAGGCTACTTTTTATTTGAATAATATTTTTCAATAATAATTTACAATAGATGTAATTGAAGTCGGTAAATAAACATAAAATATAATTACATCCAAACTCACAAACTTATAACACCAATAACTTATAACTTATAATATTAGTAAAGATTTAGGCGTTGCTTAGTTGTAATCCACAGCAATACACCACGCATCCTCAGATTGTCATTCCAACTATTGCAATAGAAAGAGGCGTGCAAAGCATCTTCAGCACAGCTTAGAAACTGGAATGTCTCGTGCAGCGAGCAAACACGTGTCGAAGAATATTTTGTGTTCAAAACGGAATACTGCAAGTTGGTGTACGCTTAGATCTTATAAGCCGTTGTCAACCTGCAGAGGAATTTGGTACTGATTTGCATAATATTGTCTTCTGTCTTCCCGTGACCATGGCTGCTGAAAAGCAACCGAAACGTCTGGGAAGAGTAAAATTCAATCTAAATAGTTTTAATAATAACTTAATTAGCTTAAAAATTTGTAAAGTTTAATAGTAGTACTAAACAGTTTTTAAAATTATGTAATAAAGTGTCAAACTAACAACGCGATAAAATCCGTATATGGTAGTATAATTTCAATGAATATGGTACTGTCAAACTTTTCCTATACCAATTTCTCCATTTCGATGTCCCATGGTAAACACAATACATAATCTATTCATCATGTATGTAACATATGTGATAAATAGATGAGGTTCATCGGAAAGGAGACCTGTTAAATAGGATTATTAATTTTTTTACTACACATCTTCTATGACAGGTAAAAGAAAATGGTCGAACGAAAATAGATACTGCCCATACTTGACTGTTTTTCATTGCTAATGCAATATTAAAATTTTATTTTTAGAACCCTTATATGCCTGTGTCTCAAACGTTTAATAGATAAATTATTATATATTAAATAATATATTAATTTATATATTATTTAAATTTAACTCTATATTATGCTTTTATTAGTACTATAGTCTGTCTACAAGGTTCATTGTCCCTTGAAGAGCACAGCTGCATACCCAATGTGTTCATGTTGATTTATGTGAAGAAAAACTTGTTTGCGTGAAACAATTTTATGTTGGCTGTTTGGAGATGTTCACATATTTCATGAAACATAATGAGAGGGTTTATTGAGTACTTCGTTTTATAAATTGCATTTGTTTTGATCGTAAAAATTGCATGAATATTGTAGTGGTTATTTGATCTAACCTCTCTTCACTGCACTGCATTACTAAACCGCTTGGATCTTTTACACGTCATACGGTAAACGGTGCGTTAATGTGCTGATAGACTTAAGCATTTTATCCATTGTCTAGTACCCATAATACAAGCTCTACTTAGTTTGGGCTAGATGGTGTTGTGTGTATGTGATAGAATATTATATTATATTATATTCACTTGCAACAGAACATCGAGCCCTCGCTGTTTTTAAATTGTCGAACAGAACAACGAACAGAGCCAAATATAGAGCCAGTATCGCTACGAACATTTACACGTTCATTATAGCGAAAGTTGGCTCTAGTTCATGCTCATCAAAATTTTTTTTCTTCCGATAGAGGTAAGATGACGGATGATATAACAAAATGGTTCGGCTCCGCAAAAAGCTCAAAGCAAACTTACGATACGATAAAATGCTCGGTAAAACGCTCGCTAGAATGCTCGCTAAAACGCTCCCGTTTATTTTTCTGTATGTTTGAATGCTCATTACAAGTGAATGCTCAAGTCTACCAGCTCTATAAGACGCATACAGCGTCTGCGTCGCTCATGATGACACGCGTATGATGCTGCAATTGACGTCCATATCCGTATTTAACGCAAAAACCAAAGTGTCGCTTTATATGTATGTATCGTTATCCGTTTATCACACCGTATGACTCATAGAGAACCGAGTGCAGCCATACTTATGTGGTGGTCTCCCCGTGACCATGGCTGCTGAAAAGCAACCGAAACGTCGGGGAAAGTGTAAAAATAAATTAAATCTAAATAGTTTAATAATAATTTAATTAGCTTAAAAATTAGTAAAGTTTAATAGTAGTAGAAGTGTAACAATTTTCAAAATTTTGTAATAAAGTGTCAAATAAACAACGCGATAAAATCCGTATATAGCAGTTTAATTTCAATGAATAATATTCGCGTAAATAGAAGACAATATTATCCTTATAATAAAATTATTGAAAAAAGCAAAACATAGTAACATGGTTGTGGTCGATAAAGATTATATCTTTAAAGATTTCTTTAGTGCCATTATACAGGGAGAAAGCTGACGACGAATACGTTTGTATGAACAAAACTTTTGCTTTGCCTTTTGATTGAAACTAGGTATTTTTTGTTTCCAAACTAATTATTAAACTTTGGCATACAATTAATTGAAATGTCGTTCACTCAATGTTGTATGCACAACTCACACCGACTCGTGCTTGTTTACAACTGAAAGGGTAGATAGAGGTTCTCATACATTATATAGGACTTAAAAACATAATTGATTAAATGTGGGTATAATGTATAATACCTACTTACCTACATTTCACAGGTATAATTTATATATCTACACTACATTTTGCTCGCAGCTTCGCTCGCTTAAATGTAGGTTAGGTTTGTTACAGTACTCTTCTGGATGAAAGGTACCTACTCTATGTTCTCTTCTGTACCACCGACAACGTGTGTCCAAGATTTCATTTTGATCGTTTGAATATTTAAGGCGTAAAAGCGTAACATACAAAGAAACTCACATTCGCATTTATAATATTAGTAACGATGTTTTTAGGACTCCCATAATGTAACCTAAACATTAACCATAGTTGCCTTTAATGATACTATTGAAACCTTGATGTCTATATAGTAACACTCTACGACATTAGAAGAGATAAAACATTCCATTACCATTTTAGAATAAGCGTAACCTATCATACGATAGCTGAAATACGTAATACCAGGCATAAACAATAATATATTGTCTGGTCGCCGGTGTACCACTTCGACAAAAAGTACATGATTTTGGTATTCAAAACTAGATAACGTAAATTTTTTTTTTAACTCCTGCCCTTGCATTTCGAGTAATTCCTGTGTTGCAGGGGACTTAAAACATTCAAATAACGGACACAAAGAACGGGTGTTCTTTGTGTCCGTTGATGGAATGTTTTAAGTCCCCTGCGTCCTGAGTCCCCTTAAAAGAAAGAAAGACACTAACCACAGGTCTTATGGGTGGTTACCCACAAGACCTGTGGTTAATTTCTTTCTTTCTTTAAAGAGTCAACTGCCTCACCCTGTGTTTGACTGTGGGCTGTGGTGGACCTTACAAATATTTTAACGACGGACACAAAGAACACCCAGACTCGAAACAACCATTTGCGGATCACACAAATTTTTGTCTCGTATAGGGATCAAACGTACATCCCGGCGCGGCGGCAGTGGCGAGGCGACAACTTAATCCACACGCCATCCGGGCAGTCAAGACGTCATTTGTTTTTGGATAAAAATGTTCCTAATGCACTCTCTAGGAACTTGAAAATCTCTTTGTTTACTGGATAATCGCATGGCGCTATCATAATACGCCTTACCCAGTCCGGATTTAAACATGAAGCAATATACTTATCGAAGATGCCTCTCAAATAAAATCACGGTATTACAAAGGCCAACTCAATCTAACTGCTCGTATAACAAACAGCTAATCAAAAGCACTTCAATGGTTTCATAACAACAGAAACCTCAAATATTTGAAGGATCTCAAATTCGTCAAGGCTTTCTTCATTGAACGCGGAATTCGAGGACCGAAAAAGGCATTAGAAGGTTTTTATTTGATGCCTTATTGCGTATTAAGGCTAATAAGTACTTCGAAGTTTTTCATTCCAATTTAATTTAGACTTTGTAAACTGCGCGGATGCAGAGTTTAAATGGTTACCTCGCTAATATCACTGCGCTGACTGTTGTGGGTTTGATCCCCACATGGCACAAAAATTTGTGTGATTTACAAATAGTGTTCCGAGTCTCGGTATTATTTTTTCCGTTGTTTGAATGTTAGTGAAGTCCCCATACAGGAATTATTCCTAATGGAGTCGTTGTCTTATATATAAGAAAAGAAAAGCGTTAAAGTATAAGCATTAGACTATGTATATATATATGTATGTATATGCTCCAATCGAACTCTAGGTGTTCTTCGTGTCCGTAGTGTAGATAGATTGTTTGAAAAATTCCTCTAGATACCGAATTTATTCACAGAGCGGTAGGTTTCGTATTTGATCTTTTCAGTGATATGTATGTATGTATGTATCCTATGTGGGAGCCAGTCAGTGCAGACCGGCGACACTTCGAACCAATGGGATCTTTTGTGTCGACACTCTCCCAATAACGACTGCCATAGATGTTCATGGCAGCCGGGACCGACGGCTTAACGTGCTCTCCGAGGCACGGAGCAGGCGATAATTGTCAATCAATAAGCACATAATTTCGAAAAGTCATATAACTTCCAAAAGTCAGAGGTGCGCGATGTGGGTTTGAACCCGAGACCCTCTGCATTGCAGTCTGTTGGTGTCCCCACTGAGTTATCACTGCTCAGTGATATAATTAATCTTTGTATAATTCAAGGTGTCTATCCAAAAGCAAGAAGATATCAACTATAGAGCCAATACACAAAGAAATCTATAAAAATATAATGCGTAGCTATATTTAGGCCAAATGCACTTATATCAATATTCTCGAAAAGTACATACATTGGAATTGTATCAGTATTTAAAAGCTCATAACAGGATTTGTAACCAACAAAAAGGGTTCAGAAAAATAAATAAATAAATATTGTAATATAAGATTTCCTTCACAATACAATTATAAATATAGATGAGAGAAATCTGGTCTGTGCGGTATTAAAAAATATTATAAAAAAAGTCCCTCGCCGCGTCTGTCTGTTAGAAATTAACTCAAAAAATACTAAACAGATTTTCATGTGGTTTTCACTAATAGACAGAGTGATTCATGAAGAAAATTCAGGTGTATAATTTGTTAAGGTTTTGTGCTAGGTACCCGTGCGAAGCCGCGGTGGATCCTTAGTTATATATAAACTAAAAAAAGGATTAGGCGGTTTTTATTTGACGCCTTATTGCGTCATAAGGCTGGTACTTCTTAGTTTTTCATTCCACTTCCAATTTGTATGAATAAATTGAAAGGGAAGGGTGACCGTCAAGCGCCTGTAATCTTTCGTAGGGCATCAAGGGTTAGGTACTTGTACAGTCAGCAATATAAGTCGATACACAGAGCGAAATTTCAATATTCAAAATTACGATGAATATTAGTTTTTTTATAGAAGAAATAGTAAAAAGATAGTGCCCAATTTAAAAAAAGTTAAACTTTGCACTAAATAATAAAATAATAAAAAATAAAATTTATTTCCTAGAATAAGTACACAGTTTAAAAAAAGACATCAAAGTTAATACGATATAAGGTGAAGACAATAATTGTTCAAAACAATAAAGTCTGGGTCGCGGGGAATTTACAAATATTCAAATAACAGACACAAAGAACAACCATTTGTAGACTTCACTACACGGATGGCGCAGTGGTTTAAGTGGTCGCCTCGCCGCTGCCACTGCGCCGAGTGTTGTGGGTTCGAATTCCATACGGGACAAAAAATTGTGGGATCCACAAATAGTTGTTCCAAGTCTGGATGGTCTTTGTGTCAATTGTTTGAACGTTTGTAAATTCTCCCGCGATATATGAATTGTTCCTAGGGCGGGAAATGTCTTAAAAAATACTTCACAAAATATTTAATGTCCACCTAACTTATGTTGCTGACTGTACTGTGGTCTGTCCACAGATAATAAACGTTAGCATAATATAGTAGAGTTTATTCGTCGCGGATTTGCGAGGTATTTTATTCTATGAAAAGAACTTGATTTCACTTTTTAGTCAAGGTGCTTATGAAAGATTTTGTGGTGAAATAGATTGTGCTTTTCTATCCACCATTATCTTGTCCACTGCTGGCATTTAGGAATCGGTTTCATGATAAAATAGATTAAGCAGCGTTAACTTTGTGGGAGACCATTAGACTGCTACGCAGAGGTCTCGAGTTCGATACCAGGGCGCGCATGTCTGACTTTTCAAAGTTATGTGCGTATTAAATATTTAATATTGGGTATGGCAAAAGAAGCATGAGAGCAGAATAAATGCTGTAGAAATGAGAGCGTTGAGAAATATATGTGGTGTGGGTCTAAAAGATAGAATAAGGAATAGTGTGATTAGAGAGAGATACGGCATGAAAGTGGATATAGTGACAAGAATAGAAAAGGGTATGTTAAGCTGGTTTGGGCATGTAGAAAGAATGGACGAGGAAAGACTGACTAAGAAAGTTTATAAGGCTAGTGTGAATGGAACAGTCGCAAGAGGAAGACCTAGGCGAACGTTTCTTGATCAGATCGGAGGCGTTCTGGACAAAGGCCAGGTTAAGAACACCTTGAACCGACGGGCTTGTATGAGGAATGTGATGAAAGTGAATGAAGTCAGAGAAGTGTGTCAGGATCGTAACAAATGGAAATCCGTAGTCTCTGCCTGCCCCTCTGGGAAACAGGCGTGAATCTATGTATGTATGTATGTAAATATTAAATATCGCTCGCTTTAACGGTGAAGGAAAACATCGTGAGGAAACCTGCATGTCTAACAGTTTATTTATTATATATATTATTTATAAATTATAATTATTATTATTTATATATTATTTATTTTAAGGGAAAACAAACAGTTACACGATCATTTTACAACTACTATTAAGAATAAGTTTTATAAATGTGTAGCTCACAGCGTTATCCACGTTTTATGTATAATATAAATTAACTACAGCACTGCACCTCTGACTTTCGGAAGTTATATGACTTTTCGAAATTATGTGCGTATTGATTGACAATTATCGCCTGCTCCGTGCCTCGGAGAGCACGTTAAGCCGTTGGTCCCGGCTGCCGTGAACATCTATGGCAGTCGTTATTGGGAAAGTCAGTACCCTCTAATATCCAGACACTGGTCTAGCCTTAGGGTATCGTTAGCCTTCGGGTTGCGGAGGTCAGGTGGCAGCCGCTCTGTGTAAAAACTGATATACAGTCAAATCCGGTTAGACCAGAAAAGCCGACCCCAAGTGACATGGGAATAATAAAGGCTAAGAGAGAAGAAAGATAAATTAACTACTTAATCTTGAGTGATCCGAGTTTTATGAACATGCTTAAAAAAAACACGCGGGGCAGTCTTTGGGGAATGCCGATAGAAGTGAAAACTAAGTAACTTGTGAATTGTATCGTCGAGCTACTAGATTATTATTTTTGAATTTGGAATGCGTTCGGTGACGATGACGCGAGTTCCATGATTTTTGTTCACCCAAAAAGTGCTCAACGCGCCTAAAGAAGTTTTCATTTCAAAAAAGGAATTGAAAATACAATAATACAATAAGTGAGGAAAACATAAAAAAAATAAAAAGCACAAATGAGTATGGATATCTAATATCTATGTGATTTTACTGATTTTTTTCTCTAATCAGAGCACCTCTAAATCTAGTATCAGATAATGTAAATATGTCTAAAACTGTTCTACATAATGTTCTCTAAGATATGTGAAGTCTGCCAATCCGCACTGGGGCAGTGTGGTGGTCGCCAGACCATAGCTGGCCTAACCCTTCTCACACTGAGAAGAGGCCCGTGGCCCGTAGTGGGACAGTTTAATACAAGGTTAATATTATTTTTAGAGTAGTAGAGCCTCGCTAATTTTAGCATGAATGGACCGGTTCGCCCGGGGAAGGACTACCTTCTCACAGAACATCGACGTGAAATACCAGTATTCCTACTGTTGTATTTCGTTCGGTGAGTGAGAGTACCGGAGGTCCAATCACCCTCCTTTCCTCGTCCTTTCCTAAAGGGTCGGCAACGCGTAAGTGATGCCTCTGGTGTTGCAGGCGTCCATAGGCTACGGTGACCACTTACCATCAGGTTGGCCGTACGCTTGTTTGCCACCTCAATTGTATAAAAAACAAAAATATTACCATAGGCTTGCTCCCTATTCAGTGAAACGTAAAACCACAACTGACGAAAGTGAGTGAAATACACTCAGTCTTATGGTGTAGTGGTTAGTGTAACCGACTGCCACGCCTAAGGTCGCGGGATAGATTCCCGCACAAGTCAAACATTTGTGTTCATGAACATGGATGTTTGACTTGGTCTGGGTGTTTCTATGTATAATATGTATGTATTTACAAAAAAAAAGTATATGGGTATGTTTATCCATTGTCTAGTACCCATAGTACAAGCTCTGCTTAGTTTGGGCTAGATGGTGTGGTGTGTTTGTGGTAGAATATTATTATTATTTAATTTTCTTAATTTTCTTGGGTAGCCGGTAAGATCCTGATGGCACGGGCCAAGTGTACATCGGGCTAGTTTAAGTATGAGCTTGTGAGTGTTCGCGATGTGGCTGTGTGTGTGGTAATGATTGTGTGTTATCCGAATCGGATTGTAAGAATTTTCTTACCAATCGGCACGTATTTAATGTTGCTGCCTTTTGCAGAAGATAATAGGTATTTGGTGATAAGTTTAAAGTTTTAAGGCATTGGTGTAGCTGCTTTGTTATGACTCCTGTTGTAGAAAGAATTATAGGGATAATTATTACTTTCTACTAGGAATAAGGTTTCTCGCAAATTCTGTAAATGCCATAATCGAGTTATTTCATCTTTTATTTCCATATATTTACAAAAAACTTCTACTATTGTAATCTGTAAGTTGAATGGGTTTGGTACGGCGATGTCAATAAGGTATCCTGTCTTGGTGGATTTATTAATTAAAGTAATGTCTGGTCTATTGTAATGGATGGTTCAATCTGTAAGGATAGCCCAGTCAAAATACAATTTAGCTTTGGAATTCTCTAGTATAGTTTCAGGGTTATATTTACAGTATGCTGTAAACGATTCTATACAGTTGTATTGATGTGCAAGTTTCTGGTGTATGATATTGGCTACTCGGTCGTGTCTGTGTTTGTAATCACTCTGAGCAATTGATTTGCAAGCGCCTGTTATGTGTTATATAGTCTCTGAGGTGCTATTGCATTTTCGATAAGTGTCAGTAGGCATATTCTTTATTATATGTTTCCTATAATTTTTGTTTCAATTATTGGATCTTGTATAGTAATCATGAACCCTTTAGTCTCGGGGAAGAGTTCACCTCGGCTCAGCCATGCATTCGACGCCTCCCTGTCGATATTTTTTTGGCATAAGTCGTGACGATGTCTCCCATGCAGAGCTTTTTGGGTCCAGATTGCTAGTTTAGTTTTATTATCTGTTAGTTTTTTATTCTTCTGTTCTGTTGTATCTTTGAGGATAAATGCAGTAAAATTCCGATCATTCTGTGTCACTGTCCTGTGTACCGCGATTAATGGAGTTTTGGCAAAAAAATACTGTCCAAGGGTCATTACTTGTTTGGTGGCCTCGTCCTCCTTCTTTTCTGGGCAAAGTTAATATTTGCAGACAGGATCTTGGGTGACTTTTGGGGAATTTTGTCATTGATGTGTTAATTTTTAGTTGTAAGTTTTTGAGGTCAGTCTTCGTCCAATTTATTATGCCAAAAGAGTAGGTAAGTATTATTATTATTATTATTTCCAAATTCTGTGCTGCTGTTGAAAATTTCCTAACTGACAATTCCAATAACACATTACCCGACTCGGAATTCGAACAATACGTTTGTTTGCAACAAACCAAAAAGCGCACCAAAAATGATACTACACTCATTGCAAGAATTTAAGTATACTCACATTTAAAATTTTATCCCAAGCAAATTAATAACACTTCAAATCTTATCTCCATTAATTAGACAATAAATTGAAAAATATATATTGCCTACATACATGAGTAAATTTTAATCATACATACTCGCACCCTGCGCTCGCTTCAGTGCCTTTTAATTTAATCGTTAAGCTAATGAACATGTCACAAATCAGCAGAGTACATCGGTTCTCTCTTACGAGCCTATAGGCGTCAGAGAGGTGGGGAACGAGGCCCCGGGGAGGAGCGACTCGCTAGCCCAGCAAGAACGAAGCCAACCATTCATAAAACAGCCCGATCGATATAAAACGTCTCACCTACCCCGAAATGTCACAATTATCGCACGACTCGTATACATTGCTTGGTCAATGCACTCCTACAGTAATAAGACGGCTCTAAAAAGGCAATGGATCGTACGCAATGTCGTAATATACCGTCTGAATGAAAGGGACGTGTTGTTTTACGTAGACTTATACTTTTGCAAGCTCTTAAAGTACGCTTCGAGATTTAGTAGAGATTGGATTGCGAGGTCGGGCTTAGTGAGCTCCCCGGCTAGTCTGGCTTTGGCCAATTAAGTTGGCAACGACAAAAAGAGAGAAAAACGTCGTAAAGACAGATGTCGAGATAACTGGGATATCGACTTGTTACTTAAGTACATTTCGTTCAGTTTCAATTCAATTTTCTATATTGAAATCATAGAGGCAAGTTATCTCGTAAGTATTATTGGATAGAGTTGTTAAAGTTAGGTTAAGATATTTGTCTGTATGGAATATGAAATTGAATTTTGTTTGTTATTGAAGTAACAATAATTTATGATAATCGTCATTGCAACCATATGAGATTTAAAAGACTAGATGCCACGAAGAGACAAAGAATGACATACATATCCTCACGCATACACACATCAACAGAATCTAGGAATATTTTATATTTCATCAAATATCTAAGTCTTTGAAGAATTTTCTGATATAGCAAATGGAAGGACGATAGGTTATTTTTTTTAGGAAAGACGTTTAAGGTCTTTAATAAGAATAAAAAAACAATTTACTTATACATTTTTATTTTAAATAAAAATGTATAAGTATGTATTTTTTTGTCGCCGTAGATAATTTGTATGATAAAAAAACTTAATTTCTTCTTATAAAACTATTAATTTTAATTAAAATTGTAGTCTTATAAAATCTAACTAATAATAATCAGTGTTGCCACCTCTTACATTAATTACATCAATTTTTCATCCTTAACAGGTTCCCTGTCCAGTGAATCATATATGATTCATCGGACATATTTTGTACCAAGTTTAGTACGTTCATGAATCACATATGATCAAATATAGAAGCTATTTTGCCTGCATTTTTTTTATGGACTTAGGAGTATAAACACGATTTTTGGTGTTTAGACGTGTGGGATACACCATGAAAATTGAAAAAATGAAAAAAACTGTAGTGATTTATCAATATATATTTATTTATCAAAGTTATTTTCCAGCCTAAAATCAAACAATTTGGTACGAAATCAGTCTTTATTAGGAACAATATTTATCACGACATTATTATGAAATACAATAAGATTTCAGCATTTGGACTCAGTGTGCCTCGTTGAAACATTTTAAACAAAATGTTTTTTTACATTTTAGACATTCGGTGTTTACTTGTTTAGCTAGCAAAGGATTTCCTTCAGCCTTTTTGTTAGCATAACATATGACACAACGCCTCCTTACGAGTTTTCCTTCTCGCCTCGGAATTTGGGTTAGAGCATGTCTTTCTGATGATGTTGAAGGCAGAGTAGATATTCTTGCTGGCTGTTTTTTCATGACCACTTCGCCAAGCCAATGACGTATCATTGCTTCCTGTACATCTAAAACAGAAATGGAAGAACCGGTAGCCTCTTCGAAAATCACTTTGGTATTCACTACTGCTGTTTGAATAATCAAATCATAAGCTATTTTTTTATACCACGTCATACTTTTTCTTAGAGGGGAATGGTAACAGCTCAGTTGATCTGCAACATCAATGCCTTTCTTGGCGTCGTTGTAATCTAGAACCATATTTGGTTTTTTTGATGATCCTCTCCAAGATGTAACATCCGTCATTTCCTTACCATGACAAGTAGAAATCATCAATACATCACGCTTATCATGCCACTTCAAAACAGTTACAAAGCTGTCCATTTGCTTAGCAACGACATCACCTCGTCTTAGCTTTTTCTGAACTATATCTTTAGGCAAATTCACTTTGTTTTTTCGCAATGTTCCACATAAATCTGTGCGTCTATCTTTTAGGTATCTAGCCAAAGCTATCCCGGTATAGTAGTTGTCGGCAACAATGAATCTACCTTCATTTAGTAGTGGAAGACATAGCTTCACCACAACAGATCCTGGTTTATCCAATCCTTCAATAGCCGAGCCGGATCCCGCATGAATAGAATATGACCATGTATAACTATTAGTAGAACACATTTTATAAATTTTTATACCATACTTATGTGCTTTGGATGGATTGTAGGTTTTTATTTTGAGTCGGCCTTGGTGTTTTATTTGAGACTCATCGACGACGATAGTATCACTCGGCGTATATAATTCACGAAATCTTGCTATCATTTTATCTACTAAAGGTTGTATCCGGTACAAAACATCACTATTATCAGGTTGCACGTTTTCGAAATGCCAACAACGCAGTATATTTGTAAATCGATTATACGACATGGAAATTTTGTGAATAAAATCACAATAGTACAAAGGATCCATTTTCCAATAATGCTCAATGGAAGGTTTCTTATCTACCCCCATATAAAGAATGACTGCGAAAAATTTCTTCATTTCTTCAATAGAAACATCAAACCCAACGAGACATTCTAGAGAATTGCTTCGTGTGCACCCTCTTTAGCAATTCAGCGTATGAATTTGTTTTTTCTACCATGTAATGAATAATTTCGTCACATACGAAATACTCCATAATTTTTTCAATTGTAACTGAACCGTCTTGATTTCTGATGACCAGAGAATTTTGCAAACCAGAAGAACCTATAAAAGCTTCTCTGCCGATGGGCAGAATATAATCCACCCATGTCGGATCCCGATTGGCCTCAGAGTCGAACTCAGTTTCAGACACTTGCTGCTCCTCAATTTGATTATTTTCCTCTGCATCTTCAGATTCATTTTGCTCCTCTCTAATAGGTACATACACGTCGTCACTGCCATCACTGAAATCTTCGTCTTCACTGCTTTCTAAAATACGCCGTAATTCCTCGTCTGTATACAAGCGCCCAGAACCCATTTTACACACAAATACACACACTTTCCAGATAATACTCGTGAACTTTTGAACTTAAATAAATTGAATTGACTTGAATGTTTTATTGAAAATGTCATAAAACATCGAAATATGTGTCATTTGTTGTCTATTGTTTTATTTTTGCATAGATAATTATAATGCACAAGCCATTTATTGTTTATAGTTTTCTTTTTGCACAGATAATTATATGAATTATATCTGATTCATGGGACGTATAAGGTGACGATACGTTATGATACGCTCATGAATCATATGAGCGTCATGATTTTTTTTTGTTTTTTTAGGGTCTTTTCGACACTATTATAATTTCATATTAACTTAATAAGCCCTTAAAAATATTAAAAAATATGTATTTGCAAAAATAACCCGGGACATTTATAGTGCCAAAAACTTGATTGTATGGGGACAGGGAACCTGTTAAAATTAAATTGTCAATGTCTTGCTGCGGTATGAGGTCCCATGTTCTATGCAAGTGTTCGTAAAGTTATTGTTCCGTCTCTCATCTCTCAAAGATTTTCGTTGTAACCTGTCCCAGGCATGCTCAATAGAATTTAAGTTGGGCAACTGTGCAGGTCAATCCAAAACTTGAATATCGTGGTCTCGGAGAGCGGCTGACACCAGCCGCACCGTATGGAAAGGAGCATTATCGTGCATGAGTAAAAATTTCTGACTCATTTGGATTCTGTGTGGGACAGTAACAGGCTCTACTACCTCCTTGTGGTATTTTTATGCAGTCATACTGCGTTGTTGGATCCAAAAAAGCTGGGTTAGTCCGCAAAGACGAATTCCTGCTCACACCATGATTGTACCGCCTTGATATGAATGGACCTCCTGAGGGTGCTGTAGACGGCTAACTCTCCCTGAAGTTCTCCAAACGCGTGTTCATCGTGAATCTGGATGAAAACCAAACTGGTGAACAGCACCAAAGACCATTGTTCGTCACTCCATGGTAAATGCTCTCGAGCCCACGAAAGGCGCCGACCGCGATTGCCTCGTCGCAATGCTGGAACACGTAGCGGTCTTCGAGCATGCAGACCAACCTCATGCAACCTCCTTCGCACGGTTTGGTCGCTTACCAGCAGTTGGTGGTCCTCCTGAAGACTTTGAACTAGTTGCATCGCTGTGATAGTGAGTTGTCTTCTGGCGGTCATTTGGAGAAATAGATGCTGTCTCTGCGTAGTAACACAATATCTACCCCTGTGCCGTTCAGCCACATCCCCATTACTGCGATAGCGTGACCACGACCTTAATATCACGTTTTAGCCAGTGTGTAGGGCCTCAGCAACGACGCGTTGAATAGCACCATTTTCTAACATGCTCACGGCTCGTAACATTTCATCTCGACTCAAATTCTTCACCGACCAGGGAATCGTTCTAGCAGAAACCGTATTCACTGCTGCTGCATCACGGAGGCACTAATCAATATAAGATGGTAAACAAAAACTTAGCTACTTAAGTCCTGTGTCGCTGCGATAAGCGTTATCCTCTTCGACAATTCTTTTGTCATGATAATGAATGGCTCTGAAGAATGGACATTTTCCAGAGATCCATTTTCACGATATGAAGGCTCTAGTCATAAGGTGACTTGCTTTCTCCAAGAACGTAAATATTTTTGTATTTTAATTTAGTTTTTGTTCGTAATGCAAGTAAGAGAAGTGAAGATTCTCTAAAGTGACCTATATCTTTTTAAAAAGGGTACTGATAGCTATATAGGTTACAAATGACTAATGTTTTTGTTAACTTTTCTGTATACGAAGTGCGTTCACATCGGTATTTATAGTATAGTATATAATAGTTGAGATTTAAACCCCATCTTAATCGCAAATCCATTGGTTCTGTAAGATCTAAAAATAACGTACTTTAGAAATTATTTTACTTTTAAACGTGGTATATTATTCTGTTAGATAGTAAGTGGCAATAATGTAAATAAACATAATTTTGGATGTAGCTGGACTTTTCGAAATTATGTGTGTATTGATTGACAATTATCGGCTGCTCCGTGCCTCGGAGAGCACGTTAAGCCGTCGGTCCCGGCTGCCATGAACATCTATGGCAGTCGTTATTGGGAAAGTCAGTACCCTCTAATATCCTGACACTGGTCTAGCCTTAGGGTATCGTTAGCCTTCGGGTTGCGGAGGTCAGGTGGCAGCCGCTCTGTGTAAAAACTGATATCCAGTCAAATCCGGTTAGACCAGAAAAGCCGACCCTAAGTGACTTGGGAATAATAAAGGCTAAGAGAGAAGAAGATATGGCTCAATTCTTGCAGCAGGTATAATAGGCTATTGGAAATAAACCTATCTATTTACATAGCTTCAAGAGCATCGCGGCGCAGGCAAGCCGTTTCACTGCCAGCGCCGCCCCTGCAGACGCGACCGAAGCGGCGCGCAAAACGCACGCTTGTTTTATAATATATTATGTAGTATATTAAACTACTTATAAGAAAACATGCTATCTCAACAAAATCGAGCTGTCTTATGACACACTTTGACGTATCTTTGCCTCTTCTATCTTTGCCTCTTTTGTATCATTTTAATCGCACCTGTCCATGCCTGCTTCACGCCTGCAACGTGCCGTCACCTATTCTGCATAATTTACGCCTGATATTGTCATGTTATGTAGTTTTTCTGTCAATAGGCTCGCGTAACTGTGTATGTATAATATTATTTCTTATACCCATTATTGTGGAGGCATGTAATTCTTATAAAGGGATATGTGACTAACTTTTGTTGTTCACCGCACTAATATTTTTGGTGAGCTGATGCCTATCGACTGTCTGTGTCTAAAATCTGTTTATTAAACTGTTATAAAGGCATTAATTTCAAAAGAAACGGTATAATATTTACCGACTTCAAAATAACAGATCATGCCAACGAGTATTTAATCAGCTTGGTAGACTACCAAGGTACTGGAGTGGTACAGGAACTGTAGTGCTCGTTTTACCACTACAGTTCTATTTTTGATATGTGTATTTAAGAACGAAAGACGAATTTTTATTTAAAACACATGCACATGAGCATAAAGTGCTAGATAGGCACATTCTTGGTCTTGATAGTATACCGAAATCAACAAAATACAATAATATCTGAATAGCTAGGTGTGTGCGGGTATACAAAAGAATACCTAAGTATCTAAAATCATTGAATTCAAGAAAATTCATAAAAATAAGACAATTTGTTATCTCTCTCTCTCTTCCTAGCTGTGTATCCCACATGGTGGTGGGGTCAGCTGTCCTTATTTTTCTCCTCCACTTCGCTCTGCCTTCGACATCATCGTCAGTAACATTGCATTCCCTCTTGTCCTTTAGCACTACATCTTTCTACCTTGTCTTGGGTCTACCTCTAGGTCTCTGACCGGGGAGGTCAAGCTGTAGTGCCAAATTTCCGACGTAGTCTGGTGACATTCTTTTCACGTGACCATACCATCTCAGCCTACTCTCCGGCATCTTGTCGGTGATGTCGCGTACACCGAGGCTTCCTCGCACGTATTCGTTGCGGATTTTATCGAGTCTGGTTACGCTGCACATCCACCTCAGCATCTTCATTTCAGCAACTTGGATGGTATGTACGTTCTTTTGGGTTGCAGCCCATGTTTCGCTGCCATACATAAGGACTGGCCTTATTATAGTCTTATAGATCAAACCCTTCAGTTTGACAGGCATCTTTTTGTCGCAGGTGACACCAGTTACTTCCCGCCACTTTAGCCACGCTGCGGTTATTCTGTGTTGAATGTTGCATTCCAAGTTCACAGATCTGTGCATCATACTACCCAGATACTTGTATTGATCGTACAATTAATAAGACAATTAATTATATGAATGATTAATAAAAATAATATTATTTGCAACCGCTTCATTAGCGTTAAGCATTTCATTGATAAAAATATTCATCCATGTACCTAAAGTATTTACATGCTGTATATTGCAACAAAACATGTAGCCTCGATCATATGTGTGACGGTATCTTTATATACGATATTTTTCACAAATAAATGACTTTACTATAATATTTTGCTTCAAATTAATAATATTCTATTCTAGTCTATCACATACACACAACACCATCTAGCCCAAACTAAGCAGAGCTTGTACTATGGGTACTAGGACAATGGATAAACATACAACTATACTTTTTTTTTGTAAATACATACATATTGTACCAGACCAAGACAAAATCCATGTTCACGCACACAAATGTTTGACTCGTCCGGGAATCGAACCCACGACCTCAGGCGTGGCAGTCGATTACACTAACCACTACCCTATCGAGGCCAACCAAATTTGACGCAATCATAATATTATTAACACGATTTCTACGTATACAACCCGGTGTACACTGTGCAGATAGGTTATGTTACAAATAGGTTTAATTACATGAGCATTCTGAGATTCTAACGCTTATCCTTTTGAATTTCAAATAAGGTTATGTATAATTGAAATCCTTCAAATTTTAAAGAGGTACGACTCCGTTTTCTTATTTTGACTTGAATTACAGAGACATTTTGGTCAGAATAGCCTAGCTCCACTAGATGCTTCAGTGGAGCTGGGCTATTCTGATGATCAGAGCTATAAAACCTTGTGTTGTATTCCTGCAGAGAGGAAAAGCTCCTTGAAAGACGCCGTACTGCCAAAAGACCAGTAGTCTTTTTCCCTTGTGCAGTACCAGTGATCCTGTTTAGAAGGATTGCCAAACGCGCGAGATGTCGTACTGTAAGAAGCGTCGATAGGTTGTAGTCATCATTTACGATTAAACTAGCAATATGCTTATTAGGTTGTATAAAAGAGAATTAAACTATACTGCCTCGGTGGTTCGGCGGTAGTATTTTGTTCGGCAGTATTTTGATAGGTAGGAGAGCCTCGCTGATTTCAGCATGAATGGGTTGGCTCGACCGGGGAAGGACTACCCTCTCACAGAATATCAACGTGAAATACCAGTATTCCTACTGTTGTGTTTCGTTCGGTGAGTGAGAGTGCCGGAGGCCCAATCACGCTCTTGCCCCTTTCCCGCTCGTTCTCCTTCCCACTTCCTTTCCTAAAGGGTCGGCAACGCGCAAGTGATGCCTCTGGTGTTGCAGGCGTTCATAGGCTACGGTGACCACTTACCATCAGGTAGGCCGTATGCTTGTTTGCCACCTTAGTTGTATTAAAAAGAAATATATATATATATATATATATGCTGCACAAGGCATGACTTCTCGAGTTCGATGACCAGGTTGGGCAATGTGATTTTCGGTTGAGAGAGATGTTAGAGAGCATGACATCTGAAACGTGGAAGATGCCTTAGAACAGCAATATGCCCTGCTCTATTACGTGGCACCCAGAATCAAAGCCGACAAAATGTGAGTGTAATACATCAGTGTTTACGTCTTCTAGTAACTATATAACGGTTGTAATATGTATGTCTTATAATATGTTTATAACTAACCACTAAACTTTATCGCTCAAAAGTATTACTTCGTGACGCAAATAAATGATTATTAACTTTGGATTTCGACGCCTTATCATGAAATACGTGAATAAAGTATACCATAATAATACTCCACCAATAAAAACCCCGAAGTTTCGAAATATATTCTCTCAATAGGCATCTCACAGAGTTGAATGTAACAGGAGAGTAGGAAAATATAGGAGTATTTCATTCAGACGGCGGACGGCCCCGTATAAATAAACATTAGCATAAATCCAATATCGGCACCAACTGTCTACCCGGACACCTGAGCTTGCAATTTTTATGAAATTACTGCCTCCGCCTTCCAGGGATGTACGCGGATCAGAGGGCTCTTTGAATTTGTAAACTAAGCTCTCGAGGGAACTAGATGATTTCTTTACATAGCCTGATAGCAACCCTTGAATATTAAGGGTTTTAAGGTGTGCGAAAAAATTGTAATATCACCCAAAAATATGGTCAGGTAATAACCACAAAAATTACGATTAAACAGACTGGATTTTAGTATCAGCGGCTTGTAAATAATTAAGAGCATTTAACAATATGTCTGCCATGGTGAACCACCGATTATATATATACGAATACTATGCATGCGGTCTTGGATTCCCGAGATCACTAGGGAATCAAATCCAAGAACAACAATAAAATCTTGTCAAGGTATCCCAGTGATTATTGATATAGTCACTGAGATTTCTAATTAAAAACTTCATGTAGCAGCACAGAGTATCGAACAACATACATATGTTCCGTAAAATGCAATAGTTTCGCTCGCATTAATTATTGTAATTGTGTAGCATTTAAATCTCTTCCTATCTCTTTGGGATATAGCGATGAGATTATGTATGTAAGTCATCATATTTCATATATACATAAACTGCCGCCTATATACCCGAAAAAATAAACTACGTCAAAATTTCAACAGATTAGTTTTTAAGTTTTTCTGATATCGTAATAAACGGAGAGCATACTACCATCTACCAGACATATTGCCAGATTTTGTGCCGAAACTGAGAATTACCATATAATCAGATATATAAGATAATAATATAATAATAATAATATATAATTAGACTTGGGACCACATAATTGACCGCAAACACGGGGCGCACGAGGCAGTTTAATATATCTTGAAATATTTTATCATAATGTGAATAATTAATGAAAAACACTAATCCTATTAACTGAATTAGTGTGGCGTGTGATATAAATCATATCCACGTGTGTGTAAATTACACGTATGTATGTGTGTATAAATCGTTATGAAAACAATTGTTAGTCAGTAGTAAAGGGGCAGTGGGCAGGGCTCATAGCGCGCAGAACCGACAGCTGTTGAGGCAGAAAGGTTCTGAAGTGGTGGCCACCACCGCAAGACGTAGCAGAGGTTGGTGCATAAGGTGGACTGACGACCTGGTAAGGGTCGCGGGTAGTTGTTGGATGCCAGTGGCCCAAGACCGGTCTGTGTGGAATACCTTGGGGGAGGCCTATGTCCAACAGTGGACGTCTTTCGCCTGAGCTGATGATGATGAGTCAGTTACACTGTTGTTAGACTCGTTATAAGTCTGTTGTCGCCACGATAACTGGTATCGTATGCTGTATAGTTAGTATCTTCGCTATAAGTAGTAGCATTAGGCTAGTAATGTGTATTTTTGGGTTCGAATATTATTCGAATACAATTATGACAACGCGATGCCTACTTTGTGTGGTCAATGTCGCAGCGCATGGGCTTATGTATAGTGTTGTCAACACATTGTTACCTACACTGCTTAAGTAAATGTATACATAAAAAATTGAGTATAAATGTTAAAAATATAATCTTTACTTAATATCACTTCTATAATAGTTCTATAATACTTCCGACCGAGAGATCTATTCATGTATCCCACCCATAGCAATATAGCCATACATCCAATCAAAATATGAGTATTTAGCTTAGTTCGTTAATGGTAACAACGTTTCTGAAAGGCTAATCGACAATGTGTTAAAATCAAACTCATTTCAAGTGATTTAATTAGCTGTTGCTAATTTAGGCCCGGCGCACATTGGCGGCACGGCACGGCATCCTTCGTCATCCCTACATGTAAGCGCATATTGGCGGTAACTATGCCGTGACATCCTTAGGTATGCCGTGACATCCTTAAGCATACCGAAGCATCCTTAGGCATGCCGTGGCGTTCTTAGATATCGTGCTCGCGCCTAGCTTTTTCCACAACAGTAGTATCGCTACTTCAGAACGGTCTTAGCGCAAGCTTGTAAGTGTATAATGGTAGGTTAGGACCTAGTGCTCATAGCAGTTCTTGCCGCGGGGTACGGGCGGGTGCTGTCTTGCGGTATCCCAAAGACTGCCAAAGCATTCCAAGCGATGCCGGAGCGTTCCGAAGGCTGCCAACACAGCATGCCTAAGCATACCGCAGTATTGTTTTTGTACTTACGACTGTTAACATTGAAATTTCAACTTTATTTCCATACGATTAGGTTATATTTTTATTCGTCGCCTAAAAATACCTTGCCATGCCGTGCCGCCAATGGGCGTCGGGCTTTAGTCCGCCAATCACAGCAGTTGACATCCGTTTGACTGTTTGTTTGTTCGACTTACAGAAACCGTGTGTTTAATTATCTACCACTTAACTCACCAGTAGTTTTTAAAGAACACCTGTCTTAGTTATTTGATCCGTGAGACCACATGATCGTGAATCACGCGATCGTAATCGCAAACCAAGTCTATGAAACCGAGGCAGTTTAATCTTTACTGAAATCCTGACTCATATTATTAATGCGAATGTGAGTTTGTTTGTTACGGTTTCATGCCTTAACTACTCAACCAAACATCATGAAATTTTGCATACACATTGCGAGAGGTACAGAAAAGGACAAAGGGTACCAAGGAATACCAGGTATCCAGAAAAAGTACTGTTCCTGAGGGATGAAAATTTGACATGTCTTACATTTACGCGAGTGAAGTCAGGGATAAATCTAGTACAACATAAACTTAACTTGCAGACATTTTACGACGTATTCGCATGCGAAAGATGACAAAACTACTATTTGCATCCCTTTCTTACACCAATTGTTAGAAAGTAATAGATAGATAGTGACGTCAAAGTCGATAGAGTCGTAAATCTATTCTCCTTAAAGTTTCCTGCGATCATTTATATGGAAGGCGTTGGTACTCGTGTGTATCTGCTATTTCCTTTATTTTTAGACGGTATAGAAATACTATGTCATTATTTTGACCATGTAAGCGATAATATGATATATTATGTAATATATTATTTCTATATTTGCTGTTATGTAAGTTTCTACTTAAACATGCGTGTGATCGTGTTTTTTATGGTGTATGAGGCAAACGAGCATACGGATCGCATGATGGTAAGCGATTACCGCCGCCCATGGACAACCGCAACACTAGAAGAGTCACAAGTGCGTTACCAGCCTTTTAAAATTGCTTCCACCCAGGAGGGGGAGGGAGGGGTTTGGCCTCCGGTATCCTCACTCACTCGACGAAACACAACGCAAGCGCTATTTCACGCCGGTTTTCTGTGAGGCCGTGGTATCACTGCGGTCGAGCCGGCCCATGCGATCGTGTGGTCCTGGGTATGTCTGCTAAGAAATTCTAATAACAGCATCTGTTTTGTTAAATTGACCTCTCCCGCACTAGGAATAATTCCTGTATGACGGGGAATTTTACAAATATACAAACAACGGACACAAAAAATATCCAGACCCGGAACAACTACAAGTCGATCACTAAAATTTTTATCCCATGTGGGATTTGAACCCACAACACTCGGCGCAGTGGCAGTGGCGAGACGACAACTTAAACCACTATCTACGCCATCCGTGCAGTCAGATTAAACATATTAAACTTTCAAGTCTTAGAATACGAGATAATTAAAATCTATTGTTTCTAGCCACCTGTGTGCTGACGCGATTTGAAACGTTGTAAGGGTAATCATAAGTGTTCTTGTGTGCGGTCAAATGAAATGCTGTATCGATATATATTTACTGGTACCAGTAACAAATAATATATATAGATATTGAGCTACGACCTAAGTGAGTGGTTGTGGGAAGACGTTATCAGGGAGCTGTGGAGAAAAAGACATACGATACTATTAACCTGGTATGCGGAAGCACTGATTAGTGCTTAATCCGAAAAAAATCTGCTACCGAGGGATATCTGATACCACTATAACAACAATATCAGCCCTTTATATTAACTGACCCATTGCTAGGCATGAGCTTCTTCTTAGTGTAATTAAGGTAGGGCCAAGGCCATAGGCTTTTTCTTCACTTAATTAATTGTTTGATCCGCACGTAGCTCCGAAAAGGCAAAAGTGCTTGCAATTCGATCGAATTCAAGTATGTCAGTCCAACGGTCTCCAACTAGGCTATAATATATATTAAATGTGATATCTATATATAAAATTATATTATATATAGATATCTATATATCTATATATATCTTCTTAAAGTTTATTTTGTCGTCTATTTCCTTTCAACAGTTTATATGAGCTACTCTTTTCGTATAAGGATTATAAGGGAAGTGAGTGATTTGAGAAAATATTGGAGGTGTATGAAAAAGTATCCTTTTCGTCGAGGAAAAATATACTTTATTTGTGTAGTAACTGAAACAGCGCTTGAATGTTTGTCTTGGTTATACGGCGAGGTTTTTGGGGATTGTTTGCACACATATTTTAGGGGCTTTGAAAATAATATCTACCTGGGGGTTTATCAGAAGTGATTGGAATATTTATGGATTTGTTATTGCTATTGAACTTTAAGCTTCGTATCCACTCGGAAACATTTGACGCGCGACATATTGCACAACATTGTTGCTCACTGCAAAGCGGCATTTTGCGACGTTGTCTGTCCACGCACGACCAGTCGTCGGCAATATGTCGCCAGAGGAAATAGTGTTGATTTCAGCGCCGACATTTAAAATATTATCAAAAGAAAATACAGTAAGAAAAGAACCACGTTGGTAGGTTAGGAATTACTTAACTTACAAAATAAACAAAATGCGTTCACTGACCCCCGGTATAGTTGATGGATCTTTAACAAGCTTTACCCGAATGAGCAAAACAGACTTCGAGATACTGTTACGAAAAATTCACCCCATAATATCGAAGCAGCAAAATTTCGCAATGCTACTAGTGCTTCTCTCAGATTGGCTGTTATTCTTCGGTATTTGACAACCGGAGATTCATATTCTTCATTGACCTACCTACACTTGACAACATTTGATATTCAACTGCATGTTGCACGGCAACACATAATACGCCGCGCGTTAGCTGGCAACGTTGCGCGTTGTTGCGCAATGTTGCCGATCTTGTTGAGCGTCACGTGTTGTGCGTTAATTGTTGCCTAGTGAATACGAGGCTTTACTTACAATTTTGAGGTTGAATGTACTTAAGAATGGTTTGGCCTAACTATTTTCGTTAAGACATGAACTTCGCTTAAATAGAAGCAAGAAGCAACATTGTGTTGTGTTTCTTTTGTAAATAGGGTTTTTAGCTCACTAAAGAGGCAAATTTATGTAGGTATGTGTCAGTAACGTTAATGGACAAATTTTTCGGTCTTTGTGAACGTTGACGTAACAAAAGTGTACTATCCTGCTTTCTTTCTTACGCCGCCAGGGCAGAGGTCCATTGTACCCATATAACACCATAGCTAAAATGTTAGATTTGAAGCCCATTTCCGTAGTACATTTTTAAACTCCGTACTAGTATTGACAATGTTCTTATTAAAAAGTTAATAACACTTTGTCCGATCTGGAGATCAATCTTGGCGCATGCAAAATCACCTAATCATGCCAAAGAGGTATTGATAGCCTCGCTTACAAACTCAGAAAACAAAACCATATCGTAAACATCAAAGTCTGAATAAAGTAAGCAGGTAGTATATCATTCGGTGAATGTGAGTTCCTGTGGGCCTCCAAGGAAATCATCGCGGTCGGCCAGCTGTCGTGTCAGTTACCAGCGTAAATAAAGACGGACAGGTACAAATACACGATCATGTTTATACCTTTTTATACCTTTTGTACCTCTTATGTGTTTTATTATGGATTCGGTCCGCTTATTTTTAGACGGGAAGTGAGATGTTCTGTAACTAGTATTATTTTGCACGTTGTTTAGGCTGTATGTGATATTTGCCTTTGCCTCTATATTTTTGTTATGTTATGTTTGACATTTTTTTTATTTTTTTTCATTTTCTTAGTATATTACGTAGGTTTGTAGGTTTTGACCGTAAAATAAGTTATATAGTGTCTTATCTATGGTAAAATATCACGAGATTTTCGTTAAATCTCATACCAATGTCGAATTGTAATTTTTTTATAATTGTAAATATTTCAATACGGTGATTTTATAGTTGACTTTATAAATGAGCATCTGCTCATTTATAAAGTTTATTATTTGGATGAAATTTAACGATTGTCCATCTGGACAATCGTTAAATTCCATACAATATCAAGATGTAAGTTAAATTATAATTTCAAGAGATACTATCCATGATATATACCATGTATTAATAGTAACAATACTGAGATGCGGGATAAAGCTTCTCGTGTTTGTGCTGTTCGATTCTGTGATTGAAACAAAACTCTCCTTATAACCAACCTTCAATTATATTTAAATGAGAAGGTGCAAAATTTTGCCTCGATGGTGCTGCAGTAGTGCACTCACTACTACAGCACCATCGAGGCAGAATTTGCACTCATAAGTGCTTAATATCCTAAGTTAGGCAAACTGTAACATATTGAAGTTCAACTCCGAAGTCTAGGAGTATGGAACCGTGCTCGGTAGAAGGCATAGACTCGCATCCTACCACATGGGACCTAAAGAGCGAGATGTGGGTGTAGGTAAATACACCTTTAATAAAAGCATGAGAAAATGTATGTACCTTTATATCATTAAATGTGTCCAAAATTAAAAATATTGGCATTATTGGCGCGTGATACTGTCAAAATAAAGACGTTTCGACGAAGTTTTTAAATAAACCAGCGATATGTACCTATATTATACTAGCATTTTCCAAAGCCAGTACTACTCAATAATTAATTTAACCATTATGTATGACCATACCCTGTATACTATGCTACATATTATCGTATATATAGTATTGCCATTCCCGCAGTAACTTCTAAGCAAGAATTTAAACTAATTGTACTCAAAATATATGTGTTGCTGTTACAATGATAAATGATGGGTCTGATTAGTCTGTTCGCAGCCCGTAATCGTAAGAGTCCCTTCATATTACCGGAGTCGCGCGGGATTCGTTCGTACCGACGTGTATTTCCCGAGAGTGTGATACGAATGAATTTATTTCGACAAATAATAATGTGTTTAGGTTTACAGTAGCCGTAAATTCTTGCCTCTGTATTACTGTTTTAGGTAGGCTTACGTATTTGTTTTGTTATTTTTATTTTGTAGAGTTACGAGCTGTCCTCTTACTAAACCAGGGACGTCTTAGTTATATAAAGGTTGCAGCCGAAGGATAGGTTTCGGTGACTGGCATATATCTATAGTAAGGGTAACACAAGGTCTGTCAGGAATAAAAATTGTTATGCCGTAGGACTCAGTGTGAAAGCCTTATTTTCTTCAACTCCTTCTATATACTTATAATTAATGTCATCGCGGATTTCAAGACAGTTTAGTTTCTCCTGGGACTTTACAAGTACCAAATCTTTTCCATGGTCACCACTGCTTAATCTGGAAACACAGGCGTTACAGGATTGGGAATGCGGTTGGGATTAGTTCCAAATACATATAAGGCGTCTGTCTCAGTAGTAGTCTGTTCGCTCTTATTTTTTATTTATATTTGTATTTAATTTGTATTTTTTTTATTTGTATTTAAACCATATATGAATATTAATATTTAATTAGACTTATTTTTGGTTCTCTATCACAAAGGATGTACATAAATTATTTTAACAATGACGCCAATTTTCAATTAAAACAATTGGTGACAAATAAAAATAAAACTACTCACTTTTTGGTGATGACATTTACCTCTGGTGCTGTAATCGATTATCACATTCTTACTTGCTAACTTTGTGGCAGAAGAAAGAAGTCATAATCAAAAATAATTTATTTATTTAAATCACAAATACACCTATGAACAAAGTAGATTTAAAACTGCGTAAGACATAGTTACGTAACGAATTGCTTTTAGCAATCGCACGACGTTGACGCATCGATTTTCAAAGTTAGTGTGTGAGGACATTAATCTTTTCATTGCGTATTCGACTCAGAGCGGTCTCAGTTGGTCTCGCTGGGAATTTTCCTGTTTACCACAAATAACTGCCTGTGTTAATATTCCCATAGGATGCTGGATTCGGTTTTCAAATTTTATTTGCTTGCCAAGTATTCTTTTTATTCTCCTGCTGCGACGTCGCCGTATTTGCTAATAAATTTAATGTGAAACTATTTGAAACATTACATTTAATGTAATTCTATTGCTGTCTAGTTCGAGTATTTGAAATTAGAATAGTTTAGTTATAAACAGGCATTCTGGTAGATTTTACTTGGAAGGCAACTCGCGTGTCCATTTCACCTTAGTAACGTTTAAATAACGGATTAAGATAAAATGAATAGAACGCACCATTGCCATTTGAACAAATTGCATTCATTTTTTGAAACAAAGCTTTGATTAAATTCACTATGTTGGCCTTTTTAGTTTTATGTCAGTTCGCAATGATTTATTTTGGTGATATGACATACTTCAAATGATTCAATATATTTAGCCTGGTCCAAAGTAGTCCATATAAAACTGCAAATGATATTAATTTAATTGCATTAAATAGTAATATATTTTATCATTGTTTCAGATCATAATGCTGTCCAAGTCAAAGGCGGCTATATGCTGCGGTATAAACGTAAGTATTATATATTATAATTATGTGTAACAATTTGATAATTAGTACTTAGTAGTAAATGCGTGAGATTATCACACGGTTTGCTTGGGCGGGTGATATCCATCTGTCGTTCAAACGATGTATATCACTCGCGCAAGAGCTTTAACTTATTTATACATGAACATAAAAAAAAGTATAATAACGGCTTGAAGTATTGCATTAACAGCTTTTGTTAGATGCTTTAACCTCTTTTGTTAGAATACGAGACATAATTGAAAACCTATTGTGACTGGCCAAGAGTGTGCCGCTGCCACTCAATAGATTGAAATTGATCATATTTTTAATAATACAGAATCTTTTGTACAAACATACCGTATGATATTGTAGCTTCAACATATAGCTCGAAACATGAAAACAGGCGGCATCTAAGGCTAAGGTAAAATAGCAAAACAGCAAGTTGTTTTTCTCAGAATCTTCGAGAAAATTCTTTTCCAATAGAGCGTAGCATACCTGTGTTCAGAGAGTATGGCAAGCTTGTTTATCGTGTTCTCGTAAAAGCTCGCCAGTCAATAATTCTGAAGTAGTCAGGCAATAATTCTTGAATATCGAGACATAAAACTAGAGTGGTATTAAGCTGCAGACTCAATACATTTTGTGTGTCTACACTGATCAGGCTAGATGGTGTCCACATTTGGTAAATTGTTGAAACAGGCCAAAACAAGAATATAATAATAGTCGGTTATCGAAGTCGTACAATAAAACAGGTTAAGGGTTTTTTACCTACACATCATCTCTGTTAGTCCTGAAGGGGCACCCAGCCAATACGAAATATTGGCGCGCAGTAAATTTTCATTCGTTCATAAAAACAAACTTTTTTATGACACGTCAAGAACATTAAATTCTTTGTAGAGTCGCTGAAGTTGTAAATACACATTTTTTTGATTTCCTGGACATTACTAAGAGTGTAAGATTTTAATACTTTTATATTTTTACGCATATAATCGCAGAAAAGTGTTACAGAAATGCATTAGAACAATATAAATATCTTGTAGAGAATAAATATAATACCAGGAGGGCTAGAGAACAGAGACTAATTACACCAAAAATAACAAATTATTATGGAGAGAGAATAAATAATTTTATTATACCTAAAGTATTTAACAACATATATAAGTTAAGAGAAAACCCTAAAATGAATACCTAGCTTATTAAAGAAAATATTGAAGGACACATTGTTAAATGAAATTTGAATTGGTGGTATATTAATGCAATATGTATTAATATACCACTGACTTAAATTAGAATAATAAGATTTATTGTTAGTTACCTTTTGTTTTTCGTTTTATATTTTTATTGTGTTTTCATTTTTGTTTACTGTGTATAACGTAGGTTAAGTAATAGAATTAGGAGCACATCTCGCCGTTAAACATAAAGTTTGGCGAGTTTACACGTGTAATAAATTTAATTTACTACAGTAAAGAAAACAAATGATAAAAAAATATCACGCACATAGTGTCGGTTATAAAGGTGAAGCAATAATAGATCAATTTCTTTCAACTTCGTCCAAGTGCCCATCCCAAAATTTTGTGGTGGTTAAAGTCGTTTTTTTAATCCAGCGTTTGCTGGTGAGGTGTAGTACAGGGTACTACTGGATGCAGTGTTAGGTCCCAAGTTGTTAGTTGGAATTACCTGTCAAACAACTGTTATTCTATTCTCGGCCCAGCAATCATATTTCTGACTTTATTGAACAAATTAATAATTATCTCATGATCGTAATTACTATCTTCTGTCTACGTCACGCGTTAACGTAATAAAAAGAAATCGAGTTTGTTCGTGTGTCTTGCTTTTGCAGAACATTGCCATAATGGCTCGATGTGCTGAAAACGGATAACAATTATCTATGTGCCCAAATTAAACTAATACTAATAGGAATCCAAAATAAGAATTATAACAAGAAAATTTACTTTAAAATCAGTTCAGTAGTTTAGGCGCTACGATGGAACATACAAACATACATAAACAGACGGCCAAAATCATTACCCTTCCTTTTAGCTTCACCGTAGTCGGGTAAAAACAAAAGCCGTATTTAACTAGGTTAAACCTACGTTATACAATACGGTTGAATAAAGGTTTTTAGAAACGACCACTTTCCAGCGTACAAACTGCATTATATGGGCTACATTTTATCCCGAAAAAGGAACTAATATTCGTAAGTTGCAAAAGGTCAGTTATTCGATGATGCAGACTTATATTTCGACAAAGCTATCCTAATTAGCCGCAGCGGCACACCGGCGGCTAAACACAATATATTTTCCATTATGTCTGGTATTCTAAAACTTGCCAGATTCATTCATTTATGTGTAGGTACATTATTGTTTAAGCAATCTTTCATTTATAATCATTATTGTTTAAAACTATTTTAATTGTATACTTAACTATATATGTTTGCAGTACATGTATATTTTTTTATATAGATCTTTTCTTTATTAACAGTACAATAAAAATGTAATATTAGAAACAGCCTGAAACTCAGGTCTCTGACCTAGTTCAGTTTAGCCGTGGGAGAGCCACGCTTTGGCACGAATGGGCCGGCTCGACCGGAGTGACACCACGGCCTCACAGAAAACCGGCGTGAAATAGCGCTTGTGTTGTGTTTCGTCGAGTGAGTGAGGGTACCGGAGGCCCAAATTTAAAAGGCTGGCAACGCATTGGTGACTCCTCTGGTGTTGCGGGAGTCCATGGGTGGCGGTAATCGCTTACCGCCACCCATAACCACCCACACCTCACCCAAAAAAGGAGAAGGTAATACAATGTAAAAACAGACTTCATAAACAAGTCTTTTTGGACTTTGAATCTTAGGGACACATGTATGATACTGCTAACTAAGCAGTTAATATATGTGTCCCTACATGTCCAATATTTAAATTGTAAATGTTTTCCTTTAGACTAAATTTAGTTTTAATGTGAATTTAATACAATAAGTAACGTGTTGTGTTTTGTAAAGACTTATTTATTGAATAAAAATGTATAACCATTATTATTTTGAAAGGGCCTGCAAACGCTGGCAGCTTGATATTGACCTAGTTATCAATTCGAGTCATAACAAAAGGTCGTCATTATTCAACGTTACAGAGTGTAACGTAATGTCATACACGTGCTCTCAAACCTCTGCCGTATATACTACATATTACATAGCACATGAAGGGCGAAACTATTTCACGAGAAACATCTACGAGGACTTAATGTTCCGAAATCACATGAGGGGAATTTCACACGGAGAGAACATCGAAAAAATAAACAGTTTGACGATTATTAGTAGTAGACTATAATTTATAATAATAATAATAATATTCTACCACATACACACAACACCATCTAGCCGAAACTAAGCAGAGCTTGTACCATGGGTTCTAGACAATGGATAAACATACATATATACTCCCTTTTTGTAAATACATACATTATATACATAGAAACACCCAGATCAAGACAAACATCCATGTTCATGCACACAAATGTTTGACTTGCGTGGGAATCAAACTGCGATCTCAGGCGTGGCAGTCGGTTACACTAACCACTACGCCATATAGTTAAATTAGTGTATGCTATATCTGTTACTGTTTGTGGATCACAGAAGTTTTTTTCCTGTGTGTGTTTCAACCCACTATACTCGGCCAGTGGCAGTAGCGAGGTGATTTCTTGCGAACTCTATAGAAATACGTAGCTTTAAATATTTGGCTAACCTTCACATGTTAACCTGCACAACTGCTTTGAACGTCATTATTTATTACATAATGCAATAAAATAAATATATTATGTATTTTATACAATATTTAATGGGCTCTTTATTTTTATATATTAGATATAATCAGCCTTGTATTCAAACTATCCCTGTTTTCACCGTGTGAGAAGGATGGAGGTGGTCTATGGCCTAAGGCCACCTCAATTTCCCAGTGCAGGTTAGCGAACTTCGTCATCGAGAAAATTATAGAGAACTCTTCGACATGCGGAGTGTTTTCCTTCACCATTAAGACTCCGCCGAGCGTAAGACGCGGTTGGACTGAATGACAGAGCTCGATATTCAAATCGGCGCGCGGCCGCCATAGTAAAATTGTATGGAGGATTTGAAGTGCTTTTTTGATAAATATGTATCTTTATTGTCGACCAATAACTAAAATATTTGGGACGGACAAATTGTAATATAACTATTTATGTTTCGTTTAAGCTGTAAAATAGGATGGATTTCTACTGTTATATGCATTTTTCGTGCAAATTTACGTATTTTCGAGGGCGAAAATATTAATTATTTTAAGTTTTTTACACATTATACATTTACCATAACAATGAATGTGTTTACAATGATTGTAAACACATTCATTGTTATGGTAAATGTATATTTTATATTTGTATTAAACAAAAATTGTTGATTTTATCAACTTAACTGTGACCACCTGTTTTGGCACATTTCGCTCAGCGCAGTCTTATAGCGGGCGATAACTATTTTGGTGCGCACATAGTTGCGAAAAGTTAGAGTCGCAGCATGGTAGTCCACCGGTGTAAATGGACGTTAAAAAAATACATCACATACATCTGTGTCGGTACAAGTACAGATAACTTGAATCAGCAACATGAAATATTCTTCTTTGTCCGCTTCACGTGAAATGCTCCATTATCATTATCGGTACTTAAAGCTTTTAGAAACGTAATTTGAATTATTCGGCGAACACGGGACTTTCTAAAGCTTAGCTGCAGTAAAATGCTTTAGTTACATCTTGGCTAGATTAAAGTGCTATTATCTGTAATCCCTACGAAAACAAAATACAGATAACATGGTGGAACAGATAAAGATGAAGATAAAAATCATTTTATGTCAAAAAACATGTGTTTACATACAACGTTAAGCATGCAAGATGGAATAGATTTACAGGTCGTACATGTTTTACCTATCAAGGCGTACAAATAAAAATAAACAAGTTACTACTAGTTAATAATTATATAGTATTGAAATTATTGAGTATTTATGACAAATTGATTAATAATGTCTAGAAAAAAACACAGGTTAAATTTTAATATTCAAATAATGGCATATTTTATAATAATAATGAAATTAGTTTTACTTAATATTAATTATAAATGTTATCTAAAAAGGCATATGTCATGTAATTTTCAGTCAAGTCACTCTTATTGCTTATTGCAATAACATTTGATTGTTAAAATATTTTAGTCAAGATGTCACTATTTTATACAATATAATCTTCTCTCTTAGCCTTTATTATTCCCAAGTGACTTGGGGTCGGCTTTTCTGGTCTAACCGGATTTGACTGGATATCAGTTTTTACACGGAGCGGCTGCCACCTGACCTCCGCAACCCGAAGGCTAACGATACCCTAAGGCTAGACCAGTGTCAGGATATTAGAGGGTACTGACTTTCCCAATAACGACTGCCATAGATGTTCATGGTAGCCGGGACCAACGGCTTAACATGCTCTCCGAGGCACGGAGCAGGCGATAATTGTCAATTAATACGCACATAATTTCGAAAAGTCATATAACTTCCGAAAGTCAGAGGTGCGCGACGTGGGTTCGAACCCGAGACCCTCTGCATTGCAGTCTGTTGGTCTCCCCACTGAGCTATCGCTGCTTTCTTACTATCGAAATATGTAAGTGTAAGCCCATAATTGCAATTGTAAATTTAACAATTATAATTATTTTCTATAGAACCATTGAAGCCAAGCCGCGGATACAACATATATTTTATAAATATAATCATTAATATAGTATAATATTTGTTTTAGGAAAATACTTGTGGAACTCTTGGTCAGAAGAATGGGTGGTGTTGTACGACGACTCGACAATGGCATGGTTTAAGGTAAGGCCTAGTTACTACGATACTATTATGTACTATCGTATACCAAAAGCTTTCATTAACCCTTAAAATGTTTTGCGGTTACCGGTTACCGGTATAGTACAAGTTTTATTATTGTGTATGCTGCATGGCAGTCTAACTATTAAAACAGTCTTCCGTGGTCTATTTGGTCCAGTAGAGATAGCTGGTGATCGCCGTTTCTTTTTTAGCAGAATATCAGAACGTGATTAGAATTCGAAGGTATTAATAGTACCTACACGATCTTAGAGCTGCCAAACCCACGTTATTTTAACAAGACTAAGATTTCTGTACTCAATTTGTAGTCGTTGTGTGTGTCCATTTGGAGAATTTTAATACCAGTCTCATAAAATTATATAAAATTAGATTTCAATTATATATAGTCACAGTAAAATAGTCACTGTTCATAGTGACTTGCTTTGCTTTTATGCTTTATCTCGTTAGATAACGCGTGAAATGCATAAGTACAACATATGAATATTCGCTAGTATGTACAAGTTGTTTACCCACTGTAGAAACTTAAGGTTTGCTAAAATTACACAGGTCTATCAGTTTTGAGATTGAAATCTATAAAGCATTAAAAGTGAACGGTAATAAAGTAACACAAAACAATCAGTACTTTTGCAAGGTATTCCTGATTATTACAAACAAATTCAATTACAATACAAAATCGCTGGTATTCGACATAAGCGAAACTATCCTGAATAAACTGACAATCATACCGATATTACTGATTCAGACCGTTCTGAATTTTGATTAATACACGGTTTGGAAGTTTTGACGTTACCAAAGTTTGTTCTAACGAACGTATGTATCCTGGTACGTTATTAAAGTGATTTAAAAAGAAATTGTATGCATTCGTGCTCTGTAACTACTTTGTTTTAAAATTCAAAAAGTTCTTATTTGGTCGTCTCGCCACAGCCAGTAGTATTATGAGTTTGACGCGAAATAAAAATGATTGTAACTCCCAAATAGATGTTACGAGTCTAGGTGTTCTTTGTGTTTGTTCTTTAAATTTTTTATCAAGTCGACACAGATTTTGACAGACACAGATTATAACGTATTTAAACTTAAAATTATGTAAAGCTTTATTTTAAATAAAGGCAACCATCGCGTGAATTGGAAAGACATTCTGCATTTATCCGTTGATTTAAATAATTATTCTGGAGTAACAATGTAAGAATTATCCTAAATAAACAAGAGTGCATGAAAGTGAACTCACACTTTTTCCTTGCTTTTCCAATATACAGATGTAAATCGAAATATATATATCTATGCATAGAATTTTATCAAAAACCTGTGTTTATCTTTTAGCAATCATAAGTAGCGGTACTCTCTCATTATTCTTACTTACCTCTTTCCAAAAGTTAAGCGTGCCTTACTAAAACCTTCGATCCAAAATGCAATAGTTTATTATGTTCAATCTAACACTGGCATGGCTTCATTGTACTCCGTTAAGCTTATCCACGATATGCGAACAAAATGGAAGGCTGAGGCTGAAGGCTTTCGCCATATTTATTTTTCAAAAACATATACCAGGCATGCCTTATAAAGTCCTCCAGTCACGCCAATGTAAGTAATACTTCGAGAACAGTAATCCTCTGAGGATATAACAAATGTAAACTAGCATCTATTAAACAGCTAACAGTTAAATTGTTATCACTTAGTACAATGTTAAAACGTCCCTCTTACCACCCTTCCATTCAAATTTGCGGCCTCAGAGGAACTTAGTATAGGAAACTAATTTAAATAGTTGTTCCCGTCCGTTTTAGATTAATATTTGTGTCGATCGTTTGGAAGTTCTTGAGTGAAGGTAGCTGGGAGAAGGGACGCGGCAGGGGTGTAATCTAACAACTATGTATACATATTGTAGATGTCGCAAATTCCGTCCCTACATAGTTAGATATAGTCGCGGCGTACTGAGGAAATAAGGCGATGAAAACGACGATGTTTGTTTTTAATATTATCTGTTTGTGTATATGGAAAAGGGAATAGATTTTGATGGTATCGAACGGTTTTGTGATCAATCTCGAATGGAAAAGGTTACTATGAAGTTACTAATATTGTCTTATGATTCTGCAGGTATAACCATATCAAAATATAATAATAAAAGTATTATGCCTAAACACCGGCGATCGTACGCCGATAGAGGAATTTTATTTTATTGAATTACAAAGTGTAACATTCGAAACGTTTTACGCGAATATTACACATTGAATTTTATTAGAAATGGCACATCAAACAGTCACAATAAGTACATAATATAATTAACAGCATTACTTAAAACTGAATAGCGATGTTCACAGGTTACCATTAAGTTAAAATTATGAGACGATATAGAAGCAAGCATTTAGTGACTTATAGTAAACTATAATATTGTCTTCTGTTTACGCGAATATTATTCATTGAAATTAAACTACTATATACGGATTTTATCACGTCGTTTATTCGACACTTTATTACATAATTTTGAAAAGTGTAAAATTAAATTAAATCTAAATAGTTTTAATAATAATTTAATTAGCTTAAAAAATAGTAAAGTTTAATAGTAGTAGTAGTGTAACAATTTTCAAAATTATGTAATAAAGTGTCAAATAAACAAAGCGATAAAATATGTATATAGTAGTTTAATTTCAATGAATTATAGTAAACTACTTTATATGGATTTTATCACAGTTTATTTTAACCTGTCAAAATTGGATCCATTAGCTTTAATCAAATGTAATATTTGTAGAACGTTTCGCTAGAAAAGAAGGACCCATTTATTGTCCAAGTCGACACATAATCGCCGCGACAATTTACGACCTACCTGGTTGCGCGTGTGAATATATGAGCTCGGGCACAGTGGGCTAAGTAAAAAGAAATATGGTGTCCCGGAACATTTATAGCCTCGTCACTTGTGTTTAACTTGCGAAACACATTTTTCATGCATTTTATGGAAAAGTGATAGTATGTTGGGGTGCAGAAGTTGGTATCCAGCGTCTCAGATTAGAGCCCAATTGATCTCAAATACGGAATTCTATATATAATAATAATAATAACCATTTTTCAACTTAAATTGGTACAAATGCATTCAGAGCTTAGATTGCATCGTAAGGTAATATATGTATAAGGGGTATGCCTGTACTAGGGTAAACTTGTGCCACATGCATTAAGGGCACATTCTGCATTATTCATACTATATACATATATACTTGCGTATTTGATACTTAATTAACCAAATACTTTTTTTTTTTTAATATAAAGGGAATGCTTTTACGCACCGTCCGCGCCCGGGCAGGGCGTGGGTGTGTGGGACTCGAGCCAGAGAAGCCGGCCCCATACCCACTAAACCCCTGACGACGTTCCTCCAGTACCTAATGTCGGTGCCACGGGATTCGCGCTAGCATTCACCGCGACACCGACAGGTCTTGGCCCGCCACGTGAATAGGCGGGCCCCAGCTGTTTGGGGGAGGACCAGATGGTACAGCCCTCCGCTCCACTGAGGGGGGCGCGCGGAACGCCTATGCGTGCAGTCTGCCGCCCGAGCAGCACAGGCCCGAGAGAGGGCTCTCGGGCCTGTGCGGCTCGGGCGGCAGACTGCCCAAGTCCACCGCCCGCAGGCCGCCCCCTAGGGTGGCTGCAGGTCTGCGCGCGCCCTACGGCGGCGCCCTGGACGTCTCCTGCGGTTTGGGTGGGGAGAGACCAGCTCCTTCTCCCGTTCCGCCGCCTCCTTCGCGGACATCACTGCCTCGCAGAAGGTGACGGCGGCCTCCCATGCACCCTCGCTCCGGACCATGGACAGTACCATTGCCGGCAGCGAGAGGATTTGGACACCCAGTGCCCCGGTTAACGACCGGCGCTGCTCCTCCCAAGCTGGGCACTCCACGAATATGTGCAGCGCCGTATCCTGGGGGCCGCCACCGCAGTGGGGACAACAAGACGTCTCCTCCCGGCCTATACGACACAAGTACCTCCCAAAGCATCCATGCCCGGTGAGGACCTGCGTCAGCCGGAAGGTCAGGGCGCCATGGCGCCGCTTCAGCCACTCCTCCAAGATCGGACTTAGGACGTCGCGGAGCTCCGACCGCCGCGCCTCCACTTCTCTCGGCAACGGCCGAAACCAAATACTTACATTAACAATACATAGGTTTAGTTATCTTAAATAATCAAATACAAAATCATATCTATCTAATCTATTTATCTAATCATTAGAAAAATGTCAAGCGCAAATAACGACACGGAATCAATTTTGTCCTGGCGATGACAGAAAACAAAGAGAGCGAGACGGAAGCGCGCCTCTTTTACACTGTTGGTGACAACTTAGAGGGTTGACTGCCAGCACTTTTATAGGGCTGGTGGCAGCTTAGAGGTTTCTTCCAAAAATATAGTTCTATTTAATTTTTTTATTTTGCTCGTCAAAATGACCACACTCCTCCTGATGGTAAGCAATCGTGTGGTCTAAGAGCAGTGGCCTCCACACCGTCCTCATAGCAGCCGTGGCGATGTTGAGGTCTCTACTTTGACTGCCTGAGAAGGTGCTTCTTCACGCCCCGCTTAAAGGACTCTGGATTGAAGGAAGAGAAGAGAAACACGAGCCTTGGCAGAGAATTCCATGCCTTGATCGTTCGGCAGAGGTATGAGGACCCAAACTTGTTGGTACGCACTCCAGTTGACTCTACCGTGTAAGGATGGCATCTGAGCCCAGCACGCGTTTTTCTGGTTAGGAAAGGGGAGGGCGGGATAAGGTGGAATAGCTCTTCAGAGCATTTCCCGTGGTATATTCTGTAGAAACATGTTAATGAGGCAATGTCCCTACGGAGTTTCAAAGGTTCCAGTGAACTCGTGACCTCTGGATCTCCGATAATACGGACAGCCCGCCGCTGTAACCTGTCGAGAGCATCCAGCAAGTACTGCGCGGAGCCATCGCAAAGATGACAACAATACTCCACGCAAGGGCGCACTTGTGCCTTATACAATAGGCATAGCTGCCCAGGCGCGAAGAACCGCCATACCCTGTTCATAACTCCGAGTTTTCGCAAAGCTTGTTTAATGACGCTCTTGATGTAGGTTTTCGGATTAAGGGAGCGGCAAAGATCTATACCTAAGATGGAGAGGCTGTCACGTATCACCAGTGGAGTGTTCTTCAGAGAAGGAAAGGGAAGGAATGGATACTTTTTTGTTGAGAACGCCCATGCCTGGGTCTTCTTGGCGTTGAACTGTACCAAGTTCTTGGCACCCCATTCAGAGATGCGGTCCAAGGTCTGGTCAAGTTCAACGATAAGATCCTGCATTTTTCCCTCAACCTCAGCCTGTTTGGCCCCAGGATGTCCGAGATATCGCCGATGCACGGTACTGTCGTCTGCATAACAATGTATGTTGCCGAGATTCAACATATCATTAATACGCAGAAGAAAGAGTGTAGGGGATAAGACGGACCCCTGAGGCACTTCTGCATTGACCTGCATAAACTTGGAAGTGCGACCGTCGCAAAGGATCCGAATACGACGCTTCTGCAGGTAACTAGCAATCCGGATGCACAGTTAAGGGGGCAAGCCATAGGCTGGCAGCTTGGAAAGAAGAGACCGGTGCTAGACTCTATCGAAAGCTTTGACTATGTCTAGGCTGATAGCTACAGACTCGCCGTGCTTGTCCATAGCCTCACCCCAGAGGTGCGTGACGAAAGCACCCATTGATCGTTTAACCCGAAAGCCGTATTGGCGATCATTGATCATCGAGTGATCCTCCAGGTAGCGGACAATTTGGGTGTTTATAATCCGCTCGAACACTTTGTAGAGCACCGAGGCGATAGCTATGGGTCGATAGTTGACTAGCTCGAAACGTTCCCCCTTTTTGGGAATCGGTTGAACGATCGCCTCTTTCCAAGCCTCAGGCACAGTGCCGTAAGACGTCCGGTATAGGCGCGTAAATGTGGGAGACAACACCGCTGCACATTTTTTGAGGAACACAGCTGGGATACCGTCAGGTCCACTGGTTTTCGAAAAATCGAGAGACTGCAGTATCGCACGAACGTCACGTTGCCTGATACGTATATTAGGCATGGTGTAGCCGCAGTTGGCAATGTTAGGCGGCTGCAAACCGCAGTCATCGATTCGGGAGTTGGCCTCAAAGAGATTTGCAAGCAGATCTGCTTTTTCCTGCGGCCGATGAGCCAGTGATCGATTCAGATATCTCAGAGGGGGCAGCGAAGTCTGGCAGAAGTTGGACTGTATGGCTTTGGCCAGGCGCCAATAGCTACGACTGCCCGTAGGATGCGCCATGAGTTCCTGACCGAACCGTGCGACGCGCTGGGCATCCGCTCTTAAGTATGCCCTCTTGCAGACCTTTGTGCCTTGGTTGAACGCTGCCTTCAGGTGATCCACGTTAGAGTCGTAGAGAGCGCGGGCCCTGGTCCAAGCGCGGTACGCTGTCTGTTAATGTTTTATAAGTATTGTTCTAAACAATACTTATAAAACATTTACATCAAATACAACAATTTGTATTCAAAAGCTTATGAATTATACTATAAACTAAGTGATATAACGCCAGTATCATGTAAAACAATACTGTCGGTCCCGGCTGCCATGAACATCTAAGGCAGTCGTTATTGGGAGAGTGTCGACACAAAAGATCCCACTGGGTCGAAGTGTCGTCGGTCTGCACTGACTGGCCCCTACATAAGATACATACATACATCATGTAAAACAGGGTTGCCTTGAAATAATTGATGATCCCGACACACTGAAATTAAAGTACTATATACGGATTTTATCGCGTTGTTTATTTGACACTTTATTACATAATTTAAAAACTGTTACACTACTACTACTATGAGACTTTTAAGCTAGTTAAATTATCAATGAGATTAAACTCTATGTACGGCTTTTATCGCGTTGTATATATGACACTTTTCTACATAATTTAGAAACTACTACTATTTAACTTTACTAATTTTTAAGCTAATTAAGTTATTAAAACTATTAAAACTATTTATATTTAAGTTTACACTTTCCCCGACGTTTCAGTTGCTTTTCAGCAGCCATGGCCAAGGGGAGACTAAGATTTCTCAATGTTCCAGTGTAGTTATTTCAAAGTACCTGAACATAATTTAATAATTGATGTTTCTATTTACGCAGAATGAGCTCAAAGTATCATGAAGTCTAGCTGTGGTTTGCTTCTTCTTGGGTTTGATTATTTGTATTACTGGATCCCAAGCTGGTGGTACATTCCAACCATCTTGGGATTATTACCATTAAAATTAGAATGTTATTTGATTTCAATAGCCTCACGAAGCATCCTTGATAGGAATCGGTGTTCTTTAGCGAGACTCTGTGGTTTATCAAATCTCAGATAGTGGTTGGTCCCCTGTTGCACATGTTAACACACAGCAGACTTCAACGAGCGTTGGTTGTTTTACATTAGCTATGTGTTATTTTATGCGGATGCCTTTGCTTCTCTTGATTTGACCAATGTATGAGAGTCTGCAGTCACAATCTATTTTGTATGTTTGACGGCAGTATTCCCTATTTCGTAAAACTATAACATAGCTACCGAAACGTCAATACATTAATCTTCTGCCTACTTCTTCGAGGAAGTACAGGGGTAATGATAAGACGTGATATAGCAAATATCTCCAATATCTATAACAATAACCAATTTGGCCTAAATTTAAGACTGAGATCCAAAATGCAGCGTACTCCTAACCCAGATACTGTTAACGGTTATACTTCCAATAAAATAAAAGTTCCTTAGTCAACTCGGCTAAATAAACGTGGGAGTGTATAAACAGACTTACTGCCAACTAATTCTTAATCTTATTTACTCTGTTCTAGAGCTTTGTTTACCTTAACAATGTTGAGTCGTATGCTATCTTTGAAATATGAATTTCTTTATTTCAGAGGAACAAAAAAGCTCGACGAGTCGGCGATACCAGAATAATGTTAATAAAAGAATGTTGTTTGTCCCGCCAATGAAATCGTTTGAACAAAAAAAACGCGGGGTAGGCTACAAAAATATGACAGTCGTAAAAACATACAATAAGACATTATACGGATTAGGTACAATAATGCGTGGGTTGCTAAAAATAGGATGAACTACATAAATCGCAACGAGATAGATTTAATTCAAAAAGCAAAGACATTACGACGAAATTTGGATTGATAGATGCCAACACCATACATTCAAACTAATATTACGAAGTGTTATGTGTTCGAATGCATCGCCGGACAATTATTTGTATGATCCATAAATTGATGTCCTTAGACTGGGTATACTTTATGCTTTACATGATAGTACCTTAAAGTGTAAAGTCTCTAGGGCTTAATTTCTAGACCATAGTCATGTTTTATAGGAAAAAACTGGATATATTTTTAAAGACAACTCGCGCACTTACCGTATGCTTCATCACGAAGGACTTTACATACAATTAAACAACGACACAAAGAATCAGACAGCAAAACTATTTTTCTTGCTGGCAATTGAACGTACAACACTCGATGTGGCATTGCAGTAAGGTAATCACTACAACTCATTTATAATATTAAATTTTGCCTTAAATGACATTTTTGATCCATCTCGATGTCTCACCCTCGGCCTTCAGAGGGCACAATAAGGACAATATATTTCTCTCTTTCCCTCTAATAACGACTTCAGCCTCGCTACAGGCGATACTAAAAATTGATGAGTCCTTGTATTTGTTATTTTTATATCTCTATTGTAAAACTTTTTCGAAGTTAGCATTTTTTCCTCTAGATTCGTTTTGCTTGGGTATTGTATTTTTAATATACTAGCTGCTTTTTTGGTATTAAAATAAATTATTATAGAAAATATTATGCTAAGTTATGAAAAAATACTATGTTCATGAAACTTAAGAGTACTCTATAGACTCTTGTGCACAATGCAATCTGTACGCAAGTTCGGGCACTTGCGTGGGTTGTAAGTATCGCGTGTATAGCCGAAACGAGCCTCGCGCGTAATTTTCTCATAATATTAACTTACATATATATATAGCCAGTGCAATTAGCTTACGCATTTAACACATTGCATTTAGATGTATCGTGTTCAAGCACCATAAACGATCGAAGTTCGGTAAGCGAGACTAGCGATGGTCCAACTGGTCCCTCACTTCTCAAAGCTAAGAAAACTGTTAACAGTCAGGTGGGCCAACCGACTCATCTGCCACCAGCAGCAATAAAAGAAGAAAAGGATAGCAATGGCAGTAGGCATCACTGCCTATCTTTTGAGAAACACACACAAGCAGAAATATCCATCCAGGAGTATACTACTCCGTAGTCTAATAATTAATTATCTCCCTTTTTGTCCATCACTGCTCTGCCTACATTCCCTCTTGCTCGGCTATAAATTTTTTCCTTTTTTGTAAAGGTAGGCATCTACACTAAAAATCATTTAACTTCTAGAAAGGTTACGCGCTTAAGTTATATATTGTATAAGAAATACCTAACAATGAGGCCCTAAAAATGGAGCACGGCATATTGACTTTCAGCTTCGGCCATTCGTATGCTAGTGGAGGATGTCATCATCATTCAGGGACCTTATCCCAATATCGGGGCGAGCTTACGAGTGATCCGGGGCTCACTCTGTGACGTAAATATGATAAAACCATGCTACGACCAGCTTCGTAGACGATAGTGTAGGCGTCCGCTACGAACCGTAGACCGGTTACGAAATTGACAAACTAAAGTGGAATGTTCGTTTTCCTTTGACCACATACATTCACGTGCTGCCTTGTCCTTTGCTACAAAAAACAGCCGTTTGTAGCAAAGGTTAAGTGTATGCGATCCTCATATCGAACTAATGGTTAAAATATTTTATGTATACATACAGCGTGTAATAATAAAGTGTGGTCGTATATTAAGTTTGCATGGTGGATTCTGTGGCCAATTTATAACTCTCAAGTATTTTAATAAAGGAATCTTTTCCAACATACAGCCTTGAAAAATGTTGTCACAGTGGACTTCCCATTAGATTGATAATATTAATGACTCGGTAGCGCTAATATTATGTTCGAATTTCTTAATTATTACATATATTGATATACAAAAAGAATAAACCCTATTTATCATTATGTATATGTATGTAAAATTATAATAGCGGATAAAGACTATCGTGTCGTCGCATTGCCAACTACGCTATTCATGGTCCTACTGGAACTGATATTTGCCTTCGTATTTGGCTATGCTATGCATTTATAATATACTAGATATTAGGCTGCGTTTGTCTTTACCAGTATTTATTACATTCGGTATACATACTTGCTGAGCGCATAATTCTATATATGCATTATTTTAGGTGTCTGCCTGTGATGGCAAAACAATCTATACCAATATTACAAAGAAAAACGATTATTTTTGGTCGTCATATAATTTATTTCTCGCGGTTTTCCATTGTATAAGGACTACATTATGTACGACCACACCATTTTGTTTCACGTTGTATAAAATCAAACACTATTTGACCGATTTTAAAAATCTTTCACCAAAAGAAAGCTACTTTATCCAGACGTAACATAGGCTATATAACATTACGCTACGACCTATGAGAACAGAGCAGTAATACTACTCGAAAAATTAGTTACTTACTATTATATTTTACTTAAACCATGAACACGCCTTTAGGTTTTACGCTGTGTGTCACTGTTTGCACGTGCAATGTAATTATCTATTTGTAATAATCATATCTAGTACTGATATCTATATTACGTGAAGCAAAACGAAAATTGCGTGGATGGAGGAGTATGAAATTTAACACAGTTAGAGTTTATACGGAGAACGAGTTGCGAATCCTAATATTTTTATAAAATATGCTTTAGAAATACATTAAATTAATGGAAAACACTACACGCACACAACCATGCATTTAATACAAGCAATCGAATCGCGTTCGTAGTATTTCGACATTGTTCGGCTGATGTCGTAGAATTCTTCATAACTATGGTTACATAAAAATTTATGTGGAGTAGATGACTAGGTAAATGAAATATGATTGTGAGGGTATAGTCATAGACCAATAGACAATAAAACCTTAATAATGAACAAACTTAAAATTTAAATCAATTATGGTTGAATTTCGACCACATGGCGACCGCTAGATTAATTAGTTATGTCGAACGCGACTCTGTCTACACACATGCTATATTGCAATGTTGATTTCAATGCAGCATTGTTGATAATCTAATCAATGTTATAGATTGATAGATGGCGTAGTAATTTGGATCGTGGGGCTTTCTGGGTTGCATTGCCAGTGACAATACGCCTAGTATTGAAGCTTCGAAACTCACGTAAGACAAAAAAAAATTAACCCGCAAATGTTTATTCTGAGTCTATGTTTTCTTTGAATCCGTTGTTTGAATGTTTCTAAAGTCTCGCGAGATACAGGATTAATTCATAGTGCGAGGTAGTCTTTTAACCTGTTGTGTTGCAACTGGCGGCTAGACACAATAAGTTTTCATTTATGTCTGTCATTCCACAATTAATAGATCAAAATGACAAAAATATGATAAACACATAAAAAGAGATCTATAGTTAATCTAATAAGTACTGAACTGCATAGCATCACACTATATACATATATCCGGAGGGTTATACAGATGTATTTACATATGTTATACCTACGATACAATATTAAGCTTTTATGTAGTAGTTGGCTAGCCAATAATGTGTACTAGGTACATAGTCATACACCGCAATGCTAATGAAAACTTCCTAATAGAAATCCAATAGGACGAAATCATTTAAGGGGTACCAAACCCAATGCCTAAAGCATTGGGCTTGTAAACGAATTCCAACTACTGCTCTACCGGCGTCAACACATTCCTAACACAAACATATTATAAGTTCAGTTAACAGGTTAACATGAATAAAAAATTTAAAAGAACTGTTTATTTTTATTTACTGACTAGCTAGTCAATATCAGTTATTGAGGTACTCCTTTGAACCTCTTAACCAACGCTAAGACGCCAGCGTGCGAGCTTAACCAGACTATATTAAACGTAAATTTCTTCGCTCTTCACGTCACAAAATGATAAAACTAGACAGGTAAGCATCTATGCTTAAGGGCCTCCTATGCGCCAATGACCTTGAGCGTTTAACGTTTGCGACTCACTTCTAAACATTTTACGATAATTTACTGCCACGTAGTGAGATGTAGCTGTACTATGATAATTTACAGACAATCCAAAATAAAGAAATTGTCCTATACTACTATTAGACTAATTCTAAACTATTTATTATCTTAGGTTAATCACATACACTCAAAGATTGATAAAATTACGTAAATATACGAGAGCGTTTTGGAGGAAAAATTGCATACGTTCGTCCATCACAAAGGCTGGCGCCGTATGCCGCCCGTCGCCCGCGCAGAGACCCGCTAGAATGATTCGATCGAAAAATCGAGAAAAACAAATTGTTAAATGAAAAATCATCGTAAATAAAAAAATATTGCACACGATTTACTATAAATGTATTCTCTACATATAAATGTGAGTTTTATATTCATACTTCTACAGATGAGGAAGTTTATACATAAACTTTGTGAAATTAATCATTTTTAATATTGCTTGTATATCTCATAAAAAATTAAATATAAATAATATAAATGTACGGAATGTAGTTTATAAATCGAAGTATTGTTTAAATGTTGTTTGAGAATTTTAGGACATCATTTGAGGAACTAGATACGTGTTGAAAATCGTGTATTTTACGTTTTGTGGTAGGAGGCCCTTAAATGAAAGCTTCAATAAAAATTTACAGTAATATAGTATGCGTATATGTGTATGTGTGTGTTTGTGTGTAATACTAGCAATTTGTAAATCAAATCATAAGACATCTGTTAAATGAGGTTTGAGCGTTAGCTCTTTAAAATACAGATACAGATTCCTAACATTTTTATAGACAACAAACACGGTGTCTCTAGAAAGCTGGTTTGAATTGGTGCTGTGCTCTGTGATAAAAAAAAACAATACACGCGGAATACAAACGCGCCATCTCTATAGTCTATCAACAAAGAGCAGCCTCTCCAGGAGGGTTCCGTCTGAGTGTATGAGGAGTACCTCCGGCGACGAGCCAACAGCCCCCTCGTGCCCCTAACGAACGCTTCGCGTGCGACTACCTCGCCAAATATGGCTATGAATTTACTCTACGTTCATAACTGTGTACAGCATGGGATAGTAAGGTGTGGTCACATATAAGGCACGTTTTTGGACCTCATGAATAAGGAAAACTCTGGGAATAATGTGTAAATTGAAGCTAATTTAGTGGACTTGGAAATCAAATGAAAATACAGAACTTTACTCATAGAAAATCCTTTTATAATGACTAACTATTGGCCGCGGCTTCGCCTGCGTTAAGGTAGGATAGGTTATGTTAATAACTGTACTTATTTTAAATAAATATAGCATAATTATGTTACTTGGTGATAATATAGCTTTCTAAAGGTGCAAGAATTCTTAAAATTGGTGGAATAGTTTTTGTGTTAAATCGTTACAAACAATCAAAAATACTTAATAAAATGCCAAGTAACGGGTCGCGATAAAGTATTTAAAAGTTACCTGTACCCGTTACCTGGCATTATATTATGTATGTGGTGTAGGTACAAATCGCGATAATCTAAAAATGTTTATAACAAACAAAAATATCTTTCCTCTTTATGATATTAGTATAGATAACACGGCCGTGTGATTTTTTTGATACTGCGTGATACGTTTTTAGCAACAACATACATACACAAGTAAACATACACACAAAACGGTAGGTAGGTATAAGTTATGTGAAGCTGTGAATGTGAGCTATGCGATTGCTGTCTGCTGAGCACATAATCAAACTTCGTTTTCATCCTTAACAAGTGAGAAACGGCCATGAATTGCCCTAAATCTTAGAGTTCGAAAAAATGGTATCACGTGACGTGGTCAGAGGTCAGAGGTCGTAGTAATTTCGGGGGTATATCGACTATGCTGAGTCAAATGGCGCTAACCGCGAGTCTCTAGCTCTTTTAGTTCTTGAGTTGAAATATGGTATCACGTGACCTTGAGGTCAGAGGTCAATGGTCATAGTCATTTCGTAGGTATGTCGACTGCTGAGTTGAATGGTGTTATCCGCGAGTCTCTAGCTCTTACAGTTCTTGAGTTGAAAGTTGTATAACAGACAGACGGACGGACAAAGCTGTTGTATAAGAGTTTTTTCGAACTCTAAAAAGGAAGACAGAGGTGTATTATATTGAAATCCAGCCTAATAGGGCATGTCGTATTCCGGGTATATTTTAGACTCTGTGCTGCTGTCACAAATTTCGAAACTGTCAAGGCTTATCAACAGTCTGATTCGGGTCTTGAAGCTGAGATCTTAGTTTTAATGCTAAGCATGAGCGCAAATCGTAGGTATATCAATGAGGCAGATTTCCACTTCTCTTTCACTCTTGCTTCATTCAGTCTCATTAAATACGCAGCTTATCGACATAACTTTCATTCTTATCATCTAAAATACTATATTCTTACCTTCTACAATCTCCGAAAAGTCTATAAAACTTAACGCAGTACCCCAAACAGCGGCATAAAACGAACAACTTATTACACACGTCAGAATTTGATCCGATTTACGGCAGTTGATCTATTTGACAAAGTGTAGAATCGCATTTACCTCGGTAGATAGTAAGTGTATCTCTACGAAGTAAATATCGCGCCGACGACGGCGGGAAAGATTACTGGAGGCAATGTACCGTACCAACGTGATTTTGAACTACTGATGCTCAAGTTATGTGCTCGGGCGAATCCAATTTCATATTTGAAAAAGCTGATGATATGTTTTTCGCTGAAAATATTGAAAGTTGATTAAATATTTTTAGTTGATTGTTTTCGGTTGGAGTTTTAAACACGCTACTGTGCTGTTGCAGTTAAGCTAAGTATAATCCTAATCTACTTACAATCGCAGTAAAAGATTTGTAAGGATTTTTTATGAGACAAGATAGGTGAGGTGTACATATGTATCAACAAACCATTTGATTACCAAGTATCTGTACCACCTGTCAATGGTCATTGACGCGCTTGTTTGAAAAAGGCTCCATTTATTTTAGTTTTTCTTAGAAACCTCCACTTTCACACATCTACAAAGTAATTTTCTTTAAAAACGGCTTTCGTTCTTGTAGTAAATCCTACGAATACTCAGATTCGGCACAACTATTTACTGATCACACCATTTTGGTCCCGAATGGAGATCGAAACACCAATAGGCGCAGTGGCTTTGGCAAGCCGACCACATAATTACAATGCCATCCATACAGTCAAAGTATCAATATCCTATTAAATTCATATAAAGAATAATTTCACTGCTCCCGTGAATATCACGCGAACGTATACCAGGCGCACTACCGGAATAAAATACGTATATGTTAATTCAGAATATGGTCAACCTGTATGCCAAGTTTTATCCAAATCGGATTACCCGTTTACACGTGATTAGATAACAAACATCCAAACCACTCTACAATCTTTTACATCTACAATATTAGTAGGTAGTATTACCCTTTCCTCGCTACCGTTTGTCCTTCACACCAATCGTTTCCTGGAAGTTATTATAACTTTTGTCGTAATAACCGTGGTGGCGTGGCGCGCTGGACCGAACCCTTACCAAAACGAATGAACCGTATAATTCTCTTGTAAAGTACGAGAAGACTTGTACGCCTTCTAAAAGTTGGGCGTTTAGATTGTATGAAGCACGAGCAAATTACTCTATTATTTCATACAACTATTATTTCTCTTAAGTACCGCATTCATATACAGTTCTAGCTTTTGCTCGCGGCTTCGCTTGCTCTATATGTAGGTTAGATTATGTTAGTAACACTTTTAAATACAATATAGCCTATGTTACTCCCTGATAATATAACTTTCGAAGGGTGAAAGAATTTTTAAAATTGGTTTAGCATTTTTTGATTTAAACCCTTCCAAAAAAACAAACATAAAATCAAATTTTTCCTCTTTATAGTATTACTTAGTAAGCAGCGATAGCTCAGTGGGGAGACCAACAGACTGCAATGCAGTGGGTCTCGGGTTCGATCCCACGTCGCGCACCTCTGACTTTCGCAAGTTATATGACTTTTCGAAATTATGTGCGTATTGATTGACAATAATTGCCTGCTCCGTGCCTCGGAGAGCACGTTAAGCCGTCGGTCCCGGCTGCCATGAACATCTATGGCAGTCGTTATTGGGAAGTCAGTGCCCTATAATATCCTGACTCTGGTCTAGCCTTAGGGTATCGTTAGCCTTCGGGTTGCGGAGGTAAGGTGGCAGCCGCTCTGTGTAAAAACTGATATCCAGTCAAATCTGGTTAGACTAGAAGAGCCGACTCCAAGTGACTTGGGAATAATAAAGGCTAGGAAGAAGAAGTATTACTTAGTATAGATATATTTATGCCAGTAGGATAAAATGCTAATTTACCATTACCATGATAGGATTACTACGTACATAAACTTTATGTCACCCCTACAGTAATGTAATCTTAAAGGCGTGCTGTCTAAGTATCTATAAATTAATACGTGAAGAGAATTTGAACCCGGTTTTAAGCATATTGTGCGCTTGGAAAAGTGTAAGATTCGGGATAGATAAAGTTATTGTAGTTTATATAAAGAAAAGTGCACCGTGTCTATCACTTTCACTACATATTATAAAACAAAATTCCCCTGCCGCGTCTGTCTGTCTGTTCGCGATAAACTCAAAAATTACGGAACGGATTTTCATGCGGTTTGCGCAAATAGACAGAGTGATTCATGAGGAAGGTTTAGGTGTATAATTTATTAAGGTTTTGAACTACCCGTACGAAGCCAAGCGAGTCGCTAATAAAAGCTAAAATATAATGAAAATTTCACATTTCGACCATTGGCGACTATTGGTAATTAAATATTGAATGTACTACTTAAGAAGAAGTACTCTTTAGAACGCCACAATTGTGTTAAGAGCTGACAGATAAAAATACTACAGACTACCTCTGTGTGAGAATGCGACTACAGCGCATGCGGTCTCTGACAAAGTGTTATCGTTTTCTTCGCCTAGAAGCACTCATATTGTAAACTTAAAACTATGCCTTTAGGCATTGAGGCAATTGACGCTAGCAATAATACAATTAAGAACGTCCAACTAAAATATCTACCACATTTTGCCACCTTATTAACCGTTAAAGCCAATGTAATCCTTGTTAAAAACTAAAAAATAAAAAAAATCAATTTCGTAATACTTTTACAGACGACGTTAAACGATAGGACGCTTTTAATTCAAGCTAGTAAATTTATTTAAAAAATCCTCCAGCTGTGAGAAATTTTCGCGGATCAAGGGTTTTGTATCACCACACGATAATCAAATCTTGCTCGCGGCTTCACTCGCACAAATGCAGGTTAGTTTCGTTACATTAGTTATAGTACTTCTCTCTGGATGAAAGGTACCCTATATCCTTTTCTGTTTCTCCGACAACGTGTATGCGAAATTACATGGAGATCGGTCAAGTAGTTAAGGCATGAAAGCGTAACAAACAAACAAAGCGGCGGTAGCCCAATGGGCTTGCCATGGCTTGCGAACGAGAGGTCGCGTGTTCGAATCCCACCCATTGCACTACTGACGTGAACCCACTCCTAAGACAAGCATTCTAGCTTAGCTGGAGGGGTTAACAAGAACTAGTAATTTGAAACCCGAATTGCTAGTAACCTTTATGAAAAAATCTCACATTCGCATTTATAATAATAGTTAGGATTTTACTTTGAATTTACACATCGTCATCATATTTACGATGGCGCAAAAATTAAAACTTAGTGTAGGGTCTCGTTGCCATGGATCTCCAATAACGAATTAAATATTCAATTTGAAAAGTAGAGCAACAAATTTCTTCAGAAAATATATTTAATTAAAGTCTATTAAAATTTTTAAAGAGTAATAACAAGTCGCTTGTGTCGAAGTGACGATGCACGACTTCTTGTAACTCGTCTGTACTTGAATACAGACGGGCTACTTTTTATTTTGTTACACATATTGATTGCCGAAGAACTGTAAGATAAAAGGATTTATGTACCAGTACTACCTGTATCTGTGTAGCTTACGAAATGTGCGAAGGTAATGTGAGACTTTTCAATATATGTGTTCGGTATTATATTTGTAACTCGTTAAAAAGAATACGATATTACTGCGGTATGACTGCCATGAGTGAAAGTTCTATTCATATTTTGCGAATTGCGAATGTTATACATTGAAATAAAACTACTTGAATACGGATTTTAACGAAATTTATTTGAAAACACTACATTTTACTTTATAAACTACTTACTATTTAAATAAGAGCAGCGATAGCTTAGTGGGGAGACCAACAGACTGCAATGCAGAGGGTCTCGGTTTCGAACCCACGTCACGCACCGCTGACTTTCGAGAGTTATATGACTTTTCGAAATTATGTGCGTATTGATTGACAATTATCGCTTGCTCTGTGCGTCGGAGAGTACGTTGAGCCGTCGGTCCCGGCTGCCGTTAACATCTATGGCAGTCGTTATTGTGAGAGTATTGACACAAAAGATCCCACTGGGTCGAAGTGTCGCCGGTCTGCACTGACTGGCCCCCACATAAGATACAAGATACAAGATACTATTTAAATTATCAAACTTCTTTTCATTTATTTATTAATTTAAACAAATACATACATATATATACATACATAAGTATTGTCAGTTGTGCCTTATCTTAGATATTAAAAGAAAAACAGTTTGTATAACTCATAAACAAACGCGATATTAATTAAAAACATCGTATCTGCGTTCTTCTGCTGTCATAACATTTTAATTAAACGTAATTATAATTACGTTTAATTAACAATAATAAACGCACGTTCTTATAATTATTAGAACCTGCGTAAATTAATTTTGCATCTAGCAAAGGATTTAATAAAAGAAAATAAACAGTTTGTAATTGGTTAGAAATATAAGCTAAGTGAAACTGATAATATGTATTATTACAAATAAGACAGCTTATTTGCCATATAAATATCCAAATATATTATGTTAGATAAATATGAAAAACACATTTATATTTATGTATTTATTACATGTATTGTCTGGGTTCTGGTTCAAGTTAGCAGCGATAGATTTAGCAGTGATAGCCTAATGAAATACCGTTGAATTGCTACGCAGAGTCTTGAGGTCCATCCCAAGGACCTCACATCTGATTTTTCGAAGTTATGTTTTCATTAAATTTTATCTTATCTTATTTCGGGGGCCAATCAGTGTAGACCGGTGACACTTAGGCCCAGTGGGATCTTTTGTGTCGGCCCCGAGATCTATCCCTGAGCTATCTCCCTATGAATGTACTGCATCAGTCGCAGCGTACACTTCAGAGGGAGAAGCCTGAAGTCTTCAGGGTTCGGATATGCCAATCCCATCAGACCCATCCTTAGTCCAGCCAACGCGTCACATTCACATAGTAGATGTGATATGGACTCGTCCTAGATGTGATATGGACTCGTCCTAGATGTGATATGGACTCGTCCTGTTCACCACAGGCTCTGCAGATCAAATTGTTTTGCTTTTTTTTGTTGTTTTGCATTTTGCTTATTAAATTTAGTTAATTAGCACTCGCTTTAACGGTGCAGCAAAACGTAATGAGGAATCCTGCATGTCTGAAAGTTCTCCATAATGTTCTCGAAGATATGTGAAGTGTGTCTAATGCCTATTGCCTGAGCTTTCTCGTACTAAGGAGAGGCCCGTGCCCAGCACTGGGACAGTTTACATGAAGGGCAGAAATTACATATTGTTACGCCCAGTGACATCTCTTGGCATTGTGGGAAAGACTCGGCAGTTCCGTCTAATAATTTATTACACCGCCATCTATTGACATCTTACGGAACTACGTAGTATGGGTACGAGAATCGTAGAGAGAACTCTGGTACTTTCTCGAATCATCATACTGTTTACATACCGGGTATAGCGTTACTAGAAAACTCTAGAAACGCTTTACCCGCGTATAAATAGAGCGCACGCGCACCGCCCGAGTCAGTTTACAATCGTAAGCGGTGAAGTGTTCATCGAAGCGAACGGAAGTGGAAATACTACGGAGTTTGAAGCAGTTATAGTGAAAAGTGTAGTATAGTGTTTGTACCGTTTTAAATTTAATTGTGTGTTTGAATAAAACGTGTTTTAGTCGGTAATATTGTTTGCATTCTTATCCGTCGAACCCAGTACGTAACAATATTGTATTGCCTGATTTGTAGCTATGGATCGTAACGCCACTGATACACAACTTAGTGCTACATGAAGTTGCTCGACTGCCCTTAACAGGCATTCCACCTGAGCGTCAAGTTTTCCAATTAGAAATGTTTTCGGTTTTGGTTCCCGTGAAGGTCGATGTTTTGAGCCTGACGTCCCCTCTTCAACTATTTGCCATTTTGTTTTTGTTTAACTTTGTAATAAGTTTAATTGGTGTTCTGTTGATTAATTAAGGGGGCTAGTTCTGTTCGTAGAATTTTGGAATATTAATTGGATAGAATGCTTTTCATTGCATGTAATGCTCTTCGTCAGTTACTAGAAATCTTTGATTTGTTGGTTTCTGCGTAGTAAAGTTTTCAAGTTGTGTTTTATATTAAAATGTAGAACAAAGCACGTCTGTTATAATATGTAATTTTACAGTAAATGAAATAAACATTCTAGTTTCTTGAATTTCACTTTTATGTCATGGTTGACATCACTTAGACATGCTCTTATAGTTATAATAAACTAGATGTGCCCGCGGTTTCACCCGCGTTTATGATTACTGCGTCGCCCCTGTAGGTCGTAGCGTATAAGCGTGATATTATATAGCCTATAGCCTTTCTCGATAAATGAGCTATCCAACACTAAAATAATTTTTCATATCGGATCAGTATTTTCTGAGATTAGCGCATTCAACCAAACAAACTTTATAATATTAGTATAGATTATTACTACAATCTAATTCGAGCTAGTTATATGAATGAAACGATATATAAACGTATTGTTTATGACAGTATTGTCAAGGTTGTTGACTTTATTTTATAAAGCTGGGTTGTTCCAGTTTAGGCGAGAGGCTGTCACTCTAAATTAATGTGTCCATTGAGTATAAACTCACATTCTTCATCTTTTGGAAATTTAAAACACTTGGGATGGCTGGAATATGTTGCATGATCGATTTCTGTATATTAAAAATTATTATCTTCAAATTATTGTTCAAGATCTGGGTCTACTTTGCCTAAATTTGTCAACGATTTGACTGTTTAGATGGCACCTTCATTTAATTAATGACCTCGTTGCTGCCAATTAGCTAATTATTTTAAGAACGACACAGGTCAAACCAACACGCAAACAACCAAAACTAAAATAAAAAGAAAATAACTTTCAAATAACTATTTGAAAGTTATGTGGTTTTTTGAATTCTTTAACCGGTCGTATACCGCCGGCTCGCATACCAGCCGGCAGATTTGTACCCATCGTAGGCCGGTGGCTCGCATGCGAGCCACCAAATTGGCGCCAAAACGCCGCGCGCCGCCTTCGCTTTAGCTTAAGCTAACGTAAAACCAATTTGGTGGCTCGCATGCGAGCCACCGGCCTACGACGGATACAAATCTGCCGGCTGGTATGCGAGCCGGCGGTATACGACCGGTTAACTAACTTTGCAGTTATAATTCGTATAAAGTCCACTGTTACACAGGAATTATCGCTAGTATGGTAGATATCTTTACCAAAGCTTTTTATGGGACATCTCGACAAGAATGTAATATCTAGGGCTAATAAAAATATTTGCTACGTACGGAATTCGAATACACTGCAAGCGAGGCGCTGAGTGTGACGTTATGACCCCTTAAACTGTTATACTATACAGGTATAACAGTAAGAAAGATATACAGCCCGGTATCACGGTATCCCAGTTCTTGAATACAGTTACTCTTCGTTGAGGAATTCTGTTTGTGAACTTCGAAATTTGCCAATTAAAATATTTTCCTGAATGCCTCATACGACAGTCAGATGCTTTTAAGACTGCCCCGAGCGTAAGACAGATAATGACAGAGCTCGTGCGGCGCATATTCAAATCGGCGCGCGGCCGCCATAGTAAAATTGTATGGAGGATTTAAAGTGCTTTTTTGATAAATATGTATCTTTATTGTCAACCAATAACTTAAATATCTGGGACAGATAAATTGTAATATAACTATTTATGTTTCGTTTAAGCTGTAAAATACGATATATTTCTACTGTTATAATCTAAAAATCACGTAATTCGAGCTTACATTTTTGCATTTCTCGTGTCATTTTGACCCGTGTCTACATTTTTATATACATATTTATAGCGTGTATTGCTCATATTCTAGGGTGACCTGCACCCAGCTCTCGAAATTTTATGTCAAATAAAATGTTTTAAATGTAAACATTTGTCTGAGAAAATGAATTTGTAAATATATATGAACAGCAAGTTTCTCACCTGAATTGATTTAAATTAACTGTAGTTGATGTACTCTTGGGAATGCTGATGGTATGTTGAAGTCAAGTATTCTGAAGCAACGTTACTGATATTGACATGCGAACATAATAAACGGTGCTTAAGATTGTGTAGGTATGTGAGAGAAAATAATATTTGGAATAAAGCATTTTAGATTTAACGTCCAAGAAATCAAGTTATACCTATGTGTCAGTATTAAATGAGGACCTAATATATATTTACGACTTATATATAATATAATATGGCGACAAGCTATATAATATTTCTGTCCTACCCTGTATAACGAAACGTAATTGAACATTTCTTATCTGAATTTATTTAAAGGATTTTTTTTCTTTATAATGTTTTGATTCTCTTTATTTTGTACATAAGATGCAAGGTGCTAAGGTGCTTAACCTTTCCTTATATAAAAAGACTGAGTCTAAAGATTAAATTTCAAACGAGAAGTTAACTGACAAAAAATATGTAAATAGATCCCAGTTTCAGAAAGATTTGTTAACAGGTCACATGAAAATATCTATCCAAAGCTTCGGACATAATAATATAAGAAATAATAAGGATATACCTAACACGAAGTATTTTTGGATTTCACACGTTTCATGGTGTGACTTTGATTGGTTGACTGTATTGACGACAGCCAATCAAATACGGATGTCGTAATGGTTTAAGTGATCGCCTTAGCGCTGCCACTGCGCCGATTGTTGTGGGTTCGATCCCCACACGGGTCAAAAATTTGTATGTTCAACATTGACTTGTGCAGAGTTCTGTTTGTGTTCTTTTTTAAGGTTAATAAGTATGTATGTATCTTATGTGGGAACCAGTCTGTGCAGACTAGAGACACTTCGACCCAGTGGGATATTTTGTGTCGACACTCTCCCAATAACGACTGCCATCGATATTCATGGCAGCCGGGACCGTCGGCTTAACGTGCTCTCCGAGGCACGGAGCAGGCGATAATTGTCAATCAATACGCACATAATTTCGAAAAGTCATATAACTTCCGAAAGTCAGAGGTGCGCAACGTGGGTTCGAACCCGAGACTCTGCATTGCAGTCTGTTGGTCTCCCCACTGAGCTATCGCTGCTCTTAATAAGTAAGTCCACCTAGATGTAGGTATTTTCTTGTAAGTATTTTCTTAGTCTAACTTTATAACAATTTGCGAAGAGACATTAGATAGTCAAGGTTAAAAATTATTTATTCATCTTATCTTATAAATATTATAAATGCGAATGTGAGTTCGTTTATTTGTTTTGCTTCCACGCCTTAACTATTCTGACTGATCACCATGAAATTTTGCATATTCGTTATCAAGGGTACAGAAGAAGATATAGGGTACCTTTAATTCAGAAAAAGTTTTGTTCCCGGGGGATAAAAAAATATTGGCTAAATCTACATTCACTCGAGCGATGCCGCGGGCACAATCTAGTTTATTATATATATTAGTAGGAAATTAGATTCTGCCCGCGGCTTTTGCTTTAAAAAGTAAAATCTCGTTCAAGGAATTATACATGTACATATAACGGAAGTCTGTACATTCATACAAACGGACGCAAAGAACATCCAGACTCTGAACAACTATTTGTGTATCACACAATGTAATCGTGTGGGAATCGAACACTTGGCGTACTGGCTTCGGCGAGGTGACCGCTTTAACCATTACTCCATCCGTGCAGTAAAACTGAAAAACTGAGTTAAGTATGAGTGGTTCGTTAGGCGAGTCCTTGCGGTGAGAGGGAAGCTCGTAATTTATGGGCTGAGTGTGGCTCAAGCCTTAAGCTCTCATTAAGGAAAACAGGTGGCGACATCTGGAGACACACCTGCGTACTAATATTGAAGTAATGACTTCGATGCCATGCTTAGAAGGTTTTATACAATTTTTTTTTTTTTTTTTTTTGTACGTGTTTAGACTTCTGTGGGTATATTATCCTCCAAGTGTTGATACAGGTAATTCAGGTATATATTTCGCCAACTTTGCATTAGACAGTACATATTTAAGGACGTGCCATTTGCCATTTACCAGGCAGATTTTTGTAAGCTGCAGAAAAGTTCTATACAGAAAATGCCAATAATTCCCTTAGCCGGCTATTGATGGTCGGACCTGGTTCGTTGCAATCATAAGGGCACGTCATTATGCCACGTGACCATCCAAACTGTCCAGCTCAACTGGGTACTGGTGCCCCACCTAACATCGCGACGAAATTAACTATTTATGTAATGCTTTACTAAGTCTCTACTTACTTCAAGAATTCAAAACTACAATCTCTATTTTAGTATCATTTATACCGTACTTATGACGTATGCTTTATTGAATCCTGTACATATGCCTTAGATTTTTTTTGAGAACGTCTTTGAAACTTAAAACCGCACATAACTAGCAAAGGGGACTATGACTTAACCCTTCTCATACTAAGATAAAGCCAGTAGCGAGCGAGTCTATAGACTGATACGGATCCCTCTCTACAAAATAAAAGCGGAGCAAATACACATATCTGATTGAAGGACATCAAAGTGACCGTCAAACGCTTGTCTTGGCACGCCCTAGATGGTTACATAGCAGTCACAACCGTACGGAAAATAAAAGGTTCGCTAAAGCTTCTACGGCTAATGTAAGATCGGTCGTTATAGAGCACAAGCGGTGTCAATTGTCAGTCTGGTCGATAAAACGGCACACCACATTATCGGCCACTTCTAATGGTAACGTGATACAGAGACATCACGGCGGAGTTACTTAACCGCAGACAGATCGAATGTACTCTGTGGATAGGGTTGCCATTTTAATACATAATATTTTCAAGATAACTACCCAACGTTAAATATTAAAAAAAATGTACTGTCAAGATGGCAAGTAGGTATTAATAAGATTATACTAGTTTTTACCCGTGGATAGGCTCACTCTGGTACAGTACTTATCTCTGGATGAAAGGTATAATATATAAAACTAGCTTTTGCCTGTGGCGTCACTCGCTTAATGTAGGTTTAGACACAAAAATTCTATACCTCGGGAACACTATGTTCTTCTTGTATAAAAGGTACACTATGTAGGTATACTTTTCGGAAGTCGTGACAATGTGTAGGTATGGTAATTTCATGATGATCGGTCGAGTAGTTAAGGCGTGAAAGCGTAACAAACAAACATACTCAAATTCTGTGCCTTTGGACGTTTGTATAATAAGCAGTTATCGTGGACCATATTTGTTTGCAATGTCATAAATTCACGTGTTGCTAATCTAAGTAGCGAAGCTGCCCGTACAGCGGAACAAGATTATATCACACTCTGTTCCTCCATAATACATTTCCTATTTACTCTTACAATTGATGCCTAGAATTTCTACTTATACTTACAACGTTTTGGCTACGTATAGTTGTCGGGTTTATCACAAATATGTCAATAGGCTACGGTCAATACTTGCCATCAGGTAGGCCGTACGATTGTTAGCTACTATAGTAGAATTTAAAAAAAAACTGTATTCGATCCGCATCCGTTCGAGTCCTATCGATAGTGACGAGGCTACCGCTTGCCTGCTCTATCTACAAAGTAAATACATAACTATACCTAAACTACCTATTACATATTATTGTATATTATTCTTACAATAGTAAATATACCAGATTTCCTTGTAAAAAAAGTAGGGCAGCCCTACGTACGTCCAAGTCGACTAGGGAACAATAGATAGAGAAAACACATCCACAAATATCTGGGACAAATCTAGGAGCTATACATCGATCTACGTCTGACGAAGTTCAGTGGCGACGGAGCTGTTGTTAACCCAAACTAATATAATATTACATTTTTATTTGTAAGCGTTTATTGAAAATATAATGTTTCTTCAATATATTCTTATTTTTATATCTTGTCTTTGAAATAATATTTTACTGCTTCTGAAGCGGTAGTGATTCAAATTCAAATTCAAATTCTTTATTTGTAAACATAGGTATTAAGGGTTGTTACAATGGTAGTGTGTGTGTCCAACTATGTTTTGCTTTAGAGCGTACAATTTTTAGGAAAATAAGAAATTTAAGCATGCAGTTGGAATTATTGCAATATTACATTATTGTTATTTACATACGTTAAATATATCGGATGTATGAGGCCTACAGTCTTTCGTTCAAATATTCATCAACCGTATAATAACATTTCGTGATTAGCAACTCCTTAAGGCATTTTTTGAACAGGTCTAGTTTGTTTATTTCTATGATGCGTTTAGGTATTTTATTATAAATTTTGGGTGCCATGCCTAGTATATTTTTTGTCAATATGGCTTTTTTATATCGTTTGGTGCATACTCTATGTTTATTACGGGCACTGTTTAGGTGCCTATACAAATGTATATTGGCTTTGACGTATGAGGCTACTTCATATATGTAAAGACACGGAAGTGTAAGTATCTGGAGCTTTTTGAATTGCGGTGCGCAGCTTTCTGTGCTTTGTATGCCACATATTGCTCGTAAGCATTTTTTTTGGGCTTTGAATGCCAATTCTCTGTCTGGTGAGTAGCCCCAGAATATAAGTCCATAGCGCAAAGTAGATGATACGTATCCGTGGTATGCGGTTAACAGTGTTGTCAGGCTTGCAACCTTTCTCAAGTTATACAGGGCATAGGAATATTGAGTCAGTTTACTGCATATGTGTTCTACTTGCGTTTTCCAGTTTAGATTTCTATCTATCCAGATTCCAAGGAATTTTGTATGATTAGACTCAGTAATAGTTTTATTATTGTATTTAACATTAGGTTTTATGTTATTTGTTTTCTGTTCAAATGAAATGTAGTTAGTTTTTCCAAGATTAATTTTTAAGTTGTTTTCGGTTAGCCATGTTATACTACGTTTCAGGTTGTCATTACAATTACTGAACATGATACCCCAGGGATAAAACCCAAGATGAGTTTTATCCCTGGATCCCTATCCAGGGATAAAACTCAAAAATGATTGTAACTTGTTTACATTGGTGGGTGTAGGAGCTTCGAGTATTGCTTTGATTTTCTCTGGACACTTGTTAAGCCCATCTTTATTTATTTTATACCCTAAGTAACTAATTTCATCTTTAAAAACTCACATTTGTCTTTTTGTAAAACCAATCCCGCGTCTTGTAGTCTCCCGAGTACCGCTTTAAGTCTTTCTAAGTGAATATCCCTGTTAGGTCCCGTTACGAGAACATCGTCCAACAGACATAGAACTCCCTCCATATTAGCGAGAATGCATTCCATTGCTTTCTGAAATAGAAAGCCCTCTAAGTGCTGGGTTTTATGTCAAATTCTCAGTAACGGCACGGATTCTAGATTTTGCCCGGTAGACGGCAAACAGGCTTGCTTATTTTGTGAGACTTATAAATATTGTTGGCGAAATCTGGATGTAACACATTTCTGCTTAATTCAAACCATAAGTAAGTAAATTGTTAACATTCGTAGGTTTCGTTCCTAAGTTTACTTCGGTTTGGAAATAGTATTCTTTACTTAACGTGATTGATTTATTTATTTGAAGACCACCAGTGATTACACAACAATACTTATATTACATATATTATTATGATTTGATAGTCTTTGTATAGTCTTCTAAGGTAGCCACTGCATGCATACATTAAGTTTTATAAGTATTGTTTTAGAATTTATATCTATATTATATAGTATGTGCCTTTAATGCCTGTGGCACAGGTTTACCCTAGTACAGGCACCCCTTATATATTACCTTTACAATGTAACCTAAGCTCTGAATCAATTTGTACCAATTTAAGTTGAATAAATGATTATTATTATTATTATTATTAAGTAGCTTGTATTTTGTAATTAATTTAGATTTTAATATAATTTCGCCATTTAAAAGATGATTCAAACAATTAAAATAAAACAAACGACGTGATGATATTAAAAGAGTAAATCGCAAGAATTTCTGTCATTTTGAAGAATTTGAAGAAAATTCTGTCAAGTAATCGCAAGTTCTTCTATCTGTAAAACTAACACTGAAATGGAACACGGCAGTCGGTCGTATTGTTCAGATATTTTAGTAGCAGCACAATCAGCAGAATTCTATTACCAAAAGTCAAGAAAGACTAATATTGTACAGTCTAAATCTTTCTTGAATTTTGGTAATAATATTCTAAAGTAATATAATATTGTCTTCGTAATATTTTAAAGTAGCTTTGTAAAGGATAGTGAAATAAAAGATGTTGTTTGTTCAACGATAAGATGCATTGTGCGTATATTATAAAGTGTACATTGATTATATACTTAGGTGCTAGCTCTACACTACAGCTTTTATGTGCCCTAAACATCCCTCGTGTAATTTGCTTTAAAATAATTTGAAATTTTGCAATATTAAAGACTCGAATACAGCCTAAAACATATGACACAGTTTACTAGGTGACTACCTGTGATGGACCATTTAAATAATTATGGTTTATCTGTTCATCTCGGCAAGTGTTCGATCCACAAACATTCGTTTCAAGTCTGGATATTCTATGCGTCTGATATTTTGATGTTTATATAGATAATAATCCTTTTTCTCAAAAAGTGTTAAGAAATAGCGATAACCATAACGGCCGAACCCATAAATAAGAAAACTAACAACTCCAATAAAATCAAAATGTAACAACTAAAATAATTAGGAACATATTTTTTATGTATTCTCATTCCAATTAGAAATGAGAACAAAATAATTAGAACAAAGAACAAATTAGAGCCGAGGAACAAATTAGAACAGACTGGCCGAATACAATTACTAGCCACATTTCCTTCATTCATTATCTTTAGAGCTTTCCCCGCCTTTGTAGCAATCGTAGCGAGTAATATAAAGAAAAATATATATTTGTGGCAATTATGATGGCTGTACGGTGTTTTCCTTTGCTATTACAACAAATAATCGTTTCTAATGAGGCTCTCTTAGTTAATTGTATTTATTTTGGCGGGCAGATGGATGCCAAATAAACTTTCTTATACAGAATATAATAGAAAGTTTTAGTCATATTTATCGGTTTTGGTGTAGACGTCGTGTGAAAAGTTAAGTCCAAAAGTATTTTGGAATTAGGTAGTTTTAAATTATAAACTTGAAACTCGACAAACCGTGTCGTTGTTTTGGCAACTGAGCGGATTATTGTTTCCTTCAGGGATGGAATTATCTATACTAATATTAAAGAGGAAATATTTGATTTTCTGTTTATATTAATTTAATTTAAAAACTAATCAAGTGATTTAAAAAGTTGTTTCTCCTTTAGAAAGCTATATTATCACGGAGTAACATGGGTTTTATTTAATTTAACATAGTCCTGTTACTGACATAAACTGACGCACTTTTACCCGAGCGAAGCCGCGAGCATTAGCTAGTGCCCTATGTACTATGTTAGTAGTATTAATTTAAGAGTTACAAACAACAGCTCAACAATAACGTCGATTTGAGCTGTGAAGATCCGTCAGCAGATCCAAAATATCATCATCATGATCGGTCATGAAGAATTTTAGTAGCTGTATCGATACAGTTATTATCACGCCATGTACAAATGAACAGACGATATATTATGAGATTGCATTGTTCTTGACACAAGTCAACTCCTTTGATTGTCGTCATGGAACACATTTTGATGAGTTCAGCAACGTTTCCGTTAGGGACGCTTTTAGAAAATATGTATATAAATGTATACCAATCATCTGAATTTAAGTCAATGAATGAGGAACTTATGCTGAATCCTTCGTTAATTTGTACTTAAAAAGATAATTACAATGTGTGACTCGTTCGATGGTGCAGCGGTATAAATGTGACTGTGAGCGCGTGAGAGTTTGATTCTCGGGAAAAAGAAATCTAACATTTTTACCATGAAATTCTCAGTAATAGCACGCAGTCCAGAACTGTGCGTGATAGATGGCAATAAGTTCACCCCGCAATGCGTGGGCCTTACTTACTTAGTCCTTATATGACTATATGCGGCTGCACACTTCTTTGCGGATATACATACAAAGTCTCATGCCACGTATCGATTATGGATAGTAAAAAGAGACTATTTTAATAAATATGCGTTTACGCAGGTTATCTTTTATCTCATACTTGATTTCTACTAGACCTTTAGGTTTAAAATTGCCCGTTTGATACGAAAACATCACGCTATTGCGTAACCGCAAATGCAAATCATTTACGTCACGCGTTGCTTCGGATATACACGAACGCGCCCGATTTAACACGAGCGGTCAAATAAGGGAGATATTTTTGCTTGGCTGTCCGAATTCGAATGAAGCCATTTGAACCGTAGCAAGTTGAAAAGCGTTAACTTCATATCGTTTCGATGCTGTTGACACTTCAACGTACGTTTGTTGTTTGGTATTGATACGTTGAGTTGCTTATTTTCGAAAATCTATCTTGATTTCGCGGTAACTACAAGTTTGGAACATTTTGATAAATATTCAAGGTGACATCTACGCTATTCTAATTTATTGAAAGAATCTATATGGAAAAATTTTCCCCTTTAGAGCGTGTGAAATGTTCAACCCAATAAAAAATACTAATAATATTAGTTCCATTTATAAACTCGGGCACAGGTAACGTTAAAATGTATCTAAGATATTGTTATGATATAACCAGTACGTTTTCTACTTATTATTTTATGAGTCGTAGTTAAGTTATTATTTTTACCATATAACATGATGCATAAAAATATTTAGTGTTTAATGATACACATACATACATAAACTTGGCTGTCGGAGTGGTAAGCAATGGTATGTATAATATTATACCCACATTTCGCCAGATGTAGTTTTAGCAAAAAATGCTATCTATTCCTTTCGTACTCTGTATCACATATTGTTTCAGTGATAAAATAAAACTGCCATTAAAATTTAATGATATTTAATTTTATTAAATGAGCTTGTATATTTCATATTGCTTATGATAGTATAAATGTTTCATAAAATAATTATGTATTTAATTAAGATTTCTCTTAAATTAATGGTGCTGATATAGTTAAAATATTTACGATATAACCAGATTCTTTTACTCAATGCTAACAAAACTCTGCCACTAAAATTCTTTACCACCACAAAACGTCAACAAATATCCAAACAAAAAAATAACGTGTAACAATTACGAGTTTCATTAAAACACGAACCCATTAATATTAAACGAGCATTCCTTCTAGTTAATCAACAACCGACGGCCTATTCAAAATTAAAGCTATTCTCTGGCTATTTGGCAAACGGTGAATGGCATCTAATTGTGAATTCAGAACGTGGGGTAGGCACGACACGCATCTCTGATGGATTGCGTTCAAGTTTCTGACTAATTTCAGTATTGTTAGGCGCCGACCTTCATCAAATTTGGACTTTTATATAGAAGGTCGTTTTTAAGATGGTGTTACATTTAGAAAAATTACAATACAATACAATAGTTTTAAACCTTGACATAACTTTCTGCGTGTGACGTTTTCAGAATAAGAGTAGTTGACTTAAATTTTTTTTTGGTTGTTTCAAATAGTTACATTAACAGAACATTAAAAGACAAACACATATTTTAAAATCACATTTGTAATTAATATGATACAAGTGTTTCAAATCTGAGGTATCGAGATATACCTACATCCCCATTTTTCGTATATCCAAATTTAAGATATTAATTACATCCTTATATTGCAACCATTTTGATACTGTTTGTACATTTTTTTGGTCTTATGTGTAAAATAATATAAAATCAAATATAGGCAGCTGCCCTGTTCAATAACCACATGAAACAGACAATAGACCTTGTTAGCTTGTAGCTAGAATTTTAGTTTCATATTACTAGTAAAACAATATTCTTATTCATTTTAATTTTATCCTATCCGACTACATCTACGAAAAGATATACATTTACGAAATTCTGCGACGTTACCATAAGAAATGTGTACCAATCTTACCTCGTACATTAAAACGAGTAGAGCGTTGTCCAGTGCCTAAAGTTAAAACTACACTTGGGCAGAAGCATTTCAACTTTCTATCCCCGTTTATATACAACAAATGTAACAAATAAAATAAAATAAAAGGACTAAACAATAACGAATTTAAAAAAGTTGTTTTCAAATGGTTGAATTCGATGGAGAACAATGATGTTGAGAATCTATTAACGTTTATAACTTAACATTGGTGTACAATTGATTGATGGACTGCCAAAATTTCGATTCTAGTACACTGTCGTAGGGCCAATCATCGCACACACACTCACACACACACATACACACACACACACACACACCCACACACACACACACACACACACACACACCCACACACACACACACACACACACACACACACACACACACACACACACACACCCACACACACACACACACACCCACACACACACACACACACACACACACACACACACACACGCGCGCGTGCACACACACACACACACATATACATACATAAGCAATCGCTTACTAGTGTAATAGCACTGAAATGAAGTGTAACTTAATTACTAATTCTTTTTATTGTTTTAACATTTTGTGAAACTAAAAAATATTCCTTTTTATGATATGTGTTAATTTAATGACATTAAATAATTGTAACTTGTAATAGGGGGAAGACACTGGCTCCTGCAACACAGTTTTTACTAGTGCAGGGGTCAGAGAATTCTAAATTACTGTAGCTTAATTTGTGTCAATGAAATTATTATTATTATTATTATTATCCTCTGTCCAATCTTTGCGTTGGCCACTGTGTCATTGGCGGGATAATCACTCACACCATCATTGCTGTCTCTACGTGAGACAGACCGCACGCCTGTGACAGAAATACAAATGACAGTTACACCATTTAATGCTCAGTATGTCGCTAAGATAGAGCAGCGATAGCTCAGTGGGGAGACCAACAGACTGCAATGCAGAGGGTCTCGGGGTCGAACCCACGTCGCGCACCTCTGACTTTCGGAAGTTATATGACTTTTCGAAATTACGTGCGTATTGATTGACAATTATCGCCTGCTCCGTGCCTCGGAGAGCACGTTAAACCGTAGGTCCCGGCTGCCATGAACATCTATGGCAGTCGTTATTGGGAGAGTGTCGACACAAAAGATCCCACTGGGTCGAAGTGTCGCCGGTCTGCACTGACTGGCCCCCACATAAGATACATACATGTCGCTAAGATATTTTAGGTGGAGTTATTCAAGCGTGCGAATGCGGCTATGATACAGGTACCTCGTTCTGCCGCATATTGAATATTAGGGCAAAATAAGTTTTGATATTTGTCTCTTGTTTGGTGTTATGTAAATAAAAATTTAACTCCCAGTTGCCCAAAAGCTAAAAGACTGTACTAATTCTGCTATTCATTTCGGAGACAATGTCACGTTTGGATGTAACGGCCTGCCAACGTGCTTAAAATTCTACTTGCTTCAAATTTATTCCATTGAGCTGTATACTCAGATGACACATGCTGGGCATACCAATCATTATAATATCAGTCACTGACACTGATATTTGCTCAAATTAACAGCTCACCAAATCGAATCTGAATACAAGCTCTTGCAGACATTCAGCAGTTTTCGTCGAAATATCAATTATCATTGTTCATTACACGCAAAAGGTTTAGTAACTTATTACTAGTTTGTTAAATTTATTTTTATTTATATTAATTTTCTCTTTCTGCACTGCTATTTCATACAGGTTAAAATATGATATTATACTAACTATATCCAATCGCACATTCCTCCGTGGGCGAAACAAACTTAAAGATGGGTACAAACATTTAATTCCACGTATTATCTATACTAATATAGGCTGTCTCAATAATAGAGCACTATTTCGTTTAAAAATAAAAACACATATATATCTGGCAAATGTCCCCCACGGCTCTAATGACAGGCTATTAATCTCTTCATGAAATTATTTATAACTTTTTGACAAAGATGTAGCTGTATCTCACTGATAACGCGTTGGATCTCGGCCTTGATCACAGACTCGTTTCTGGTTTATTCCCATAAACCCGAGATTTCACAAAACCCCAAAGAAAGAAATATCACGGCGTTAAATCGCATGATCTTGGTGGCCAGTTGAAATCTGAACTTCACTTTGCTATATTGCCCATTGAACGAATTGCCGACGCTTTGCATGGTCTGCTGGTTTGAGCTCACGAGTAAGCTGAGTTTTGTAAGGGTGAAGGTGGAGGTGTTTCGTCATAATTCACTGCGCAGTGCTTCGTGAAATTTGAAATTTTTGAGCACGATACCAAATTGATGTTTTCGTAAACGTAATTAACGTAAATAGCATAACAATATATAAATATTAACATAAGTGCACATAAATATATGTAAATACATTATATTTTATATAGATACTTAAATAAAATTATTTTATTTGCTATGTAGCTCTTCCTCTCTCATAATTTTGCTGTGCCCGACAGGGTCCATAATGAACTAATTTGTTTTATAAGTCAATCTTTATATAACATTATGGAATGCAATAAAATATTGAGTATTGAGTATTGCATTACTTCCATGAAATAGGGAGGGAGGGGAGTGTATTACCATCTACCGTACATAACCAGAATTCGCGCTGCCGCTGAGAATTTCCAAACAAAAATCCAATGACACTTTGCACTATGTGTGGATACGCGCAAATTTATAGTACGTCAGTAACGTGACTACCTTTAAAACATTATTTTAATTAAATTCAGAATTACACATATTCATTAATTTTAAATCGGTCTTGTTGCTTTTTAGTATAATATTCATTAGAAATAAATATACCAATCCTTCTTCTTTATGAAATTAGTTTGGGTACAGAGATGATTCAAATATGACACTTATTATATTAGAGCAATATCCCAGGGCGCCCAGATATTTCTTATTTTCTTAGAAATAAAATTTATGGTATAGTATGTACTTTGAGCCAAGCTAGCAGGTATGCATACACTCAAAATACATACTAACACTACAAAAAAATAAAATTTATGGGTCAACCATACATTTTAATTTCTGAGAAAATTAGTAATGCCAGACATTATTAATTTTTAGGGCCCTGGGTTTTTGGACTATATTGTCAATGTGACGGTGCTGTCTGCACTCGATGCCATCTATTAGTAAACACTAATATTCTTCGGTGGTTTATAATTTTGTTAATTATAGAAATAGAATATTAGGTTCAGTGTGTAAATTGTTGTATTTATGAACTTAATAATAATGTGCTCCAAACCGAATTTCGGTCACGGCGGCCAGTCTTAACGGAGAGGGGCCATCTGCGCAGGATATATTATAGTGCTCAAGTGTGTGCGCAAACACAATTGTACTCTCTGTTCCTTAACTCTCATGATCCGACGGGACGGTAATCCGACACGACCGGAGAGAGATCAGGCGCAGGACCAACGGCTTTACGTGTTTGCCGAGGTACGGGGGTGTCTAACACCGCCAACTTCCTAACTCCGGGCTCGTATTGAGATTTCTTAACGGAAAAACCTAATGACTTTTTCTTAGCCCGACCCAGGATTCGAACCCGAGACCTCATGCACAGCAGTCGCATTCGCTACCGCTGCGCCACGGAGGCAGTTAATTATGGAATTAATATAATAAGTACTTAGATACAACAAAGTACTTACTAATTCCATGGTAGTTTGCATTTATTTGTTATACTGTCAAACGTAATAAATATCCACTGGTTCTTGACTGCCCAACGTAGATTAACCACATACTAAATAATTTACTATTAAAGTTATAAAGAAATGAGAGCGCTGAGAAATATATGTGGTGTGACTCTGAAAGATAGAATAAGGAATAGTGTGATTAGAGAGAGATGCGGCATGAAAGTGGATATAGTGACAAGAATAGAAAAGGGTATGTTAAGCTGGTTTGGGCATGTAGAAAGAATGGACGAGGAAAGACTGACTAAGAAAGTTTATAAGGCTAGTGTGAATGGAACAGTCGCAAGAGGAAGACCTAGGCGAACGTTTCTTGATCAGATCGGAGGCGTTCTGGACAAAGGCCAGGTTAAGAGCACCTTGAACCGACGGGCGTGAATGAGGAATGTGATGAAAGTGAATGAAACCAGAGAAGTGTGTCAGGATCGTAGCAAATGGAAATCCGTAGTCTCTGCCTTACCCTCTGGGAAACAGGCGTGAATCTATGTATGTATGTAAGCATGCGGTTAATTTTCTATGACTATTGCCTAACCCTTCTCACACTGGGAAGAGGCCCGTATCTACTATTCATTTTATCATATAAATATTTGACGTTGGCTTACAATGTAAGCCGTTTTAAGTATCTAAAGATCCGTTAACTTAACTATATGCATAAATCCTAAAGCTAACTTAATATTATAAATGCGAACGTGAGTTTGTTTATTTGTTACGCTTTCACGCCTTAACTACTCAATCGATTATCATGAAATTTCGTATACACGTTGTCAGGGGAACAGAAAACGACAAAGGTTGCCTTTCAACCAGAAAAAAGTTCTGTTACTAATGTAATCTAAACTACATTTACGTTAGCGAAGCCGCAGACATATTGTAGTATATTATATTTCTTTCGCAGGACGCGTCAGGCAAATGCCTGGCTACACAAAAACACCTCGTAAAGGAGAGTCCAGAGATGCTGGCCATCGCGACCTGGACAGGGCAAGTGCCTCGGAGACCGACTCTGCCGCCCGGCGCCCGCCTGTCACAGCTCATGGCGCTGGGTTCCCGTCGTGACCCTGGCCATGTGGTGTGGATGCTGGCCAAGTCTGACGCTGAAATGAAGTAAGAATATTGCTCCCGGATCTAATTTAACTATCCCACGGGACCCATGCATTTTTCGGGACAATAAGTAACTGATATCACTTTCTTTTAAATCAGGCCGATGCAGTTTGCAACGTAAAAGAAAGAAAACTAATAAAACTGACACCCACATAACCAACTAATGAAGATTACACTTCCATATTTATAATACTACTAGTAGGGTTTTTACTGACACCCGATGCGGCAAATCTAGAAGGTATTTTTATTAATGTTATCCTTAAAAAAGAGACAAATGTTACGGAATCTAGGAATCATTGCAAACGCGGTAACGTAAAAAAATGCATCTAAGCTATTTGTTGCCACAGAAAAGTTCCTCGCAACATGGTCCATCCATGTAATCAATTCATGATAGGCCATTTAATCGCGAATCAGCTCGAATAAATTATTTAACATTTCTTTTAGAAGAAATAATTGTATTGTTATGTAAATTAAATATAACGCTATAAAGTCACACAGTTCATAGACTCTAAGGTCATTTGGCTTTAATTGGACGTGGCGCACATAAATCTCTGGTGCTGCGGTGTTAAGTTACCCTCGTTTAGAGTATCACTGGAGTTTTAAAGGCAACTCGATCTTAACCGATGTTTTATCTGTGGTCAAATGTCATCAAATAATTTACATTGGGTGGTAAGAGATTGTTATTTTAAATTTGCTTTTTAAATTGAATTGTTATACATTTTTAGCTTTAAAACAATTTCAAATTATATTTTAATCACGTCAAAATTAGTACAGACTCAAAATGTAGTATTTAGTAGTCTTGTATAAAACTAAAAGTCCATACAATTAAGATAAAAACTTATGTTAGAAGTGTGCTTGATAACTATTTAAACTTGTGGCGTATGAACCAGCAATTTCGTTCCCATGTCCGATACCTTAGCCGCTAGTCAACCACAGCTTCTTATACAGATTTTAGTTTATAGTTTTATCCAATTTCATAAAACTTGGTAGATTTCAAGATTAAGAATTCAAGTCTTATTTTTAAAACAATCTTCTACCACATTAGTCGTAATATGTGCATAACACAATTCGCTCCGGTTTGCGGTTCAAACCCACAACTCTCGGCGCAGTGGCTGTGGTGAGGCGACCACAAGGCACTGCGACATCCATGCAGTCAATGTCAATTATTTTTAATTTTATTCAATAACAATTGCGCTCATCCTCTTAAATAATACTATCTTTCCCATTCTCACTAGTCTCACGTATTAAGTTAATCAGTAAGTATATCATTATTCGGTTAGTTAGACGCCATTTAAAATTCCAACAAAGATTATCCACTTGAATGGTTACCGTCGGTGTAAATTTTATTTTTATACCTACCTCGCTCCGCTGATAAATAATTCAGTGTTCTACCGGAGTGCGAATTTAAGTCATGTTTATATATCTTAGAAGCCTTTGAGCAAGATTATTTTACCTTTTACCCCTTTCGAAAGCTCTGTTTTTAGAGTAGAATACAATAGAATAGAGTTTTATTTGTCAAATATACACAAACATAATAATCTGTTGTAATAATATTTTTTTGTTTTGTGTAAGGGAGTTTATTTAGAGGCTAAACAATTATTTATTGTATTTATGTAGATATTGTGTTATAGTAGAGCGTCTTGTTAGGAAATAGGACGTAGTTAAATGAATTGCGACTAGTACGGTTTTGAAATGTGGAGAGATTGGACAGCAAAATTACCCAAAAATGTATATTCAAGCGGGCGTTTTTTTAAAAAGAAATAGGTATTACTGTATACATAGGTATAACTAAAACAATTAGAATTATATACAACTAGGTTTTGCCCGCGGCTTCTGTCGCATAAATGTAAGTTAGGTTAGTAACAGTAGGTCCTTTTTTTCTGGATAAGAAATACCTACCCTATGTCTTTTTCTGTTCCCCTGACAACATGTATACGAAATGTAATGATGATCGGTCAAGTAGTTAAGGCATAAAAGTGTAGGTAACCAACGAACAAACTTACATTCGCATGTATAATAATAGTAAGGATAAGGATTACAAACAGTCTAAAAATAAATTACTTCTCTATTTATTACATGCGTACATAAATATATTTTATTATTTATTTTATACTACTTCAATACTATTATATATTATATTTCCCGCGCAAATGCCGGAGACTAAATTACACGCGATGCTTACGTCATATCGCGCCATTTTCGAAAAGGTCACTCAGCGACATGGGAGGTTTTAATCATGTAAATTGACATCTTAATAACCGCTCAAGAGATAAGCTTCCTTGGTTGTAACCATAGAGTAATATTACTCACTGTCTATAAACTTGAGTTATATGCGAATAATTTAGATAAAATATGGCCGCGGGTATAGAATATGTAAATAGTGTATATTGAATAACTACTGGCTGCCTCGCGCACTTTTTCCCCGCCATTTTCTCATAATTTAGTTTCGTGTAATATTTTTGTTACCGAATTTGGTGTTACGCATGCACATTAACTCGTTTTCAATATAAAACAAAGGATAACTAGTTTACTGGCCATTTGAGCTGCATATTCATATAATATAAGTGATCACCGACCATATTTAAATTGCCCAACTAGCCTTTTTTTCATAAGGATTCACATTGGTAGATTCGATCTGACGATTTCTTGACTGTAAGGTACAGCAATTCTTCTAATGTGGAAACAACTTGCGTGCCCCTAAAGAGATTAAACATAGGTGCTTAATTTTAGGAATTATGTCATATCAGAAACGTACCCGTGATACGCGAAACGTTTATAATATCATATCTCTTACTAAACTGTCCCACTGCATAACCTAGATCGCCTCTCTAAATGAGAAGGGTTAGACCACACTAACACATGTTTCAGTTTGAGATCACTTTTGCGGACTATAAAACACAGAGCTTTCCTTATACTACTTCTGTTCATCGTTAAATATATCTCTATAAAACAGTTACTTACAAAAATCAGAAGAGTGGGAACTCATCGAACTCAAACTCAACTCAAGGCTTAGTCTGAATACCGTTAACTTATAACATAATTTGACAGTATTCTGACAAAACCATAGTATCATAAAAATTAAAGCTTTACAAAAGTAAAGTAAATATCTATAGTTAGTATCTCTCACACCATATTCTACCGTATAATTTAACTATTTTCAAACTTAAAGTATTTTAATCAAACTCTTTGTTAATCCTAATCTAAGTTTAGCGATTGCAGGGAACAAATGACAATTGTTTTATTCCAAACTTTGGATTGGCCTCCGGGACGATTGAGCGAGTTCAGTCAACTGTTACTGTTAGGTAAATTCAAGTTAATTATCTCAAATACTGTGTTCGATATCATGCAGATATTATACTTATTTGTGTTGTAAGGTAAATGTTTGGAATTGAATGGAACACCTTACAATATCAAATACCCGGCTTCCTCACGAGGCAACCAAGTACTTCTGTTAACGTACGTATACAAACTATTGAAAATACTATCGGTGCATATTCTTGATAGATTTGAATTGATCGACTTTAAATGATCTATGTCGATACAAGAAAGAAAAAGTATTTACCTATATAAGTATACCTATTCAAGTTTTAATTCAGCGAATCTGTACTACTTCAATTTCTTAAAATACAAAAAATATTCTTGTAATCTATTAGTCTACGTACTATACGAGTATATTCTGAGAAAAGTCACCAACTTTCGAGCGTTGAAGGAAGCGAGGAATACCTCCTTCAATTTAAGTTGAAATCAAATAATAGTCTCTCCAATACGATATTGAATTAATTGGTTTCCTAACAACAATGCTTGTTATACCAACTGATCTTATGATTGCGCCGATGGCGTAGTGGTTTAAGTGGCCACCTCGCCACTGTCTGCGCCGATAGTAGCGGCTTCGAATCCCACACGGGATAAAAAAATTGTGGGCCACAAATGATTGTTCCGAGTCTGGGTGTACTTTGAGTCCATTGTCTGAATGTCTGTAAAGCCTCCGACACAGAAATTATTCGTAGTGCAAGAGATATCTTTTAAAAACAAAAAAGAGTAGACTGTTTTGGTCCCACGGTTTGAGTTGCTGTAGACTGAAAGATCCTAGTTTTGATTCCCGAGCCTGGCAAAGTTTTATTTTAGCCTGAAACACAGGTCTAAACCTAGTTCAGGCATTCAGGCAGGCATCACTTAATAAAACCTAAAGCTTGAAATTAAATTATAATGCACAATGTCGGCCGATTAAAGTACCTATCTATAAGTAAAACATGTACCAGACTAAGGATAATTATAATTTATTGTAGTATAATATTATTTATTATTAAATAAATTATTATTATTATTGACATTTATCTTAGTAGCAACACGAAGTTTAATAAAAATAACTCGCTTCTTATTATCTAGGATCTAAAACCTAACTGGATATGTGTATGACACCTATACTTGCCTTTTTCTAAAGTTGCTCAAGTCAGTTAATCCTGAACTTCAAAAGAAATTTAAAAGGGGTGCTACGATGTCACTGACGTCATAGCTACGGTCGCTACATAGCTACGAGTTCGTAGCAATTTACTGAACGGCTACGCGTGGGCTACGTTTCGCCCTTTCACGTACGTGATTGAAATGGTTTTAATATAACACACTTATTGGTACATTAACTAAATTACTACTTTTTATAATAATAATAATAATAATGAATGTTTATTCATCAACAACTTATTAAAAGTACATGTTAGTTTGGACAACACTATCTAATACATTACTGTTGGTACATGTGTGCGGCTGGTGCTTAAAAAAAGAGAACCTGTACTAACGGGTGATTCATTTGGAGGTACTTTTTACAAAACAAAAAAATTAAATATAAACAAATGTATCGGGTTATTTTTAGTTATAATATAAAAGAACTATTTTGTACATTTATTTTTTGAAGATAATTTCTTTCAAATGTTGGCCGTAACTGCGGCCATTCTGCCGTTCCAATTTTCGATGGCGCGACCAAGCATTTCGGTTGGTATTTGGCGAATAACGCGAGTAATGTTGGCTTCCAGTTGTTCAATCGTACCCGGCTTATCCATATAGACTTTGGACTTAACATAGCCCCAAAGGAAAAAGTCTAGGGGTGTGATGTCGCAGGATCTAGGCGGCTAACTCACCGGTCCGAAGCGAGAAATTAACTTATCACCAAATTGTTCACGCAATAAAGCAATGGTTTCACGTGCTGTGTGGCATGTGGTCTATTTGGTCGTTTATTATCCAATAATGTAAATTAGCTTTCAAACTTTTCAATCGTATAGCGAATCGTGCGTTCGGTAGGCCGATTATGTGGACCATAAGTTGCTCGAAGTGCACGAAACATATTCCTCGTAGAACGCTGATTTTCGTAGTACAGCTGAATAATTTGTAGACGCTGCGCGGGGCTAAGTCTTTCCATGACGAAATGTAAAACTGTACTGAACAAATTACCATAAAATGTTAACACAATACACCCTTCATCTGACAAAAAATCCATAGACAAAAAAGTACCTCTAAATGAATCACTCGTTATAAGCACCAGCGACCTTCCTTATGGGCCGTATTTATTTATATAAACATGTGTTTTTCTGTATATGTGTAGTATAATATATTAAAGGGTATCTCTATGATTATGTATCGAAGTATAAAACTATGTTCACAACATGCCTCGTTGATCCTGTTCGATGCTAGCTGGTGATAAGAAATCTTAAGCGCTGATTATCCGATCACTAAGGAAAGCCTTAAGTTATCTGACAAACCTAATAATAAACATTCGCATAAACAGAAGACAATACTCATAATAAAATTATTTATTGTAGAATTTTCCTGTAATCCTGACCAACAAATCAGCCAAATTTACCATATATTTTTATAAACATATGTTGTATGGTATGTTTTATAAACGCAGCGATAGCCTAGTGGGAAACCGTTGGACTGCCTCGCAGAGGTCTCGAGTTCAATCCCAAGGCACGCATTTTTGGCTTTTTGAAGTTATGTGCGTATTAAATATTTAATTATCCCTCGATTTAACGGTGAAGGAAAAACATCATGAGGAAACCTGCATGTCTGAGAGTTCTCCATAATGTTCTCGAAGATATGTGAAGTCTGCCAACCCGCACTGGGCCAGCGTCGAGGACTATGGATATCCTTCTCACAGTGAGAAGAGGCCTGTGCCCAGCAGTGGGACAGTTTAATACAGGGCTGATATTATTATATTATATTATATATGTTGTAAAATAATATACATACATAGTTTTATGGCTATATACACGAAGCGGAAGGCAGAACTGTATTAAGTACATTCACATATCTTCAGCTATAGTTTTAGTTCCCACATTATAGCGGGCGAGCTTATTGCTATCTACCGAGCACAATTTCAGATTTGTAGCTGCTATTGCCATAACAATATACCAGAACCAGGAATCGTACCCAGAACCTCATACACAGTAGTAACATTCAATACTGCGTACCGAGGCCGTCGTTAAAAGAATTCACAATCATACAAATGTGTATGCACTTATAAATATATCGCTGACTATACTTCTCTGTTTGTTTACAACAACAATATTTACCCAACAAGACTTATTTAAGCTCGCACAACATAAATAATATTGCGTATCGCCATAAGTTTATAAATCTAAAAGAAATTATTTATTGCTCTCGTAGTTATTTTACTATCGGTAAAAGTTTCTTGTTTGCTTCAGTCAAAGAATAGTTTCGTTCGAAGGGCAGCTATGACACTGTATGTGTACAGTCGAGTATGTTAATATGTTGACGTATCTAGGCTTCAAAATAAATAAATTTAAAGAAAGTTATAATTTAATTTATTAATTGTTATTTTATATAATTGTTAGTTATAATATAATTATTTATTTATTTAAAGACAATAGCGATCCACTTGTTAGTAAGACTTAAAACTAGGGTTAGTAATATACATCTGGTTGACACACCAATGCTCCGACAAAATGCCTTAATACTGATGCGTCATATTTACATGACAATGTTTGCAGAATGTTGTTCTTGCCACCTCTTATTCTGCTTAACAAGGATGCAGTCTTGTTTCTCATTATGGCATAAAACTCATTAAATCGCGCCTCTCGTGTGTCTGAAATTTCATTGTTAAGTGTTAAGTTTATTTCAACAATCTTAATAAAATCATGAGCAATAATTATATTATATTATCAAATTTAAAGTCTCTTTGAGTATGATATAACGTAATAAAATAAAAAGACATTTTATTGGCAAAATAATATTCAGTTCCTGCCGGAATGCAAAAATTCTTTTTGTTCTTATTTGCGTCGTAAACGGAATTTTAGCAATAAATTTTATTTATGGGCCCAAGAGTTTATGCTCGGCGTTGCTGACTCAGTCAGTGAGTACTCAAGATTTATCTTTTTTTAAAAACTTATTCAATCAATTAATAAATCAATCAGCCCACCGCAGAACACTGCTGGACATAGACCATATTGATTGATATTTACAAACTGGAATGTACTATGTTGATACGGTATATTTCTCTAGGAGCTAATTTTTCGATAGTCAGATAACTTTTATCTGTAGAATATGTATGTACAAATATGATGGATTGACACATTTTCGATACAAAAGTTATCAAAACATTAAACACATTTCCTAGCTAAAAGTTATCTGACGATTGATAATCGGCCCAAAACATATGAATTCATTGTTAGTCTCGATGTGTAAGTGTTCGCTTCCGTTTGGCGATTGTGAAATCATAGAGTTCGATTTTAGTTCGGCCTCCTCTCAAGTTGAGTTTGGGTTTAGTCATAGTCTATTCTGGCCTAGTGCGGGTTTGCAGACTTCACATATCTTTGAGAACATTATAACGAACTTTCAGATATAAAGAATTACTCACGATGTTTTTCTTACCATTAAAGAGAGCGATAATTATCTATTTATGCACACATAGCGTACGTAAAGGTACCTGCCAAATTCCTAATTAAAGACCTCTGTGTAACAGTTCAACGGTCTTCCAATAGACTATCGCTGCATAAATGGGCTCAGTAGCAGTAAGGCATCTATGATCAAAAGGCTCGGCTTTTATTAAGCATATGTGTATTGTATTATGCTGAAATATCGCCAGCAGTGTTGGCGGTTTGGTAATTTTGCTGACAGAAAACTCATTAACAGTTTTGAAATCGATTTCACAATCAATAGCTTCGCATGTAGGTATTTTTACTTCCATCACTATACAGTAGAAGCAGAATGTACACAAAGACTCACGCCTGTGAACGTAGTTAGCATCTGGCCTACCAGAGATAGATATTTGAAAACTCTCTAGAAGCATAAAACAGGTTATTCGTTCTGGCAATGTATGGTTATATTGCTACATACCGATACCACATATACAAATATGTAAATAATATATTACACGTACTAATTAAAAAGGTTACGCTCACCATCTATGGTACGCCTAACCTTTTTGTTGTACCAAAAACAATTACCAAACGATCGCTTTTCGAAGTTGGAGCGTTCAAAATTGGCAACATTATTCAACGCCGCGAGAGAACCCGATCTTATCTCATTATTTATAATAATTGGGTGAGAGGGGATGAAAGGGGTGGAATACGACGCGTATCCTGTGCCCATAAGCTTGGAAAGAAAAAAGCGGCAATCCATCACAGTCTGCCCTCAAACGAGATGCTTGACAATAGTGATGGGACATGTCTTGATAATTTATGAGGTCATTATAAAGCATCGATGACAATCGATCTAGTTAAGGAATATCATTTCTTCATACAGTCAGCTACGTGACTCATAAAGATATATCTTTGGTATATAAATAGCATTACCTATGCTCAATCATATTATTGTTAGATGTAATAACTGTAAACTGACATATTTTAAACATAAAAGTAAGTAATTTTGATAAGAGATTCTGGTTCCTGATATTTTGTTATTCAAGATTTGACTGATGAAAGAAGTTAGCACGACTGTTCGTGAACGATAAGCAAACTTTAATGTTAACAGCCCATTCAAGATAACATTCATTGGTTCAATATTCCTCAATGAAAGTCGCGTGGGCCGGTAACAGTTTTATTTAACTTGTAAAGATTTCTCACCAACTCATTCATAGTAGAAACTGAATGGGATTAAGATTTTTTTATGAGTAAGTATAACTTAAAATTTACCTTTGTGTCTCCATCCACAAAATTTTTTTAGGATTACAAATAGCTAATATATTAAATTTGAAAACTTCTTGTTTAATATTGTATATTTAACAATCTAATACGCAAATACAAATAACTTAAGTGTGTACTCTGTTTTAATTAACATGCTTAGCCTGTCGTCTAAGGAAACCAGACAAATTTAAAATGTATTGTGTCTGTGTGTCGCTGTGCCGCTGCGACTCAGTAGGTTAATTAATAAAAGTGTATATCTCGGGTCGACTCCAATCACGGGCAACGTAGTTATTCTGTCAAGAAACTCTTAATCACTACATGGAACTTGGTTGTGTGCAGTAGATAGCAATAAACTGATAACTGTAGCTAGCAAAATGTCACACGTCCGCCCAAATGGCTGCTAATATAATTGTCTACAATCGATAATTATGTTCTCGACTCGCCTGAAATTCATTGTCACATCACTACCGGGGAATGCTGTCATCATGGCAAGGACAACTTACGAACGGAGTTATTGCGAACCCATGGTGTACTAGAGGGCTACAGTACCTACAGGTACTGTTACATAATTTACGTGTTGTTGAACAAGACAGGGCGTTTTAATATTTATCTATTCTGAAGAATGTGATAAGAGAATATGAAGCAAAACATGTCAGTATTATTATAAGCGAAAATCCGTAGTGTCTGCGTACCATTACGGAAAATAAAGCGAGAGTCTGTATGTACAAATAATATTTATCAATATGACTTCTATTCCAACCGACTTCAAAAAAAGGGGAGTTGTTGAGTCTATTACAAAGGCAAGATTAAACTGTATTTCTTGGCTGGCACCGACTCGAAATATAATTGATTATAAATTGTAAATAGGTAAATAATTATCAATAATTTCGTTGATTGTCCTTTAATGTTCCTGCTTTGAGTAATAAATAAAAAATTATATTTTATTTTTTAAAGTTCGTACCTATAGGTATAGTTTTGAAGACGGTTTATATTTACTTTTAAATTTTAAACCTGTTCAGTACAGATTTTTTAAACCTGTACTGTCCTATTGTTAAGCAAATGTCTCTCCTACATTTTTTCAACGATTAATATTTAGGCCTTCGGTCTGCCAGTCGTTCAAAAATGTGTCTAGATCGTCATGCCAGCGTTTTTTGGTATACCCCGACGACGGCGTCAGTCTGATGTCCACCCCATTGTTATAAATACCCACTTGTGAGAATGCATTCTGCAGATATACATATAATATATATATATTATCATTTAACCCAGTGCAGTTGTTGAAATTCGACTGAAATTCATATACACTTTGTAGGTGTCTATCCGACTCGAAGGATCATAAAATGTAGGAGCCAGTTGGTTTTCCTCCACTCGAAGATGTAAGTTGTTAGAGTACACAAAAAGAACCACAAGTTACGTTTAAAAGTTATATTGTTAAAAGTTAAAGTAAAATGTTTACAAGTTAATTAATAAGTGTGATCTTTCTCTTAGCAAGTGTATTGGTTTATAGTTATAAATGTACTCGAATGTTATTACGAATTACATCATTATATACCACAGCATTATGAGGTAAATTGCAACGCTCTTGAGTGCCCATTTTAGTATTGCTGCGTCGACAGAATAAGTAAGTACGGTAACGAAACCGTACACAGTCTTCTCAATATAAACTTTAACTAGGCCACATCGTGAACTTGGGAACTATATAGCGCGCCTGGGGGTTTTTGGGAATACGGGATACAAAGTGATATAATTATATATTAATACGTTGATGACGACATAATATAAATATTGTGTATATTATATACATTATATGTAACGGGTATTAACGCGATCATGCATAATGTTTACCTTTTTTATGCTTGACGTTTCGACCAGGTTACACCGGCCACACGGTCACAAGCTGACTGATTATATGATATATATCATGCAACGCGAAAGTTTAAAAGTTATTATTGTCTATATTGTTATCATGTCATTTCAGGACAATTAGATAAAACACTAACATGTATTAAGATTAAGGTCGGATGGATAATTATTAAAATTATTATTATTGTAAAATCCGCAGAACAATTCGGCAAGGATTACAAGATTATAACTTTTATATAGCGGAACACATGTTTATCAAATATACCCATAAACCATTCTTATTTAACCATCTTTTAATTAGAAAACCGTTAATGAAGTCAGAGATAAACGACAACATAATTCTACGAAAATTATAAACTCCTAAACTACAATTATATACATGTAGAACATCAAAATCGTTTTTAGAAAACAGTCTGAACTGCAATGAAGGCTCAACCCTTTAATATGTAAATGCTAACATTCAAATGGTACATAGGCTGTTTTACAACAAGCCTCTAAATTGTCAACGACTTAAAAGGCTAAACGCCGAGATTTATTGACACATTCGATTTGTAGAAGTAGGTTGTTTATGTTGTGAAAAATAGAATTTCAGATTGCCTCGGTGGCGCAGTTTTATTAAATGTGACTACTGTACATGATGTCACGGGTTCGATTCCTAGGATAGGCAGAGCGTTATTGGGATTTCCTGTCTAAAAATGTTTTGTAGCAGGACGGAGTCTTGTACTATGTCCGGTAAGAGTCACTATCTGTTGGAATGTCTTGAATTTGTTGTGAAACTTAAAACTATATCATCATATATAGTGTGCGACCATTGGTCTGTAACGCATAGGTTTTGAGATCGATTGACTTTTCGAAGGTATGTTTGTAATAAATAGTTAATCATCGCTTATTTTCATTGTGAAACAAACAATATTGAGGAATTCTGCATGTTTGAGAGTTCATCATAATGTTAAAGATATTGTGTGAAGGCTACCAACACATACTTTGGGTTACGTTGGGGATTGCATTCTCGCATACCCCTCTGCGGGGGCGGGCGGAGGGGTTATGTCGGACTCACCGGGGTAAAAGAAAGATGTTGAAAAGATTATGGACCTCCCGGAATTCCGACTAAACCTACCACGGTGTTCCTCGACAAAACCACTTTGACGACGGGGCCGCGCGTATCACTTGCACATGCGTTCGCGACCCCGCCGAGGTTTCGGCCCGCCCTATGAAACGGTAGGCCACTACGCGAAGAAACCTACCCATTGGCACTTCTCACTCACAAACTCTACTGCCCCCCCTCTCCCCCCTCCTCTCCCCCCCCTAGATGGGAGACGTACTCGACACAGAGGCGCGCGTGGGAACACGCACGCCGCCTCTCGGACCTGGTGCTGATCGGATGGCGGGCAGGCCCACGAAGCCGACCACCCCCAGGTCAAACCTCAGGGTGGCTGGAGGTCGTATCGCGCCCTCCGTCGCCCGGGTCTGCGGTTAGGGAGAGGGTTTAAGCGCTCCCTCGCCCGCTCCGCCGCCTACTTGATGGAAATGACTTCCTCACATAAGGAAGCGACGGCGTTCCACGACCTCTCACTCCGGACCATAGACTGAACTACGGCCGGGAGCGCGAGAGCAACCAATCCGACTGCCGCGATCAACTTACGGTGCTGCTATGCCCAGGCGGGGCAATCCGCCAAAGTGTGCAGCGCCGTGTCCTCAACAACATCGCGGCAGTCGCCGCAGTGGTGACATCCGGGCGTCTCTTGCCGGCGTATACGACACAGGAACTGGCCAAAACAACCGTGGCCAGTTATTACCTGTGTCAGCCGGAAGATAAGGGCGCCATGCCCCCTCTCCAGCCACTCCTAATACACGGGACTTACCGCCACGATCGTGGCGTGCCCTACCAACCCATACTGGGCCAACTGAGCGGAACGGTACCTATTAGTGTTACAATAACCATAGCAATAACTAAAACTTATACCTATTATACATATTTAATAGCTGCTAAATTGTGGTTCACCTCTGTCTAAGGCGGTATGGGCGTGAGATTATGTATGTAATTTCAATAAAACAAAAACAGAATGTTTTTATAAAGTAAGATTATTCTATTTCGTTTTGTCGAATTGAGTTACCGATATTTAATAATGCGTGGGGTTGTTGGCCGTAGTTACTTTTGTCAGTGTTTGAGTACCTACAAAGTTCAAGTTCAAACGATGAAAGGTTATTTAGCGAGATAAGAGAATTTAGATATCTTTTCTAGTTTATTTTTCTTTGTATAGCTTGTTATACACTTATATCAAGTTACAGATATTACTCAAGTTGTACGAAAATTATGGATGTCACGTTCCGTAGAATATTACGTTTTAAATTATGTGTTGAGAATTTAAAATCTCATTACGTTTGAAGATTATGTTTTACGTCTTTTACACATCCCTGGATTCACGTTTATGTAGGAGGAGGGGGATATGGAAAATAGCCCTTTGGGAAAATATAATAATATAATATTCTATCACATACACACAACACCATCTTGCCCAAACTAAGCAGTGCTTGTACTATAGATACTAGACAATGGATAAACATACATGTATACTTTGAAATTAAACTACTATATACGGATTTTATCGCGTTATATATTTGACACTTTATTACATATTTTTGAAAACTGTTACACTACTACCACTATTAAACTTTACTAGTTTTTAAGCTAATTGAAGTATTATTAAAACTATTTAAATTAAATCCGTATATAGTAGTTTAATTTCAATGAATAATATTCGCGTAAACAGAAGACAATATTATACATGTATACTTTTTTTTTGTAAATTAATTTTATATTATAAACACCCAGACCAAGTCAAATATCCATGTTCATGCACATAAATGTTTGATTTGTGCGGGAATCGAACCCGCGACCTCAGGCGTGGCAGTTGCTTACACTAACTACTACGCCATCGAGGCCGACGAATAAAGTGAGTGAGTGTATTTAACCCAGTGAACAGAAATAAAACATGGATGTAAACAACAACTAAGCCGTGTTACTATAGGAACGTATAATTATATCAATGGGTTACAGTTCTTGACATTGACAGCAAGTTAATTAATTGTTAAATAGAACAGCAATAGCTGTCTTGTTTCATTAACTCGTCCATTGTTGAGTAGTATAGTTGAGTAAGTGATCGTTGATTCAATAATAAAGTGTGATATTCAATATGAAAGTACTGCCTCCTTATTTTATTAACGTTCACTGATTTAACTACATTTAATCTTCACCTACTATATTTTAAATTCGCGTTTTGGGCTGGGAACCTTTTGGAGTTTATAAGAGATGCTTTTATTTTCATAGGACTAATGCCCGAACTCCTGTGTAGTCAGGTTTAGCACTAGTAAGCATGAAAAATACTACGTATGACACTAATTGAGTCTTGGAGTATGTTAAACTGTTTTACGACCCGCAAAGAATTTATTCAAAGCAGTTGGAAAAAGAATTACACTAAAATAATTAAAGAACAGAAATTATAAGTAGAACGGTCACGAACGTTAAGGGATCTTATTGTATACCTGTTTCCTGTAATATGTATGGCAGAAATGCTTAAACGCACGAAATTTCGTATTACTTGACACAAGAGTCGCATAATATACAACAATGTGTTTATTTATTTTTTATATTTATTTGTAGGAACTTTGTCAATATTGACGATGTCGTCCTATAGAGAAGATAACAATTTTATAATTTTAAAACTATTACAACTAAAAATAAATAAATGTTCCTCATGACACCATCCTCGCGAGATATATTGCACATAGGATGTTGGCTTCATCCGACAATGGAGCTGCCAAGGCACTGTTGCACAGCCCAGCGTTGTAGTTCTTAATCAGCACCTGTCGTCGAAGAGACTCGTTCCGGACACACTCACACAACACATGCTCGATGTAACTATGTGTTTTGTAACTTGCTTTATATAATACATTTACTTGCCGAAGCCTGTATTTCACAGAATGTGATAGGTGAATGATTTATAATTGTTGACAGATGTTAAATATTAGCACAACTGTCAAACAACTTTAACTAATACGAGTTACTCTTAAATTTTCCATGATCTGTACGAAATTGGGCAACACATTGATCTACCCCTAGCCTAGGTGGAAGAACTGTTAGGCCCCTGCCCTTAGCTGCAATATTCCAAAGATATTGCTATTTGTCTAGAATTCCTCAAAGACATCAGTCTGCTGGATATCTAGCCATGTTATCTCAATCGCGGTGCTATAAAGTTTGAATCTTGTTTTCGCGTGTCACGTAATACATTGATGTCGTATCTGCACCTCGAGATCGACAGTAATTCTAGTTGATTTTGTGCTTTATCACTTTATAAAGCTAGTATACTTTACTTAGCCCGACCGCTAGTACTGTAAGGGTCGAATAGTCGAATAGTAAGTAAAAACTTATGCCACAGGACCAAATGCACAGTGGTAGCCTCGTCACTGCTAGTGTCCCTAATGTTCTGAATTCGATCCTGACACGAGACGAACATTGGAATTCATTTACATACATCTGTTTCGAATCTGGGTATTCTTTGTGTCTGTTGTTTGAATGTTTTAAATTATCTTTTTATAACTAAAAAAGAAACACCTTGTTCTTGTGTCGTAATTTCCTTAGAATAAAGTTGCATATAATACAAACCTTAATAGGAGTTCTGTATAGTAATTTAATCTTAATCAATGTCTATTATTTTACACGTCGTACATACATACACTGTCGGCACTTTTGACCTTTAGCAAATGCCGACGAGCCCATCTCATTTTCAGACTTACATTCGGCCATCACGACTACGACACGTCTGAGAATTTAGCGCATTCTATTCAAATTTAAAATTAGCCTTTCACATAAGCGGTTTAATTAGAACAATCGTTTTGAAAGCACTCGAATGTTTAGGTTATTCATACATACATAGCCTTACGCCTACATCCTGAAGGTGATTGAGGTATATTACATCTACATTTCGCCATTTATGGTTTTAGGTCCGAAGTTATAAGAGGCAAACCTATTCCCGTCTACCAGTTACAGTTTTACACTCCATACTGCAACTGTACTGTACAGAACAATCTACTAACAATTCGCCGAACACCGGAGTCAAACCCGAAAGCTCTTACACTGTAGTCGCATTCAATAATATTTGCGACTGCTATGCATTAGGCCCCAGATTTATTAAGATATTAAATATATTAAGTAATTTTCTTAGCAATACTTTTATTGTGAAGACTTTTAAAGGATAAAAAGAAATATATCTTATAATTCGCTGTGTTGTTGAAAATACGAAGGGACATGTTTAAAAAAAACTATTTTTATATGTTCATCATAATACTTAAAAAAAAATTGTATGTTGTTCTTATTCAATATAGAAGTGAAATGAAGTGCGATGGTAAATTATGACACAAAATGGAGTGCCATCGATTTCTAAAATACGAGCAAGTCTCAGTTTAGGAATGGCTTGTGCTATGTCCCTTAGTAGTATGTTATTGTACAACCATCATAATATATGCTTTCTCAATAAGGAATCTCTGCTTGTGCCCGCTAGATGATAATTGTCTCGCTTCCTATTATGTGGCACTTATAGACATACCCAGCGAAATTTGAGTGTAATAAATATCTGCCTACCTCTTCACAGATACATGCGTAAGACTCTGTATGTATTGCCGAATATTCAATACTTCTTTATATAACAATCAGTGTCATATAATAAAGCGACCCTCGAAAACGAGAACCGTACATTTCCAATTTAATTAAATGTATTTCGGCCACACATTGCTTCAAACTTCATCAATCCAAAGTATCCACCCAACCATTTCGCAAGTTAATCTGGCGTCCACCAAATGAAGTAGGCATTAAAATATGACGTGCGTGCGTGTCAGAGCCCTCTAGTGCCTTCAGCTGTTGTGTGTAAATTAAAACAAGCTTTTATGTGTGTGTCAGGCAAGGTCGCAAACAGCTTCAAATGAAATTAACCCGCTGGGAGCTCGTTCTCTTGTTGAATTAATACGATGTTAGGCTTAGTTAGCTCATATATGCTTTTTTTTTTCGTAAGATAGAATCGTGACGAAAAATGCAGAGTAGGTATAGTACGTAGTGATAGCTCAGTGGGAGACCGTTGGACTACAACGCAGTTCTCGAATTAAATCCCACTACTTATGTTCGTTTTAAATAGTTAAGTTATCGCTCTTGGATACAAAATAATTGGTTTAATTAGAGGAAATGATACTCAAACTTGAAATGATTTCTCCAATTTTGTATGATGAGGTAGCGATGAATCGTTATTACGACCATAAACAACAATATTTTAAGAAGGTAATTAGTAACATTATAGGTCTTACGTAATAGAAGTCAAGCCTAATCCCGCCTACCAAGCAGTTTATAATCATAATACCTCGAACTCTGGTACTGTTATCGTGAATTAGAGAAGAAAGAAAGAAACACTAATAAATAATCACTATCTTATCTTATGTGCGGGCTAGTCAGTGCAGACCGGCGACACTTCGACCCAGTGGGATCTTTTGTGTCGACACTCTCCCAATAACGACTGCCATAGATGTTCATGGCAGCCGGGACCGACGACTTAACGTGCTCTCCGAGGCACGGAGCAGGCGATAATCGTCAATCAATACGCACATAATTTCGAAGTCATATAACTTCCGAAAGTCAGAGGTGCGCGACGTGGGTATGAACCCGAGACCCTCGGCATTGCAATCTGTTGGTCTCCCCACTGAGTTATCGCTGTTCAAAAAATAATCACTAAATTGGATTTCGTAGAATACCAGTGTTGCGATTTAATAATTGCAACGTACGCTGAGCGATGTCCAAATTTCGGCACTGATGGGACACACACTTCCACATTACTTTTTAAACTTAAGTCAAATGATTCTTATCATAGTGTTAGCATTTTTTTTCTAGTTTTTATAATTGTATTTTTTTTGTTATCGCTTCATGTTTTGTGTGTATAATTTTTCTTTCTTCCTTTCTTTCAAACATCTCATTAACATTTCGTTCGGTCCGGGCATCAAACCCGGGACCTATGAAAAGCAGTCACATTCACAATCGCTGCACCATTAGGCACCTTACTTTAAAAAACGCACGCAGTCGTGCGTACCTAATAGTACTATGATTCACTTAAATATTAACGATTGAATATCTAAACGGCTTTTGTATACTTAGCATTATGAAATTTATGCCTAACTTGAATATTACTCAGTCTATGGACTTTGTTTATGGACCTCAAGGGACGTGCCTTCGTTTTATCTCAAGTAATTGCTTCTCAGACCTCACCGTACAAGAGTTAGGGATAAATATTCAAGCCAATATTCCCTTGATATTGCTAATAAAATAGTCACTCATGGAATTATAGCTGATTTTTATGATCCAACGTCCCAGTCGATGCAGCATGTTGTGAATAATATAGTCTTTATAGCTTATAGGTACAGAGTGCTGAATTATAAGATACTACACTTGGCCGCGGCCCCACTCGCTTAAAAGTACGTTATTTAAATTTTCTATACCTCGAGTACAGTACTTTTTCTAGATGAAATGTGCAATGAGAAGTTATGCAAAATTTCGTGATGATCGATCGAGTAGTTCAGGCGAGAAAGAGTAACAAACAAACTCAAATTCACATTCATAATAAAGTTAGGATTAGGATACGCAAAATTGAATAGTCTCATGCCTGTATCTATCTAAAATGGGTAGGTTGTAAGGGTACTGGCAATTGCCAACCCTAACTAATATTATAAATGCGAAAGTGAGTTTGTTATGCTTTCACACCTTAACTTCTCCGACGATCATCATGAAATTTCGCATACATATTATCATAGTTATAGATATAGGGCACCAAAAAACTACTGTTACCCAGCGAGCGAACGGGCAAAAACTGGCAGCTTTATAATGTAGGAACGTTATAAGACTACTGGCATTTTACATGTAGGTGTAGAGAAGAAGTTGGAAAAGGATTTAATTTTAAAGCAATAAATCAACCTTGCCATTTATAATCTAAGCACAGCCTAGGTAAAGCTATTTTAAAGTCTGCTTACGTCGAAATAATACGGAGATTGGGGTATACGCACAATTGTATTAGCATAGTACTCGAATACATTTGTGTTCGTCATCGTTCGCCAGTTGTGAAGGACTAGGACATTTAAAATCCTATTGGAGTATAAACATAAGACATAAGAGCGCCATACTTATGTTGCGCCTTGCCTTGTGCCTTAATATAATATTGTAGGAGTCTGGTGCCTAAGCTCAAGGCTCGTGTTTCAGAACACCAGGTCTTCAAAATCAAATTCAAAAATCTTTATTTCCATAAAACCGTGCAAACAATTCTTGACACACTTGAATTAACTATATAAGATATATTAATAAAAAATAGAATAATAAAAAGGAAATAAAAATTTAGCATTGAAAAAGCCTGTTTGAGGAGTAGGGCTTTCAAGAGCAGAAGCAGGAAAAAACATGGCCACTCTTTTCAATCGCCGAGTGTTTATCAACAATACGAACCCTTTTTCTTATATTATCTGCTATGTGAAGTTGTAACAAACAACTTTAAAAGTAAATCTTTGGAGAAACTCAGATACATATGAGTAACAAATAAAGTAATAGTCACAGTAACTCATTTGTACGATTGACTTTACCCTGTGTTTGATGACTTACCTTGCGCTTAAGACTGCGCCGAGCGTAAGACAGATAATGACAGAGCTCGTGCGGCGCATATTCAAATCGGCGCGCGGCCGCCATAGTAAAATTGTATGGAGGAATTGAAGTGCTTTTTTGATAAATATGTATCTTTATTATCAACCAATAACTTACATATTTGGAACGGACAAATTGTAATATAACTATTTATGTTTCGTTTAAGCTGTAAAAATTCTGACAAGAAACACCTGGACGCCGAGCTTCAACATGTCAAGCAAGTACTGCAAGACAACAAGCTCCAACAGCCGCGCCGCTGTCACAGATCCCGAGAAAAGCCAGCCACAGTCGAGCGCCAGCCTGCTATACTGCCTTATGTAAGGGGTGTCACTGACAAGATTGGCTACATCTTGAAGCGAGCTTCAATCAACACATACTTCAAGCCGCCAACGAAGATAAGTCAATTTTTACCATCCGTCAAGTGCCAACTACCTTTACAAGATGCAGGGGTCTATAAAATAGATTGTGACTGCGGACTCTCATACATTGGTCAAACCAAGAGAAGCATAGGCACCCGCATAAAAGAACACATAGCTGATGTAAAACACCAACGCTCGTTGAAGTCTGCTGTGTGTGAACATGTGCAACAGGGGACCAACCACTACATGAGATTTGACAAACCACAGATTCTCGCTAAAGAACACCGATTCCTACCAAGGATGCTTCGCGAGGCTATTGAAATCAAAAAACATCCTAATTTTAATAGAGAAGATGGTTGGAATGTACCACCAGCTTGGGATCTAGTAATAAAAATAGTCAAACCCAAGAAGAAGCAAACCACAGCTAGACTTCATGATACTTTGAGCTCATTCTGCGTAAATAGAAACACCAATGATTAAATTATGTTTGGGTACTTTGAAATAACTACACTGGAACATTGAGACAACTGCCATCTTAGTCTCCCCGTGACCGTGGCTGCTGAAAAGCAACCGAAACGTCGGGGAAAGTGTAAAAATAAATTAAATCTAAATAGTTTAATAATAATTTAATTAGCTTAAAAATTAGTAAAGTTTAATAGTAGTAGTAGTGTAACAATTTTCAAAATTTTGTAATAAAGTGTCAAATAAACAACGCGATAAAATCCGTATATAGCAGTTTAATTTCAATATATTTGTTATATTTGTATTAAACAAAAAGTGTTGATTTTATTCACTTAACTGTGACTGCCTGTTTTGTCACATTTCGCTCGGTGCAGTCTTAAAAAGCACTGTTCCAAGTCACCAGTGACGTATGACGCTATAGCGCCTGACTACGGATTTTATGTATTTATCCCTCGTCAACGATATTCGAGAAAATTCTTTCACCCGTGCGCGGTCCCTGGCGGTGGGCTCGGTAACGCAGTTACAATTAATTAACTCTTTTAAAAGGGTAACATTAATCACTTGAATCTTGTTGTTGATTTTATTTTGGATGCTCGTGTCTGGGTTAATTGTGGAGAATGGACATAAATACAGACTAAAACTTGTAAATGAAAAGGTAGGCGCATAATTTTGTTAATTTATATAGGTGCATAATATTGTCTTATTTTTACGCACATGTCACGTTGTAATTTTACTATTTTATAATTAAATTTAATGCGTTAATCACTACATATTATAAAACAAAGTCCCCCGGCGAGCTATGTCTGTTTGGTCTGTTCGCGATAAACTCAAAAACGACTAAACGGATTTGCATGCAGTTTTCACCAATAGACAGTTTAAGTGTATAATTTTGGAAGATTTTGTACTACTCGTGCGAAGCCGGGGTGGGTCGCTTATATCTATACTAGGTAATATTGAAAAGAGAGAAGATTATATTTTGTTTGTTTGTTTGTTTGTAAGGATTTAATTCAAAATTACACAACCGATTTTAAAAATTATTTCACCTCTAGAAGGCTATAATATCACCGAGTGACAGGAAATATATTATTTAAAAAAAGTACTGTTAGTAACATAACCTAACCTACTTTTACGCGACCGACGACGCGGGCAAAAGTTAGCATTATAAGTATAATGCAGTTAAAAAACTTAATAATGTTCTTATAATATTGTTTAATTTCAATAGGCTAAGGTGTATTATATCCAGATATTGCTTCATACCTATGTTTTAAAATACCATATTATACTATTGATGTCACGAGCCAGTATCTAGAGTCCATGTTGATCCCTACTGACAATGTACTGATGGAGAAATACAACAACACTTCGTCTGACCTGGGATTGTACTTGGCATCTCAATATAGACTGCAAACATAACCCAAATATAAGGTACGACACCATTCTGACAGTGTACTAAATTTACTTTCTTATTTTCTTGCTGCCAAAAGGGATTGGCTGTCTGCAATATCAAAAACGGTAAGTTGTATTCGTAATGTTAATAAATGATGTGTCTAACTCAAACAAAACAGTTAGTAATTATTATTTATATCAGGTTTGGTTATTTCTAAATAATATACTAGACTAAGGGTTGGTGTAATATATTATTATTTATGATTTTTGCATGTTTGCATCTATTCCGGTAAGCGTCCTTATTGCGTGTCATCTTGGACCGGCATTATGTGCTTTACCGCCAATACGAGTTTATAATAGTGAATAAATGAAGCGGAATCCATATTGTTTCCTCTTTATCCTTCAATTTCACTTGATTTTCGTTGATAAGCAGACGGTATTTTTTGGACCGATAATTTTTGTTATACAAGCCTGGCTAATGATTTATATGAAGGCACCGCTGCTAGGTAATCTAGGTATATTTATTGCGATGCCATGCCAGCTAGATATGCATATCTGAACAAAAAAAATCTTTTATCAATAATCTATAAGATTTTATATGTAGCCTTGTTTTAGGCCATGGGCTAAACTGTTATAATAAGCTGACTTTCCGCTTGCAGCTGCCGCCCCCGCCACATATCGAGCTGGTGATGGCGATGCCGTATCTTCGCACCGCCTTCAAGAGACCCACAGTTAGAGTCAGACGTGAGTACAACTCCTTTACATTCTTGGCTCCTGGTAACTCTTAAGTTATTACTCCACATGACTAGAGACAAGTGTATAACTTTTTACTGTTTATATAACTACAAAAGCATTAGTGTCATGTACGAATTCGGTGTTTGTATCGAAGTAGATCTGTTTGTTGAAGCATATCTGGTTATCATAGTCAAAGGCACAGTTTTAAGAAACGCCGGCAGAATACGCAAAATATATTCAAAAGTATAGTCCTCAGTATTCTTTCTTTCTTTCTTTGACATATTGGAGCTGTATGAATGTGAATTTTTTTTTTGCGCGTAATACAGAAAACCGTGTGCTGTCAGCACGAGTATACTTTAGTCTCTTGTGCTGACAGCATAACAACTCGTTAATTCAATGTAATCTTTGATAACCCTAGTGCTATAAGCGTTCATAGCTTACGAGAACCGTTGCCCATCAGGTGGAATTTGTGCTTTTTTGATTAGCACAAATGATATACAGACTGGCATGAACAAAAAAAAGCCTATATCCAGGAGAGGGATAACGTAGACTGTGACCCGTTCCCATCTTATCCAGGGTCCGCTAACCATCGCAATAAATCATTGAATGAAGCACTATTCTATATAACATAAGTAAAGGAGAAATGCGTGATGGTTGAGGTATTCAATTTGCATTCGACTGCGGGACCAAAAAGGGCAAATAAACATTTCGTGACGAGATTTACTTGAATTGAAATAAATTCAAGTAAACGTCGTCACGAAATATTGTGGGACGCTCAGCAGCCAAGCATTTATTTGGTATTTTGATAAATAAAATAACAAAAAAATTCGCCAACATTTTGAATAGACTCCTCGCTATTTTAGTGGATATGGGTATATCCATCAATATTGATGTATGTACCTTGGTGACTCACCGGTTAATGCAATTGGTGCTTATATCCTATAAGCACCAATTGCTGCTCCAATTTTAAGCCGGCACTATTATTATTGTGTCGTTCTTTCAAAAACTTCTTAGTAGCCTATTTCAGTTACACGTAAATCGTTCGCTAATCGACAAGAAGCTAGCTTCTTATATGTTTAATGTGAGTTTAATACAATAGTAAGTAGCGCTTATTTATTTTTACACAACAAAGATGGCATACAGTTACCACAGCCTACGATCCCTTGCAATAATGGGTATACAATACTCACCCATCCGTACCCCAAGAAAAATAAATTATTGTGTTTCGCCGAAAACACTCAGTTACTGGGCAAAACGCATTAACATTGTTCTACCCTTACGTCAGTTGTCTGTAAAAGACTCGTATTTCACGGCGCTGGCTCATTCATACTGCCATTAAATTATATAACTTTTTTTTTGTAAATACATACATATTATACATAGAAACACCCAGACCAAGACAAACAGCCATGTTCATGCACACAAATGTTTGACTTGTGCGGGAATCGAACCATGTAGTGACGTTCTCATTAACTCATAAAACAAACCTTCAAGCAACAATGCTTGCCGCCCAATCTCTTAAAACACGTTTTTCATTGAGTATATGTAATTAACAATAGAAACAATTGAAAGTATTTCTGAAAAATTTTCATCCATATTTTTTATTCTAGGCGTCTTTTAAACATCTATCCTCATTGCCTACATTTATTAGATTCCATATAAAATAATAGTTCTACACTTGCCGCGTCACTTGCTTTAGATTGAAATTTTCTAAGGACCCGTGCATATTGTGTCCATGTGACTATATAAGCCTCCTAAAGATAAAATGTATGGCACGATATACTGAACGAACGAACGCTAACTGCTACTCAGGAGTCCATATTACAGTATGAGTGGATTTTAAAGTAGTGATAGCATAGTGGGAGAACATTGTGCTGGTATATCATGGATGCATGTTATACTCGAAAAATACCTGAGAAAAAGAACACTTCAGACTTAACTGGGTTACCAGATCAGTAGCACAAAATCTTATGTAAGCTTCGCTTGTTTACCTCTCTGAAAATCTAGGTAACCTCTTATATTCACTGAAACGGGAATCTTACGGATAAAATAAAAAGATCAATCAACTTCAGCTACATTACCTACTCAATGCCCCTTTAGAGGCATTAGCTCCCGTCTCCGGTAAAAAGAAAATTGAATTTTAATTTCCTGGAGATAAGGTGGGAAATTGATAACTCATCCTCAGCCGGTGCGCTTCCAACTCGATGTTTGTGATGTATTGAATTTTAAAGCCGGTAGGATCTCAGATTTAATAGTTTCGATAAATAGCTTGATCGGATTCTGTTCAATGATTTTATGATTCAATCAGCTTTTGCCATATTTTACTGCTTCACATTATGCGGGCTGTTTGCTACTTTGGTTGTACAAAAGAGTTTAAAGATACGCCTTTATTTAAATCAAGTTATAATATACATACATAGTATCACTATACACATATCAACAGAATCTAGGGATATTTTATATTGCATCAAATATCTTCAAATCTATTAAGAATTTTCTGAATTAGTAAATGGAAGAATGATAGATTATTTTAAGGTATGAGGAATGTGATGAAAGTGAATGAAGCCAGAGAAGTGTGTCAGGATCGTAGCAAATGGAAATCCGTAGTCTCTGCCTACCCCTCTGGGAAACAGGCGTGAATCTATATGTATTTTAAGGTCGCTAATAAAAAACAAAAATATTTCGTGATTTTTTTGTTTTAAATGAAAATAATAATTATTTTATTCGCCGTACTAAATTGGTATGATAAAAAAGCATTATTTCTTCTTTTTATAAGTATACTATTAATATTAATATATATTGGAAAATCTTATAAAGTCTAACTATTAATAAACAGTGTTAATCGACATCGATTGTTCATACTTAAAATTAAATTGTCCATGTCTTGCTGCGGTATGAGGTCCATGACTCAGTTCCTATCAGTTACTATCAGTTAATATAGTTACTATCGACAACTATTCCAATTTTCAAACACAGAAACTCTTAAATCAGAATGATGGTGTGGTTCTTTATATCAAGAAGTACAACATGGACAATTACACTGTCGAGGAGCCAGACCTATCCGACGCTAGCTGTCTAGTCATAAAAATTGGTACTGAAAAAGCCATAATCTGTATCTACCGTTCCCCCTCTATAGCAGATGTAACCAACTTTCTGCAATCCCTCAATTCATTACTATCTAACCTCAGCTCTTTTAAAAACATTGTTATTGTGGGAGACATTAATCTCGATATTGCATCTACTACACCCTCTCATCATATCTTAGACTACCTAAACCTCACAACTTTTCACGGACTGTTACCTGCCCATAATTTACCTACTCGTGAGAAAGCCTGTCTTGACCATGTTATACTTAAATCTAACATGACAGCATTAACCATAGTTATCGAATCCTCTGTGACTGACCACAAGCCAGTAATCGTTTGCCTAAAATTAAAAAAATATATTAAATCAAACTTAAATACTATTACCAAAACAAACTACGTATACCTAGACACTGAAATGAATGCCATTAACTTTCACCCCATCTACCAACTTACTAATGCTAATGAAGCTACCGAATACCTAATCAACACTCTCTCTAGACTTATAAGCTCTCACACTTCGACAATCAAAGTTACTAACTCCATACGCTTACTCAAACCTTGGATGACTATAGGTATGCTTCGCTGCATGCGAAATAGAGATGCTATGCACAGGGAACTTAAACACTCTCCAAACAATCCTATACTAAGACTCACATACTCAAGATACAGAAACTATTGTACAAAGATTCTAAAAAAACTCAAAAGAGACTATGACCGTACTGAGCTACTAGATGCCTCAAATGATAATAAAAAGATGTGGAAGGTGATAAAGCGGGTTACTAACACTGACAAGCCTCATATACCAAACAGTGATTTACTAGCATCCTCCCCATCACCTCAAAAATCGGTCGATATTGTGAATGAGTTCTTCGCTACCATAGCGACAAACCTTGCTAAAAAATTTACACGCCAGCAAATGAGTCAACAATCACTAGACGACTCTTCGTCTACACCCACTACTCTACAATCTTTTGTGATGTTACAGACTGACGATACAGAGGTCGAGGAGATTTTGATGTCACTCAAGACAGATTCCGCCGTTGGCTGGGACAATATCTCTACAATATTTCTTAAGCGCTATAAACTGAAGCTTATTCCATTACTAACGTACATATTTAAGCTCTGCCTAGACACGGGCACCTTCCCTCTCTATTTTAAAAAGGCCATCATTCACCCAATACATAAATCTGGCAGTAGAGATTCCGTAAATAACTATCGTCCCATAGCAGTATTACCTTCAATTTCAAAAATCTTAGAACGCTTAATAAACAAACGGCTGATGAAATATCTAGAGGATAAGCAGCTTCTTTCTCCCAACCAGTTCGGATTTAGGAAAAACTTATCGACGTGCAACGCCGTGAACAATCTTATAGACCATGTCACTAGGGAACTAGACAATAAAAAGAAAGTACTGTCCATATTTCTAGACCTGAAAAAGGCATTCGATACAGTGTATATTCCTGACCTAATTTCGAAACTAGAAACTATGGGCATTCGTAGCCAATCACTTAGAATTTTTAAAGATTATCTCATAGACCGAACACAGTGCGTAAAAATACAAAACTACATTAGCACCGATCAGTCTGTCACTTTTGGCGTCCCGCAGGGTAGCGTGATTGGTCCAACCCTTTTTCTAATCTACGTCAATAGACTCTGTAATTTAAATCTCAAAAACGGAAAAATCACAGCTTTTGCTGATGACACCGCTCTCACTTTCTCTGGCGACAACTGGACGGATACCTTCTCTTCAGCTCAAAAAGGTCTAAACTCGGTTACACAAGTTCTCAACACCCATCTACTGACGCTAAACACAGATAAAACCAAAATACTCACTTACAGTCTCCGGAGTTCCAATCAACCACCAGACTCATACTCCTTAGTAGCGCACTTATGTCCTCTGCCTGGCTCCACAGTGTGTACCTGCCCTAAACTAGAACTTACTAACACTACTAAATACCTTGGACTGACACTTGACAATAGATTGAACTTTACACCACACGTAGAACTGCTGGCGAAAAGAATAAGAAAACTAATCTTCGTCTTCAAGAATCTCCGTCATGTCGCAGAATCTCTAATAATAAGAAATACATATTTTGCACTTTGTCAATCCCTATTAAGTTATTGTGTTTCCGTTTGGGGTGGGGCACCCAAAATGGTCATGTTAAAACTCGAACGAGCGCAAAGAGCGGTTCTGAAAGTCGCCACTTTTCGACCCATTCTCTTCCCTACTACAGATCTGTATAAAAATTGCAAAGTACTAACAGTCAGACAATTGTTTATCTTAAATACAGTACTTCTGCAACATCAAAAAACACCGTATCAAACACTTACCAAAAGACGTAAGGATAAAGCATGTCAACCCTATTGTAGTCGGTACACCACTACACAAAGACTACTGTGTTTCCAAGGACCTCATCTCTATAATAAACTTAATAAAATACTAAGTTTTTACTCACTTCCGAATTCATCGCTAAAATACACATTAAAAAATTGGCTACTGACTATTAACTACAATGACACGGAAAAATTATTACAGACTTGACGCTCTTTTCACTACATAATCTCAATCACGCACTACTCATACACACACACACACACGCACACACACACACACACACACACACTCACACACATATACACATACACACACACACACAAAAAAAAAAAAATAAAAAAAAAAAAAAAATTCGCTTGTACCCTTCTTTGTTTATTTTTTGTTTTATCATTAATGTTTAATACAAACAACAAAAGAAATGTAATATAAAATAGAGTTCTCCCAAGGGTCGGGCCCAACGCCTTTAATACAAGTTGCTGTAACAACTTAGCAAAGGTGTTGGAGTCAACACACAATTTGTAACAAATATATTCTTTCTTTAACTGTAAGTATAAAAGTGTGTAAAATTGTATATCTGTTTTGAAAATAAATATTATTATTATTATTATTATTATTATATGTTCTTTTCAAGTGTTCGTAAAGTTGTTGTTCCGTCGTCAAATTTGGCGGGTAATCTCTCAAAGCTTTCCGTTGTAACAGGTCCCAGGCAAGCTCGATAGGATTTAAGTTCAGCGACTGTGCAGGCCAATCCAAAACTTGAATATCGTGGTCTCGGAGAGCGGCCGACACCAGCCTCGCCGTATGGAAAGGAGCATTATCGTGCACGAGTAAAAATTTCTGACTCATTTGGATTCTGTGTGGGACAGTAACAGGCTCTACTACCTCCTTGTGGTATTTTTGTGCAGTCATACTGCGTTGTTGGATCCAAAAAAGCTGGGTTCGTCCGCCAAGACGAATTCCTGCCCACACCATGATTGTACCACCTTGGTATGAGTGGACCTCCTGAGGGTGCCGTAATTTTTCATTAATTAATATCAATAAAACAATTTTAATTTTCCTCGTCGCATCGAATTACTAACAATTTTGCCACCGTATTTTGTTTAATATTCTATTGACTTTGTTACTTACATTTTTAAATTTTGAAAAATAATAAAAGAGCTATCTGTACCTATATAAACTTTTTATGGCAATTAAAAATATATTAAACTATAATCTCGTAAATAATTTAGGATTAAGGTATCCCTAGATTTTGTTGATGTGTGTATATCCAAAGGGACAGGCAGAAGTTTATTGCACCCACATTTTGCCAGTTATGGTTATAGTTCCCACGTAAATAATAAAGGTGAGCCTATTGCCGTTTATCAGACACAGTTCCAGTCTCCGTGTCGCTACTAAGAAATTCTTGACAGAAAACAGCAGTCGCATACAATACCACTGAGGTATGGTATATAATATATACCTATTATATTATATACCTTTGATCTTACATTATGCAGTTTTATATATTTCATGTAACGATTGACTTTTGTGCGCTATTTTAATTCGGCGTTACGTTATGGTCATTCGTTATATGTAAAATCATGTATAAAACTGCATAATGTTTCAATAATAAATAAGAATGTACATAAATTCTACAATCTAAAAATAATTATTAATTATTAATTTTTTTGGCACCTCTTACGAACTGATTAAAAAGTGCTACAATTGGGTAAGTTTAATTCTTTACTTTTGGCGCACGTAATATATCTACGTGTTATTAATATAGATAGGTAATATATTCGGGTTATACACATTTTAGCCCTTAATTGTATTTCAAGGCTTTATTAACTTTAGCCTGTAACCGCAGCTTCGGTCACGCAAAATACAACCACGTGCCTTCAACAAACAAACAGAGGCCTACTATGATCATTGATCACACAACGCGACACGTTTGACCGTGGGCGCTTTTCATACATTTTGATTAGTTAATAGACGTTTCCGTGAGGGCATGAGGGCGTTAGGTCTAGGAAAAATGTCTGGTAAGACATATATAATATCAGCCCTGTATTAAACTGTCCCACTGCTGGGCAGGGGTCTCTTCTCAGTTTGAGAAGGGCTAGTCCACAACGCTGGCCCAGTGTGGGTTGCCAGACTTCGCATATCTTCGAGAACATTATGGAGAGCTCTCAGACATGCAGGTTTCCTCACGATGTTCTCGTTCACCGTTAAAGCGAGCGATAATTAACTATAGTCAATTTCAATACAACAAAATCAAAAGGTACACAAAGGGTTCATTGACATGACCATATTTTAGTGATGTCCAATTATAGTAGGGTCAATTGTAAATCAATTAATTACTTAATCGAATTATTCGATTTGATGCAGCGTAAGACTTAGAAATGACATAAACACTGCTACAATTATATTTTGCCGCGCTATAATTGTGCCCCTCATTCGAAGTCCGCAGTTGACCAAACAGAATATAGTAGATATACAAAAGTAATAGAGCATCCGAACACATAAAAAAATCTGCGAAGAAAAGTCAACAAAATGGCAATTTTCTTGACTGTCAGTATAATATTTTTAGAATGTTTAAAATATATTTATATTTCTATTTTTGTATTTTTTTTCAACTAATACCATGAGTTGCAGTGGCCAGCCGCATACATTTTTTTTTAACATCCTCTCTATGTTTAGATCTTGTGTACCATTAGTTAGTAGGTCTTTAATGCCAGTAATTGACAGATTACTTTAAATTTTAATTTCCTCTTAATACCGTGTATTTTATTGCAAAATAATATTAACTTTCTTTTTGTTGAACAAATTTCGATTAACTAATCAATTACTAAAAATTTTACGGCACACGATTTTTGTTGTCGTACAGCCTTATGCAATTATAAATTATAGATATTTTTCATCTGGTAAATAACCTCACTTATAAATATTACAAACTTAAAAATAAATAAATATTTATTAATCAAACGCCAATTGCTTTAAAATACACGATATCATGTGGAAACGTTGAAAATATGGATAAATGTGTTACTTATCCCATTTAGTAAGTAATTATGTGATAAATTTAACATCTATTTGGTTTGTTTACATTTCCATCCTAATGCATCGAAGTCGACTATATTATTATTTAATACGGACATAACTTTGAAAAGTCAGAGATGCGCGCCTTTGGGTTCGAACTCGAGACCTCTGCGTGACAGTCCAACGGTTGCCCACTAGGATATCGCTACTACAATTAAATGTATTGAGTTTGATGCCATTCGCGTAGCTTATGGATTTTAAAAGCAATATGCATTGATATCTATAGAAAAATTAATTATTTTAACCAAAACAAAATTAAAATAAACCAAATATATTTTAGTTGGAACCACGTGATCGTAAACGGTTTTGATGGCTACATTTATTTTGACGTCACATGTTTGTAACCGTCTTCTTTTATTGCTTGCTGTCCAATGTTTACAAACGCATTACGTCACTTAACGAATCGATGCCATATTGCCGGAGAAAGCGTATTGACATGAACAATTTTTTATGACGTCATTAATATTATTAAAACTACGTAACATCGTACGATCGAATGATACTTTAGTCACGGCCATTAGTCTGCTCTTTCGTAATATTTAATGCTAACACTATATTATAATTCAGATGTCAAATTGGCATTGTGTGTCGAATAAAAACGATCCAGAAAGTGACCATATTTAAGAGAGGCTGCAAGAAAATTACCGGTTAGCAGCAGGCGCATATAAACTACAGTAACAGCAATGCAGTCTAAATATAATTGAGTTGCCTTTCTATTGTACTCTGCCGGCTAAACAAGCAAATTATCGTGCTATGCAGAATTGAATCCGAATATCATTCGACTTCATGCGCATCACTAACTAATTAATATTATAAATGCGAATATGAGTTAGTTAGTTACGCATTCACACATTTCATTATCTACTCGACCGACCATCATGAAATTTCCAGTCCTGGTTTTAGAAAAGGACATTTCATCCAGAAATATTGTACTGTTCCCAGGCAAAGCCAAAAACCTAGTATGTATGTATATAAAGCATATAAGGCTGTACTCTCATACTACAGGTTGTGTTCTATTTCCGTCTACGGTCTCATTTACATAATGACACTTACCAAAATAACGCGAAACCGTATTTCGAGGGCACTTTAAGTTGTCAGCTCTTGTTGTTACACGAATATCTACGACGATCGGGCGCTACCTTAAGTTACTTGTATATACCGCAAATTGGGTTGGGAGGGGCAGTCACCCTTAAAATAAACCTGCTTGTTTATCAGTACTTACGTAAATGGGAACATAGGGTCTATAAATATAGTGTTTATTCATATACCTATAATATGAAATGTATTTATAAGATGTTTTGATGCTTGATATTAAACGGATTTGTGTGATATTTGGCATACGGAGAGACGATATCCTTAATTAATACATAAAAGATGCTTAGGGTATAAAGGAAGAGGCCAGGTAAGCCATGCCAAGCCCAGGATTGACTGATGCCCATCCCAGCATTGGACTGCGTGGATGGCATTATGGTTATAGTGGTCGCCTCACCACTTTTCACGTGTCGAGTGTTGTGGGTTTGAAACCTACACTGGACAAAAATGTATTTGATCCACAAATAGTTTCAAGTCTGCGTGTTCTTTGTGTCCGTTGTTTGAATGTTTATGAAGTCCCCTGCGACACAGTAATTATTCGTATTGCGAAAAATATCTATTTTAAATAATAAAAGTAATAATTCTAGATTTCGATTTAATATTCAAAGGTTGTGTTAGGACCCGGGTCCTGTCCTGTCCTTTGAATATTAAATCGAATGGGCCTGGGCCTATCCTAGAAAATAGGGCTAGATACGCCAATTACTGTCAACACTAGTGGCACATACAAGTATATTCTCATTAAAGTCTCTCTCCAATAATCTATCTTTACACGATCTACTGCGTCACGTATAATATTTAACTCGCGCCGAGATAAGATTACGCCACAATAATAATGATTATAATCTGCTTTAGAGGCTCACATGCCGCCAAAATACCCCACTTTATACGTCAGCCTTGAGCTTTTATAATATTGTTGAAGGATGATACTGTAGGTAAATCATAAATGTAAGGGTAATTTTGTATGTGTTTAGGGTAAATAGAAATAGCAGTAAAGGGCTTTGTAATGCATAATAACACATCCAAGTATAGATTGTTTCATTAGTTGCGCTAATTTGCGATAGATTGATAAGTCTCGCTTTAATTTTCGGTTCAATATAGTTTTGCCAGGATTTTTTCTGGACTAATAATATTCCCTGTACAGCAGGTGACATTACAAATTTAACATTGAAACAATTAAAGCAAAGAACACCCAGACTCGAAACAACTATTTATGGATTACACTATTTATTGTGCCGTTTTGGATTCAATCCCACAACACTTGAAGTAGTGGCAGTAGCACGGCGAACACTTATCACAAGGCCATCAGAGCAGCTATCATTTTACCATTAGCATCACACCCGCACCATACTACGTAAAACCTTAACCACAGCGGCGAAATGTAGGTATGATACACCACCAAGTAATCCTTCAACAATATACAGACCAGAGATGTAGATTGCAGATTTTTTGACATCCGCGGATGCGGATGCGGATACAGATATTTAAAATCTTACATCCGCGGATGCGGATATGCGGATACGGATGTTGATGAAAATTTTACATCTTATTTAATAGAAAATATCTAATATCACCGCCTTCGTAGGTTCAAGCCTGTTTTGCAAAGGTTCATAAATTAAACACATACTATTAAACAACTGATTTCTTTCTTATCGTAACCTACGCTATATCTGGATCCGCATTAAGATCCGTGTTGATTATTGCGGATGCGGATACGGATGCAAATGTCCAAATCGATGCGGAAGCTCTGCGATTACGAATGATACGAATATTCGTAACATCACTGTTACAGACGTAAACCTATAAAGGATGATGACCAAATTTGTATGAGATCCCTCCCCTCCAACAGATCTTTTGTATGTGTTAGAAGGTTCATAAGGATAAAAATCCATGGAGAATAGAAATAAAATTAAATTAAAAACAATTCTGTTTATTACTTCCAATTCGTTACAAACATGCTATAAAAATTAAAATAACAATATTATAGGATCTTATGAAGCGTATATACCTACTTACACTGAACGCCGTGCGATGCCCAACATTGTAAAGAAACATGCAGGGGTCAGTCTAAATGAAAAAAGCCGATAACGCACATTTGAGTAGTAGAGCCTCGCTGATTTCATCTGTATGGGTCGGCTCAACCGGGAAAGGACTACCCTCTCACAGAAGATCGACGTGAAATAGCAGTATTCCTATTGTTGTGTTTCGTTCGGTGAGTGAGAGTGCCGGAGGCCCAATCACCCTCGTTCCCCCTTCCCGCTCCTTCTCCTTCCCACTCTCTTTCCTAAAGGGTTGGCAACGCACAAGTGATGCCTCTGGTGTTGCAGGCGTCTATAGGCTACGGTGACCACTTAGCATCAGGTGGGTCGTATGCTTGTTTGCCAGCTTAGATGTATAAAAAAAAACAGAATGACAACGACGTTTTAGTTACACCGTTTTAGTGTATTCAATGACGATACTGGTACTTGTTTTACTGATTTATTTCTGAACAGTATACAATGTTATAATCAAGAAATATGGAAATAAAATAGATAATAGGTAATAATAATAATATTCTGAAACACAAACTATTATTTTGGGCCGTGCATTTTTTTTGAATTAATGAATTATTTATGAAAAATAATAATATTAAAACACAATTTTCTCGTTATATCCTGCACTTTTGAGAGATGTCGCCATAGTAAAAAATTATCACCTTACTGTTGGTCGAGGTAAGAGTTGGGGAGATGTTTTCACGCATCGTCCTTTAAATTGCAAGTCAACCAACTCAATCATACAATTAACATCTAAATTATTAATTTATACAATCTGATTCTAAAATAGATTTATAGTTTTTAGTCTGAGCGTAGTTAATAATGAATTACGAATGTCGCTTAACGCTCAAGTTGATTTTGAAATTCAGTCAGTCGTCATAACGTTCACTTTGAGCTCTACTAGTAACCATCCGTCCCCGTTGACATATTTATTAAAAACGAACACTCTCGAACATTCTGGATAATGATTAACGATGCTTTAAGTTCACGGCATTATTAATTTGGTTATATATAGGTATGTATATATGCCCGAAGGCTTTCAAGGTTAGGTATTGTACAACAGAGAGGCACATTTTCGTATTAAACACTGTTAATAGAGTTCTGATCTAGTCTCAGTTTCATAAATAGTTATTCTCCTAAATTTAACGTTTATAGATCGATACTCTACTTTAAACATCACGTTATAGATGAAGAATTAGCACTGGCCGTCGTACGGATTATGCTAACTTCTTATTAGAGGCTCGCTATATATGTATATTACATATCTAAACTTCTAAACTAATATTTAAAGAGGAAACATTTGTGTTTTTGTATGTATGTTTGTAATGTTTTCACACAAAAACTATAGGGCCGATTTCAAAAATTCTTTCACCATTAGAAAGCTGCATCTTCACTGAGTGACATAGGCAATATTAGATTTTCAAAAAAAATAGGGATCCTTAATAAAAATGCAATAATATAACCCAAGGTGTGAAAAAATTACTCATAAAACATCTGTCATCACGTGCACTGCGGCAACTATTGATGATAGAACAAAAAAATTTTCTACAATATTACAGAACGTATCAATATCTACAAAAAGATTCGCGATACCATATGTCCAACTACTGTAGTTATGCTACTATAACTACTTTTTTACATTTTAAATGTTGATACAAGTGCCGACATTAATCAAACCATATTATTCATACGTCTGTATTAATCCTTATCCCATTAAATGATATTTTATTAAAGACCGTTTCAATACACGTAAAATACTTTTTAAATTATTAAAATCGGACATTTCATTCAAAAGATATAATTCTTTAGATATAGTAGGTAGTTTCTAAATATTAGTAGGTAGTTTTTAAGTATTAGCTATATATATATAGCTAACTACACCTATATAGGTGTAGTTAGACTTATTAATTTCTTTAGTTGTAGTTTTATATATTAAAATTAGATAACAAATTAAAAGTAGGTATTGGGTAATAAAGTCCACGCGGACGAAGTCGCGGGCAACAGCTAGTTTACAATATAAGCGTGTCAATGACAACTATCACTGTCGAAATGACGGTATTGCTTGCACTTTGTGCCATTTATTTCACAGCAAGGATATTATCATCGTCATTTCCAGTAGAAGCTCGGCATGCAGTATGTCATTGACTCACACCGACATTTTGCTACATTCTTATAGAATTTCTTAATAATACTTCAAATTAACTATAAGCATTCCACGATTGTGCCATCCATCGTCCAAATATCTATTTATCAGTCATTTATTCGAATAACGATTAAATTGTGAAATCACGATTTAATGACGGGTTGATAGTATTAGTACCTATGTTTAATGTTTTAAAATCAATTTAGTAGTTGTGCATAATTATTTTTATCATTAGTTGACGTAACATTCAAATTTATTAAAACGTATAGCTATGTAAAGGTACAATACAAAGCTATTGTCGACCTCGATAGCGTAGTGGTTAGTGTAAAAAGTCAAACATTTGTGTGCATGAACATGGATGTTTGTCTTGGTCTTGGTGTTTCTATGTATAATATGCGGTATTTACTAAAAAAAAAAGTATATATGTATGTTTATCCATTGTTTAGAACCCATAGTACAAGCTCTGCTTAGTTTGGGCTGGATGGTGTGTGTACGTGGTAGAAGATTTTATTATTGTATTTGTTTTTAATAATATGTGTAAACTTACACTAGCACATAAGCGATATGGTGTGTACAATGCTGTAAGCTTATGTTGTTGAATAAATAAATAAATAAATTTAAAAAGGCTTTAGCTAGATAAGTCTCGTTAAATTACTCCACAAATACTTCTAGCCGAAAATATTCTCGCAAAGTTTAAACAAATGAAACGTTGCCTTACCAACGCTTCAAATTACTCCGAGTCATTATAAAGCTTATAGTACCTCCTTTATATTCAAAATAAATCATTATTAAGTCTTATCACAACATCGGCCCTACGGGTTATCAAAATATATGTAAATTTGTCTTTGCGCGTGTCAGCGCCCGGGATTAAACGCCCGATATTATCCTTGCATAAATTTGTTGTAAACGTCGGGACAATCAGAGAATTAATCCATATTCATTTGTTGCCCCGTTATTATTCCACTTAATGTCGTCGAAAGGGGTTGATATACCGACTCCTCTGTTTCTGATTGTATTAGAGATACAATTGACAATATTCTAAATGAAAATGTTGCCAATTTTGGTTATACATGAATACGAAACATAAATGAGTTCATTATTATAATTATTCGGCTATTTATCAATATGAATACATTAGGTAGTTAGTACTGATAAACACATTATTGCTGATATTGTCTTCTGTTTACGCGAATGTTATTCAATGAACTTAAACTACTATATACGGATTTTATCGCGTTATCGCGTATCTCCCCGTGACCATGGCTGCTGAAAAGCAACCGAAACGTCGAGGAAAGTGTAAATTTAAATATAAATAGTTTTTATAATTTAATTAGCTTAAAAATTAGTAAAATTTAAAGGTATCTAGTAGTAGTGTAACAGTTTCAAAATTTTGTAATAAAGTGTAAAATAAATAACGCGATAAAATCCGTATATAGTAGTTTAATTTCAACCTTATTACTGCTTCATGGGTTGTTGTTGTTGTGGTAATTTGATTTCCGTATAATTTACGTAACATATACCTAGTAAAATAACAAATTCGGAGAAAAAAACCGACTACTTATCTTCGGATTACCTTATACCAAATTCGATTATAAGAAGCTTTAGGTAATATGTAGCAATGAAAAGGCAAAATTAATAGCCAGTTACTCGCAATTTTCTCAGAAGAGCTTTAATAAAATATAATATAATAATATTCTATCACATACACACCACACCATCTAGTCCAAAGTACTATGGGTACTAGACAATGGATAAACATAGGTACATATATACTTCTTTTTTGTAAATACTTACATTTTAAACATAGAAACAGTCATGTTCATGCACACAAATGTTTGACTTGTGCGGGAATCGAACTCGTGACTTCAGGCGTAGCAGTTGGTTACACTAACCACTACGCCATCGAGGTCGTCAATAAAATAAATAAAACAATACAGGGATACGAAGCCTCTTTTTTAAACGGCTGTTCTAAATCTAAACAAATATACTACCTTTAATCTGTCAAATCTTAAAATAGCACACATAATTAAAATTTATTGTTACCGGCCGCCGGTGTACCGCTGCGAATAAATAGGTTTAAAGAATAATGTGTAGATGTACTTTTATTAAATAAAAAAGTCGTTAGCAACTAAACGAAGTAACAAGAAAACCGTTTTAGCATAATAATAGGATATTAAGTCCACAATATAATTATTATAACAATATCAATTCATAAGACTGCTAGCGAAGTCATTTCCTCGGTTTATCTTGATCAAGGAATCTATTAAATTGTTAGTACAGCTTATTATGATCAGGAAGTGCCATCATAAATTCTGTGAGAACATCTGATGATAATGGTAGTGGTGTTAGACCTTAGTGGATGACAAAGGTCCGAGGATACTATTAAAATAGCCTAAGTCTTTAGGTTTCCAAGTGATGTTTATAAGACTAAATGTAGTCTTGATGATACAACATTTGTGTTTTATAAAACAGATTAGGTTTAACTGATGTTTGTTATTACTAGTAATTATAGGATTAATGCGTGATATTTTATTTAATTCGGTCTTTGGGTTAGTAAAACATCAAAATATGTACTTCATTGATTTATCAAAAAGGAAAATAATAATGTTTTATATTTTAGAGTCAGTTTATTTGAAATTGGGGTAGGCCTATGTCCAGCAGTGGATGTCTTTTGGCTGAGATGATAAGTATTGAAATTAGTTATTGGTGCCGTTATAGACTAGTACAAATACTATATAATAACTAATAGGTTTTCGATTACTTTCATTTTAACAGGAGATCAAACTTGTGTGCAAGCTGTTACTGCACTAGAGAACATTCTCGAGTCGAGAGGACTTGCTTGACGAGCTTGGTGTAAATGTGATCACTTCTATCAAAGAACACTAGCAAGAAATCTATGACCACGTATTATTACGTTAATAATTGATACAAAATAGGTTTAAGATAGCCCAGCAGGTTGTTAGTCGCATGCAAAGACATTCAAATGCTTATAGTCAAATTCTTTGTTTGTTTTTGATACTTGGGCTGAGCCATGTGTTTTTGTTTTCTGTTAGTAAGTTCTTTATAGAAACACAAAGTCTCTAAATATGCCATAGTCCACAGTTCGCCACCTAAAAACAGATGGCAAAACGTGGGTGTGATACACCTATGCTTACTCGTCGGAGGCATACATACAAACGTAAAACTATGAATAGGTATATATTTTTGCTTCGATAAAGAAAAGCATCGAAATAACTCCTCTATCACAGATGAACTATATGATGTTGATGAACAGATGAAACATGGAAAAAAGGGCAACAAAGATCACTCAGACTCCAACAACTAATTGTCGATCACACAATTATTTTTGTGCCGTAGAGTTCGAACACACAACACTTCATGCAGAGTAATCGCATTAACTACCGCCGCGCGTCCGAGCCAGCTAAAAAGCGAGTGATAATTAACTAATAAAAACGCTATGTGCGTTTTAATTAGTTAAATTACTCGCTTACGCTTAACTTAGAACGAAAATTCTTTTTAAATATTTCTAGCAATATGATGGCACGGTTGGCGTAGTGGTTTAAGTGGTCGCCTCGCTTTTAACACTACGCCGAGTGCTGTGGGTTCGATTCCCACACAGGGCAAAAACATTTGTGATTTACAAGTACCTAGTTGCGCCAAATAAGAGTGTTATTTGTGTGAATTGCTTCAATGTTAATAGTTTCCCGCGACACAGAAATTATTCCTAGTGCAGGAACTCTTACAGGATCTTCCAGAATTTATTCCTAGTGCAGAAACTCTCTCTCTTTCTTATTTTATTTCTTTATCTTCTTATAAGATAAGTTAATAATAAGATAAAATTTGGGTTGCAAATTACTAAAGCGGGTTCACGCCGCTAGTGCAATAAGTGAGATTCGAATCTACTTCCTTTCGATTGCCAGTCCATTGAGATTTTTATTAAGCTTGGGATTGAAAGGTTTCCATTCCAGTTATGTTTTACATGTCACATTATATTGTCATCTACATAGAGATACTCCGTGTAGTTATTTAAAATTAGATTATGGAATATTTTGATTACACATTGCACCTTGATTAGAGAATCGCAAATGTATTTGCAAACTATTGCCATGACACTAAGAAAGATTTTCGGCCCAGAAATAGCATTACTTATTATTTTCCCGTTTTTTATTATACCTTACTAAATATAAATGTACCCACTAGTGGGTATTGCAACTCCGGCCGTGAGGAGAGAAGCGTATAGTGCCCTGGCAGAACATCTCCAGGAATCTGATGTCCAAACCCTTTGCATGGATAGAAGTTGCCGCCAGAAATGCTTAAGAGTCCTAATAGCTTTTTGAGATCTACAAAGTCCAGTCAACATCCACCAAAGACAACTAGGCTCAAAATTTAGCAGAAAAAAGTTCCTCCGCCAATCGACTATTTAAAAGCTAGGGAAAAAATTTGGGTCGAAATTACCATGGTCATTTTACTAAAGTCGGCCGCTGTGGTTGCAACCTTGTAAAATTGGGAATCAGATCATAACGGTCCCATTGACTCGAAAAGAAGAAGATCATACTCTACTATTTAAAAGTTTGTAAAGATATTTGAATATTTGTAAATGAATTGTGCGTAAACCGTTAAACGGATTTTGATGCAATTATGCATGCAGAAGTTAGTGTACATATAAATTCTCCAATGAAATATCTTGTGTCTTAAAGTACAAGGCACAGCAGAGAACCATGTTAAATCAAGTTAAGATTGATTTCTTTTATTTATAAACCTCGATCAAAATTACATGTACTGCGGAGTAATTTTACTTTTAAATATGAGATATTAATCTACTGTTTATTTTGAAAAAATAATTTTCTCCTTAAACTTTGTTAACTTTGTTCTTTGTTTTTAAGTTTGTTAGCCGACCTTGATTTATTAAAAATTCCATCGTTCAAAGAGTACTCAACGTCCGAACGATCCCCACCCTTCCATTGATGTTCTTCTTACAAAAAACCTTTTTGGGACTTTTAAATGATAACGAAAAAAAAGTTACGAACTCCCAAACTCACCCCAAGGGATCTTTGGGGTCGGAGTTGGTAAAATTGTAATGCGTAATCCTTGTTGTTCCAGGCCAAACAATGCCGTACTAGCTATAGAGGAAAGTCGATATCGTAAAGTTGATCAAGCTTCCCTTTAATGGTTTCGTTATTTAATCTGTACACATAATAAAAATTGTGATTGGTCGATGTCTGCACATAGGAGATATTTAAGAAAAATATGTTCGGAGTCTTTGTAAGAACAATAGGAACTATAATAATTATTTTAAGAATGTTTATTTGTCTGTTCGTATGTTTGTACGCGCATCAGGCGAAAATTACAGTACAAAATGAAATGCGGTTTTTACTGTATTGCCGGTGGCTTAACTTACAATTTGGTGTATTATATTTTATCTTGATACGCAGCCGCCGATAAAAGTCGAGTCTTATGTGTATAGATCTGTTATTTCTAAACGCAGAAAAATAAAACAAAATTAGATTGGAAACCACATCCAAATGCCATGAATATTCGGGTTAAAGCTAGCGTTATAATAAATTGCGTGTAAGTATAAAATGTAAGTAAATAACACAGAATACGATACACGATAGCTTCACGCTTGAGATGCCCAATTGTCATATTATATCAAGCCCAGTTTTTCGAGGCGGATTGCCAAGAAATAAGTATGCACTTGCTTCAAGAAACTTACCTCGTAGAAATGGGCTTTATATTCCAAGTGAGCAGTGGCGACTATGCAGTCGATATGAATATGACACTTTTATTGTCCTTTGACTTATATAGCAGTAGTGTTCCTACCTACCTTGATATTGTCATACTAAATATTTTCACCCTACCCCACCCTCGCTAGGCACGAATATTATTGTTAGTTTTGCATCTCTTATCGTAGTAGAAGCTCATACATCATTAAATTATAAATTATTTTAATAATCGCCAGAGCACGTCTGCGGTAATTATTAAAATCCTCACTTCCTTACTAATATTATAAATTCGAAAGTAACTCTGTCTGTTACCTCTTCGCGGCTAAACCACATATAGTTCAAAACCCGGGGAAAGACATAGTCTAATTTTATTTATGTAGGTACCACGCGGGTGCTGCCGCGCTCAAAAGCTAGTAGTCTATAATTTAGATCTATTAGGATTATTCATGAAATTAGGTACACAACCTTTATTTTATTGCATCATCTTCATCATTTTTATGGCATTACTTTACGTGACGCTTATGGTAGATAGCGATTAAAAGAAATTAATTTTAGTGTCTATAAATATAAATTACGAATCACTACACAGTTGGGTTGTTAGCTCTAGCTAATAACCCAGATCAAGAAAAGCTTCGCAAGGATCATATGTTAGAAGATTTTCAGTAAAAGTAAGATGTCTGTAAATCTGCCTAGGCTCACCCTCTATTAGATAGTACCTAAATATAAGATAGATAAACATACACAACAACAAAATGACTATCATAATACTTTATAATGTTGAAACACAATTTATTCAGTTACTGAGAGCTTCCGGCGATAACTTCGTACAAGTCTAAAAGCCCAACGAGCCGTATAACTTTGTAACAAAATCTTTTCACTTATATACAGCTCATTACTTCTTTGCACGTTTAAATAATGCCTAATACAAAAAGAATTGAACTGTTGGAAAGAAAATACTTAGCTGAATCTATCGGTACCAGGTAAAGAATACCCGAAGATGATCGCACATAAAACAATTTTCGTATTTATTTTTATAATGAAGCTGCTATTGGAATATTCTCTGAGTCCCCTTTACAAAATTTTGTTCCGTGTACCAAACCCTTAACACTCGGCACAATGGCAGTGTCGTGGCGGCCACTTTAGCCTACACTATACTACGCCGTCCGTGCTCTTTATGTATTTAAGACTCAAATCTACTGGTATTCTTGGTCTTAGTCTATCCCGCCAGGAAACCGGTAAAATATTCAAAAATGTTCACAAGTTTTAGGATTGATATCGCTAACGATAATCCAACAGCGATATTAAAATATTTTATATCGATGTGTTTTTGCCATTACGCGGTAGATAAACACTGCATATTTTGTACCAAAAGCCGTCCAAAAGATAATAAAAAAAAATGTAAACGCTTTTCCCAAAACGCTTTTACTATAAGCAATCCATCATGGCCGCCACACACCAGCTGTCAGTGTTCTCCCCAAAACTACAACTGACATGCCACTTCATTAATTAAGTCAAGTGTTACAAGTTAATAATAGTGGCACTGTTGAATTGCTTTCCTACGAAGGCGAAGCTACGAACAAAATATATATTAATTGTAGGAAAATAGTAACGCCTTATGAAAATAAAATAGCAATAACTGGCTAGTCGACTTCGTCTGTTTTATCGTTAAGAACTGAACCACTTTTTTTAGTAAGTACATAATATATTCTCGTTTTGCTGTTTGATTTTCAAAATATTTCGTTTTTATAAGCTTTTGATGATGAATGGTTCACATATCCTTTGATTAGTAACAATGCCAGTGCGAAATTAATGAGATGGAATAATAATTACAGGGATGGAATTGGACTTGGCATATAAAACGCAGTAACAGTTTTACTACTTTTACGTCGGTTACCCGCAAGAGCGCTCTATTATAGGTGACTGACGTAAGAGTACAATGAGACTTACCTAGGGAAATACCATCATACCGTTACCAAATTAGTGGGCAAGGTGGCCTCTTCCACTCAATACATTGCATTGGATCAAAACGGTTTCAGACAAGTGTGGCATTGGATATTTGACTCCAAAAGTAACTAGTAACATATGGGAGTATTTTTTGCATATACAGGCGTGTAGTACAGTTGTTTAATAGTCTATGCATGTTCTATAGACCACACCGTTGTCGGTTTCAGCAGCGACTTCCTCAGAGATGTACAACCGCAACGCCCGTAGCGCAGTTGGCGCACTGGACGGTCGCGGTCTGGTCGCAGTCATCAAGCGTCAGGTGCCGCTGGCCGGCCAGTTGGACCACCAGCTCGCCTGGGGACAGGGCTGGGGTTGGGTCACGTTGCCCAACGGAGTATGGAGTGGACGTAAGTAATACTTATATTCTAATGGCAATCAAATGCAAAATACCAAGCTTTGTGTAGTGTCAATCATCAAATTGTGTGGTTAAGAAAATGGAGAACGTATTTTGTATGATTTTGGTCACTTAACACGTTGTACAAAATACATCTCAGATCTCAGTCTTAAAGTTATTATTATTATTTTGTTTTAATATAGTTATTGCTAGGTTTTTCTTATTCTATCGCGTTGAGATTAATTTTCTGCATTACCTGATTTCCAATTACTGATTTTGCCTATATATACAAATATATGTATATGGTTAGCTTTGTCAAGGATTTATAAAATTATCCCTGATTTGTTCAAAAGCGTAAGAGATCAGATATATGGCGCGGCTGCTATAATTCGGACTAATTAGTCAGTCCCAGATTAGCCATATAGCAGCTTGTCAAATATTGCTTTTAGGAATCATTATACAATGCAATATTTTTAGAATAAAAAGTGAATAAGTGGTATGGTATGCGCATCTGGCAGGTGTGGCTGAGGTAATCGATATTATATATACACTCAATCATTACTTATTTAAACATCTAGGCATTATGTTAGGCAAACACACGTTTACAGATTGTTTTATGTGTATGTACCGTACCTATAACCACGAGCGTACTGATTCAGTTGAATAGTGAAAAGCTCTGGTTGTCAATTTAAAATGGGCAATAAGATCATTCTGATCTGGCTCCATTCCACTTATTTTATAAATTGTAATCAGTTATTACTGTGAGGTAATAATATAGCATTGCTATGCTTAGTTTTTATGTTTAAGCAGCGATAGTTCAGTGGGGAGGCCAACAGATTGCAATGCAGAGGGTCTCGGGTTTGAACCCACGTGGCGCACCTCTGACTTTCGGAAGTTATATAACTTTTCGGAATTATGTGCGTATTGATTGACAATTATCGCCTGCTCCTTGCCTCGGAGAGCACGATAAGCTGTCGGTCCAAGCTCCCGTGAACGTCTATGGCAGTCGTTATTGGGAAAGTCAGTACCCTCTAATATCCTGACACTGGTCTAGCTTTAGGGCATCGTTAGCCTTCGGGTTGCGGAGGACAGGTGGCAGCCGCTCCGTGTAAAAACTAGATACGAAAGGAACAAAACGAAATAAAGACTAGAAAAGCCGACCCCAAGTGACTTGGGAATAATAAAGGCTAAGGGAGAAGATGCTTAGTTTTTATGTATGACCATAGGCTTAGGCCAAGAGTATAACCAATCCTTCCTAGAATTACTTTTAATATGCTTTACTAACTCACCGCGTCGACTATATCTAGGTATAACAAGTGAGAATCGGCAATGAATTGCCGTAAATCTTTGAGTTCGAAAAAATAGTTCAAGTAATATGCAAAGGTCACGTGATACCACGTAACTTTGAGGTCAGAGGTCAAAGGTCATTGTCATTTCAGGGGTATATCCACTATGCTGAGTTGAATGGCGTTGACCGCGAGTCTCTAGCTCTTACGGTTCTTGAGTTGAAAGTTGTATAACAGACAGACTGACGGACAAAGCTGCAGTATAAGAGTTTTTTGAACTCTAAAAATTATTTTATAGGGCAAACTTAAATAAGCTTTTAATAAATTGAGTCGTTTCTCCAATAAAATATGCAGAACAACCTTATGTTATGTGTATGCTTACGCTGAGCCGGTATGCATCAGGAGCATATATTCCCGAGAAAAAAATATTTGCTGTACTCATTGCACTGACAGCATAACGACCTCACTTTTAAAGAGCTGTCATCTGCTGGCAGACTGTAATCCTCAATGCTGCAAGTTACCGCTTAGATACTCCCTTTCATCTCCTAAATTTTTTTGTCCGTAAGTCATTATCCATAACACGTTTGCTATAAACTTCAGTAACCATAATGTTCAATAGTTCGAAATTTGGTTTTACATAATTATATTTACTTTTAAAACTATTCTGTCATAATACTATAATAATTGAATCTCCTAATTTTGCATGAAATAAAGTTATATGACCTAATTGTTGTATTATATAATGTGTATTATTCCAAATGTTCATTTTTAACAAAATTGTTCGCCCTAAAATATTTACAAAAAATTAGGTTTTAGTGACAAAAACGAATCGCTGTGAATCCGACTCTACGTAGTCTTGTCTGCCCTGCCCCTAAAGTGTAATTTAGGCGCGTAGGGGCGAGGCGGCCCGCGGGCTGAGGGGCAGGAGGCTGCGAGCAAGCCGCCGCGGTTCGCCGGCAGCAAGCCGAAGTTGCGGTAGTTAACGAAGGCCGTCTGCGACAATTAGCACGCGTGGTACCGCCGGAGACCCGCAGCGCCGAAGCCGTGACAAAAGCCAAGCTTTGTAATACATATTAGTTTTAAAAATATCTATAATCAACATTATGTTTATTATTAGGATAAATAAATATTAAATCATTTGAATTTAGGACTTAAAATTTTATTAAAAACGGTTTTACGTCTTTTATATATTATTGATTGTAATATTTATGACAAACAAATTTAGAGCATATTGTAGTTAGGGATTACAATTTTATAGCATGTGATACTATGTGACATAAAGATCGGGCAAGTTATTATTCGGACAAATGATGATAAGGACAAAAAAAGTTATGGCACTTCAGATTATGGATAAAAAAGACAACCAACCGCTTATCATGCGGGCCTTATGCCTATTTGTCATCGTGGTAGTATAAGAGGTAATCGTTCCTGTGCAGAAATAAACAACTGGTTTACTTTTATAGGTCTTACCTGGTCCCAGGAAGGAGACGACTTCGCCCTTCATGCAATGCCTATCATGCATCACACAAACGTCTCCCAGGCGTGCTCCATGCTCGACGGGGTCACGGCATACGAGGCGTCAGCTTATGAGCAGGCTTTAGCTGAGTACGACGATACTGCCACCACTTCTGATGATTGGGACTTCGGAGTGGACTGCGGCGATTTCATGATGTAAACTTGACGATCTAAGTGACGACTCACATGGGCAACTTAGTTAAACCTTGTTGGCGACTCAATGCGCGAATTGGGTTGTTTTGATTGCTGGCAAAATAATTGCCGATTTACTGATATGATCTATCGATGCTAAATGAATTGCCGCTAACAGGCTAGAAGAATATTTCTTTTGTCAAAAGTGGATGTTGTTATGTCTAAAGCACTTTTTGTCACGTAGACGACAGCCAGTATGGCTTTTTTGAGTCGGTTTTGTGAAACGTGTTTGGTGAAATGGTTTTGTAGTTGCCCCGGTGAGAATCTTTAGAGCTTTCGCAATCTAACCGTTTGTTGCTGGATCCTGATAGTCACCGAGGTAAACCTTGCGTGTATTTGGTGCTGGATTATTGGATGCAACAAGACGTTGGCATGCAAAAGCATTTACGCGAAATTCACGACACTAATGCAAAGGTATTCTAAAAGATACATTTCTTTATGCGATGCTGGCAACGCTCCACTTGTTTTTTACAGTATCATCGAGAATTGGCCCTTGAATCATTTTATTCTGATATCTTGAAAATGACAGAAATGAAATATTTTTTGAAATTTTTGCATCAGGGTCGTGCAAACTAAAAAGCAATTATGTACTCTACAATAAACTTTATTAATCCAAGAAATGTATGACATTTTGAAAATGCACAGTACTCACATTGCCAAAATACTTAATAATAATAATAATAAGAATGTGCTGGTCACAAAAAATAATATGTGCCAATTATGAACAAGTTCATATGAAAAATAAAATAATTGTGTGAAGACATCTTATGAATTTTGTATCACTGAGAAATACAAACGAAGTCCTTAACATTTCTGAATGTTTTTAAATCTATCTGATGTTATAGAAAACTTGTAATGATTGTGAATGCCCAATCAATTGATTGCAAAATCGTCATAATAGACTCTGACACTACATGACATATATACCCAGTGTCAGAAACCCAATGTCGGTGTTTAAATTCGATTGTATGTTCCTTGTCTTTAAGATTCGGTGTCTGATACTGGTGTATAGTAGTCTTGTCGTAGTGTTTGTGAGAATGAAAATCCTGTTTCGTATCTTCTACGTATTGATATGACGATTGAGCTTGAAATCGATGTTGTGTCACTTGTTGGTTAAGATTCGAATCTCAGTACTGGCAATAAATGCTGCTGGTTACTTGGGCTCAAGATTCGAATCTTTTAGAATGATATGTTCAGAGAGGAATTGTGCCTCATACTGTGAAGGATTACTACTTGTATGACCGACGAGGTCTAAGTTGAATGGAATGATCATGGTTGGGCATTCGCAAATAAACTATACATTATATAGTTGTATGCATGCTCTAGTGGTACTGCATGTTGTCATAGAAATGATGTGTGTAGCCATGACGTTCTATAGGTTTTCTCTTGAAATTCGGCCTATCGACTCAGCCTAGGAAGTTCCAAGTAGTATTAGCACAAATCTCCACCTCACCAAGCGATATTTATTTAGGTAAAATATTATTTATTGAACATTTTATACTACCTAAATATTTGATAAACTGTACCTACTGTTATTTGTTTGTAAACAACATTTCCATTTTCGTATACATTGCGCATTTTGAGATTATATTAACGCTGTTAAAAGAACATTTTCGAGGAAACACCTTTTTAAAATTTGGAAATGTAATGTAACGAACCTTTTTGAGTGTTTTACGACACTTCAACACAAATCAGGTTCTGCTGTTTTCACAATAAAACCTTACATATTTACACTGGATGTTAAACAATGTCGCACAAAATAAGAGTTACTCGAAAATACATTTATTTTAGGATTAGTTTGGCCCGAAGCTTGATGCTTTCTGTCGCACACTCGGTTGATTGAAAAGAGGTAGAAGTATTATCTCTGGCACTACTCTATTCTAATTTGAGAGAACGTCATCTAATGTAATACTTGTTTAGTGCAGCTTTGTTCGTATAATATGTTTCGTGGCACTTATTTTGTAACCAAATACCTCAAAAAGACAGAATCGCAGCTTGTATCTTCACGTCAAAGTGGAGTAGTAAAGGTTTGCCCTCGACATGTGTATGTAATTCTAAATCTTTTCAATACCGTAAATCAAAGATTTAGCTCAGGGCCCATAAAGCACTTATTCACCCCAATAACACCAATAATGGATGGAGGAATATTTACTCACTATTTCGTGAATCGTTAGAATAAGTTGATGTTAGTATTAGTAAATGTGGTCGGTAGAAACATTACCTAACTAGACGAAATATATGTACCTATATGTAAAGGTGGACGTACAAATATAGTCTAAATGTAACACTACTGGATGCAGTTTAGTCTAAACAGACGAACAATACAGTGGCTCACAACAATAACGGGTTTTATATAATTTCATTACATAGACAAAACTCATAAAATCCCGTAATACAGGTATTCCGAAATACATCTAGTATGGAGTTTTGTGAGTTCTGACTCAGTTAGCAGCTACATTAACGCGTGTGTAAGTGACAATAATACAATCGCCAGTACTCCCGACGACAAATCTCGTTTGGGCACATTCATGCTACGTCATCACTTTACATGCAAGTGCTAAACAAGTCTTTGCGCTATTATTTTTGTATCATTGACGCCAGTATTGCGTTTAATGCACAAAGCCAATAGGTGTACATTCAGTCTCAAAAATTTAAATCGTCTATCCAGTAGCGTTACATTTGATGTCAGTAGACGACCTCGCTTAATAAAGGTCTTTTAAAAATCAGTATTTTGAAAGAACTTTATTTAAAAATTTTGGCATATTGTCGGTATAGTTAGGTGTGCGGTAAATTAGTACAATTATTTAAATGAATATTTAGTCGCTAATATCTTCCGACCTACCCAAAGACTGCCTAACGTTATATTACCTAATACCTGTGTTGTGTGTAACCCTAGGCATGGTAACGATTAATGTCCCTCGCCCCGCGAACGCTACATTGCAAGATATTATATGTGACTTTAAAATAACTGCCAAAATAAAGAGAGAAATATATACACCGAAATGATTACACATGATTCTAAAATACGCAAATTTTGTAAAATATTTGTGTAAACTAATGTTTGTAATACATTATGCTATTCGCACAAATAAACAATTATACAAAGCGTCTCAATTTATCTGGCAAGTACAAGGTTCTAAGCTCAATCAAATGTACTAAATTCTTAGGTGAACCTTAGATTTTCTGACGTTGCCAAACTATTCCAGCCATGATCTTCGACTCCATAAAGCGCGCTTATGTTAAATGTAATTCTTTAAAACAATTAAGATATGCCCGCTAGAATAACAGTCTTCATGTTAAAAACCGCTGATAATCCAAAAAGCATTAAAGTATTTTCAGTAGAAACTAGCGCAAAACGCCCTTTTTTTATTCTTTATTTGTATTATAAGGGACACGTTTTATCCACACGGATACGTCAATCCCATTGTACCTCATCCTCGATTACATACAAAACTACCGATTAACACAGAAAAGAGACGTTTAGTTAGTTTTTTTTTTTTTATAATCTGTTAGTATCCATCTTATACTTCTGTCAATTAACTTATATTTAACGCAGTCATTGTTTAATTTGAACTTTTTCAACATTACATAGATACATCGCCTGTGGCTCATATTATCCTGTCGTTGTGTACTAACTTTATTTTGTTTATAATTTACATTATATGTCTCTGTTATATCTATTGATATCAACAAAGACTTACTATGAGCAAAAATAATTTAATTGTTTATCTATGGGACAAATCTATATATTAATTTTGGAAATATAAATGAATCAGCAGATGGCCTAAAAGTAATAATATGAGAAAATGAAGATTATTGAGTTTCAACCAACAGGCAAACAAAATATATTTCTACCTAGACACTGTGACGCTGAAAGCTGCATAAACGTACATTATACCGTTTTAATTAGGTATGCCACTTGAAGACAAAACATGTTTTGAATCATAGCGCTGCAAATATCACACCTTTACTCATTTATGGCGGGAAACCGTGCAATAACATCTCTCTAATTTATGGTCTTGCAATGTAGCTATAGATGTTGTAGCAAATTATTGTATTATACGAATGTATTAGAATAAATTAGACGTGAATAAGAATAAAAATAATCACCACCTTTTATTTACCGTTCATCTGTATTTGCTAACAAATATATTTTTTTTATTTGAATATTTTGTTTATGGCATCATGATTTATTTTAAATTTTACGCCAAAAATTTGCTATTACCGCAATGCGTCAGTATGATCATTTTGTTGATTAATATTCCTAATAAAAATAGGCGTGAAATAATTGAAGGAGTTGTATTAGATTTTATTTTTATTTATTATTATATAATACTTGTTTAGATAAGTTATGACGATTCACATTTTATTAATCAAAACAACACCGTTTGTTTAATTTAGTTAATATTTTAAAATAATATCATCACTTTGCACTTATTTTTAAACTTAGCTTAATTTTACATATTTTATGATTAAGTAAACAATATATTTGTGTCGGTAAGTTTAATTATTTGTAAAATTAATTAATATTAGGCAGCAATAACGTCACAGATATGTGTAGGTGATAATTACGAGATATTTTTGTATGAGACGCTTGCATGTTCGTTTTCTATGTGGAATTATCTCAATGTGTTCTTTATTATATTGTGTAGTTTATTGTATAATTCATTTTGAACGCTTGTTCAGGCATAATAATAATGTTATTGCCTGCACAAGTAAAAAAATAATTATAAAGCTATTACACTACAATCTCCAAGAGCGCATACGCCAGTTCTTAGGTTACACCAAACTATGTAACAAATATCATGACCAATGATTAAGCAAAAATCTTTTTCACACAACATCAGTCGATCATCATAACTCGAACTGTGAAATCAAGGAGAAATATGCTACTTACTTAGATAGCATAAAAAAAGTCTCTAGTAGCTGGCTTGGAATCCACTTTTTATCTTGAAAACCATAATTAGTATGAACTGTAAGATCATGTACGAACAAAGAACATCCCAAAAAACACTTTCAATTACAAATAGAATAGAACAACCTAAAGATCTTAACAGCCAGTGAGAGACAATTAAGAAATGCCATCAAACTTTAAACCAATTGTATTACTGACATAAATCGCAGTTGTAGTGCAAATAACGGAAAAGCAAATCAATTGCTCTCAATTGATATAATTATTACCTACTTGTGCAGACAATTGATCAGTATTGTTTAAAACATCGCTGGTATTATGATGATAGATAGTAAAAATTACATTCTGGCAAAGTATTTCAGTGACTGTTGACAAAATCAGAATGATAAAATCAAATTAATAAGTAAAAATGCGATGGTAATTCACAGAGCGATAGGTCGGTATTATATTATCGATATATTGAGCTAAGACCAACTGTGCAATTGTACATATCTCTATCAAACTAGTCTGCAATGAGAAATTGAGATGTTCCTTTGTATCCTGAGTGATAATCAATAATTCCTATGGGTAATGTCTAACCTTAAATCACGCACAGTCCTAAAATTCTGCAAAGATTTTGGTATTTAACTGCCTTACAAGACAGTCAAGAGACCTAACATGTTGTGCCTATAGCTAAATACACCACTGCGGCGGTATAAAAGTAGACAGGGCTGTCGCACGCTTGACAATCGCATACAGTCTTATCGAAAGCGTACTTACTAATACGCTATGCTACCATAACAGCAGCTCTCGTGAAGATCAAGGGAGTGCAACTTCTGTAATAAATACTATTATCTATTCTATAACATTGCAGTATACTCGTTATTGTTGCCTGCACTTGCCATATCACTCGCGCGTTACCAGCGCTATACAAAAAGATTTTGTCAGCCTCGATGGTGTAGTGGTTAATGTAACCGACTGCCACGCCTGAGGTCGCGGGTTCGATTCCCGCACAAGTCAAACATTTGTGTGCATGAACATGGATGTTTGTCTTGGTCTGGGTATTTCTATGTATAATATGTATGTATTTACAAAAAAAAGTATATATGTATGTTTATCCAATGTCTAGTACCCATAGTACAAGCTCTGCTTAGTTTGGGCTAGATGGTGTTGTGTGTATGTGATGGAATATTATTATTATTATTAGATTGAAAATGTCGGGCGAAATGCAGTAATACTGATCCTACTTACGCCAATTGAAAGAGAAAGTGGTACCTAATTACTCGAGCTGAGCCGACACCATCAGCAAATATTTAATAGTATTTGAGTAACTTAAATAACTCCTTTAACTATATATTATCTAATAATACCAGCGATGTATCATCATAAAGCTACCAGTAGCAGTGACGAGTCGCTACAAAACGGACGAATAAGAATATTTCAAAGGATAGTACGTAGCTAGCTCGACGTCGTGTGTTGTCAGACCTGTACGAATAGTGACGTTCCATCACAGAATATGAATGTTTGTATGTAAATTTTGTAAAATAAACGCCGAAAGGTCACTATGTGTTTTATTTACTAACTAGCTGTTACCAGTGACTTCGAACGCATGGATATTTTTTCGCGTAACCCTAATTTGTTTCTTAAATAAAAGTAGCCTATGTTACTCCTTATAACATCAACTATCTGCCAGTAAAAGTCCCCTGCCAGTCATAATCGGTCCAGCCGTTTCAGAGATTAGACGAAACAAATAGACAGAAAGACAAAAATTAAAAAGTATATATTCGTATATACTTTCATATGCATTTAGTAAAAAGCTGTTATTTTGACATTACAAACAGACTCTTAAATTTTATTTATTTGTATAGATAGTAAGGTACCTTTACATAACCTAGAAACTTCCTAAATAGATCTAACAAAAGATATATTAGCGTAACACTAGCTTGGTTTCTTACTTTCTTGAGGTGTCTTATTAAAGCACCAATCTTTAAAAGACTCGCCAAGAAAACCTCGCCTAAAGCCAAAAGGAAGGGTGAATTATGATTTTGGCAGTCTGTGTATGTATGTTTGTATGTTCCACCGTAGCGCCTAAACTACTGAACCGATTTTAATAAATGAGGTGTCAATAGATTCGTAATAATGGCGCGGGTGACATAAGCTATATAAATTTGTAAGAATTTTATATGACGGAATTTAAATAACTAAAGAACTTAACTTTATTTTATTAGAATGCAACGATGTAGATATTGCACGGCTCGTATATATGCACGATCGGGAAACGGAAAAGTATTAAATTAAAAAATCTAGTTTAAAAACTATACTAGTATTTAAACTTTATTTTTTTATTTATCATCAATGTGGCGACCGAGTGTACTGCCCGCCTGATTATTTATTAGCCTATAATTCCTAAATCCATCACGCGTTGCCGATCATAGAGAAAACAATTTAAAGATAGGTTAAAAGTAAAGTAATGGCAGAGGTAGGTATAACACCCTGACCTTCTGGGCGAAGCGCTGTAAATGTGTAACTACTTACGCCAGTTTTTTGTGAAAAAGTCGTACATGCTTACTCGATCTGAGCCAGCTCATATACAAAGTGGCGCAAATGTTATCACATAAATTGATACCACATATACTACATGGTATTCTTTGACGATTTACAAATTATGAACCAAATGTATTCAGTAGTTTAGCCACAGGACATTTTTTTTGTGTTCATAATCTAGAAATTTTAGAACATCATGTAATGCAGAGATAACTGTACTTAGGTGACAAAGACCTTAAGCAGCGATATTAAAAAACCGTCGTATTGTATCGGGTCCGGGAATTTCCGGATCCTAGCGAGTTGACAAAGACGATTTCTCGGAACCTATGATCGTTAACGAGCTGGCTACAGCGCACGATTGGTTACAATGGTGTTACAATTTGTGTCTAATTTTATTTTATTTATTTTGATCAAAAATAATTTCTTAAATTCTGCGAAAGTAGGTTTTTTGTTTATGTTAACCGTCTTATTTTTTTTTACGTGCGGGAGTGCTTTGACGCATACTCCTCTGCGGGGTAGGGCGGAGGGGTTATGTCGGACTCACCGGGGTAAAGAAAGATGTTGAAATGATGATATTAGACCGCCTGAAATACCGACTAAACCTACCACGGTGTTCCTCGACAAAACCGGAATCGGCACGAATCACTTGCACATGCAGTCGCGACCCCGCCGAGGTTTCAGCTCGCCGAAACGGCAGGCCACTAAACAAATAGACCTACCCTTTGGGTACCACTACTTTAATCCCTACTGTCCTCCTAAGGGGGAGACGGACACACGACACAGAGGCGCGCGTGGGAACACGCACGCCGCCTCTTGGACCTGGTGCTGATCGGGTGGCGGGCAGGCCCATAAAGCCTACCACCCGCAGGTCAAACCTCAGTCAAACCGTCTTATATCAACCAGCTTATTTGTGGTTGGTGTAAATCATTTAATGTCATAACATTTGCGCCACCTTGTATACCTACCATCACCAAATATTTACCAATGGCGGATTCCTCCATTCTTAAAACAACATTGCGACACAAAAAAGTATATTAATAAATTTTAATAAGGCGTTCGTTACTTTCACACCTTAATGAACATTTTTTAAATGTTGAATTAAATATATAATACTTTACATTAAATTGATGCACGGTACGTTAAAATGAAAGCGAAATTATAAAATCCAGTCGCAGCTAAAAAGAGCAAAAAGTAATATAAAAGTTCTCCGAAGTAGTTCAAGTAAGATGAGTGTGAAGAGATTGCTATATCACATATCCGGTTGTCTTTATTTACAAAACTAACTCGAAAACATGTGTATATTTGTGATTTATGGGTTAATTTCTGTCCGCGGCCTTTACCCACATGCATCTCAACAGACTCCAGGATAAAAAGTATCCTGTGTAGTTATGTATAGTCTATCCCAATAGAGTTTTAGAAAAAGGTCAACATCTTTTAGTGTCTTCAATCATAAAATATTTTTCTGTAAAATAAATTTATGGATATTTATCAAAAGAACTTTCATACGGCTTATTGTATTAATTAACTACTGCTCAAGGAGAGTTTTAATTTTCTAAATGACTTTATATTGTTAACATAAAATATTAATTCTATTGGGACAGAGCATAGTGTGTGTCGCATGGCGACCCTGCCAGTGCTGCCTTTTGCTAGTGCTAAGCTCATATTTTTGTAAAGGAAATAATAATATAGTAAAACGAACGTTTTCCACAGTGCGCAATATATGTTTTTGATCTCCTTAATTTTGTCGGCGTATATCGTTATTTGAACGGCGTAATTTGCGCTTGAGCTGAGGCTGCCGAGGTGAAGCGGCCATGGCGATACACCCTACAGGTATTCCAAGATATAGTTAATGTTTGTGCCAAATTAAAACTGAATCCATTCAACGCACGTTACGCGTAATTCAGTAACAAATATCCAAATATCTTCATAGACGTTTCAATTTATAATATTAATATTGCTTTTGTTGTCAGATATCTGGCTAATATTGTAAAGGTGCTTACTCTCTGGCACTTTTGTTTTACCCGTCTATTTCAACAGCTACGTCTTAGCTCGCAAAAAGCGGCCAATTGTCGTCTATATTTCTAAACACTTTCGCTACTTCTTAGTAGCAAATCTCTTCTTAATAGAAAACTAAATAATAATTTGCTTAACCCGGGAATAGAATCCGAGAGGTAACAGTACGACATCTTGTTAATACCACAGATACAACGAGGCTGCTGTTCACAGATATCTCTTAATTCATGTATACTAATATTATAAAACTAAAGAGTTTGTTTGTTTGGTTGGTTAAACGCGCTAATCTCAGGAACTACTGGTTCGAATCGAAAATTATTTTATTGTTGGATAGCCTATTTATCGAGGGAGGCTATAGGCTATATAACATCGCTACGACCCACGAGGGCGGCGCAGTAACGATAAACGCAGGTGAAACCGCGGGAACATCTTTCTAATAATATATTAATTATCCCTTAATCAATGCGCTAAGTATTGTTAGTTCACCCTCACGGCACAAAATAAATATATGCTTGTCAGATGATAAATCCGAATCTGAATCTTTATGTCTGCTATACCAATGTTTTAAAATTGCGGTCTTCACACGATTCATTTATTTCACATAAAATAGAGTACAAATAAAGGCAACCATAAGGTTATCTTTGATAGAGGACGTGTAGGAAAAATAATGTGCCACTTTCTATTTGACTTTTTTGGTAAAATATAATAGACTATTTCCTCATTAGGGATAGTCTCTGTATTAACATGGAACTGGAACTGCACTCTACGAACTTTTACCACAAATAAAACCCTGATTTAAATAAAAATTGACTTTCTTTGACCATCAAAAACAAGATATATTATTTTTGAGTCGAATACAGAGGTTAAGATAGTCAACCAAGTTCATGAGAGTCAGGCTGTCTTCTGATGCAGACCTCTTTCGGTTCATTCCGCAGACTCTATCTTGAGCTATATTCTCCAATTCGACGGCAAATTGTCCCAACTTTTATGTTGCCTATTCTACAAAGATTATTTTCAATCTATCGATTGTTTTTTCATCATAATTATGTCCAGTCTGTTCCATTATCGTCATTATTTTTCGTGTGATATCTTCAACACTTTTTATATTGCCTATATTACTTGTCTTTTAACTTAAGATTTAACATGTTTCATTCAATTCTCGTTAAACAGATATTTTTTTAGTTACATGGAGCGATATTTTATACAAAACTAAATCTAGCCTAAGTAACCAGATCTACAGTTAGATTTATCATTGTGAAAACTTTTATTCAATTCAAGTTTTACTTGTGATATGTTATATATTTATTTATATTTAGCTTTTATGATATCAAATATGATTTATGATATTTCAATCAAAATGTAAGCAACAGATGTTTCCTTCCTTTATAACCATCCAGTACCGTTATATACAATAGTAGGCTTTTAAATGTACAAACTGACATTTTGTTATCCTCTTAATTATAGAGCTCACAACCTGCATATTACCACTAAACGCGAATAAAGATAACGCTTTCACTGACTTTGGCTGCGGGCTCGCAAATTTATTTAACAATATGTCATTTAAATACAACCTCAACCGCTTCGATTCAACAAAGTTCTACCAAAAGGCTTTAAAAAGCATTTTCCCTTGCTTCGAATGTAAACAATCGTTGTCTATTGGTAGTCAAAACAAACTTTTTTACCGTCAGTAATCGATGCCACGCAATTATGTTCTCTATGCCACTATGAGAAACTATTGATAACGTTGTTTTAACCGCAAACGTATAGTTGCCAGTTTACAGGGCGTGTAGGTGCAGCCAGTCGATTACTCAGCGTGTAGTCATGCAGGCTGTTCGCTCCCCGTCCCGCCATCTCTCGCTAATTCGCTTCGGTCCTTCATAACAGCTGAGTCGCTTGGCGACCGCTGACTTGTTTCATCAATATTAAAAAAAATTGAAATTGAGAACGCGCTGATTAATCATAAATAAATTTTCGTAAACTATATTCTCGCTGATAGTTAACATTCCAATTTCAAATTGCGCGGGAACGTCTATTTTAAATGACAAGGATTTTGTCATTATTGTGTCAAATTTTGTGAATGGTGTTTTATAATATACAAAAATTCGGTGTAGAATTGCATATTTTTATATCGATTTAATAAGATAACTTGACACTTTGAACTGTTCTAGTTCGTATAAATTTTAGTAATCTTCCAGTTTATTAGTTTTGTGATAACTTTAAACTTTGAAAATGGAGAAGACTGCAGGATCGAGACTACTGCAGATACAAGTAAGTGAATTATATATTATAGGTCATATTAAATTAATTGTAAATGAGATACATACCTACTCATTACATTTTATTATTTAACCTTGCTGATATTTAATATTGTGTTTTCATCACAACTAATTCTTATTATTGATTTTAATTTATTTGTCATAAATATATAATGCATTTAATAAAATACCGAAGCTTATTATTTACTCACAGCTATTAATATAAATATAATATATATAATAAAATGAATATTTGTCATTTTATACAAACTTCATTCAATAATCTTGTTTAAATAAGAATAAAAGAGATACCTACCAATATAAAAAAATCTTACATGTTTTAAATCTGTTTACAAATTGAATGATTATGGAAAGTTCGTGTTCACATAGTAATATCTAGTACCTAATTATTAAACTCTATAAAAATAAAACATTTGATATATTTTTATATATTATTTATATGTTTTTAATTCTATACATAAGTTAAATATTTCTCAGGAAATATGGATGAGTTGCTCAGAACGTGATAATACTAACTTCTTAAGTAATAACTTCGTATAATTTAACGCCAGGCCTATTATATAAAAAAGTCGTTAGCGTTTATAATGCGGATTTTATAAATAAACCAAAGTCAAGCCGACCAATCGCGAATCGCGAACGCTCCGTGAATCAACAAGCAACGTTTTTTTTTAAACCGTCGTCGGAACCACAGTGTATGACTTAGGCAGTATGATAACAACAACACTATACTCTCTTTACGAGTTTAATACTTAAAGCATTGGAAAAACATTAAAATAAAAAAATGAAAATGGGAAAGAAGTATTCATTAAAACGCATTATAAAATGATTCTAAGTATAATTTACGTGTGCAGTATATTTGTTAATAAATTTATATTCCCTGCGATTATATTGCATAAGCCGGACTTAATGCTTTTATATGGCATTTCCTACCAGCCTAGCAGTCAGTCTATATATTTTTATTTAATTATGGTTTTGACTGTAATTTCTTAACAAATTCTTTTTCATCTAATCTTTCATTTGGAAAGAAACTACTTGCTCAAAATAAACACATAACTTTGTTTGTTGTCTGTTGTTGCCCATTCATTTATTTTATTTCATATATTCAATAAGGGCTAATTGTTTTAATTTTCTGGTTGGCCATAAAAATAGACGTACTTATAAGTAAAACATTGTTAAGATTTGAAAACTGGTTGTCTATGGGATACATTGAATTGATAGTCTTGTCTGACCTTGGCGTGAAAGAAGCTCCAACTTATGACCAGGCAATCAAATGTCCAGGTTTGGCAAAGGATTTAAGAGTATTCAATTGTAAAGCTGTATTGATGTATTTATATTATAAAATAATGGCAGTTTACGAGGCCATGACAAATACAAAGAGCGCGTATTCGATTAACGGTCGAAATGAATAATTAATCTAAACCAATATATTAGATTATAGATTCATTATTTGTTTTGACGAACAAAATATGATGACTTTTGTAGAGCTATTTAAATTAACTGTTGCATAATGCTGCTATTGTTTTATATTATCTCCTGTCATATAAATTAAATCAAAATAAGTAAAAAGACATGTCATAAAATCAGGTGAGATAAAAAATAAATAAATAAAACATCAAAACCAATTACAATTGTAACAGTTTAAATTAATAAGTTAAGCAATAATAATAATAATAGCTAAGCCTCACCCAGACTTTTGTAGAGCTATTTAAATTAACTGTTGCATAATGCTGCTATTTTTTTACTTTATCTAATTTTATTGATAATTGTTGTGAATCATTCTATAGAGGTTGCAACAAAATAAAAGCTAGGTATCTCATATTTTTTTATAGTAAACCATAGCATGAATGATTTATTACTTCCTAAAAACTTGTTAACGTTTTCACGAATGTTACACATTGTTTTTAGTAAGATTGCATTAACAAGCTCCTTACCAATAATCTTAAATCTAAAGATACACATGCTTAATTTCTTGTAATATTTCATTAGCTTGAAATGTAGTTTTATAAGTAAAATGACCAATATCATCAAATTTAAACAAGACCGGCAATCATGCCTCTAATAACTGCTTAGCAACAAATATTAAAAATAAATTAAACAGTGCAATAGATAAATAAGAAATAAATAGAAAGCCTAAACTAAATCTTAATTTATATCTACTGTTATCGTCATCTGTGGCACAGCCGCCCGTTGGCAGAGTTCGGCGAACGCAACCCAGGACGCGAACCTTGACCTCGACGGTAACGCTTATTATTACACTCAGCCAATGGAACAGCATACAAATGTGGTGTATTTTATACTCAATGTGCGTACTTGTTCCCTATGGTGTGATGACGTCATTGTCTTTGAGGAAATAGTCGTGTTTGTTTTGTGGACTAAATTACATTATTGTTCGCGTATGGTCGGTTTGGTTCAGGGCTATGGTGCAGCTGTGTCAAGTGTCTGCAAGCAATTGTATTTGTGAGTAATCGTTAGGTTATACGGCTTAAAAGGGTGAATAAATATGTTATGGATTGTATATGCAAATTTTGACCTAAATACTGATAGGTTAATAATGTGTGGAGGAAAGAGATACATACATATTATATAAAAGAGGTGTCATCTAAAAAGACAGAATAGGAAGATAATGGTAATATCTGGCTCCAGTCTATCTTAAAATGAGAATATCTGAACAGAATAACCAGAAACTTTTCCATCTAAGTACTACGGAAGTCATAACCGAATATCCTACATCACGTTCATAACATTAGATCAATGGAAAATGTTTTAAAAGAGTGCCTAAATATCATTTGTATTTAACAAACTGTTAAAGGTGCTGAAACTGTCAAAAACTTATCTACTATTTGTATTCGTAAAGAATGCCTTGAATACAATAGGCTTCTCAATTAATTACTACTTAAATATTATATTGTAAACACACAATTATTTCATACTCCTCTATGTTAAAGTTACTAAACAGATTTATATGAAATAAACTTTTCCTCGCGCCTCCGCCCGCGTGGTACCTACATCAATAAAAAGTCTGCCTATGTTTTTTCCCGGGCATTAAACTACCTCTGTATCAAATTTCCTCCAAATCGGTTGAGTGGTTTAGCCGTGAATAGGTAACAGACAAACAAACAGACAGACAGACATAGTTACTTTCGAATTTATAATATTATTAAAGATTCCAAGAGATAACCTATGGCCGAGAAACCTACAAAGTTTAAAATTCCAGTATAATTCATAGCTTTGATGGTAATAGCATACTTATGGAAACCGCAAGCAAAACCACGAACACTAGGTCGCAGTATTATACCTGAAGTAGGTGACTTTGGTCGAATATCTAGGACAAGCATTCCGAACGTTTGTAGGTACAGAGATATTGTCTGTCTTTCGATATAACCAGAGGTCACAAAATTATGTATGGCGTGTTATCAGTAAGTGTACTTTATATAGAATCGATCTGTTGTGTAAAGCGACTAAAATAGGTCAATAGGCGCTCATTTGAATAGAATCAAGTCATTATTTTATTGTACACTAGCATCCGAACGCGGATTCACTTACATGCAAGGATAAGATAAAATTAAGCTAAATAACTCAGATACAGTAAAGCTTTAACTGCTGATAGAATTACTGAAGTCAATTTAAGAAAACTTTAAAAATGGGTACCTACTTATATGCATACACACAAATTGTACCTCTACAACGCGACATTGTTTAAGTGAAATTTTTTATGGATAGATCTAAGGACAATATGAGCATAAAAATAAATGTTGTATTTGTATTCACGGCACGCAAGGGACAGTGTGAATATCATCTCAAACGTCGAAATTCTGCTAAATTGCACCAATTTATTTGCCTGTTCTTAATACTTATCTGAGAGATAAAATATGCTCCATAACACTTTGAAATAATGCACATTTCACTGGACGAGTAACATCTCTAGTTAAAACTAGCTAAATTACAAAGTATCTAACCTGTTGCACCGCATTCCCACCGCGGCACTTCTCACGTTCCCTATCTTAGCCAGTGGCCGCATTACAACCAAGGATTATTATTAAGTACATTGAGAAGTTCTTTATTTATTCATCAGTTTTCTTTATCTCTCCAATTACAAACAATACTCTCATTATCGTTATCAGCACTGCAGCTATCATTACCATAACTGCCGATTTATTCATTTATTCATTAATTTTTACAGTAAGCAAGTTCTCTGCATCCGTCTCTGATGTTCATGATGTTCATCCATTTTTTGCTAAGGGATTGTGATCGTAAAAGACTGCCTATATAGTTTAATCTTTCAATTTTATATCCGCGAGCAATCTCTAAATGATCCATTGGACACTGATAATGGCAAGGATCTTCAAGTATAGGAACGCTGGCAATTATATAAGTCTTCTAACCAGTTTGTACTCATTTCGTGCGGCTAATTGTGAATTAAACTTTTCGTTCGTGTAAAATGTTTAATATTACACGATTGTTTTTGTAGTTAGGTATGCCAACCGCAAGCTACCATTATAAAAATGTTAAACCGTATTGATTTCTACAGTGGCTATAGGTTCCTGAAGAATAATTTGGTTCACCTGCAGTTATTAAAAAATAATAATGGAATCGAATCGTTGGCAAATAAGTAAAATAATACATAGAGGATAGTAGATAGTACGTAAATATTTTTTTTGTATTTTATTCCGAGCTTACGTTGTACCAACAAGGCTCACCGATCGTACTTATGTTAAAAAATTACTTACTTACTAAAAAGCAAAGCGGCGATAGCTCAGTGGGGAGACCAACAGACTGCAATGCAGAGGGTCTCGGGTTCGAACCCACGTCGCGCACCTCTGACTTTCGGAAATTATATGACTTTTCGAAATTATGTGCGAATTAATTGACAATTATCGCATGCTCCGTGCCTCGGAGAGCACGTTAAGCCGTCGGTCCCGGTTGCCATGAACATCTATGGCAGTCGTTATTGGGAGAGTGTCGACACAAAAGATCCCTTTGGGTCGAAGTGTCGCTGGTCTGCACTGACTGGCCCACCACATAAGATACATACATACATACTTACTAAAAGATCAATAAAATTAATCAATGTCCTTTTCGACTTCTTTAAAATACGAACGAACCTATGCATCTTTTAAAATAATAATCAGCATATGACAACATGATTTGCTTTTATTCTCTGTATATAACTTGCTATTAAAATGCGATACTCCTCTGCCTGGCCTTCAGGATAAATACATGCAAATGTTATTGTTATCTAACTAACGCCACTTAATAACAACGTCTTCCTTAGATCTCTATCTATTGCGCCTTTACCGTCATTAGGGTAGCACAACCCATTTCTTCCTGCCATTATCGCAGCGCTAACGGTAGTGTTTGAAGGGCAACGTCTGCTTATGTGCTGATAATTATTATTGTAACTACTATCGCGAATCTAACCTCAGTAACTGGTGATTCGACGATCGTATTATTGCGGCAGAAAGTTGAAGCAATATTACTTTATTTAATCTAAAACACATTTTTGTCGTCGTCTAAAGTAAAATCATGATATATATCTCCTAGGCCATCAATCATTCGTTTGCGCTATTGTTAAAGCATATGAGTGGCTATATGAAGATACGAGGACTTCGAAGCGAATATCCTTAGGTATATTTATTCTTCTTCAATTTTAATCTATTGATAAATTGTTAATATCAAATGGACTTCTATTATCTAGTATACCTTTGTATGCAACGAAAACACTTTAATCATAATATATTAATTGAATTATATTTTTTTAAACATAAAATCAAATCAAATCTATTTATGAAGACCGGTTTTGATCTGTTCATTGAATAAAACTACATCCAATAAAGCCTGCCTATTTTTGTAAGGCTAAGGAAAATGAATTAGTTTCTAGTTTGACGGTCCTGACATACTCACCTATATAAGTGAGTATGTCCGTCTTTTTGATAGCTGTGCAGGGAATACAGCTATATCGCTGTATTCCCTCCACAGCTATCAAAAAGCTAATATTTTAAACACAAAATAACTATTGTCTTCTATTTACGCGAATATTATTCATTGAAATTAAACTGCTATATACGGATTTTATCGCGTTGTTTATTTGACACTTTACTACAAAATTTTGAAAATTGTTACACTACTTCTACTATTAAACTTTACTAATTTTTAAGCTAATTAAATTATTATTAAACTATTTAGATTTAATTTATTTTTACACTTTCCCCGACGTTTCGGTTGCTTTTCAGCAGCCATGGTCCTCATGGTCCATGGCCCCGTGACCATGGCTGCTGAAAAGCAACCGAAACGTCGGGGAAAGTGTAAAAATAAATTAAATCTAAATAGTTTAATAATAATTTAATTAGCTTAAAAATTAGTAAAGTTTAATAGTAGAAGTAGTGTAACAATTTTCAAAATTTTGTAGTAAAGTGTCAAATAAACAACGCGATAAAATCCGTATATAGCAGTTTAATTTCAACAAAATAACTACTAGATATTCACCCCAATTATATAAGTGTCCCAGTTCACTAGTAACTACCCCACAAAGGCGTCGAGACAATCATTATAGTTCAAACAATGTTCTGACCGGCTGCCCTACATTCCAGGCTGTATTGATAAATGTACCAACTCGTACATGTAATGGATTACTTTAGTAATTTGTGGCATAGCTATTGCGTAATATTAGGAAACAATCACTATAATGTTTTAGGAAATTGGCTACCAATACATATGCACATACTTTTAATGAAAAAGTAAAATGTCGATGTTCCTTTGGTGGCTGTATTTATTTACTATAGAGGTACTATATGTTTTGTAATAGAGGAGGGTCAGAGAAGGGAGAGTCGATAAATTAGTATGTGCTGCCATCCTGGCATATCTCTTTTACTTCATTTACTTTCAGTTTTTTTTCAGGTACGCTTGTCGGTTTAGGGTACTGTTAACCTAGCCTTTCGCCAGAATGTCTCCTTTGTAGTCTAAGAACGTTTGCTGATGTCTTCTTCTTTCGGCCGTCTCATTCTTCTTTAGGCGTCCGTTCGGCTTACTTCTATATATTTAAAGCAAAGTTAGTGTAATGGTTGACGCATGCATGCATTTATTTTAAGCAATGATTATTAAAACGATTGCTTCAAATAAATGTTATATGGATATGACATAAATGGGTTGACTCGTTTTAATTTTGGCTTGTAGACTATTAGAATAGAAAACAATATTCACTTGATAAGTATTCTTAGACCTTTTCGATATTTCTTCAAAATTCAACAAAAGTCAAAAGAGTTGTAGGCTAAAGCTAGTAATATACAAAAGGTCAAATCCCTTCTTGAGTTTATAAGATTTTCAGTTATGCAATTCTCGAAACTGGAAGTGTGACTGGCTAAATAGCAAAAGGCACGCCTCCTATTGCGAGAGACGTATAACGTAGCTAGTATAGTGTGCCCGTACTATAAACCACCACTTTTCTTTTATGGATATACAGTCGTGAATATTATATATACATTATGTGAATTCGAAGTGTCGGGGAGGCACTCGTCAGTTTCCTCAATTCGCCAGTTTCTTTAATTCGTCATTTTATCCACACAGGACAAAAATTTGTTTGATCCACAATTGTTAATGTTTGTTTCGAGTCTGGGTGTTCTTTGTGTCCGTTGTTTGAATGTTTGTATAGTTGCTAAGATACAGGAATCATTTATATTTCCTGCCACAACACGAGTAATATTTGCCTTTTTTAATTAAACTAAAAGTAAAAAAATGTGTGTGTTTTGCTAAATCAACGTAACGTTATTGAGGTAATTTATGGCGTATTTCATCAAACTTGTTGTCGTTCTTTGTATATGTATAACGTAATACATTACCAAGTTATTATAGATAAGCTGAACCATAAAAAGATAATAAAGTATTGTGTGCCATGCACGCTTGTATTCATTTGCTAAATGTCATAAAATTGTTAGGCAACTTCAAGATGTGGAATCACAGAACATTTGGAATTGAAATCGCATATATTTAAAGTGTATTTATTTATTACAATATATAAAAAACCAGCGGATAAGAATTAGTGTAAGCACTAAAATAACTTACCTAATTAACTAGAAGAACTAAAGAGCAACTCTAAAGAGCAAGTACTGTGATTTACAGGTACTGTGCATTTTTCTGAGGTAAAATTAGCCTATGTCACTCACCTCACACCTCTCAATGCAAATACATAAAACCGTTAATGTATTAAAAGAAGGACAAACCAACAAACGTTCTTGCATATCTGTAACTGTTCTATCTGTTACTATATCTTTAATATAATTGAGATTATATTTTAATGATTTCTTGCGCGCACACAAAGCTTTCTGACTATAAAAACTGAAAAATGGAAAGATGAAAGGAGGAGGAGGAAGAAAAGAGAAAGCGAGGATGTTGTGCACGTCCGGAATTTCATTGTATGTAAAAGTCTGTAAAGATGTTCTGATATCTGTTACTAAATCACGTGTAAATTGTTGTAAGGAATTCAATGAATATTGGCACACAAATAGACTGTGTACGCATTAGGTACTTTTAATCCCCGTGTAAGCTCATATGGAAAACTAGTTGCATATAATTAAATCCTTAGAATAAAAAAAGAAACCGAAGAAAATGCAGTATTCATTAACAACAGCAAAAGCTGCTGACGCTCATGCACAACCTAGGTATGTTAATTTATCCTGTAAAGTTAATTCTAAATCCAAATATGACCCGTAACAGCAAACGCAGGTGTTCACTGAACCCTAACCGCTATCAAGCATAAGCTGCACACCATACATGACCCATTTCGCGTGCTTTATCGCACTTTCAATATTTACAACACGATAACAGTAAAATAACCTGTTAGCGTATTAGCTTGTAAATTTACCGGGTAAGTGCATAAGGTTCAATTGAATTGCGGACCCGGTATTGGACGATGTCCAACTGACTCGGGAATTTCGAGAAATTTACTTTACAAGTTGCTGGGTACGACTTGCTCTCTCTAAGGTTTTTAATACTTGTTAAGGCTGTATATGACATTACATAAGATGGTCTGGAAGATTAGGCACACACATTATCCTATTTTATTAAATGTACCGCACATTAGGATCGATTTTTCAATTATCATATAAAACATACCTAAAAAATGGCATTTGTTGTGGTTTTGTATACGATATCCATCATATTTATTCCTAGAGTATACTATCTTCGTCTTTTTAATGGTTCATTTCACTACTAGATTACTACTGGACGCTGGTAATCAAATTTAAAAAAAAGCTGCTTATCTCTCGCCTATTAGTACAGCTCCTAAGCTATAACGAAAAAATGGAATCTTTTCCATGTATCTATATTTAAAGAAATAAAACTTAGAGTTGATTTTCTTATATTATCATGTACCTACATAATAATTTGATGTCGAATCTCCTTAACTAGGCTGATTACGAAACTGCTTATACTTACAAGCAAACTGCAAAACTTGACATGTGACAGATGAGTTGACATATCATAAAGTATTTTTAAAGTGTTCCTAAACTGCATTTTTCTGTTTTATAATAATTTTAACTGTATAGCTAACATAAGGTACGTATAGAGACATACAAATCTTCTTGTGACACCTCAGGAAATCTATGGTAAGCTCCCTTCTTGAGTAATCTACCATAACTGTGTCACCTATCACTGTAATCTCCTACAAGCTTCTGCTTACGGTTGTACAAGTAAGTATAAGCTCATTTCAACAAACAAAAGGATAGATAATCTTTATAAATCTAAAGCGAACAAAGATAAGCCAGCTTAATCTTCAAGTTAAGCTAAGGATCAAAAGATACGTCCAGTTAGGTGATGTAAACTGTCCGAGATCAATGTCCTCAGCATCTTGTGTAATCTCAAATATGTTTAACTTATATGTAACGAAACAGTATGAAATGTTTCGCTAAAATGGAAGTATATATGGGTGCTTTTGAGAGTAAAGGAATGAAAATAAATGTAAGCAAGACGAAAGTAATGGTATTTGAAAAGGAAGAGTGGGTGACGATGTGTAATATTACGATTGATGGAGAAAAAGTGGAGCAAGTGAAAGAGTTTGTATATTTAGGTACTTTGTTTACAAGGGATGGTAAACATGAGGGAGATATTGAAAGGAGAACGATTGCTGGCAACAAAGTGAATGGAGCTCTACGCGCTTTTATGAACAGCCGAAATGTATCCGAAAAGGCACGTTTGGCTGTTCATAGAGGACTATTAGTGCCCACACTTATGTATGGAAGTGAAAGTTGGGTATGGCAAAAGAAGCATGAGAGCAGAATAAATGCTGTAGAAATGAGAGCGCTGAGAAATATATGTGGTGTGACTCTGAAAGATAGAATAAGGAATAGTGTGATTAGTGAGAGATGCGGTATGAAAGCGGATATAGTGACAAGAATAGAAAAGGGTATGTTAAGCCGGTTTGGGCATGTAGAAAGAATGGACGAGGAAAGACTGACTAAGAAAGTTTATAAGGCTAGTGTGAATGAAACAGTTGCAAGAGGAAGACCTAGGCTAACGTTTCTCGATCAGATCGGAGGCGTTCTGGACAAAGGCCAGGTTAAGAGCACCTTGAACCGACGGGCGTGTATGAGGAATGTGATGAAAGTGAATGAAGCGAGAGAAGTGTGTCAGGATCGTAGCAAATGGAAATCCGTAGTTTCTGCCTACCCCTCTGGGAAACAGGCGTAAATCTATGTATGTATGTAAGTATATATGGGTGTGTTCTTAAAGTAAAAAATGTAAAGCTAATAAAATCTTATATTTTTTGACGCCTTAGGTTTGCGTGCAATCGGGTTTGATTCCCGCGTTTAGTAGTTTCATCGACTTTATCTATCAATAAATGTCATACCTTTCTTTAAAATTGTATGGTTTCCGACACCAATATGGTACTTCTTGGCACCCGGGTATCCTGGGTATCCCGGTAGATTGCAATAGACTTACCACTTATTACATGGAACATTATTACTGATGAAATATGGCAAAATACATCTGTGCCTATCCCTTTGCGTGCGAGACTATAATCTATTCTAATATTATAAAGCTAAAGAGTTTGTTTGTTTGTTTGTTTGAACGCGCTAATCTAAGGAACTATTAGTTCGAATTGAAAAATGATTTTGTGTTGGATGAAACAGCAAGCACATCTAGTACATACACATACATAACGGTTTGACCCGTGTTTATCATTACTGCGCCGCTCCCGTGTGTCGTAGCGTGATGTTATATAGCCTATAACCTCCCTCGATAAATAGGCTACCCAACACTCAAATCATTTTTCAATTCGAACCAGTAATTCCTGAGATTAGCGCGTTCAACCAAACAAACAAACAAACAAACTTCAGCTTTATAATATTAGTATAGATTAATAACGTTTACTTAATCTACTGCATACACATGATATATGTAAATAAGCAGCGATAGCCTAGTAGGAAACCGTTGGACTGCCACGCCGGGGTCTCGAGTTCGGTCCCAAGGCGCGCATCTCTGACTTTTCGAAGTTATATGCGTATTAAATAGTTAATCATCGCTCGCTTTAACGGTGAACGAAAACATCGTGAGGAAACCTGCATGTCTGAGAGTTTTGCATAATATTCTTGAAGATATGTGAAGTCTGTCAATCCGCACTAAGCCAGTGTGGTGGACTATGGCCTAACCCTTCTCACACTGAGAAGAGGCCCGTGCCCAGCAGTGGGACAGTTTAATACAGATACTATTAATTGAAATACAATACTACAGATACTATTACTTTCATATGATATATTTACATAGGCGAGCTCTCAAAGGCTTTTTATACTATACCTACAGTTTACCTTTGACTGCTTAACTAGACAAAACTTTTGCAAACCGATATCCGACTCTTGATCAAAAGTTTCATATAATAATATATAAAAGAATATTTGTACAATAAATGTAGGCAAGCCTGCTTCATTTATGACTTAGTAAATATGTAAATAATATTGACGATAAGAAATGAATAATCACAATTATCATGTACTAGATTTTGTACCCGGCTCCGCCCGTGTATACAGGGTGTCCCAGAAGTTGACGTCACGCCGGAATCAGGTAACAGGAGGCTAAGTTATAATAGCTATCAGAAAAATATAATGAAAATCTAAATAAAGTATTATAAAATAATAGCCATTTTTAAAAATCAAAAAAATTTCCATCTTCCTTTGGTTAGGTACTTAACTAAAAGTAAACAATCTTGATGTGACTTTTCACACAAACACATATTAAACAAATAAACTACTGCTTAAACTAACCGTTCAATTGATTTAGTAATCGTTATTGTTGTATTTACATTGATCTTTAGCAGCATTTTATTTTTAAACTGAGTTTTTAGATAAAAAGACATCAAGATTGTTTACCTTTAGTTAAGTACCTTACCAAATGGAGTATACACATACTTTTTTTTTATGGTTCTTTATTATGTAGGCATTATTATTTATATTTTTCTGATAGCTATTATAACTTAGCCTGTTAACTGATTCCGGCTTGACGTCGACTTTTGGGACAACCTGTATGTAGGTTAGGTTAGGTTAAATGAATTCCCGTACTTTTTTCTGGATGAGAGGTAAGCTATGTGCTTTTTTGTTGCCCTGACAACGTGTATGTGTAATTTTATAATGATCGGTCGAGTTGTTAAGGTGTGAAAGCGTAACAAACAAACAAAGTTACATGCGCATTTATCGTATTGTCAGTTAGGTTGTAAATAACGGGCTTTTAATTAAATGTATGATATGTAAACCCCGCTCTATCACTTCAGGGCATCGAGTATATAAGCATGAAGCTATGTATGTACCTATATAATATAATTGTATGTAGAATTTATTGATTTTTCTTGTGGTTATAATTATAACGTCAGAATGCATGTAACGAGCACAGCGAGCTTATTTCTAAAATAGTTCTCATAATTACCGCTATTTACTCGATCGAATATAATAATAATAATATTCTACCACATACACACAACACCATCTAGCACAAACTAAGCAGAGCTTGTACTATGGGTACTAGACAATGGATAAATATACATATATACTTTTTTTTGTAATTACATACATATTATACATAGAAATACCCAGACCAAGACAAACATTCAAGTTCATGCACGCAAATGTTTGACTTGTGCGAGAATCGAACCCACGACCTCAGGCGTGGCAGTCAGTTACACCAACCATAGGCCGATATGAAAAGAAATATATTTTTTTTAAAATATTACATTTTTAATCACTATTGTAGTAAGTATGCTGTTCTGTAAGACATTTAATATAAAGTTATTAGTATTTTGAACGTGCTAATCATAGGAATGATCGATAATTATAATATTATTTTTTTATTTGCTGAATATAGGTGATATATAGATATTACAGAAACTATTCACTTATATTTCTGAACTTATCTATCAGCTTAACACCGAGTGTACTGCGCTCCATGGCACGTCGGACGACCCCGATGTCGGACCTCTGGCTCTCAGTTAATGACCATGTCTGCGCTCCGTAGGTAAGAGTAGGTACGATGCACATGTCCACGAGCTTTCTTTTTAGGGATAATGGTAGAGTGCCCTTCATTAGGTATTTCATTGACCAGTAGTTCCTCCAGGCGTTTTCTGTGGGCCAAGCTGGTGCCGAACTTAAATGGAACTGGGCTGGCCATATCTGTCGCATATCTGAAGAGAAGTGGGCAAAAATCACCACAGACTGGGCACCAAATAACATCCAGCCCCGCGGCAGGTCCAGAATAATAATAATAATAATAGATTTATTAGCCACCAAATAAGTACAAAATTAAAGTGTGCTCTGCCTCCTGGATTAGGTTGTAGCCTGTATCCCAGGAAACAATGCCTTCCCCATTACTTAAGTCTAATACATATGTATATTTGGTCATTACATAAAACAAGTTGTGATACCAAATTAAATATTAAGTATAAAAATTTATAATTAAAAGTTAAAAAAAGAAAAAACATAACCTACACATTTAAAAGTTGGCTTAATAGCAATTTATAATAGTTTAAAATAATGAGATGGCGGGATGAATTGGATGCGTTGAACCGGGATTGGAGACAATTGCAGCTGGACAGAAAGGAGTGGAAAGACCGAAGGGAGGCCTTTGCCCTGCAGTGGGACGGTGCAGACTAAAAATAAAAATAAATAAATTAAATTTATTTATAAGCTCTTCTTCTCCCTAGCCTTTATTATTCCCAACTTACTTGGAGTCGGCTTTTCTAGTCTAACCGGATTTGACTGGATATTAGTTTTTACACTGACCGGCTGCCACGTCCTGACCTCCGCAACCCGAAGGTTAACGATACCCTAAGGCTACACTAGTGTCAGGATATTAGAGGGTACTGACTTTCCCAATAACGACTGCCATAGATGTTCATGGCAGCCGGGACCGACGGCTTAACGTGCTCTCCGAGGCACGGAGCAGGCAATAATTGTCAATCAATACGCACATAATTTCGAAAAGTCATATAACTTCCGAAAGTCATAGGTGCGTGACGTGGGTTCGAACCAGAGACCCTCTGCATTGCAGTCTAATGGTCTCCCTACTGAGCTCTTGTTTATAAGCTCTTGTGTTAGTTAATTCCATAGAATAAACAAAACGTTTTATGAAAACAATCTATGCATATCCTACCAAAGGGCATGCAAATCTTAATCCTAACTAATATTATAACGACTGCACGGATAGCATAGTAGGTTAAATGGCCGCCTAACTGCTGCCGCTGCGCCGAGTGTTGTGGGTTCGAATCTCACACGGGACAAAAAATTGTGTGATTCACAAATGGTTTTCCGAGTCTGGGTGTTCTTTGTGTCCGTTGTTTGAATGTTTGTAAAGTCCCCCGTGATACAGGAATTATTCCTAGTGCGGATGTTGCCTTTTTAAAGAAAATAATACAAATGTGAATCGCACACACGTTGTAAGGGGATCAGTAAAGGACATAGGGTACCCTTTTGCAGAAAACAAGTACTGTTGCCATCCCAACCTAACCTACATTTATGGGAGCAAATCCGTGGGCAAAATCAAACAGGAATATAAATATGAATTTAATTCTTTTAGCGTTAGATAACCTGTTTTTTAATATTTGATAGCTTTATAACACCACGCTACAACCCAAAGAAATGGAGCAGTATCCATAAACGTCATTCAACGCGTGTGAAATCGTGCGAGGGCACAGCTGGTCTATTATTATTAGTGATCGGAGTAGGTAGATTGAAATGGGGTCATTGATCCGAAACGTATATATTAATATGGACATTCCTCCGGAATTGGTGGATTATTTAAAAAAAACCGGAACTTATGTAGGAATTTTATTCTGCCAGAGTGGAAGGAGTCATTTGATGATTTGCCATCCTCAAAAAAAGGTAGGAATTGTAATAAAATGAGCAATATTATTCTTTATTATTCTTCATATTTTTTTTAACGGCACACAGTCACGATTTGACAAAACCCAACGACCAATCAGAACAAAGGATCATGGGTGGTACAATAACCGGTTATCAGAACAATGCGTACGCCCGCCGACGACATGCCAGGTAGCTCACTCGTTTACTTCGGTTCGTAGAGTGCGCATCTTTGTTTGTTACTGTGTTATGAAAACGTTACTTGACCCTGGCTTGTGTACATACTGACTTCTGGAATCTGCTCTAAACCACGATTTGGCTCGAATATACGGACTCAGATTTTTCACTATTGAATTGGATCTACATATTTAAACCAAGCTTTGGTAAGTAATATTTTACTAGTTACAAGGAGTATAAAGCATGTTTGGATGTACTATAAGAATATTTTTAGTATTGTGTTTGTTCGCTTAACCTGCTGAACATACCATGAGTCTTAATATTGTTAAATCTTTAATAGAGTATGAACCAGTGAGCTTAGTGCGAAACAAAATTATGATATTCTAGTAATGTAGTCGCAATTCAGCTAACTCCACTATTAACCACAAGTCAAACATTTGTGTGCATGAACATGGATGTTTGTCTTGGTCTGGGTGTTTCTATGTATAATATGTATATATTTACAAAAAAAAAAAAAGTATATATGTATGTTTATCCATTGTCTAGTACCCATAGTACAAGCTCTGCTTAGTTTGGGCTAGATGGTGTTGTGTGTATGTGATAGAATATTATTATATTTTACTGGAATCCGTATATAATTTGAATACCCTGTGTCCTCTTGCAATGTATTGGTAAAATAAATTACTATAGGCCTTATCTACTTCTCTACAAAATATTCTACGTAACAAGCCCTTTCATTTGATACCCATATTGATGGAATTGAAAAAAAAAATAAGTTGTCCGCCATCTTGTAGCGGCAGCCATTTTGGATTGACAATAATATTGAATATACATATTTGTATTGTCACCAGAATCAAAGGCGAATACCAAATTTTAGATCAATCGGTTGACAGGAAGAGGGTGAAATTTCAATGACTAAATTTGATCCACGAAAAATAAAACAAACGGAGTAAGCTAAATAAACTAAATAAAATGTAATTTTTTCATGTCTTTGTTTTAGGTGATATATACGAGGTTCCATCTCTAAAACAAAGTTCAGATATGGCAAACGTCAAGGCTGAAACTGTAGAAAAATGGATATCCGGTCATCCCGAACTACTTTACGATCACGCTAGTGGTACAATATACTGTTCAAAATGTGAAAGCCATTTGAAAACCATAAATAAAGGAAACGTTAAAAGACATATCGAAGGAGCAGTACACCAGGGAAAGTTTAAGCGGCCCGAAGAGGAATTTTATTTCGATCTTATAAAATTTCTCATTTTGTGCAATATTCCGTGGTCTCAGATGAAAAATACTACTTTTCAAGATTTCTTTAAAAAATATATGTGTAGTACCTGTTGTTGTACGTGTACTAATCGTACTCTGCCAGATGAATCACAGTTACGGAAAGTTTACTTGGACAAGTTTTTTAAGAATAAAATCAATTTGATTCGGCAAAATTATAAAAATGAGAAACTATGGATATCATTAGATGAAACGACAGACTTTTTAGGTCGCTATATAGTCCATTTTTTAATAAAACCATTACATCCTAGCAATTTGACTAGACCTTATTTGGTAGCATGTAAAATGCTAACTGTAGTTAATGGACAAACAATCACGCAATTTGTGTTAGAATGTTTGGAAAACTTTTGGGAAGATTCTTTTGAATCGAAGGTAGGTAACATTCTTGTCCTCTGCACTGATAGCGTTGCATATATGCTGTCTGCAGGACGAAATTTAAAACAATACTTACCTGAAATTAAGCACGTAACATGTTTGGCGCACTCTCTTCATCGCGTATCTGAGCAAATTAGGTTAGAATATCACGATGTTAACATTTTAATAGCAAATGTTAAAAAGGTATTTTTGAAAGCCCCAAGTAGAGTCAAAATTTTAAAAGAAAAATATCCAGATTTGCCGCTACCTCCCCAACCAGTTGTTACAAGATGGGGCACTTGGTTAGAGGCAGCATTTTATTACGCTCAAAACTTTGAAAAAATAAAAGAAGTATTATCTTGTTTAAGCAGCTCTGATGCGGTATCTATTCGAGAGGCAAAAAATATTATAGAAAAAGAAAATTTAAAAGAAGATTTAAATTACATTAAAGACAATTATTTTATAATTCATTTGTCTTTAAAAGAATTGCAAAAGCATAATTTATCGTTGACAGATTCACTTTAAGCATTTGACAACGTCAGAGATGCTATAAATCAGTGCAATTCAGAAAATATAAAAAATAAAATAGAACGTGTTATGGAACGAAACCCAGATTTAGACACACTTAGAGAATATAGTGAGGCCATTGAAAAAAATGAAGCACATAATTTAATACCTTTTTTAAAATTTGCTCCTTTGACATCGTCAGATGTAGAACGGTCTTTTTCCATTTATAAATGGACTTTAGATGTTAAAAGAAATAGGTTGAAAATAGAAAATATAGAGAAACTCATAGTTATATATTTTAATTGTAAAGATCAGGATTACCAGGATGCTGACATTGTAATCGATGAAGATTAAAAATGTGAATAAATGTAAAATGTACATATTTAACAATAAACAATGTTGATTTTTATCTTTTTTCTTTATTCTACCCCTTTTTTTTGGTCCTAAAATCTGACTAAAATCAACCTGTTCCTTCGTATGCCCTTTACGTTTCAGAGTCGTGGTGCATCCTTAGAACAGTCTCACGACCCCAGCAGGCATTGGCCCTCTATGGGGCCCCGTCATGTATTCTACCCTTAATGCAAATTACCATGACCCCTATGAAAATATTTAAATTTAAGTGCAACATTATTTATGTCTATCTATAAAAGTTCTAGCCATAAAAGGCTAAAAATAAAAAAATAAAAATTAAAGCTTCGATCGGTATTCGATTGTTTTTATTATTCAACAGATAAATAATGAATTAATTTAGTTTTGATACCTTCCTTTAAATTTTGAATTGAGTAGGAATAATATCACTACCAACATTAACAATATTTAATTGAATCCGGAAATACCGGAATTACTTTCCGGGAAAATGGCTTATCCATGTTATTCTTTCTGTGTGCATTTATGATACAAGTACCAAAAATCAATCTACCTACTCCGATCACTGATTATTATATCAATTAAATGTTTGACTCACTCACTGTAAGTAAATATGAATGCACGTGTCATACATATATTAGTAGCAGGCGAAGCAAAAGGCTTATTGTATGTTAGCTAAATTATGCCAAATTGTGTAGTATGAGCTGGTAATGGCATACCGAATCTATACTTATATTATAAAGCTGAAAAGTTTGTTTGTTTGTTTGTTTGGTTGAACGCGCTAATCTCAGGTACTACTGGACCGAATTGAAAATTATTTTAGTGATGGATAGCCCATTTATCGAGGAAGGCTATATAACATCATGCTACGACCAATAGCAGCGGAGCATCAAAAAATGTTGCAAAAACGGAAAAAATATCTTATGTGAAGCAGACGAAGTTGCGTGGGTCAGCTAGTGATAGAATAATAATAAAGCCGTTTATTCCATAACCCTTAATTTTTCATTTCAAATGTTGTCAGTAATTTTTATACTAATTAAAAAGACTAATTAAATAAAATTTAATAAATTTAGGATATGGTTTACATTTTGCGATATAGGCCTCTCCCAACTTCTTTCACCTTTCCCTATCCTCGCCCTGGTCGATCCACTCTCTCCCCACCGTCTCCACGATGTCGTCTGCCCATCGGTGCCTAACCGATAGATATATTACTCATAAACTTACGCCTGTATATCGCTAAAGAGGCAAGCAGAAATGTATTACGCAGCCATTTAGCTAAATATGTGTTAAGACCTACGTAATAATAAAGAGCAAGTCAATTGCCTACTAACAGGCAGATTCCCAAATTCCGTTCTTTTACTAAGTATTTCCTAACACAAAATTTCAATAGCACTTTGTACGATCCTGATATCGACTCGGACCTCATGAACGAATAAAAACATAAGCGAAGACACAGAATCCTTCGACAATATTATCTACTGTGTATTAAAAAAAACAATTATCATAATCATAGAAACCGACACATCAGCTCACATTTAAGACTTCATTTTATAAATTTCATATCTATTGACTTTGGCTGTATGATTGTCACAAGAAAAACGGTATATAAAGTATCCAATACGTTAATTTAGCACATGGTCTGTCTGTGTTAAGTTATATCTAAATCAATTCAACGGTTTCTAAATGATTGAATCATAAAAACCAAATACCTTTACTAACTTTAATATTAATAATAAAAGAATTTGGGCCTTTTTACGTTGGACCTATGTCTCCGTGTAAGCCTCCCTAAGGGCCAGGTACCTATTTTCCTAATATAATATGTTAGAAAATACCTGTGATAAGAGAAACATAATAATAATAGAATTTTAGATACAACCAATCTAGCCACCCCATTACATTCATAAGTACAGCTACTTATAAACATAGATGTTATGTTTACATTTCATACCAGTTGAATATACCGTACAGCACGATTAAGCACTGCCTGTCTGTCTCAATCTTAAATTAGAACAAGCTAACTGCATGTTATCCTACATGTTGCTTTGACCACACAGAGTTATAAACTTAAGAAACACACGTAGTTAAACGATTTCTTAATGTGGTTTGTAATGTACTTCCAAGATAAAACTATTATGTAGCTGACTGTGAGAGAGTGCTAGGCATTACTTAAGCTTTTAAAGCTGTCTTTGTGCGTATGCAGTTTATACACATGATATTCTTATTTATATTGTACATGAAGAAATGTTTTTGTTGAAAGTAACTACTTTTATGGTGTTTATTGTAGTCTATTCAAATGGCAACTAATGGCTATTTAAATATTATTGTAAAGCTATTTAAATTTACAATTTCTCCGTTTCGACTAATTCCAGCTTAGTTAAAATTTTGCTGAGTAATTTAACTATTACGCTATCAGATCGTTGAATAGTAATGAAATTATTATGTGTTTGCTGGTTTGTTCCTCTATCAAGAAATGCAATGAACAGTAAATCGTTTTGATTTATAGCATATAGATAATTTATGAGCCAGAGAGGGACTCTTTATCTCAGTTGATATACACCAACCACGAGATTTAGTGGCAGATCTCACTGTTACCAATTAGTTGGCGTTGGTACGAATGTACCACTCCCAAGCACTGCACAGATAATAGATTACAATAACTATTTACCATCAGACGGGCCTTGCCACCTTAGTTGTATATTTATTTAAGGAACACCTGAGGTAACAACAACAATACATTGATTTAATTGTAAATAGTTTTTGGTATTCGTTGTGTGTGTAATAACTATAGTATCTCCAAATCGTCACCGCTTCAGAATGTGGCGCAAAAACGCACTCGGCCAGTTTATATGCCCTTATTACTTAACATTGGAGTGCGTGGGCGATCGTCGCCCTCTATCGATCGACGCTGCATAGATAGGTACAGCGGATAGCCTACAGACCTTTCTCTTGTCGCGACATGCGATCCCCGAAGTCATGATGGCCTGAGCAGACTTAGAAACCCTATACACTGAGGACAATGCATTACAGACCTTAACTATAGAACGCTTGATATAGTAATGTAATATAATATGTTATGGTTTCCGGTTTCCTTTGTCGATTTGTGTGCTTCAAAAATAGTTTTCCAAGTCTGGGTGTTTTCTGGGCCGTTGTTTGAATGTTTGTAAAAGTTTCCTTAGACACAGATACGACTTTATTACTAATGCCGAAGTTGTCTTTTATAATGATAAATGATTGTGATAATTAATTCTTGTCAATGGTAATTTTTACACGATAAAAGTGACAAACTAGCATAGGGATTGCCTCGTATAAGCGGTTTTTTTGTCGGCCTCGATGGCGTAGTGGTTAGTGTAACCGACTGCCACGCCTGAGGTCGCGGGTTCGATTCCCGCACAAGTCAAACATTTGTGTGCATGAACATGGATGTTTGTCTTGGTCTGGGTGTTTCTATGTATAATATGTATTTATTTACAAAAAAAAGTATATAAGTATGTTTACCCATTGTCTAGTACCCATAGTACAAGTTCTGCTTAGTTTGGGCTAGACGGTGTTGTGTGTATGTGGTAGAATATATTATTATATTATTATTATTTTGTTTCCTATACACGTTAAGAATACCAGAAGTAGCACTCGGGAATTGCCGTTCTTTCAAACAGAAGTCGCTGTACTGCCAGCTCAAAGGTATAAAGATTACGATGCCTACTTAAGAACCTTGAAGCCTCTTTTGAAGCTTGAAAGCTCTTTTTCTGTAGGGTGATACTTCCTTAGCCTGGCGCCACCAAACGAAATTCCACGTTCAAGCAAGGATCCTGCTGTAATTTAAATACAATAAATCTATGCGTAGTTATATGGTACTACCACGCTTATTATTAAGGGGTGGGCAGAAGTACGATACACCTAAATTTCGCTTAGTATTATTTAGATCCCACGTAGTAGGGGCGAGTCTATTGACGTCCATATATTTCGGGATGTCAATTCTTGACAAAAAAAACAACCAATAACACTTCATCAGATCCGCAGATCCAACCCTAGACTTAAGGCACAGCAATTTGTATTCACTACCGCTGCAATAAGTTTAATGTCCTATAAACAGTCCAATGATAATAGCCAGTACAGCATTACCTAGTTATTATTCTATCTAATATGATATCTTCCCAGCCCATGTAAACATAAATCATACTATAATTTAAATAAACATACTTTTATAACTTGCCATTTTAAATTGGCGATATCAAATCCGTAAACCTTTAAACTAAAATGTCCATGGTCGTTTCACAACGTCAGTGGGTGTAATATAATAATGCCAAGATTGGATATCGGTGTGAGACGCAGCAAGATACCAGATTTGCGAACATCCTACACTTTTGGTACCGAAACAAAACTGCTGTATGTAATTTTCTGCTTAATTTCATCGTTTGACATTGTCTTTGTACCGTTTTGGTGTGTACATCTATGTTAGGGTTGTAGAATATAACTTATTCAAAGCATATTCGTATATTGTAAAGCTGACAACGCGATAGGGATTATCTTGCTATTTATTTTAGCCGAATACCGGTTATCATCAGGCGAAAGCCATGTTTCTTTGTAATCTATAGTATAGTATATCTAAGTACTATGAAATATATTGATAATTGCCATCTAGCTACTGGCAGAATAATCTGATATTGTTAAATTTGAGTCCATTTTGGTTCGCTTAGTCATCAATTGGTCCACTGCGTTCTGGGCAGACCGAAGGTGGGTAACAGGCTTCTACTGACTTCAACCACAACTCTATTCCTTTTGCTGCCCTTTGTATGCGCGGGCAACGGAATTCCTTTCGGATTTCACCGTGACCCCAGCATGCACCATCCTGACAATCTCCAAGCCTCACGATCCAGTAGTTGCACAGTTACTCGTTAAACCAACGAGGTAATCGGATCAACAAAAAATAATCCTAGCACACGCACACAAAGACATAATTGAGCCATTAATCTTTTATTTGTGTGGGTATGTATAGGTGAACATAATTGGGTTTACCTTTAATTAAGCTTACAACGCATACAAAATGTTTAGTGCATTCTTAACAGTGTCATCACATTCCACAATGATTTCCAAGAGCCTTTGTCTTAATTAAGACGTTAATACATTATAAAACCACTCAACAATGAATAGTCTAGTAGCAGGCTGTTCGCCGAAGCTTGTATACTTGCATGTTTCCCAGTAGTGGGCAGCGATCGTGCGTTGCAGTACTTCGATAGCGAACAAACCGCTCTGACTAATAGAAGAATGTGTAGTAATGGACACTTGACTTTGTAGAACAGGGAATGTGAGGAGTTGAGTTTGTATACGTTAAAGATATTCCTGTTTCTTGCAGGTATCTTCTCATAGGCAGACAACAGGCTGGTCAGAGGCTGGTCAATGACTTACTGACGTTTTATACTATATGATAGAACTTTAGTGATATTGTCAAATAAACGAATTCTAAATAAAGGTTTACATCACTCAAGCGATCAACCATAGAATATAAAATACCGGGTACACCGGTGGCTAGACACAATAGGTTTTTAATTATATCTGGTATTCTAAGACTTTATAGATTAAATTAATAATTCTTATTTTCATACTTACGACTTTTGTAGGTTTCCTTTGTTGGTGATTATTGCCAAAACATTAGTTACCAGACAGCTCAACACCAATCTACGTGCTATCAAGCGATCGTTGCTCTTTGCGCACGCGCATTATACAATCGTACCAAGCTCACAACATGATTAGTGGCGCTATTAATAGTACATGGTACTCCTTTTAATGTTACCAATTCATTTGAAATGTGCTCAGTAAGTATTTAAGTTATTTATTATAATAGTTATGTGGAGATAGTGATGTTACAAGAGCACACGTGGTTATTTTATAGTTTTTAGGCCACACAGAAGTATCTTAGGAAGCAGGTTGCTTTCATTGATATCATCATCTCAGCCGAAAAACGTCGACTGCTGGACATAGGCCTCCCCCAAGGTTTTACACACAGACCGGACATTGAACTTTATGAATTTTTCATTGATATGAAAGTGAAAAATGGTTATATCGTTTATATATTTGTTGAAGTAATTAGGTAATCATAAAAACCTCTTGTACTTACCGATTGCAATCTATAGCACCTTCGGCAATCTCGAAGATGTATTCAGGGGTCAAATATTAGACTGTGTGATGTATTTTAAGTACAATTATTTTAAGTACAATCAGTGTGGCGTGTATGCAATTCCTAATGATGCTGGAAAACGGTTTAATACAAACTACGTAAGGGCCTAGCTTTTGTGTGTTTGTATATTTGTAAACGCATCAAGCAAAAACTACTGCACGAAATTCAATGCGGTTTTCACCGTTGTATTCTCTTTATCTCTAATCTTGTGCATGTTTTATTTTAGTACGCCAATTAGAAGTAGAGTATTATGTGTGTGTAGATCAGCTTCTTCTTAAATGCAAAGGAAGAAACATAGATACCTGCTTCCAAATTCCATAAGAAGTCGCGGGCAAAAGCTAAAGCCTCGTTTCCACTAGGCAACGATTGACGCACAACACGTGTTGAGCGTCTCAACAAGATCGGCAACGTTGCACAACAACGCGCGACGTTGCCTGTTGGTGTGCAACATGACGCGCGGCTTGTTGTTTGTGTCCGTGCAACATGCAGTTGAGCTTCAAATGTTGTCAAGTGGAGACGTGACGCGCAGAAATGTCCGTAGTGTGGTATAATGAAAGTGTGTTGAAATGAACACTCGTTCTTCTGGCGACATGTTGCCAACGCATGTGTCCACGCATGACCAGTCGTAGGCAACATGTCGCCAGAGGAACTAGTATTGATTTCAGCGGTTTTTTCACGTCTACTCTTGACAACATTTGATGCTCAACTGCATGTGGCACGGAAACAAAGAACAAGTCGCGCGTCATGTTGCGCGCCAGCTGGCAACGTCGTGCGTTGTTGTGCAACGTTGCCGATCTTGTTGAGCATCACGTGTTGAGCGTCAATTGTTGCCTAGTGGATACGAGGATACGAGGCTTTATAAAACAAAGTCCCCCGCCACGTCTGTCTATCTGTTCGCGATAAACCCAAAATCTTCTGAACGGATTTTCATGTAGTTTTCACCAATAGACAGAGCGATTTATGAGGAAGGTTAAGGTGTATAATTTGTTAAGGTTTTGTACTGACCATGCGAACATGGATCACTAGTTACTAATAATTTAAAGTAAATGATGTTAAATATAACATAATAACAATGTTTTTAATGGCATACCATAAAATATTGATAAAATAATTTCTTAAAACAATCGGTTGTTTATCCAATAATAAGGTAAATGTTATTATCATTCTTTAAATACCAACCTATAGTTTCCAATCACTGGACAAATTAAAAACATTATTCATCGACTACAACTATCAACATCATCCTGTTGTACGTATAACATTATAAACTACAACCACAGACTAAATAATCGCTACAGAACGACAATATTTATCAAACTATTAATGCCTACATAATTTCCGTAACGCACATTCCTATTGTCCTCTCCACAACCATATTGAAAACTACAAACAGTTGTTACATAAATAATTGCATGTCTATCATCACAATATGTTGTAGGTAGGCGATTTGTGTGTTCGTCTGCTGTGACTATCATTTAGAGTTGGTAATAGATTGTTGTTTGACAGATTAATTTGTTGTTTTGCTGTAGATCGGCATATATTTGTTCATGTGTGTGAAGTACTGCGTGATTAATATATGTCAAGTGTAGCGGAGAAACGGGTAACGTAGGGTGTAATAAGGATACTGTTTGTATACTACAGAAGAAGTTTTGAATAATATATCAATAATTATAATATGTAACAATAATCTACTTATTATTATATATTATCATCATATATCCTTCCTGGACCTTCATTTCTTATTTGCACCTCTGATAAGGTAAATGCGAAATTTTATGATGATCGATCGTGTAGTTAAGGCGTGAAAGCCTAAAAAACAAACAAACTCTCATTCCCATTTATAGGTAATATTAGTTAGGATGTAAAAGACTAGCTCAGTGGGAGATCAACAGACTGCAACGCAGAGGGTCTCGGGTTCGAATCCACGTCACGCACCTCTGACTTTCGGCTGTTATATGACTTTTCGAAATTATGTGCGTATTAATTGACAATTATCGCCTACTCCGTGCCTCGGAGAGCACGTTAAGCCGTCGGTCCCGGCTGCCGTGAACATCCATGGCAGTCGTTATTGGGAAAGTCAGTACCCTCTAATATCCTAACACTGATCTAGCCTTAGGATATCGTTAGCCTTTGGGTTGCGAAGGTCAGGTGGCAGCCGCTCCGTGTAAAAACTGATATCCAGTCAAATCCGGTTAGACTAGAAAAGCCGACCCCAAGTGACTTGGGTATAATAAAGGCTAAGGGAGAAGATGTAAAAGACTACTTTAACTAATAAAAGCTCTGTATGAATATATAATATGAATCAATAGCCGCATCAAAATGAATATCCATGATAGACACAAGATTCAAAGTAAAGATCTATACTTTAAGTGAATTATCAGAAATTATGATTATCTTTAATGGTCAATTATGATCATCTAAAACTATTATTATCATTAGTACACCTGTGCTTATCCTGTGTAGTTACAATATTATTGATTTTAGACGTAATCCCTATATCGCGTGGACTTTTTTTCATAAATATCATTCAGCTTTAGCAAAACAATCTCTAGATAACGTAAATTTTATTTCCTGATGGCTTCAACGCATCCATATAGCGAATGCGACAAAGCCATCTAAACCGCTACACAACAGCTTTAAACACGTAAAATGCGCAGACCTGTTCTCAAGATACATTTTATGACACTCATAAACAATAACGGCTTTTTGTTTCATCTCGAGATTATCCTCCCACAAGCTAGATAATTACGTTAAGTGGCTAACTACAAAATATAACATGTACGCGACAAAACATTACTGAACAGTAAACACGATGATTCAGTTTATTACACCGCACACCGCGCCCGAAGGCAAGCCCAGCTCGGCTATTATCATAGCTAACCTAATTACTGCGAAACACGCCTTTCAATTTTCCTGTTTTATGCCACACAAAAAGTATGTATCGGTTTTATGTAATACTTAGAAATCTGCTGCAAATTCTGCAACTTGTTGCCCGTATTTCTAAATACTGCTTGCACGGGACGGGTAGTGTATTTGTTTGACCGTTTATTTCAAAACATATTTTGTTAATCTTCTTAGATTTGATTGTCTCAGTGTCGCAGCTTTAAGAAATGCGACCGCTGTATATCTCAATAAAGGTCTTAAGTCCAATTCTCGGGTCGAGAACTGTAGGTAAGTGATTGGCTTTTTCTGGCAAGAAATTCTTAGTAGCAACACAGTCTGGAACTGTAAAAAACTAAACATCCGCTATACATTTAATATTGTTCAGCTACTTTTGACAATCTGGTATATAAAATACTAGACAGCAGAAACAAACATTTAATATTGTTCAGCTACAATTGTAACGCGTATTGTTCAGATATTTTCGAGATAAATATTGTTCAGCTACTTTTGACAAACTGATGTTCAGTTAATTCTCACAATGTTGTGTTTAGCTAATTTTGAACTTCTACAATGTTCATTTAATTCTTGCGCTAGTCTTGGTAAGCGTTTTATGCATGCTACGTTGTTCATGTGTTATGGAAATATGGATGTGGTCATCGACTTTTGAGGCTGACCGTACCCAGTCAACTGCAAAAAGCTTGTGCTTATAACACCGTCACTCATATTTATTATGAACAAAATTTTTGTCTGCGGCTTCGCTCGCGTTAATGTAGATTGACATTTGACAAACAACTACTGATTTTTTTGGATATAAGGTACACCGTTTCCCTTTCCTATGCCCCTGACAACGTTTATGCGAAATTTCAGCGTAATCGGTCGAGTAGCTAAGGCGTGAAAGCGTAACAAACAAACTCACATTAAAATTTATGATATTATTTATGATATCGTGAAATTATGTAAACATCCCGCATCTCTTGTATAAAAGAATATAGTTTGGTAGATATGAAGAGAAACCCATATCATTTTAAAATTCCTATTCTGCCCATGCGATTTAAATAAAATAAATAATAATTGTTTAAAATACTACATGCTCCTATTACTGTCCCCCCATCTAACAAGGTAAATCTATAAATAAGTTCACGGTCACAATAATAATACCTTTTATAACATAATAATTTCCCCCCATAAACCGCAACATACCACACAAACATTCCATCAGCTATTTCTAATTGCCACGATATGCAAGGGAAGCTTCTGTCGTCTATCAGGCATAGTTTTAGACTGTGTGCTGTTAATAAGAAGATTCGTGAAATATTAAATGTTATCTTTATCTTGTCTGGCCTTGAAAGCGAAGTATATTTATTAATATTATTTAACTAGTAATACGAGCAACGAAAAGAAAATCCCAAACAAGGTAGAGGCCAACATACAGTCCTGCCGCACGGCTTTGCGCATTTGAAACCGATCGTATAAGTTACCATCAAAGACTACAGACCCTTTCATTTCCTCGTAGAATGATTTAACGAGATTGAGAAATTTTGGTGGACAGCCTATCATATCGAGTGCCTTGTATAGACCCTCCCTGTTCACAGTATCGAAGGCCTTGTTAAGGTCTACAAACGCTATAAGAACAGGTGTCTGTTGCTATCTGCATTTGTCCTGAATCTGGCGTAGTGTAAAGATTATATCAATGGTTGATCGCCCGGCCTGGTTAATTTATACATTGCGTAAGTAGATTTGCTTACTTTTTTTGTTAGGGCTTTTATTTGTACTTACCAATTTAATCTTTTATCAACAATTATACCCAGATATTTAGTGGTGGTAACTGTATCAATTTTGGTGTTTTAATACTATATTATTAAATTGTCAATTTTAGAATCTCGTTGGCTATATTGCATAATGTGGGTTTCTTCCATGTTCATCTTTAAGTTATTATTTTCCAACCACTGTATCATTGAGATTAGAGAATAGTTTATGTCATTACTGTAACTCGTTCAACATCTCTATTTGTGTGCTATCATCAGCAAATAGTATTATTGATTGATCGATGCTTTTAGGATAGTCATTGATGTATAAAATAAAAAGGAGAGGGCCTGAGACACTTCCCTGAGGTACTCCATATTTTACAATTCGTTCTGATGATCTATGTATTTCAATACGTTTCGTTTTAGTATTTATTGTTGCTGTTGCCGTGTATTGTTTCCTCGTACTAATATATGACTGGATTAGATTTTCGACGTTGCCTCTAATACCGTATGACTCTAGTTTTTAATTAAAATTTCATGACGTACGTAATCGAACGCCTGTGTCATGTCACAGAAAATTGTGCTAACAGGGTTATTTTTATCGACATTTGTTAATTCATTGTATAAAAAATGATACAATACCATATTTACTGTTTTATTATTTCTAAATCCTTTCGTTTATTTACAAGTATTTTATTATTTTCAATATATGAGTATAATTCTTTATATATATGTATTTCTCAAATACCTTTGAGAATATACTTATTAAGGAAATAGGTCGGTAGAATTGCAAGAGTTCTTTGTCTTCTTTTATAAATAGTGGTTTAACTATGGACGTTTTAGTGCTTTGGGGAAAATACTTGTGTTGATGCTAAAATTAATAATATGGCTTAATTGTGAACAAATTTCTCCAGCATCTGATTTTATATCTTTTGTGTATATTCCGTAGCAGCCCACGCTATTTGTATTTTCAAATTATTTATGATTCTAAATACATCATATGGCAGACATGGAGCCATAAAACATGAATTTATTTTATTATCGATTTGTGATGTGACTTCATGCCCTGAGACAATTATTGGTTTGATTTTGACAGTAAAATAATTATTAAATGCGTTTGCTATATCTATAGACTTGGTAAGGGTGTTATTATTTACTTTAATTTGATTGATAAAGTTTTTAACATTGTTAATTTTAAAATTATTGAATTAACGTCGCCGCGGTCACCTTTACCTTTATAGCGCGCGACAATGTTGGCATCGCACAAACCTGAGGCACCAGGCCTTTAGACTAGCATTTAATTAGAAGAGTATGCAGTAGTAGAGCTATGAAATTAAATTTGAGCAAAACAGGGTATACGAGGGCTGCCTTTGGCGAAGACCAACAAGGTGTCCATGTTCATACAAGGGCTGATGGAAAGCTTTACAACATTTCCCTCCTAAAATCAAAGCGCAACCGAGAAGACCTATACGCTAATAGTCTTCTTTTTGCCAATGACGCCGCTTTTATAGCAACATCTCCATGTGAGCTTCAAACCATGATTGATAAATTCTCTCATGCATGTGATCTGTTTTCCATGTCCATTAATGCCAAGAAAACTGTGATACTTGCCCAAGGATGTTCGGGAAGCTTCGTTCAAGAGTATGGGACAATATCCACCTCACAATCAGAACCAAAATATTGGTCTATCGAGCGTGCATTCTTAACATGCTCTTGTACGGAACTGAGACATGGACCTCGTACGCTAAACATGAACGTCGACTCAACTCTTTTCGCATACGCTGCGTGCGCAGTATCTTGGGCATTACGTGGAAGGACTGGGCTACAAATAAAGCGGTTCTCGCGAAAGGACAGCTGCCCAGCCTAACTGCACTATTTAAATAACGACGACAGCGGTGGTTTGGGCACATGCATCGTATGGACACTTCCAGACTGCCAAGGCAGGTCATGCTAGGTGCTATAGCCGATACCAAGAGAAGTGTTGCGTATGCAGGCGCAGTCTTTAAAGCGTCCATTACCCCGCTTTAAAGACTGCGCCAAGCGTGACTTGGCTTCTTTCAATATTGAACATGGCGCATGGGAGAAGCTTGCAGAAAATAGAGACCGGTGGAGAAACTTGGTTACGCAAGGCATGAAGCTCCACGATAGAGCGTGGTTCGACAAGCTTGCTGAAAAGAGGACCAAAACGCACGAAAGTGACAACCTTCCATCAAGTCCATCAGTCGCGATATACGTATGCTCTGTTTGCGGTCGATCTTGCCACTCTAGAGTTGGACTAAATAGTCACTTCAAGAAGTGTTCAAAACAATCACGCACTGCTTAAAACATCTTAAATAGATGAAAAGGCCAATAGATAGAGAGTAACACAAGTTTGAATAAACATAACTTAGATCATAAACAGGTTTATGGCATATTTGTCTATTTATTAACAAATTGCCGCAGACTTAACACATGTATGTATTTATTTTGTACAAATATGACTTTGAATACCACAATTTTAGTCTTTATATGAGAGAATTGAACTTGGGTGGTCGATCGGCCGCTATCGTATGCATAAATATACTTATTACATCATGGGGCCATTACAACGTAAATATTTACTACGTTTCCGTAGTCAAGTACTTATTCGTAGGTGTCAGTGTTCCTGATTGTATCTCATGCCTATATTATACTCATATACGAGTACGCGTTCAAACAAAAACAACAAACATATTTGTTTGTTGGTTATTGTTTGAACGCGCTAATCTCTGGCACTACTGGTAGTCGAATTTGAAAATTATTTTCGCATTTGATAGTTCCAGTTCTCGAGGGATATAATATATAGAGGCCAAGGGAGCGAAGAAGTAATCATAAACTTGGGTGTAACCGCGGCGGACACCTAGTATTTACATAAATCGTAAAAATAGCTTTACGTAAGTACATTCTGATTTCCGACCACAATTAAAGACTAACCTTGAACTTAACCCTACCACGTATGACGTATATTACTATTGTGTAAATAAAAAAATACTTACCTACAAACGAGTATTACGTGTTGTCGCGTAAACGAAGTACTTATAATGGTATTGATGCTATATTTATTTATCCAACGTGTCGTATGTAGACAGAACATGTAACAAATGATTTTAAAATCACTTACCCAGCTAGATGCTACCGAAGAGCCTTACTTATAGGTATACCAATCTCTAATATTTAAAAGGTATCTATATATTTACTAGCAACTAATAAAAATAAAAGTCATTTGTAAACTTTACTACACTTTAAGAGTTAGTCGAATAATATTATGTATTTCTTCTTCTTTCTTCTTCTTCTTTATTTGGGTAAACAAACAGGGACAGCAATACATATAGACAAGGAGTAATGTTTATAAGGTGCTGACAACTGTGTCACCAACCCCGTTTATCGCAGCTTACATATAACAATATTTTAAGCGTTAAACAAATATGATAAAAACTAAAAAACTATACTAGGAGCTTCATGATATCACATTTAAAGGAGCTAGGACGAATCGCCGCAATATCTACCGAGTTGAAATTAATATTATAAGAATGAAATATACGGTATAGTGGGGAACGTTTACCTGCGTTAGTACGACAGCGGGCTGTTGCAAATAGCTTACAGGGGTTACGGCAATGCGTCCTAGTAGGTATTCTATAACAAATTTGATTAACTAGAGACGGGCAATCGTATCCATTATTACATATGTCGTAAAGCAACATTGATGCGAGCAGTTTACGTCTATTTTCAAGAGTTAAGATATTATATTTTTCTAGTAGTTGTTCGTATGGTAGGTAATTATGGCAATATTTGTGTTGCATAGTACGCATAAACTTTTTCTGAACGGACTCCAGTCCTTGCTTGTATTTTTCATAAAAAGGATTCCAAATTGTATTAATTGTTAAGTGTTGATCAAACGTTAACATGACTTGAATGCTATTATGTTGAGAAGTAGAAGCTTATATAAATAAGGCTGTTAGTGCTTTGTGTTCAGAATATCATATTATTATGATAATGAATTGCGTCTTTATTTTACGTTAGCTAAAACCAATAATGTCTGGCAAATGTTACAAGTATATGTCGCTTATAGCGGCGCAAGATCTCAAACCCTAATTCTTCGAGATTTAATATCAAGATTGATTAGTTTATAAAACTGTACCCACCAATACGGAGCGGGCTCCATTATAAGGTCTTTTAAAACCATTTTTAAATTATATTCGACCAATTCGACGGAGGGGTTATGTCGGACTCACCCGGGAAAAGATGGAGATATCCCGGTAATACCGACTAAACCTACCACGGTGTTCCTTCTCACAATATATGGCCGAGGCGAAGGGATCACTCGCACATTCATCCTGCAGCCCCGGCAGATTTGGGCCGCCTCGTCGCATTTTTTGTAACACTCATTGACAGGCGCGCGCGGAACACGACGCGCTGCCGTCACGGGACTGCTTCTGCACGGGCGACAGACTACCCTAGTCTGTCGCCCCAGGCCACCGCTCATTGGGGTTGGTGATCGTTTAGCGCCTCCATTCCCTTTCTGCCACCTACTTCCGCCAAGGAGGCGGCGGCTACCCATGCGCTCTCGCTCGTGACTATAGACTCTAACATGGCCGGTAGCGAGAAACGTTCCACCCCTACTGCCGCGACGAGATCATGTCCTCGGGGCAGTCCTCGCAGTGATGTCACCAGGACGACTCCTCTCGGCCGATGCGACACAGGTACTTCCCAAACCAGACGTGCCCCGAGAGCACCTCCGTCATCCGGAAGGTGAGGGCGCCAAAATCCCTCTTCAGCCACTCCTCCATGATGGGTCTTACCGCCGCTATCGCGGCATACCCTTGCACGTCGCGCTCTCCACTCCGCCATCAGGATCTGACGTAGCGCGCATCACTTCGCCTCGATTTCGCGCGGTAGGGGGCGCATTTCGCGCCTTAGTGCCTCCCCGCCCCATTAATGTAATGACGCGAGGACTCTCGCTTCCAGATCCCAGGGCGGAGTGGCCTCTTATAATCCTGACGGCCATCGCGCGTTGCGGCGGATGTAATATTGACACATTGCGGGCCGTCAGTGAGGGCGCCCGCCATATAACGTCATGGACCGCACGATCCGGCCATCTGTTTTTGTTCATAATGTACATATTAGACCAACTATTCATTCCATGTAATCGTTTATAGTTTTACCTAATGCCGAGTTTAGCGGACCGCCGACAGTTATTTTACGACATGCCACAGGTTCCATGCCCAGTTCGCACGCTAACAACATCCGTCCCACTAACTCAGAAGGCTATATTTAACTGTAATGCTTCATAAAAAGCTAATTTGGGCTTACTTTCATTCATTATATGTACGAACGTTGGCGGCGATGATTTACTTAAGGTTTCTTTTCTTTTCTATATGATACAAGAATGATCTACTTTATAAGAGGCGTATGGGAATTTAATTTAGATGGTTTTCACATAAATTCTTACAACGAACTTTTTTGAAGATAAACGGTTCTGGAGTTTTGCTTAATCATAGAACAGCAGTCTTCTAAAATACCTTAGCATACCTTACCTCTTTTCATATTCTTACTTTAAGGTATTCTTAAAAAAATCCTGTGCTGCTAGCGTGGAGGTATATTAACCAAATGTGACGCCGTAGACTTTACTAGCGTTTCTATATTGTTTATGGTAACGGTGTACTAGTAGTGAAAATAATTAGGAAACTGCAGCGAGTTTAGACTGCGCCGAGCGAAATGTGCCAAAACAGGCGGTCACAGTTAACTGAATAAAATCAACAATTTTTGTTTTATACAAATATAAAATAAACATTTACCATAACAATGAATCTGTTTACAATTATTCCGTGTAAAAAACTTAAAATATTTAATATTTTCGCCTACAAAATTACGTAAATTTGCAAAAACATAAGCTCGTGTTACGTGTTTGTTAGATTATAACTGTAGAAATATATCCTACTTTACACCTTAAACGAAACATAAATAGTTATATTACAATTTGTCCGCCCCAAATATTTAAGTTATTGGTTGACAATAAAGATACATATTTATCAAAAAGCACTTCTAAATTTCATACAATTTTACTATGGCGGCCGCGCGCCGATTTGGATATGCGCGAATATGCTCTGTCATTATCTGTCATACGCTGTGCGCAGTCTTAACTATGAGCTATGAGTTTTGACTAGAAGAGCTGCCAAAATAAATTTGTATACATTTAGTCCAAAAATGATTTTACCTATGTATGTTTGTCTAAAATCATGTTTCTTAGTTATAATGTTTCTAAACAAGGCTTTTACAATACTTTCACCACGAACATTATTTTTAATTGGTATGAACTTTTTCCGGCGAGCTTTGTAAGTTCTCAAACTTCATAGTGCTTCTTAAAAGATCTAGATCGTAGTATTATATTTACAAAATAATATTCCGACAAATAAAACCTTGAATAACTACTAGATGATATCCACTTATTATTATTCTTCTCCTTATTCATTAGATATAGGAAGTAATATTTACATTTGACTCTGATCTTTACACATACAGACAATATACCCACTATCTTTTTATTTATTTACTACACATATGTACTAAGTTTATTTATCTTGCTATTTTATTAATTGCAAGACAAAGACCGCCATTTAATCGACTATATATTAATTCACGGAGCCAAGCCCGTAATTGCCTCATGCCTTTCTTAAGACATCACACCTCATTATATAATTCCGCTTAATTGAAAGATATTAACAATACTGTTAATCAATTTGGAACTCGATCTAAATTGTTTCGTCACCCACACATACGAAATTGGATGGAAAAGCTTTGTCTTTGTTATAGAATTTAGAAGTACGCTTTAAATTGATCGTGACTGTTCGTCTAGAAGAAAGACTAAGGTCTGAAAGTGTATTAAGTAACCGTATTAAGCATTAAGTAAGAGGATCTCTAATTAAAATCTGGCGCAACTAACTATATGAAAAATTATGCCGAAAATTCTTTTTTATTTAGTATGTCTTTGTGGAGACGGTGGGCTATGAGCAGAAGAAGTAATCATCTTTATCGACACTAACAGTGCGGCAGCTCCTTCTTTGCAGGATCAGAACAGAGTGAGTGATATATCTATTGCAACCGCTTACTTTAAGGCAGGCCGTATTCCTATTGTTTACTACTTTTATAGAAGACTTTATAATGTCTTGCTATTTTTCTTCCCATGCAAGTTCACCGCCAAAGTGATTAAATACCTTCTACCTTAAAATCAGCTAAGCACAATCTATATGGTAGATTCCAATTAATAATGCAAATAATGAAATTTGAGCTCGAGGTCTAACTCGCAAATCCGAAACCTTTTCCTTCAGTCTTCCCCCAAATATATATTATCAAAATTGCCTTTTTCAATTTATACGTGCAATAATATAATATCCTCCAGACCGAATTTCGGGCAGTCTTGACGGAGACTGGCCAACTACGCAGGAGATATTATAGTGCACAAGTGTGTGCGCAAACACAAGTGCACTCACTGTTTGACTGATTCCTAACTCTCATGATCGAATGGGACGGTAATCCGACACAACCGGAGAGAGATCAGGCGCAGAACCAACGGTTTTATGTGCTTTCCGAGGCACGGGGATGTCATACACCGCCAACTTCCTAACTGCGGGCTGCTATTGAGATTTCTTAACATAAAAACACAATAATTGTTTGTTGGCCCGACTCGGGATTCGAACCCGAGACCTCATGCACAGCGGTCGCATTCACTACCGCTGCGCTACGTGGGCAGTCAATACAGTCCAGAGTCCAGTCCATAGACCATACGTGTAATATAACATAAATAAACTTTTACTCTGTCTGTGCGTTTGTGCATGTTGATATATATCCCAAAGGCTGAAACAATTTAGATATTGTTTGGGTCAGTCGTATATAAGGATAACCTTGGGGTAACATATTTATTACGTTCATAATTAATGCCTTAGCGATAATCCTATCAAGTAACTTTTAAACCAATCAGGATTCATTATAGATTAATGTGATGCCTGAAATAAACAAAGCTCTCATAATATTTACATAACAGGCCTCTAATGTCACAATATAACCAAGATTGATTGCAAGAATGACCTTATTGACACCAGTTGCATTTACGCACTTAGTGTAGGTGTCACTTGCAGGGGTGGACGCAGACTAATGACTGAGGACAACCGGTCCTGCTGCCTCCTGCCCTAAATTGCCAGGGTTATTTACGATCCACAGCTAACGGCGATAATATCTGAGAAAAGACTGTCTTGTGACATTTTGGTATTATCTGAGTGCATTTAGAAAGATAAGTCTAATAGGTAGCCAATTATATTAGCTTATCTGTACCAGGTGTTAAATGCCGTCAGGCTGAAGCGTGACGGGGTCATAAACATCTGCCATATGCATCCAGGGTGTAAATTGTTATGAATAGGATACTACGAGACAATCAATGACCACGTGGAAGACTTAAACAAAAATGGCGGGATGAATTTGGATGCCTTTGATAGGGACTGACAGGGAAGGAAAGGAATTTTACTTATCACAGATAGTTAAGAACAAAGTGATTTGGTGATTCAAGGTACAAGCCTTTGCCCAGCTATGGGAAATACCAATAGGTTAAGGTGAAAATCATACATACATACATACATAGATTCACGCCTGTTTACCAGAGGGGTAGGCAGAGACTGTGAACATCAAATCAAGCAATTCAATTTTATTAATATCGATTTGTCTTAAAATCTCAATTGTTTCATTTAATAAGTTACACAATAAAAATATTACGAAAGAATAAGTGTTTGTGGTTTATATGTCATAAAAAATTTATATCTCAAAAATTGTTAAGGAATATAAAATGCCAAATATGTCAACTTTGTCCTACAAAAATTAAAAATATACGTAACAACTTCTTTATAAATACATAACAATTTGGAACTACATAATTAAATATTTCAATGCAAAATTAAGGCAATGACCATATACAACATCGCCATATAAAAATAGCCAAGGCTGTAATGCACAGAAAATATGTTAGAACCATTATAAATTTTAATGTATTTAGTTAAGAACTAAATTTGCATAATCTTTAGTCAACAAACTTGGTCATTCGACCTTGGAGAATAAAGAAAAACAATTAAAGGCTTCAACCGGCCTTAATTCAAGATGACGAACTATTTCAAATAAAGAACGAAAGTGGTGACGTCATGTTCGTCTATGCGCCAGACCATACGAGGATATGTGACTCATGCGCATTTTAAATCTTTACCGACTAACGCATTTATGGTCCGACGGTTACCTTACGTGGGCGGGCTTCAATCACAATATGAAACATAAATCTTATAAGATAAGATTTATATTGTCACAACAAGATTATGACAATGCTTAAAGAATAATATGATCTTTATATTTCAATACATGAGCACTAAGCGTTTGAAAGTTAGAAAGTGATGATGAACAAGGTATTAGTAGAAAGGATAAATACGGTAAAGTGGACACGTTCCCACGGTTTATAGAAATACAATTGAGCTTGTTGTTGTATTTGATATCGAAGATAAATTTGCCTTCAAAGTACTATAAAATACGAACGTGAGAAGCAATAACAAAAGAAGATTTTTAAATAAATATTAAATAGACGCTATTACCCAACCAGACACAGTTGGAGTCATAGTCTAAAGTCCAACACACAAGTTCGACACTTCTTTACAACAAATATTACACGCATATAACGAAAATACCATCGTGAGAAACTTTAACTTTGAAAACTAGTGAATATTGTTTCTCTTTAACATCGTCGAAGTGGTCCCAACGTGACAGATAATTACAGTACTCCTGACAGAGTATAAATTGTAATAAGATAAACGCCTATACTCTATTTGGTTAGGTACTTAACTAAAGGTAAACAATCTTGATGTGTGTTTTTATCTAAAAACTCAGTTTATAAATAAAATACTGCTAAAGATCAATGTAAATACAACAATAAAGATTACTAAATCAATTTAACTGTTAGTTTATGCAGTAGTTTAACATGTGTTAGTGTAAAAAGTCACATCAAAATTGTTAACCTTTAGTTAAGTACCTAATCAAATGGAATATAGATATGATAATAATTAATTACTGAATAAATAAATAATGTCAGTTTTAATACCTCTACCGTTAGCGGTAAGTATTTAATCTTGCCGTAGTTAGAAGTGTAGGTTAAAAAGGTGCCTTAATCTGTGATCTCAATGACCTCTGTCGGTTTTCCTCGTTTATAATTGACTTGTCAGTCATTTTCAAGAGTCGGGTATCGTAACGCTATTATTTTGACCGTTACTATAAGGTAATTGACCTAAGCTCGGTCGCTACCGTCTTAGGAATATTAACCCTCGCCCGACGGCATGTAGTGATAGATAATACACATCTTCAATCACAAACACAATGTTTTTAGTGGCAGACAAGCCAATACTCTAAAATTAATTAATAACCACTCCTTTAGCTGTGTTTCCTCAGAATAGTAAGAAATAGATGCATTGAAAATACAGCCAAAACAAAACCGTCAATAGTTAGTGTACTTTTAGCTTTCCCGCACTAGGAATAATTACTGTGTCGCGGGGAACTGTACAAACATTTAAACAACACCCAGACTCGATCAACAATCGGTCGACAATCATTTGCGGCACACACACATTTTTGACCTGTGTGGGAATCAAACCCACAACACTCGACGTAGCACTTTTTTTTTTAATTGCTTTTGGCGGCATGCAGGCGAGCCGGCCAACTGATGGGAAGTGGTAATCGCTACTCATGGACTTCGGCAATATCAGGACACAGCAAAGCCGCTGCCTACCACTTAAACCACTACAGTCAAATCTGCTTGACGTCTGTTATAGGATAATGATACCAACCCAATCGCAGCCAAAGCCTCTCATTCGTAGAAATATGAAGATGTACATAGTATAACTACTGAGAATGGAATAAGAAATGGAGTATTGATCGCATACCCAAGCCACCTGTATCACAATCGGACAATTTACAAACAGGACAACCCTCTGACTACAAAGACATCTCACCATAAAGGCCTCTCAGAAGGCAATTACAACTTAGAACACTGATATTTAATAATTCTAGACAGTATACATACATATTCGTGAGAGATTTTACACTAGTTACAAGATGTTACAAATGCCATCAGTATGGTCACGCAGCGAAATCTTGCAAAGAGGTTACACCTACGTGTGGACATTGTGCTGAAGCTGGACATTCGATGACCGAATGTACAAAGAAGGAAGATGTTCCTAAATGTGCTTCATGCTCTCGTTTTAAGAAGCCTAGCAACCACAAGACGGGTGAAACTGATTGTCCAGCCAGAAAACAAGCTGAATATAGATATATAAACTCAGTAGATTATGAGGGAGCCTAGATCGCCGTTTATTTATATCTATATCACTTACACTAGTTAGCTTAGATTCCTATTATTAGACATATCCTATGTTTATTTCATAAACATTATATATGTCAACTAATATTTAAATACAAAATTATATAAATAAGTTATATTATTTTCATTGTAATAGTAACTTATTATAGAACAATCTATATTTGTTAAATATTGTTAAGGGTGCCCTTCCTATTACACTATAATAGCACATAATCATCGCCTGTGATACAGGTATAACCTAGTACAGGCGACCAAAGTAATGTATCCTATTTTAAGTATTTTTAAGACCTATTGTTATTCATATTTGTGCAAACTTAAACTTAATAAACAATTATTATTATTATATTATATAATTCTACCTGCCACATACAATGTATTGAAGATGATTTAACTACATTCAATGCTCACGTTCTACCACGACAATGAACTATGTAAGTTGATCTTAACAGACCGCAGGAAACTTGAGAACAACCTTACATTATTGTTTACAGAAACAATGAAGCTATCAAGAGAGAAAAATAATATCTACGATAATCTCGACCTTATTATATCGTAAGTTTGTACGACTAATGGAGCATTTAAGCTGGAAAAGACAGATTTTCGCCAAGATAAACATTTGTTATTTGATTACGGGTGATGTGCCAAATAATAAAGACGACTACTTTTTAAGAAGAAATATTTTTTTCAATTAATCTATAATCATTGTGAGGATAGCCAGTTCCAGTATTAAATTTGAAACCAAAAATTATTCCAGTGTTTATTTTTATCTATCTATAATAATGGAAAAGAATTTCATACTTTAAGCCATCTCAAATTCATTATTAGCAGCTAGCTATATAATGTTGCCATTTTATGATAGTGACAATTTAGTTTGAACTCATTTTACGTGGCTTAAAATAATCTCATATATTTGCCGCAATCTTTAAGAAAATATACGGAATAATACTACATTGTATTACGTATATAGTACACTTACATATATTATGTGTTCAGATGACATCAGCATTGCGCTTAAATATTAAAGATTTTCAGTCGACCACCGACCAACCATAGGATGTTTACATAAATTACTGTAAACGACATTCTTTATTATATTTATTTATTCGCCTATTCATAAACGCGCCAATCACATTAAAGTTTTATTTAAAGTTTACCATTAAGTAAAGACGATTGCCCTTGAACATTTAGCATCATCTTGAGTTCACTACACTAGTTCAAGTTTCCCGTAGAGCCAAAGGTCATGATTTATTCATAATGTCGTGACATTGAATTTAACCACGTGTTTCGTTGCTAGACAACGGAGAAACAAACAAACAACCCCCGAGTTCATTCAGCTTTCGAATTCGAGGGAGGGTAGACGTTGCTATTAATACCAAAATATATTTTGTTCCTATAAACATCTCTAATACCACTTTTAAAATTAAAATATGTTTTACCGAATAAGGGGTATTTTAAAGAATATAGAGTAATAAAAAGCACGCTAACTCAAGTTTGTTCGAGGAAGTAATAATTTATTCGACGTAAGTGACTAATGGACGCCCGCGGTATATCACGGTCATTGGACCACGTGAACTGGTGGGATCCTGAAAACTGGAAGTCTAGAGGTCCTAGAAGTATATCTTCGATGTCTTTGGAGGAGGTCGACCCGACTATAATAAGGAATGGGTGGATTTCTTTACGTCATCCTAAGGTAGGATTACATTTGTTGGAGAAATTTTATTTTGCATGTCGGACGTAGTAGAGATATTTTGATAGCTATGTTTTGCATCTTTATCGTGCTACAAGCCTAAACATTTCCCACATAGTTAAAAGCTATAATCTAGCTTTATACTGCATACGCTGTTTCTCTTCGACGGTAACGAGAGTAGTGTGCCAAATAAAGAAATTTAAATACAGTTCATAAGCTAATACTATTATATATTATAAATATATAAATAACTGTCTCTTCCAGAAATGGCATAATAAGTCATTCTTTGAGTTGTGATTACTAGGAAATCAATTTCAATTTATTAATTAAGGAAGTAGGTTGTAAATACATATATTAAAAGTATGTTCAATAAATATTTAGCATCCCTTTTCTCGTTCATAGTGTACTAGAATTGGAAAGTCGCGTCCATTCCCTCTTCATTAAATACAGCATTTATTTCGGTATCTTCATTATAAATATGAAAGTAAAATTCTGCAGCGAAGCATTTTACACGTGAATTATAATTATTTACGGTTGTTTTTGCATCACGACTGGTTTTTTGCTAAGGTTAAAAGTCATTGAACTTGTTCCTTTATGTGCTGAAGTTGCGGTTTCCTGTCGTCCCGTTGTGGTCAAGGCAGGATATCTCAAGATTTGCACTGTTTTACAAACATTGTTTCTGTTTCTTTAAGTCAAGTAAATAAAGCTTAGTGTAACAGTAAACTGAAAATAATGAAATATCGTGTATCATAGGCATTGAGTTATGTTCTATTGTTTTACATTCCTCTTTACAGACCATTATTATGGAATATTCTTCATACAACGTACACGAGATGTTATCTAATAGAATAGTACCATTAAATTCTTTAACTTGTTCACAATTTACTTGTGCCATAAGACTTAATACAAAAAATAATGTCCTATATATACCAATAAAGCTTGTCGTTGAGATGCAAGAAATTTCTAAGCGATTTTATCGTCACCTAGTATGCCCCATATGTTTACATTGTGTCGTTCTCACGATAATTTTTTCATTGAATTCAATGCACGCCCGCTGTTGTTGACAGCTTGTTTTGTGAATCTTTTTCCTGTAACGTGATAAAATCAAATGGAACATTTCCATGTGAACTGTTAGCCTATATTCAATATAATCGTATTCATTGTATACTAGCCTACTCGCTCAGGTATAGTACTTTTTTACGTAATGAAAGTTTCTGTGTGTTTACGAAATTTTGTGATGATCGATCGAGTAGTTCGGGCGTGAAAACGTAACAAACAAACAAAATCAGATTTGCATTTATAATATCAATTAGGATAACTGGTTAAAAATGTATACAATAGTTCGTAGGCGACAGTCTAACAGGACACGTCGCGCGTAGTCAAAGCTGAATATTTTTTAATTTATTATATCAACTTTAATTTAGTACTAGATTTTACTTATCTATTATATTAAACATGCATTATTTTTTAATGGTAGCCTTTTATCATCGTCGTGATGGATCTCGTCGTAATAGCCTATCGGTTTAGCCGTGGAAACAGGCAAATTTACTTTCGCAATTTTAATATAACTTAGTATGCTTAGTATGGATCAACTATCAATAATTTTGCAACTACATGGATTTGAAGTTGCATCGCATTTCCACAAAGTTCAGCGTCATATTCCGGTAGCAAAACTTTTTTATAGTCACTGCATCGACGAACTGCATCACTGCATTGCATTTTGGCAACTGTTTGTTTGTGTTTGTCTGTTTTTGTATGCATGAAGCTTCCGAAATGTGACTCATGACGGGATTAACATTTATATTGCCGATTCCTGTATTCAACTATTCTGAAAATTCGTTACTAAACGGTAGTTTATGCGCTACCTCGACACGCACTGTTAATATTTTGGTTTTCCATCCGTTTGAGGTGCGGGCATAGACTTTATGAAAGTATTAAAAAAACATAAATTCTTCTGGCTAACATCTAGCATGCATTTGGACGCAGTAAGTAGATAGAACCAATAAAAGGATCACTTTCTTTTCTCCAACTGGTTCCTTTTAAATTAGAATGTATATGTAAAGAGAGATGTATTAGTGAAAATATTAGTACCATAGTAAATAATATTACACAAATTCTTGTCGTATAAATTAATAAAGTGAATCGTACATTTATGTGATTGCAATTAACCACCTTCTTAAAACTCCAGCTTCATCGCGATGCCTTCTAATACCAGTAAAGCGATCGATAATAATTAAATCACAATAATCTAAATACACATTATGGTCTAGATAATATACCTTACCTTGTATACACATTCACGAGTTATAACTCGCATTACTTAATTCTTAAACGACTTAAGTAATATGTACTTACGGACATTTAAAACAACAAAACGACTTTATCCAAAAATATAACTGTCAATTACTGACTTACATATTCTGAAGGATACCACGTACACCGAAACAGCTGCTTCGATTCCCAAACACCAAATTGGAAATAGACCCTTATTTAAAACGTTTGACATGTCTCCTTGAACTTCAAGTTTCGTGAAGTAGCTTTAGTGTAGAAAGTACAGTAATTATAGGTTTATTTTCTTTTTAATTATGTAGAGGTGGAAGGTCGATATTGGTGTTTCGTTTTGTTCTTTTTAAGCTAGAGCTATGTTTAGGTGTTGGTCTTAGTTTATCTTGTTCATGTAAACATATATATTTCTTGTGATTGAGTAGGTATGTATATTAAAATGGCTATTTAAAACTTAATGGTAGTTCTCAACGATATTAATATACGTAGATTTTAAGAAATATTGATTCACTTTTAAAATCTTAATTTGTTATTATTTTATTATATTCGATATATTTTTGTGTGTAGTATATAGTATACTTATAAGTAGGTATTGCCGAATTTGATGGAATGGTTTTGGTACTTAATAAATCCTTGAAGATATCAAGGACTATTTTAGGATGTATGTAGATAATGGGTTTTATGCATAATTATAACGTATTATTTATAAATTTAGCGAAGGTCAGGTGACAGCCGCTCCATGTAAAAACGATATTCAGTCAAATCCGGTTAGACTAGAAAAAACCGACCCCAAATGACTTGGGAATAATAAAGGCTAGGAAGAAGAAGATTATTTATAAATTTTACTGATAAACAAAGTTTTTGCAAGCTCGAGATAAGTGCTCATCAATAGTATAAGATTCTTAAGTTTTAGCTGGAATTAAGTCAATCGCGGTGGTTGAAAATTAAGAATTAATATTACTATATTATATAAGATGCAGCTAATAAATTCTCAACTTAGCCTTTAAACCCTTAGTACGTAAAATTTATATCCCTCAATAAATCAAAAACGTATTATGTGAAATTCCGCATCTGACACACAGTACCTTCATTCCACCCACACAAAATGTTCTTTACTTAAAAAATAATAACTATCTCCGGCAACTTTTGTTTGATGATCGCCTTGTAAACTGCATGTATGATGATTTATTTGTAGGAACATTTTGAAGGAAGCGGCTCTCAAAGCATGGCTCACAACGTGCACCGTGTGAACAGCGACGTTGCCACGCGCTAATTTCCCACGTCGCTTCTTTATAATTGCTTTACGAACCAGAGCCAATAAATTTGCATAATATTGAATATAAAGACTGAGTAATAAAGTTGACTTACTTGACTGCCGCAGTGGTAGAACGGGAGTAAAGGCAAATTATGTGCATGAGGCAAAATTGAAAACTACCTAGCTATATTAAGTAGATTACTTTTTCAGAAATATAATATTTATAATTACGATTACGGGCAAACTTAGACAGAAATATGTATACTGAAAAATCTGACTACCAACAAACTATTATTTATATTTATTATTATACTAGATGACCCGGTGTACTTCGTATCACCTATCCTAATGAATTTTTCTATATTTTCTCACCGTTTAAACCTTCCCTGGGCTACGACAAACATTTCAAAACCAAAATCAACTAAATCGGCCCAGCCGTTCTCGAGTTTTAGCGAGACAAACGAACAGCAATTGATTTATATATATATATATATATGTATATATAGATTACCAGCTAAAATACTGCAAAATCAACATCGTCATACACGACGCGTAGAGAGAAACAATCCCACAATGTGCACGTGCGATTTTTTATTTCATCTTTACTCTTTATCGGTGAGTGACTCCGCCAGCTTATCTTAATTGAAATCTTTACGTTTTATGATCTCCTTGTCGACGAAATGACACTCTCGTGTACAGTTTTATAATGCAGTTTTATAACTTATAACTGCGAAAGTGCGTTTATTTCTTTATTTATACTTTCTTCTCGTAGACTGTGTTGTTTTGTAGTGTAAGTTTATGCTAATGCCCACTGCGGATTGCGACGTAAAGTGTTCACGAGAATCAGAAACGTACTGTTATGCGCCTCACCAAGGTTAGGATTAAAAAAATAGCATCATGTTATTAGATTGAGACAACCGCTTAGGATGGCTTTTAGGATGAAACAAAGTTGAATACAGGGATACTTTGACTATGAAAAGATAAATGCTAAATGTACAAAAGATAATGTGTGGTATGCAAGAAAAAGTGCAGTACCTACATATCTACAACAGTACCCTCTAAACGGATATACGCTAAGCAATTGCAATTGCATTGCTTCATACATTTTTATCCAACGCTCGACGCTCACCTATACTCGCTTAAAGCGGCTATTTTGTTGCCCTCAATTTATTATAGGATTTTTCGTAGCCACACAGAGTGTGGAAGAGTGTTGGGTAGAAAATTATAGACTTATTATTTCTTATTGTGATGTAATAACCCTTTGAAGATATTAATTACACAGACGGGATGCTATTAATTAAATATTTTAATTAGGGAGCAATGAAATTATGTATTTTAATGTACATCGTTTGAGACAAAATATACATTGACTATGGAAAATAGTATTTCGATAATTATTTATTTTATTTTTAAAACACACCTCCCGGGGGACTTTACAAACATTGAAACACCAGACACAAAGAACACCGAGACCCGGAACAACCATTTGTGCGTCACGCAAAGTTTTGTCCCGTGCGGTGTTCCAACTCACAACACTCAGCGCAGTTTATTTTTATTTTAGTTCTTTATATGGAATGGGATACAGCCGAGGTCAGCTCTCTATCTCAATCTCTCTCTCTCTTAACCTCTGTTAATACTATTCGGTAATAGGTTTGCGTCCTTCTCTTCTGATTTCACTGTACTCGGTCGGATCTATTGTTGTTAGGAGCACTGCCTAAGCGACTGTAGTGTGCGGATTAGAAATTATCCTGTTCCAATAATCTTAAAGTAGTATTCTATTATTGAATTCAGTCATTGTTGACTATAGCGATAAGAATACAGATCTTATGTAAAACAAGTCATTACACTCACCAATAAAAATCCTTTTTGAGATAAACCCATTAAAACAGACGAAACGGCTGGCATAAACGACTTTTATAACATCAATCTTTGTCAAATTTGAATAATTTATCCGAGCCAATTGCCAAAATGGTCATAATGTAATTTTATATAAGTTAAGTGTCGCGATTCAATTCCATTAATTTTAAATGCCTTGTTATTTAATAAATGTGCTTTAGTTCATTTTTACAAACAACTTTATAAATGGACGTAAACGATTTTAAAATATGATGATGATAGTAAGTAGGTAGTTATGAAATATATATATGATTAACTATATTTTTGCCGCGGCTTCGTTCTTATGTTTCAGGGAAAGTATCCATAAATTTTTCGGTAAAATATCATCCGTCGACCCGTAACCTATCTTCTATAAAATAAATCACGTTAAATCACTGCTGCGTCAAAGACACTCAAAACAATTAACACACTTTCATATTTAAAATATTAGGATAAGAACAGAGAGGAATACGAGAGCAATAAATGTTTGATAAAGAACGAGTTAAGCCCATTAGCTAGCATTTAGTTTAGTAAGTAGGGTTGCCTACTTATGCTGATGACAAACACCAAGACAATATCCTGCCACAAATTGGAAGAGTTTTGTATCAAATAGTGGATTGCAACTTGGTAACTGATTGGCATCATTAATCGTTTAAAAAGCAATGAAGCGAGCGTTGTCTTTTAATATGAAAGATATTATATCCGATTAAATCAGACGAAATCTTTAAAATATACACTCTTTAGTGCACAATTTCTTTGAAACGTAAAATAAACAAGTTTATCATGGTGTTTCACCTCAATCTACATTTTTAAGGTCGTTGACTGGTGACTCAGTCGGCGGCCGGCGTCCGCCGTCATGCGCCGGCGCACCGAGTATGGTCATTGTTTCTTACTTGCTCGCCTAAACATCGTGGATAATTATCTTACCCTTATACATTGCTAATAGGGTAATTAGAAACGTGGAAGAATGTAGAAATTGTGACTTCTTTGACCTAAATACTTTAGGATAGATGAGATATCTTTTAACGAGTAAAATTTACAGATTAAATAGAAAGCTTTCGCTAATAATGGCAGATAAGCAGCCACTTTTCTTGTTTGATTACGATGCAATTTAATAAATCGATATATCTGCTCGTTTTAAAAGCTTTACCTCGTTACTACAAGGGTAGGTACTATCTGTAGAAACGTAAAGGTATATACTATGCATATGTATATTGAAGTCAAAATACTACAGCATTTGGTGCCTTGAATAGTACATGAAGCAGTACATAGTTTACAGCTTGCATTGTGATTTTTGCGAGTATAAGACTAGACGATCGAATTACTGAGAAACCTTCAGTACTACCTAACAACTATATGGGCAAAACTGGACTAAACTTGGAATATCACTACAGTATTATCTGATATGTTAGGGAAACAACATTTCGTTAAAAACGAGCATATCTTAAGTATAACAGGTTTTCATAACATAAGCATATTATGTGCTTATATTTTACTGACCCTGTCGTGTACTAACTCAAAATAGTAACGTAAGAACAAATGTTGACGTATATAAAATTGTAGTCTGTACAAAACTAAAGTGCTTGGCAATTTAAATAAAATACGTAAATTGTCTTTGTAAGGTTTCAGGTCCCAGGTATTAGGTGTGAGACGATCGTCGTCTAAGGGGTTCAGTACTGGTCGAAGCTGCGAACTACGTGCCGTTACTGAGAATCCCCCCCCCCTCAATATGCAAAGGTCACGTGATACCACGTGACCTTGAGGTCAGAGGTCAAAGGTCATAGTCATTCGCTGCTAGGTAGGCTGCTGAGACGAATGGCGTTGACCACGAGTCTCTAGCTCTTACGGTTCTTGAGTTGAAAGTTGTATAACAGACAGATGGAAAAAGCTGTTGTTTAAGAGTTTTTCGATCTCTAACAAACTACCGTAGTAAAAAGTAAGTCTTCCGTGATTTTTTTTTATATAAAACTATCAAGTAAACAAAAAGGAGATAAATAAAATTAAGAAACAAACGTAGATATACGATAAGATTATTTCCTCGACTGCTACGTAAATGCATACAGCAACTTTGTCTAATGAATAAATAAATATATTATGTAGTTCCTATGTATGCACATACGGTTAGCAGATACATAGGTGGATATGTGACTCATAAGGTAGCAGGTACCAATAAGTCTACTAGAATCGTTAAACATTCAATCACGTAATCTTAAGAACATAGTTAATATATTGTTGCGCTGTGTAATCTAACAATTATTTTTAAAGAGTATAAAGATAGTTGTAGTAATTCTTTTAGCTGTGGAAACTGTAGTTTGATTCATTTAATAGTTGGTACGCTTTTTATTAAGCGCATTGTATATTAAATTTGAATTTTTCATATTATTGATACATTAAACTTTGCTGTAATAACAAAACATTTACGTTCACTCAGACATATTTATATAGATTGAAACTAGGCGAAAAAGAAACCAGATTTCGCCCGCTTATAATTTAAATACCGAGCAGATCGCTAGTCTCCGTACGGTGACTAAAAAATTTCAAACAAACAGCGCTTTAACACTGCACTACTCGGCAATTTAAACCCGGGACTTAACGATCACAACTTATACATAAACTTATGTTACAACATCTAGGCGGTATCCCTAATGCAGGCAATCTCATTATTTTAACAATAATATTATTAATCAATCTTCAGAGATGTCTAATACCAAAATATCTCACAGATATTTTTCATTTATGGCATACATGATCTATCAACGTTTAATATATTAAAAGGTTTAATTCGAACCAGAGATACGAAGCTAATATTTTGCAGTCATCTTTAAATGTTAACACTTACTTTTATGTCTAAAGGTGGGATGTGGGCGGAATTATAATCCTTTATATTGATAGTTTGATACTTAATATCAATCTGGCTTTGTATTTTTAAGAAGATCATGTATGTATATATCTAATATATGTCATAGTTAGAATAACCTTCATGCATTTATTAATTATATTGCATTATTAAGGTAGGCGTTAAAGTGTTCGTGTATTTTTAGTGTTAATGCACTTTACTGAAGTTATGGTTATTCGGTTAAAGTAAGTAGATGTTTATTTTAGAAAATTGCAATTGTAACATCATTTTAGAAAATATTTGTCAGTTGAGTTAGATTTACTTTGTAGAACTAGCATTTTAGAGTGGATTATATCAATGTGTAAAATTCGCGTAAACGTACGACTATAATACCATTTTTAGTAATAATACTGCCTACCGGTAATACGACTACTATCTAGGTAAAGCTAGATTCTATCGATTTACCAACAAAAGTTTCGGGACAAAACGTTAAAATAAAATACCGGATAACCATTTGATTAGGTCGTAATTTCTGTCACCAAACGACGTCTATTGACAGTTTTTAACAGACTTTAATAATATTTTATTAGTGCCCTTGTAAGCATGTACCGCAACTGGCATTGTAAGTTCGTGGTTCGATACCTACCTATTGCACTATTGACGTGAACCTACTCCTAAACACTATACTAGATATTTGCAACCCAAGAAGCTCGTATTCTTTAAAGAATAAAGAAATACATTAGATTGCTTCCTTAATCAACCTCCAACGTAACTTGATAAGTCAACACCCGGAAAGCCTTAGTTCCTCACCAATTCGTCATCTATCGCCAATCTTCCGCGTAGTCTCAATTGTCTAACTACATAAAAGGTTGAGAATAGTAAGCGCTCGCCTTGATATCTGTTTGCATACAGGCAGCTATCGATTGAACACCCACACCCTATATACACCCGATATTTTACGATACAAGTTTATTTTTCAATAGCTTTTGTCGCCTTTCACTTTTAATTTGGACGAGGTTGACAATTTTGATTGTATATTACGTAGGCATAATATAAAGTCAAATGATTATTTCACAAAATGCTTCTCTAGATCTGCATCTTTTACGAGATATGTAATCGGTAGTCTAGCACTGTTGTATTACTTATGATACGGTTCAATCGGTGGAAATCGGACAATATTGCCCTCCTAACTTATTTATGTATTTGCCATTCTATTATGTTGTTAAGCATAATCTATAACTAGGATTTAAAAAATGTCGCTCATTAGATTCTATTTTCCTTCTTATATGTCGTATGAACACAGGGATAGTCATAATATACATATTAGTGTGGCCTAAGCAACACACGTCTATCGGTTGGATAGTAACGTCGCGAAATCGAACAAAACACATTTCATTCACATATTATTATATAAATTTATAGCAGTTTGTTATTTATTCTACAGTCATATCCTTTTCTACACCGCCTACGGCAACATGACTGCGGCATAAGTTGGCCATATTTCATTGACTTTATTATACCAGCAAATAGTTACGATAAAGGTAACAAGACATTTTAATTTTAACACGGATAGTAATGAAAATAAAACTGTCATTTTATTCGTAACAAATAGTCTAATAAGAAAACATAGCTTTGGTATTGACACGAAATTAAATGTTCTTTGGCAATAGTTATCAAGTGCCTAGTTTAAATCATTAGATTTGTAGAGATAGAATAGCTGAAACTTATCTTAAGCCTGGGGTGTGAACTAACTTTGCTAGGGGAAGTATGTCCTCCCTACAGAAGATACGCTTAAATTGTCTTATGGTTCCGTTTGTACAAAACCTAGGTTCTTTGAAGTGACGCTAAGGAGATACTTCTTTTTGACAAGTCGGTAACGAACGAGCGATAGCTTTACTTTCGCTAGTGTGTACAATCAGTATCATACAATAATACAGTGATCGATTACCATCAGTTGGCCCAGCTGGTTGTATAAAAAGAAGATTAAGACTAATCCAATTTGTAACGCCAATGTTTTGCCGAGAAATGGCTCATGCAAATACGTATAAACAACGTATGACATTCCAGGCAGTGCGTCCATCGACATTGCGATTCCTTCGTAAACAGTCCAGTCATAGTCTATCGGTCACGATCGCACGAAACAATCGCATACATTAGCCTAGGTACAGACCGGCAAATCACGCGGTTTGCATGTAACGCGATGTAATCGATGCAAGTGTGTCGAATGCTAATGTGCTGCCTTTGAAACTTGTTCATTTGCGTATTTGTAAATAGTGAATAAGGCTGGGTTTATACTGAACAGCAGTAACAGTGGTGACTTCTTCTTCTTCTTCGAGTCAGTCTTGTGTGAACTATACAATTTTTGCATAATATTCGGCCATTGTAATTGCGTCAGGAGTGGACACCCACAAAAAGCTCAGATATTGTGTAAGCGCTCGGGCAAGAAGGGCATGCCAACAAATGTGCCATTGCCTGCTCCAGCCCACAACAGTCACACTGAGCAAGGCTGGGGTCCCTGAAGCCTGGAGGTGACTGTGCAAATTGGCCGTAGAGGATTCCTGAACTAGATAGTCTGCCATAAGAAGGTCCACAGCATTTTATGCATGTTATCTCATTGAGCGTCGACTGATATAAACAGCGCACTCTAATATTATGTGCAAGCGCCCGGCCTGTAGTTATCTGGAAGGTGTTTATCGGGCTAATGATAAACCAAAATTGGTGGCAAATGCCCAGAGTTTAACTACTTTATAATAATCTTTACTAGGGGCATAAATATATTTTGACACCAATTATAACTTTCTGACGATTACTTCTAATTAATATTATGATTGTGAATGTGAGTTTGTTTGTTACGCTTTCACGCCATAACTACTCGACCGATCAATATGAAATACACGTTGTCAGGGATGAGATAGGGTACTTTTCGTCCAGAAAAAAACTGTTTTCGAGGGATATCAATTTATTGACATGACCTAGAATAAATTAGGCAAGATCTAGTAATCTGTATTACAAAATGAATAGTGACACCGCTGATTGATATAAACAAACTTCAAAAAGAACAAAATGTATAGGTACTAAAAGTGACTGAGATGTCACATTGGATACCCAAAGTTAGAATTGGGGCAACGAATTACCGCTTGATACCGGGATATCGGATCGATACTGGGGTTTAGAGTAACCGTAACATGAACATTAGCAGAACAATTTTTTTTATGTTTTGTCGTTGCGTGTTTTCCGATATGTGTTTCCTGATATTACTAGCTTTTTAGGCACAGAAATACTTTCACATATATAATATTGATATATCAATTATTCATTATGACGATCTAAAGGCCGCATTAAATGCCAAGCACTAAATTGCGCAGCATATGTACCATAGTTAGTGTCTAGCTTAACTCCTGCGTTTAATGAGCATACCTACGCAACGATCAGTATACAGAGTGTGTCGTTAGCTTGCGTTAATCGTGCGTTTATGTATGAAGACACATTAATGTTTAGTGGCCTATTATGTAGACATCAGAGCGCCTATGTACCTCTCTCAATTTGTGAGGGAACCTATGCCCAGCAGTGGGATAGTTTAATACAGAGCTGATATTATTATACAGTGCGCCAAAGGAGTCATATTGAAAAAACATTACAAGTTGAACCTTTTTCTTCTTAATATGCATTTTACATGAGTATCGATTATTTTGTATACGGGCCGCTGTACTGCTATGTCTATGGTTTAAATTTAAGTTATTTATGCTATCATTGAAATTAAACTTTATACATACAGATACAGATTTTTTGGCGTTCTTTAGCTGTTTATGTGCGACAGCCTAGTAGGAGTCTGTTGGACTGCCACACAAAGGTCTCGAGTTCGATCCCAAGGCGCCCATCTCTGACTTTTCGAAGTTATGTGCGTATTAAATAGTTAATTATCGCTCGCTTCAACGTGAATGAAAACATCGTGAGGAAACCTGCATGTCTTAGAGTCCACGATAATGTTCTCGGATATATATGAAGTCTGCCAACTCGCACTGGGCCAGCGTGGTGGACTATAGCCTAACTCTTCTTACACTGAGAAGTCGCCCATGCCCAGCAGTGGGACAGTTTAATATAGGGCTGTTATTATTATTATAACATAATTTTTAAACTTATAATATAAATATATTAAACTACTACTGTTAAACGTTACTATTACTTCAAGCTATTTAAATAATTAAACTATTTAGATTCACACTTTCCTTGACGTTTCGGTTGCTTTTCAGTAGCCATGATCACGGGGAAGACAATATGATTTATGCTAGCAGCTGTCCGATGTTTGCCCTGACCGATAAAAAACCTGCACGTCTCTATGAAACCTTTCCGTAATATTCCTTAACATGCGTAAAATGTACATGGTCGACCACATTGGTCAAGCACGGGTTGGTGCCCATGCGTGCCTAATATGATTTATGAAAGCTTAAAAATAACAAATTCAAAATATCTTTATTCATTTAGGTCACAGAGTAACACTTATGAATGTCAAAGTTACACTAACTAAACAATAAAATTTATAATAATATTTTAAACTCTGTTGCCTGAGAGACTTCGAATAACACAAAAAAAAACAAGTTTAGTCGCAAAAGAGTACAGATTTTACTTAAAGTTTAAACTTTAGTTCATCCACCAGGTAATTCTTAGCAGCAAAATGTCTAAGGCAATAGACCTGTCAATATCAAGGCACAATCTTGCTTTGTGGAAAAAACGAAAGTGTCTACGACACAGTTCCGTTTAAACCTTTATGTGAAAAAGACTTTCTATAATATGTGATTAATGAGCTAATTTGATTTTAGGTATATTATGACTAATACTTTGCAGCAATGTTTTACTTATGTATTTTCTATTGCTAGACAAAGATAGTTAGATATATCTAGCTATAGTTAGGCAAAAATGGAATACACATTCGTGACGTAATTCCTTTATAACATTATATGAAGAAAAGTGCACGCTTTGCATTGTTTTATAGAATAGTAACATTCATGAATTGTCCATATATTGATTTGCTTAAGCAAGGCAATTCAGGCGCTATTACGTGGAAATAATATATACTTAGATAAGAAATCTACAATAATTGTAGACAACATTCAATAAACAGTCACAAAAGTGGAAAGAAAATTCATGATAATTGTCTTAAATTACAGAAAAATGGAGTGAGTTATACATTATTTATAAACGGAAAGTGAAACTGTATTATTACTTAATCGCACATTAGTGCAAAATATACCAAATAAAAAACCAATAAAACAAATAATAATAATAATAATATAATTGTGTGTATGTGGTAGAATATTATATTATTATTATTCTCTTTATCACTATTTTTTTCTAACTATTACATTTTTAAATATAAATATAAAAACATATATATTTAAAAATATAAAAACTGAAATATCCCACCGACATCGGGAACAGGGTCCAAGCTGCCGGTAGTTAGGGCCCCAGAGAGAGGAATCTCCTCACAATACGCGCCGTGTCGAGTAGTATTGCCTACTATTATAATTATATTATTACCTACTTATGTATGTCTGCGTATATGTTCCTGCAAAGTCAAGATTTCTCATCTTTTGTAGATGAAAAATCTTTGTCAGCTATCTTTTAATCCAAGTCAAGCCTATTGCCTTATTGTTTCTAGCCAAAGTCAAAGGCGCCATATTACAATTGAGATAAATTGGAAAATTATATTCTCGATCCAGAATCTCGTCTACAATTGCGTAGAAAATAAGCTAATAGCTTCTAAGGCTAAGGCAACGGCATAGTTAATTCAGTTATTAGCTATTGTAGACAAAACTATGCACCCCTTTTTAAGCTTACCTATTGCTCGCACGGAGTGTGAGATTGTCAGAGTTAACGTTTTTGTGGAGAAAAAGCGCAGAAAGCTCAAACTAAAAAAGGGCGTGTACGGGTTTCAACCACAGGTCGAGAGCCAATAATTTTTTTATTTGAGCTTTCTGCTCTCTTTCTCCTCAGAAACGTTTACGTTTATTGGCGACTACTACCTTACACACCTTACACAACTTACCTACCGGCCTTAATTTTAAATTAAAAACAAACAGTAACCACCTTTCTAATGAGCATGTATTGAAAGATTGTTCTAAGTTCTAACTATAGAAATTTTAACTATATGATTAATATTTCTATAGTTCTAAACACACATTATCCTTCAAACGTCCTGTTACAAAAACTTCTTAACAAACATGTTAACTAGCCTTTGTCCATATAATGATTATAAATCACCTACTAAAACAAATAAGGACTCCTTTTATTTGTATGTAGTTAAAGACAAATTCGTTTTGAATGACAAAAGCCTTCAAACCAAAACAATTGAAATATATATGTATATATTATATTATATTTTATAAGTGCTTAATTATTGTAAGTACATGTTACAATAATTGGTGGTGGAACGACACAGTCCTAAAGGAGATAAAGGTGAAGAAAGCCCTCTACAAAACGTGGCAAGCACTCAGATCTCCTGAAGATCGCGACGCATACAGGGCTGCCAAACGTGCCACTAAGAGAAGCCAGAGCCAGGCGTGGCCACTTGGAACCTCTTTATGAGAAGCTGGAATCGTCTGAGGGGTAGAAGCTCATATATAATTTGGCACGTTCCAGAATCAAAGCGGCACAGGACATGTCCAAGTGCCGCTGTGTTAAAGATCCTGTGGGTAACCTGTTATGCGAGGACCTCACGGTAAAGGAAAGATGGCGCACGTACTTCCACGAGCTGCTGAATGAGCAGCACCAAGAGGTGCAGACACCGGATCTCCCTCCGAACCTAGGACTAGTGCTCCCGATAGCACCTGAGGAAGTCCAGAGGGCCCTTCGCTACATGAAGAATCTGAAAGCTATCGGAACCGATAGAGTCCCCGTCAAGGCATGGAAGGCGATGGGTCCTTGCGGTGTGAGCATACTAACAAAGCTTTTAAACCGCATGCTCCTGACCGGGAAAATCCCGAACCAATGGAGACTGAGTATCATCACTCCAAATCTCTCTCAATGTCTCTCAAACTCCACTCCATCCTCTTCAAAGGTAAGAGCTCGGTGCAGAAGTGTGGTTTTTTTACTATACTACCGCGGAATAAAGCTCATGTCCCACACCATAAAGATCTTTGAAAGTATTATGTCTTCTGGATCCGACAGGAGTGCACTGTCTCGGAGTGTAAGTTTTACAATGTTCAAAAGTGTCAATGGACCCTATTTTTGCCCTAAGGATTACTATGGAGTGATACAGATCGAAGAATACGCTTTTAGGCATATGCTCTTTTTGGACATGCAGAAGGCCTTCGACTGTGTCCCTGGCGTGATGATCTGTTGGGCGTTGAGGTCTGAAGGAGAGACATGTACCTAAATTCCGATTCCATTGTCGGGACCGCTGTTGGCGATACACAACCCTTTCCCATCACCGTTAGAGTTCACCAGGGATCCGTCCTTTGCCCGTTTCTGTTCAACGTAATATTGGACTTCTAGCCGACCTCCCTGGTTGCTCATGTATGCTGACGATATCGCGCTGGCGGACAGAGCTCGATTGGTGCGACGGATGAACGTGTGGAAGGAGTCGATTGAGAACGGCGGTCTGAAACTCAACGTGACGAAGACCGAGTATCTGGCCTGCAACACCACAAACCCCACGTCTGTCCGCATAGGCGGAGACATGGTCGAGCGCACAGACCAATTCAAATATTTGGGGTCTGTACTTCACGCGTCTGGTGACATCGACTGCGACGTCAAGACACGTATTTCGGCAGCTTGGGCAAAATAGCGTGAGGTGACAGGCGTCATTTGTGCCCCTAAAATGCCGGTAAAGCTGAAGGGGCAGATCTATAAGATCATCATTAGGCCTGTCCTATTATATGGCAGTGATACGTGGCCAGTGTTTGAGCGGCACAAGCAGAAACTGCGTGTCACTGAAATGAATATGTTGCGCTGGATGTGTGGAGTAACGCGGAAGGACCGTATAAGAAACTCCCGCATCTGTGGCAGTCTTCATGTCCGTGACATAGCATAAAAGCTGCAAGAGAGTCACCTACGCTGGTACGGCCACGTTTTACCCGACATGTTACGTGGGGAACAAATGTCTTGCCATGCCACCTCCGCCTGGCCCGTGTAAACGGCGCAGACCCAAGAAATGCTGGCTTGACGTCGTAAGAGATGACATGCGTGCCAACAACCTCACACCTTAGGATGCTGAACATCGTGCGAAATAACTTAGCGCGAAAGCGGACCCTGGGTTCCAACGCCAACGCCGCGGATGCAACCGGGATAAGCGCTTAGATGAAAAAGACATGTTACATAATTAAGAAATTGTATTTAAATCAACATTAAAAATATGTATTTGATCCGGGCAAATTGTAGTTACTTTTAATTTTGTAAACATACGTGTACATTAAGTTACAGTTGTTATTCAGAGAGGTAGCTAGCTTCATAATACTAAAATGTATTATTTTAATTCAAACAAATAGCGAAATTCAGTTTAAATTCTAAGTACCTACATCAATACTTGAGTATGGCTGGTTTTAGGTAAAGAACAAATATCGACTTGCTGCAAGGGAAGCACCTTTTAATCTACTTCAGTTCACTTAAATACATATTTAGTTACGGAAGCTTTAGCAACTAACAATAATACCGGAGATAGATAGGTTGTTTCTATGTTCGTAGTGCGTAGGTGACGGCCTCACGCCCGCGTTGCGCCTGCGACGCGGCGACGGTATTGCGTGCACGACGACTTTAGCGGCGGATCTGATGAGTAATCTTAGATACAGTACAAGTGGCCTATATATGGAGGCTTTTAAGATCTATTGTTTGAGCACATTGTTTTGTTTTGTTTGAAAGCGAAATTGTTGTGCTTGTGTTGATTTTATAGTATTGAATCGAATGTCATTCGTAACCTTGGTTAGACTCAAAGTCTTAAACTCAAAGTATCTGTTTCGATTGAAACACTAAATTAAGATGTTATTTTGAATTATCTTTAATATATTTGATATATAATGTAAAAATACTTTCTATATACTTATTTAAATGTATAAAACGTTATTTTAAACTATCTAAACAAGTTGTATTACAATTGCAATACCACAATTAACTAAATTGTATTTGATTAAGTATTCGATTAGCTTCAACTATTTTAGCAGATTTGATTTTACTCTTTCTTTGATTCAAAAAGACTGCGTGTGAGTTTCATATTTCTTGGCTCTTGGTATTGTAACTTTAAAGGCTTAAAGACATGACAAAGATGTATGTTGTGATGTCCACATTTTGTTTTACTTAATATCAACGAAACTAATAAAAAAATGAATAGTATTTAATGTGTAAAATTATTCTTATTGTCTCATTTATATCATATTATGTATACTTAATGTGTGTGTGTGTGTGTGTGTGTGTGCGTGTGTGTGTTTAAATAAATACAGAAAGAAATCCCGTAGCTGAACATATTTTCTTTGTCCTCAGGCTCGGTTCCAGCAGAAACAGCTGCAAGAACGCGAGATGAAGATAGCTTCGCTATACGAAGCGCAGCAGGCGCGTGCGCTGGACCGCGTGCGGCACTCTCCCAGCAACATAGGCGCCGTTACCTCTCCGCCGCACCATCAGCCGCCAGCAGCACACCAACCTGGGAAGGTACGTCGAAATCTTTTTCGTAGAAGCTATAAGCAAGAACAGGTATTTTTTTATCCTTTTGACTGCATTGATGGCGTAGTAATTTAAGCGGTCGCCTCGCCACTGCCATTGCACCGAGTGTTGTGGGTCTGAATTCCACACGGGACAAACATTTGTGTGATGGTTGTTCCGAGACTGGGACGCAGCGATACAGGAATTATTCCTATAGTCTGTTTCAAATACGAAGTCCCCTTTGACACTTCATAGCATGTAACTCTGCATATTTCATATAAATTGCTAAAATAAACAATGATTTCTTATGGTACTAAAGACTATTTAAAAATAATTAGAATCTATACAAAACATGATGTAATTGTTTCACAAACATAATCAACTTATAATTTCTATTGATATTATTTGTTTATTGTTGTTATTATTGTCTTAAATAATTTAAGCATCAAAATAAAATAACATATTACTACAATACCATGGTTACGCAATAGGGTATTTTTTTTACTTTCAGTCATAGTGACTTGACAATATGAATCGGATAAAATCGAATTAATTCGAGGTAAAAACAATTATCCGATAAATATTTTGTAAGTTTGTATTTGGTATTAATTATTATTACGTTGCAACGTACCTTAAATCCCATTCTGCAAACCCTACTAAGCGTTTCTTTATCAAAAAATGTATTTGAAGATGCGATATTGTACGTATGGTTTAAATATCCCACAGTTTTTAAATAGTAGTCGTCTTGAAAATCAGAATTCGTTATACCACATTTATTTCACCTTTATACTAAGTATGGAGTAAGTATGTGATACTAGGAATTAATCACGGATAAGTACAGTTTTTTTTTTACAATTAACCACGTTATATATAACTGTGACTTTTCTATTCTTTCGATATGTCAAACTTAGATGGACTCCCTTTTTGTTTTTCTGTTTTTGTTTCGATTCTAAACCCACCACAATTATTACAGTTTGTTTGGAAAGTTAATCAGTAATCGATTTCGTGATGTGTCGATTGAAACGGTCTCTTCACTATCACTGTTCAACGATCATCTGTCAAATGGAACTTCGTATTTGAAACACATTTCGAGTTACCTTTTAAAACAAGTGAGAAACGGCAATGAATTGCCGCAAATCTCAAAATTCGAAAAAATGGTTCAAGTCATATGCAAAGGTCACGTGATACCACGTGATCAGAGATCAAAGGTCATAGTAATTTCGGGGGCATATCGACTATGCTGAGTCGAATGGCGTTGACCGCGAGTCTCTTGCTCTTACGGTTCTTGAGTTGAAAGTTGTATAACAGACAGACGGACTGACAGAGCAGTTGTATAAAAGTTTTTTCGAACTCTAAAAAAGGAATCTTTTCATTGTATAAGTGTTAACTTTTTAGTTTAACTTTATTCGACATCAAAACCAGTTTCAAGAAGCGGCAACAAACTGCCTCTATCCAGGGATTAACGATGTTAGAAGATTAGAACATAATCAGAATATCTGAAGGTCCATCACTGTTTATGTTAGCCAGAATTTACAGCTTTACTTGCTTTCGGAAGCACAGTTTGATGTTTGGTGTTATTCGGTAGGCCCGAAATTTTGGGAGAGCCCAACATAACCCTCTCGCCTTCCCTTGTGGCGACGGGAATAAGCATCAGGAGCATTTCCCCACGGTAAAAAAAAAGGTTTTTGGTAAAGTCTGCAGCTTTTATATTACGATATACTAAAACATTTGTAGTTAACCAGGCATACTTATTATGTAATGAATAGCGATTACTGTAATATAATATAGCTGCTAATTCTCAAGGCAAACAACTAGGTCCGATTTCAAAACTATATATAGGTTTTGATAAATTTAAAACCAATGAGGAAGCGATAGTTTTTGTAGCAATTTTATTTAGCTGGGTTTGTTTAAATCTTTTACATATTTATCTCACCATTTCTAGTAGAATACAAATGGCGCTGTACACAAAATTACTTTAAGCAGACTTTATGTTTCTTAGAGTGAGGCTTGAAGCTGGTCACGACAATTCCTACAGTCGAGATATTTTCAGTAACTGTCAGGATCCAGCTCCAATTAAATATGGGTAATCGGACTGTCAACGTAAAAAGGTGCGAGAAAAGAAATGCGCGTTGCAAACTCTTGTCAGTGCTGTTTGAGGTACCGCAGCAAGCATTAACGTTGTTTGTGCAGGATTATTATATATTATTAGGGCTCCACACGTCGCTGTTCTTTACACGGGCAGCGCAGCGTTTTCTTGAATACAGGTTTGGCAATAGTTCGAGTTTCTAGCTTCTACAAGAAACTGGCTTAGGTATATACCAAAATTACAAATAATCATAAGGAAATATATTGCACCGAAATGATGATAAATCGTCGTATCACCAATTAAATGAAAATGCTAATGAAGTACAGTACCTTCACCAGGTAGAAAAGGCCTAATTTAATCAGATCAGTTCTTACTCAAAAGTATCTTGTTATAGGTGCGTCAGATGTTCGAAGAACGACGTACAAAGGGCATTGATAAGAGCTATCCTCTTCAACCGATACACAACACGGATAAGCCAACTGCGCGGAAGCCGCTGCCAAACGGCTACAGCAAATTCACCACGGGTACCAAGCTCAGCGTTGAGCGGAAGATCAGCAAGATGCATACCAGTGTGACCACGCACAGTGTTCAGAGACAACAACATGTGAGTACTAATCGTGGTACTGATACTAACCCTGACTATAATATTAGACAAAAACATAGTGCTACTTCTGAAAAAATTTGTAGATGGAAAGCTACCACCGACGACACGACTAAGGCCCGTTTACAATATAAAAAAACTATTCGTTTTAGCTAATAGCAGTCAAATATTGGCACGTTTTTCATAGAATATCTGTCAAAAATTAATTGTCCGTAGATAAAATGACTCGTTTTTTGATATAGGAACCAGATTTAACAGATAGACTATTTGGTTGTCATCTCTTGCTGAATTTTATTTATAAGTACCAAAAATATTGTTGTTACAGAAAATAGAAAACATAGTGAATGGCTCCGGTGATCTCAATCATAACCACGAACCGGACCTAAACTCTGTCAAAGAAAAGGTAACTGTCGCTAAGTATTAATTAATGCTTATGAAATAAACTATCACGAATTGTTGATTCTTATAAAGTTAGCTTGCCTAAGTCTTACAAAAGATATAAATATTGGTTTGTTTAAAATGGTGAATTATTTACCGAGAAGCAAACCGTATGTCAACCAAAAACACATCATCTTTTTATTACTAGCTTCAGAGCTTATTTTAAAAGAAACCTGTGTTTTGTTTAAAGCCCCAAAGTAACGGCGAGCTGATCCATCCAATCAGCACAGACGAGATAGACAGAGCAGAGAACAACTACCTGCTGGAAAACGAGACATTCCCAGAAGCACTGGCGCCTACACCTACACCTAGGTCTCCAGATCCTCCCGTAGAAGCAAAGAAACCGCCTCCCAGAAGGTTAGGCCATATTCAACCACAGATAAAACTAACCATTACTGAACGGTGCATTAAATTTGGCGCGGGCCAATAAAAAAGATCAAAAAGCCTTTTTCTTCCTCTAATAGTTACCGTACGTTTTGCCATCCTCATTAAGATATATACGGAACAAAGTTTCATTAAAATGTATACATAAAATATGCCCAAATTTATACATCTATATATATAAAAGTTTTCCGTTACTGAGTGACTGACAGACAACGCACAGCCGACCTAGCCACCACCTACAGAGCCACCAGACCAGCTACAGAGGCGCTCATAGCCAGCACTCACTGATCGGTAAACGATTAGCGTGGTTAAGCAACGTTGGGTGCGGTCAGTCTATAGATGGGTGACCGCTTAGTGGTAAACTCGATATTCACACGGGAACGGGACTTACGCGGGTGATACCGCGGCAAAACTACTAGTCTATTATATAACTTATCAATCGTAAGTAAACACCTGTTCCAAATCTTTGTAAACGTAGCTGTTTCATAAGTTTATATATCTCTCATAATACAAAACGTTGTAAACAAAAATTTTGTTATAACGATGTTTATAATTATTAGATGAAAACAATATTTTGGCATATTGGACGTAGACGGAAACTTTGTTTAGTGTACATCTTTATAAAGATTACTGTACCTAAATTTCCAAAAGGCAAATGTCTCAACGAGAATTTAAACAACATACCCTGACACTACATTTGCTGATTAAAACATATTTGCTCAAATCGTTTTTCCTTCATTACGCTTAACTGCTAGAAGCCAAGTTAAGTGTTACAAGCGGTACATTCCGAATGTTACAGGAGTCCAGCGCAGAGGACTAGTCCAGCAAAAGTTAAACCATCTCCAACCGCCACGCCACCACGAAGAGTCATCAGTGAAAATGCCGTAAGTCATTTATTTAGTTTTTGATTTTTCCATCGACAGCTTATCTCACATACCAAGAAAAAAAATTGTGAATTGTGCTACACAAAATCTTTTGAAACGTTATATTAATCGCGCCGTTAGCGAACAAATAATCAGCTCTAAATTAAATAAAACTATAGTCGCTTTAGGTATTTTAAATAAGTGGAAAATCTTAGTTATTACATATCGCTATATGTAATAACTAAGATTTTCCACTTATTTAATCCATTCCTATATCACAGCCAAGTTTAAGTGCCTATTACTTATGTTATTTTCAGCCTAAACTACCTCACCACAGCTCAAAGGCTTCCCACTCCTCCTTCCTCAAATCCCAGTCTTGTGCTATAGTATGCAACCTTAATTTTTATTTTACGATGTGTTATATAAAGGTGACGTTATATTTAAGAGATAGAAGTATTACAATTTGAAACATTTATAATATATAACAATGTAATATAATATCTTTTGAAAATTCGTCCTTCAGATGAAAATATTAAAATCCGATAATAGTACTGCGTAAATAAAACAAGTGTATTTCGACATCTTGAATTTTCATGTGGTTGTTTGTGTTTTGAATTTTATGTTGCTACGTGACTGCACCTTTATGTTCCACCCTTTGTGTATTTGTAATATAAAAGTTTGAGTCAGTAGCGTAAGTAGGCACTTACTTTATTAACGTCCTTTTTTGTTTGTTTGGGTTGAAGATAGCCAGTGTCATTGAAGTTATGTGTCGCATGTGTTGTGTGTCATTCTCAATATCATATATATTTAATTTGGTAATCTGCCTAATAGAAACCAACTGGAAGCTATTAAATAATATGTAAACATTACTATCGTAACTAGACTGATTAACATTGTCTCTGAGGCCCAATATTCATACTAAAAACTGTTTAAAATAATGCTCCTATCTTGTATGAATATCATAGATATCACAAATGTTATAATTTCCAATTTATATTGAATTAAAATAAATAAATTATAATTTACATTATATTTGAACATAAATTGCATTTTAGTTCATAGTTGGCGTTTATTAGAATAAAACTATTTTGTTTTTTTCTTACTTATACAGGCCTGTTACAATAATTATATAATTATTCGAACATCAAATCTTTTTGGACTGAATATTTAAAAATACTGGCCGCTCTAAAACTTTTTTGGTACCAATTTGACATGACGTTCCAAATTCAAATCAGTCATTAAAACAATTAGTATCGCAAACATCAACATGATTAGTTGAAAATTTTTGTTTTAGTAAAATTACCGTTTTATCGATAAAATTATAGTATATACCTGTGTAATGTGTTCAGGTGTCCGAGAGCACTAAGGCCCGAGGGGCCATGCATCGAGCTGCCCAGCCGGTAAGAATATACATTTATTTTCCAAATATAATTTATGCCATGTAATCTACGCCATATTGATTTCGACTGGCAAATCGAAATCTGGCATATCTAACTAGATCGATCCCGTCAAATAAGTTAGTTCGAAGAATGTAAGCATTGTCCAGCAGTCCCGCGGGTCACGGTAAAGCTACTTTCACCCTCCTATAACCGTTGACAACTTTGATCGCTGGAATGACGTCGTCGATTGCGAATTGAAAACCTATATGGGATGGGTTGAGTAGGTTGAATGTATTTGTGCACCTTCCCATCTCCCTGTTCTATTTTCGTCTCATCAGGAATCACCACTTGACACCCGGTGTCACAATTACAATGCGTCAGAGTTTGCCGTTTGACCATCAGACTTGATGCTAATGGAGCCATTTTTCATCCAAAGATATTTAAATAATCCATCAAACAGACATGCCTCTATTCCAGATTTATTGAGCTTAATATTATAAAGTAATACTGCTGCGGTCACTGCCTTTGCAGGTGCCCCATCCCACTTTAGGTTATGACTCATAAGAGCCTATGCCCGTTGGATCCTTTTCTCCTTATAAGCCTTCTAAAGCGCCGGAAAGATTCCTCAAAGCAGAAGCTAAAAATACCCTTACCGGAACAATAACAATAATAAAGTACCGCCCTAGGGGCCGGATATGTTTCTAATGTCAAATCTATACTAATATTATAAAGCTGAATTTCTGTTTGTTTGATTGTTTGAACGCGCTAATCCCAGGAAACACTGATTCGAATTAAAAAATATTTTAGCGTTGGATAGCCTATTTATCGAGGAAGGTTATAAGCTATATAACATCACGCTACGACCCACGGGAGCGGCGCAGTAACTATAAACGCAGGTGAAACCGCAGGCACATCTAGTATTATAATAATGCACGCGAAATATCTAATCTATATATATAAAACTCTTCCGTTACTGAGTGAACAGACAACGCACAGCCGAAACTACTGAACTCAAGAAGCTGAAATTTGGCATGTATGTTCCTTGGAGAGTGTAGAGGAGCACTAAGAAAGGATTTTTGGAAATTCCACCCGAAGGGGGTGAAAGGGGTGAAACCCGATATTCACACGGGAACGGGGGTTACGCGGGTGAAACCGCGGGAAAACTACTAGTAAATATATAATTTGAAAAATTTTAAAACGAGAAGTCGTGTTTATTTATCTTACCAACTGAAAGTGACATTCCCGCTGCATTATAGGTTAAAGCAGTGTTCTAGACTTAGCGGAAACCTAGAATTTCGTTGAAACAGGCATAGCGTGATTAGAAAACCCCATCTCCACCGGGTCGATTAGCTTTTATATAGCGTGAAGTCTTTTTTAACTTTGTCCTTTATCTAAGCTTTACTTATAGAAATTAACAGATTCCATGATCCTTAAGGAAGAGTTTTATATTGTAAGTGACTATTTTTGAAGTGCAATCAGCGAGTGATACTTCTGGCGTTGTAAATAGCGATTCATATTCGTTTGACATCAGGCCATTTGTCAACCTCTATTCTCTGTACAATTCAATCAAACATTGCTATTGAGTGTGGCCTTTATTTTTTTTAATTTGTATATTTTATTATTATTTACAGGTACTACCTAAGCGACAGCCAATAGTAAGTTTCTCATTGTTTTTTTAATAATACATGTTGTATAAAGAAATTAACAAATATAGAAACATGCAAAAAAAAAGCTTAATACTTTTTACCTATGTATTATTGCCAATAATTCATTATTTTTATTACAAAAATTAATTTGATTTATTGAGGTCGTGGATTCAATAGAGTACCGACGTGAACCCATTCTTTACATTCGCCTTTAGTTTACTTTTTAGGTTACAAGAATACTAGTATACCTACTAGTAATTTGAAATAGAAATAATACTAGCAATTTGATATTAACTGCTGATCATAGGCCAAACGATTGATTGATTGGATTTGCCGCCTATATCCCAGAGTCTTCGATGTTGCAATGCCCTCCTCTTTTTAAATATACAACTACTGTATAATAACTGATCATATACAAAACATGACGTGTCATGTCCTCAGAGCGCTAGCAGCGGCAGCGGCGGCGCAGGTGCGGGCGCGCGCTCCCCGAAGGTCCGCGCGGGCGGCGCGGCGGGCGTGGCGGCGCCGGTGGGCGGCTCGGCCGGCGCCGGCGTACCGTGCGCCGTGTGCGGCCGACGATTCGCCGCCGACCGACTTGACAAGCACCAGGAGATCTGCAAGAAGGCGCACGCCAAGAAGAGGAAGCCTTTCGACGCGCTCAAACATCGACTAGCTGTAAGTATAACGAGGCATTCACTATTCACAAACAAATTGTTCTTCAGAGCGAACTCCGCTAAACATATAATCTTAATTCCTAGTCAAAGGCATCGACGGCCTATCATGAAGGCGACCTTAAAATTATGGTATTCAATGTCACCTTATTGTAGACTTCTGGCAACTTTTTAGAACGTCACTGACGCATATCGGCACTTTGTTAAAGCAAACCCAGTGACGAATCAAAAATGCCGCCTAGTTTTGGTGTTTGGTTACATATTTACCTTATGTATGTTAATTGGATAGCAACGCTCCCTACCCTGGAAATGGCCATGAACATATATAGTTAGGTGCATAGGTAGTTTATATTCGCAGCTACCTAAAGGTCTACTCAAAAGGGGCATCGATTGCCTTTGAGATACGCTTGAATTGTTTTTATTCGGGTTATACTAAAGTTCGATAATTATTAGAGCCAAATCAAGCAACATTTGAAAAGCATCAACTACAGACATGGCAAATGAGACGAGCCTACTCCGGTACATACCTGGAACAGTACTACTATTCTGTCGAATCAAATTCAATTTTGAAATGGATGATAAGTTTGCCGCGTATTAAAAGTTATAATTACTGACGTTGTAATAGTGCAAAAGCAATGTTTTCCCTTACATCAATGGCTTCGATACCTGGCTTCCTAAATCCGAATGATGCCGTTTTAGTATTCAAAAATCGGCTTTAAAGCTCCTATGAGAGCACTAAGTTGGATCCACTATGGAAATGCATCATGTCTAGCGAATTTCATTAGGCCATTGATGGGATCACAACATCAACCACAAGAATTGATTGCAGGCAGGACACATTTTTAAAATCATTAAACTACAATTTATGTTACAACGGAAACATACAGAAGAACACTTTTAAAACCACTAACACACTTTGTACTTTAAACGCTGCGTTGACTATAGGGAACCGACGCTGCAGACTTTAAGGCAAGCATTACTCTTAACATTATCTATGTGTTGTCTTGTTCATTATTCGTTTATCTTAAGGTCTACCAAAATATTCTAATAACACGTGATTTCCTCATTGAAGACAGCGACTAATACTCAACAATCTCTTAAGCTACTAAATACTACTGACGTATTACGTCCTCAGTTGAAAATCTTCATGAAGTTACACAACCATTTGTGACGATGTTGATGCAACTATACATGTTTTTATATTTAATACAATACTATCTATATATTTATTTCTTTAACTTTCAAGGTATCGAAATAATTTTCACCACTCATACCCCATTACTAACATAACCTAGCCTACCTTTAAGCAAGCTAAGCTGCGGGCAAGAGCTAGTTGTGAATTAATAACAAGCAAGTAGGTGCTTGTAGCGTGCATCGCGCCGTCCGCCGTTCGCCGCGAGCGAGCATATATTTATTTTAATTTTATTCCAATTTACCTCCAATACATGTTTTTATATTTAATACAATACTATCTATATATTTATTTCTTTAACTTTCAAGGTATCGAAATAATTTTCACCACTCATACCCCCTAAAAGGCACTGCTTCATAACTCATTTTCACTGGTTGAACTATCGAATAAGTTTAACTATAGGTCATTATTATACGTCACACGTGACTACATCGTCAACAATTTTATACTGAATAGTATACCATGTTTCTGACAGGGTACTGAAGCGGAACCGTTCATCAGTAAGCTCCGTAAAGCCTCGACCAACCCGTCATCGACCAAAGTGAAGTCCCTGAACAGCAACTGGCGACAGAAGCACGAGGAGTTCATACAGTCCATCCGTGCTGCTAAACAAGTGCAGGCGCATCTCGACGCCGGCGGTGAGTACATTGCAAAATACCTGATTGAAATAACTCTAGTGGTAATCCATTGGAAAATAGTTGCACAGTACTTCATATGGTAAATCGTAATCTACGGATAACTTTATCATAAAGGAGAGCGTTCTTATGCACGTCTACATATTCCGTCGATACACAACACTCAAGAATTTTGTGAACACCTATACGTTCTCCTCCGTCCAGTTGGATCCCTTGCTTCGATTCCCTGGGGGATTTATTTGGATTTTTTGTCCACATAGATACCTTAATCGAGTGTGATCCTCTGGTGGATCTATATGGACGGAGGGATAAGTTCACTTGACAATCAAAGGGGGTTTAACTTCTAATAGCTCGATTGTAGAAATATCATGCCTCTAAAAGTTGCAGCCTACTTGCAAACTAATTACCAGAATTGGGTTGAAAGTGGCAATAAAATACAATGCTCTGTAAAATCAAGAACCATGAAGAATGTTCGTGTACGGGCTAATGACCTATAACTCAAACTGACTTATTATAATGACTGCACGCATGGCGTAATGGTATAAGTGATCGCCTCGCTACTGCCACTCCGCTGAATGTTGTGGGTTCGAATCCCACACGGGACAAAACTTTGTGTGATCCACAGATGGTTGTTCCGAGTCTGGGTATGCTTTGTATACCCAGTATTGTCGTTGTATATTTGAAAACGATACTGCCAATGTTGACCTTTCCAAATGCATGTATTTTGTTGTTAGATAAATTTGGTTATGTTATGTGATCACTGACTAGCTTATTTTTATGCATTTCAGGTAAGCTGAGCGATCTCCCTCCACCGCCTCCGTCGGAAAACCCAGACTACGTTCAGTGCCCACACTGCGGGCGACGCTTCAACCAGAACGCTGCCGAGCGTCACATCCCCAAGTGCGCCAACTACCAGTTCAACAAGCCGAAGCCGACCGGCAAGCGCCGGTAACCACGAACACTTGTGGCGAACGGTTATCGAGTGTTGGTGACTGGCGACCGGTATATGATCGAGGCAGTGATTTTTACAATTTTCTAACGCCATTTATGATTACGATGAACACCCATGTAGAAGATATTTCGGCAATTTCAGATGTTGAATTAATTACCTTTACAGAGAAACGTCGATTGGTTATCTAAAAGCAACCATTTTAGCGATTTGCTACATATTTAACGACTGGTTGCCGCCGTCAACTTAGGTGTGATTCTTGGCTGTACTAATTTTAGGTATAACGATAAATTTTAGGATTCTGGACACTATTCCTAAAACATAATGTCGGAAGTCAAATTTGATATGATGGACGCACTGTCGAGCAACAACGTCTTAAATATTTTTCTTCAAATCGTCTTTACATACACATTATTTTATTTGGTTAAAAAGTATCTGGACTTATTTAGCCCGAACCACTAAGAATGGGCAACGAACCTTTGCCTTCGGATGTCGGCGATGGTGGTCCAAACCCTTCATGTATCCAATTCCACTTTTCTGTTCAGGACTTCGTGATACGGTTGTGCCTGGCTGCTGTTTTTTACTACGTTGTTTGGATTATCATCTGCTATTGTCATAACGCTTGCCGCTCTTATAATAGAAGTAGTGGGGATAGGGCTGAGAGGCAAACTGAAGGGCTGTTCGTAGGATGGTTGCCTTTGCCTTACGGTGACCCGCTCGATCCAGGTGATTATTAGTCATTCTAAAATGGTCTTTTACTGAAGAGTAAGGGTCCCTCGGTCAATTTAATATTCAGTTAGATGATACAGTTCGTCACGCGCGTTAATATTATTAGTAATGTGGGTATTTTGCCTTATATTGGTCACAAGTTGGCCTAACATTATTCTAAGTTTGACCAAATTGTGATCAAATGTTGATTAATTTGCAAACATAATTCACCAATTTGAGAGCGAATTGACAAATTTGAGGCCAACGTTCACCAGATTATGAACAAAGTTAACTATATTGTGAGCAAAATGGACCTTGCAAGCGACTTACGTAATCAAATGGCGTAATGGTTTAAATAATCACCTTATTACAACCACAATTCGCCCAGTGTTGGCCTGGTCTTCGCCTGCGAGAAATAATTGTGTGAAACACACAGTCCTCTTGACTTGAGCAATTGTTTCAGTATTTATATAGCACCTCCGCTACATAGGGACCATCCCTAACGCGGTGTTAAAGATCATCTCAATTACCAAAATTTATTTTCTATTTTTTTAGCAATATGTTTATCGCTTTAAGGATATTCCGTGTGTCGCGGGATGCTTTACAGACATTTGAAACGATTATGACTAAAACATTTTTATAAACTAAGCCAGCCTTTCTTTTACTCAACTTATCTCCAACTCTTGTAATGGCTAAAAACAAAAGCCACGTCACCTTTTAATTTCTATCTTTTACATCGAACTAGAATATATTTTGACTTTAATGAATTGATTTGACACGTATATTGGTGAATTATAGACATGGGCATAGCCACAAAGCCACAATGGGGCAGATTAGGGCACCGCTATCATGATATAGTTTATATTATTATTAAATACCTAACCTTTATCGAAAATACAGTTTATCAAAAGATCACGATTCAGCCACGTAACATCTCAGTAGGCCTGAAGTAAGCCATTTTTATTTCCAAATATTTTTCACCGCTCTAGCCGCCTCTCTGTGACAAATCAAATCTAAAATTATTTTCTATTGTCTGTGGCACAACATGCAACAAAATGTCAATTTAAATCCTAAATTATACGGACACTAACATCATTTTGATTTCAACTACATAACCCAACTGGAATATTCAATCTAACGATAACTAGACGTCGACAGTTCATAAGGGGCTTTGAAATTGACCTTTGTACTTATTAAAATAAATATATATGTACTTGGTACATTGCCATAACGAATGTCGGGACCTACGTAAGATATTAAGGAAGTTATAATACAAAGAATTAAGCGAATCGATGCTTGTACAAAAGAAATTATGCTTTTTAAACTGTTATTAACAATGCAAATGTTATTGGCATATTAAATGTAATTTATCATTTCGTATGTGTTGTTTTATTATGATGCTATTCCCTCCATCCCTCTCCTAAATAAATTATACACACAATTTTATGAAAGGTTTTAAATTAAGACAGCTGCTAACCTAGCAAATCGTCAGATGTAGGCAGTTCAGCAATATCTAGGCCCTGTTTAAAGTTGGCCGTGGTTTAGTTTCGTTCTACTAGAAGCTAGTATTGTGGGTTTTCACCCACATAGGTAGGTACTACCTATTTATTTCGCAAATTCCTTTCTTCGTGTACGTAGAACCAAGCAGAATAGATGCAGATTTAAACAGATACACAAGTCACGGGAACTAGGTACCTAGGTAGGTAGGTACCTAATAAAAATATTGCAAATTCAGTCAAAGGCTTTAGAGAGATCACAGAATACGCCAATGACATCTTGCGAATTTTCTCAGGCAATGAATATATGTTTTAAAAGCATAACACCCGCATCTATCGTCGAACGGTCCTTCCTAAAACCATATTGATCTGCATGAAATAAATTGTTTACACTGAAGTGGCTCTCTAATTGCTGTAATATAATCTTCTCAAATATTTTACTAATAGCAGGTAATATTGAAATTGGCCTAAAATTAACAGGGTTACATTTCATTAAATTTGGAAATATGCCCACATCAATGCATCCGTTGAACTTACGATGCGGCTAGGTGTGGCGCTATATTAACAATAATACTTTCAACTAATTTTACCGAAATACCCCAGATATCAGCTGATTTTTTTGAATTAAGCGTCTTAAATACTTTTATTATATCATACGGATGTACACGTTCAAACCTAAATAGTATCTTGCACTCTCCCAAGTATTCTGCTCGAGCTGGGCAAGACCTAAGGGTACTAGTTGTATTTAAAGGTATTTTTGCGAAGTAGTTATTGGTTGTATCGGCTGCTTTCAAATTATTTGAAATTATGCTATTATTTACAATCAGTTCAAATTTATTATCATGCACCTTGCTGCGACCTGTTTCATTGTTAATAATGTTCCATGTAGTTTTAATTTTATTATTAGACTTTTGAATTTTAGGTTTTAGGTAAAGTGACTTGGCAGTGGCACAAGTCTTTTTAAATAATTTTGAATAATTTTTAACATATTGAATAAAATTTGAATCAAAATTGTATTGTTTCATACCATATAATTCATATAGCTTTGCTCTATTTTTATATGTTCCAGATGTTGCCCAATCACAAAACTTAATCTTATTGTTTTGACTAAAGGTCTTACATTTAAAAATATTATAATATTCTAAAGTAATTATGTTAATTAAAGACTCATATAATTCGTCTGGATTATCCATTATTTAAAACGCAAGATTCAAGATCTTACGTTCTAAAACTAAAGCAGCCTCAAACACTATAATTGTGAACTTGGTGCGCACGGTTCTCGCAGATAATGGAATCGATGCATTCCTGGATAGTCGTAGTTCAGCAGTTATTACAAATATTTTCATCTATAGGAGGGGGAGAAATATGTATATTAAAATAGGATCAGTAAATAAAACTCATTCGGATTTTATTTTTAGAAAAAGACAACTCCCGCCCTGGGTGTAATTGGTGTGTCGCGGAGGACTTTACAAACATTTAAACAACGAACACAAAGAACACCCAGACTCGGAACAACCATTTGTGGATCACACGATTTTTTGTCCCGTGTGGGATTAAACCCCACAGCACTCGGCGCAGTAGCAGCAGCGAGGCGACCATTTGAACCACTATACTATCCGTGCAATCAGTGCAGTTTAATTCGTTTATTGTATAATATCGCCATATAGACTTGTTCATAGTAAGCAAGCTATAGTTAGGTCTAAAGTAAACTAATTATTAGAAGCGAGCATTATTAGGCCCGGTATCCACCAAAGCAGAGAGGAGACGAGAGGAGAAGAGCTGCGAAGCTGGTAGGTTATTTCCACCAAAGCGGAGAGGAGATGTGAGCTGTGTAGCAGAGATGTGAGTTGTGAGAGCTCGAAATCAGTCAATCGAATATCGCTTTCGGGTGTGTGCAGTGGAGAACGGGGCACGAGGGCGCGGGCGTCGCGCGGCGCTCGCGCCACAAAATTCTATAGAAAAATGAGATATCTCCTCTCTTCTCCGCTTGATCCATTTCCATCGAAGTTAAGCGGAAAGATGTGAAAATAACGAAATCTGATTGGTTTATTCAAAACATCTCTCCTCTCTGCTTTGGTGGATACCGGGTCTTAGGGACAAAATATAGTTAAGCTTGACCAGTAAATGCTCGTTAAGAATGGTGATTGTAGGTTTTGTCGACCATCATGTTTTAAACGCCATCACTATAAAATATTGATATCCATTACCTATTGACGATCAGTGTCCTGTTTATCAAAAGTTTCAAGCTTTGTATTAAAAGCGTTTTTATTTGTAAATTAGTGCATTTTTACGAAAAAGCGTTTATCAAAACTACAATGTGTAAATTACAAGCTACGAGGGATGGATATCACTTGTAATACAATTGCTGTTTCACACTTGTATCTGTGGATTTGTTTATCTTAAATGCCTTTTGGGCTTATTATCTATATAGCTTGCAGCTTGTTACAAAATATTTGGAGAGCTTCGTTTGGCTCCAAATCTATGTTACGTATTATATTATATATATTATAGGTATAATGTTAGACTTGTTTGTTTCTCTTTTCAATAACTTGGTGCAAAATGTGGTCAAATAATTTCAGTGAGGAAGAAGAAGTTAAAATTTAAGTCAAAGTTAAAGTACATTTATTGCTATAATTTAAACCAGGACATATAGAAGTCAATGAAATTAGAATCAAAAATACAAGTTTGAATATATTTATTGGATATCGAGAACATTTTATAGAAGTTTATGTGAATTTCTCAGATAACTTGTAAAAATGTTCTTGTAACATGTAACTTGTGAGCTTATAGACTTGTAATATTTGATAAATGGGGAACAAGTCGTAGCAGGTTAACAATATTTTATAGGGCTAGCCTAGTTAACCCCGAGTATATACACATAAGTGTTCGTCATTATCAATATAAGAGTTTCATTCGGTTTGGCAAAGGTACCGTCAGTTTTATGGTTTGATAAATGGTGACAGATAATCAAAACCCGAATGAGGTACATAGGTACTTGCATTTTTGACTTTTTATTTCCACCCTCAGTTGACATACAATCCGGTTTGTTTATATTAGAAAAATTCTTTGTAAATTTACCCTGTCAATTCTTTGAATGCCAGCAGTGGCGTAACTATAGGGTGGCAGGACTGGAAAAATTGGAAAATGAAATAACTAACTACATTTCAATTACCGTGTGTTTTTAAGATAATACAATGTTTTTATAATATAGAAGGTGGCAAGGACACCGCTAAACAATTATTGTTAATAATTAATTAATTAAAAAATAATTAATTATTTTCTTTCGACGGCTATGAAGCATGAAATATCTAGTTATAATTCTATCCAAAAAAATACAAAATTATTGGATGGAAAGCTATGCCGACTAGAAACATATTGTAGACGCCATAGAAAGACACGAGACATCGAAAATTCACGTGGATTCTTGTCTTACGTATTAACAGTGGCGGCAGGGAACACTAGAGTCGATGATCATGAAAAAAAATCTTTTGGGCGCCAAGTACTTTTTAGACTCCTTGATGTTATTCTGACACTTTCAACGTGTAATTTAGCCTTTTGTGGCCACAGAGAGCAATGACCCAAGCTCCCGAGGAACCTTTTTGAGTATTGAGTTATTAGGAAAATACAACCCAATTTTACAAGAATTGTTAAGTAAACCCAGATAAAATACTTAAGTCCAAAAATACAAAATATGCTAATTTTTGTTCTGGTTTTAAAAATACAAAATGGACTCATAAATTAAATAAATGCCGCACCATTTTACTCTATCATATTCGATACAACTCAAGATATTTCAAAAACTGATCAAATGTGTGAACTTTACCTTTATTGTATGATCGAGAAAGATGATAATGGAATCCCAAAAGCACTCGTCATTAAAGAGTCATTTTGAGGATTTCATGAAGTTAAGGATCAAATTGCCTTGGAAAACTTACCATAACTTACTGTCTTACTACTTACTTAAGCAAATTAATAAATCCATAATTAATGACAAAAATATTAACTTATTTAGAAAAATAAGTGTCGAGGACAAGGATATGATGGTGCTAACACAATGAAAGGCAACCGATCTTTCAAATGCCTTAAAGCGACCGATCGATACGAATTTGTAAAAATTTAAAAATGGAAGTTAATTTTATAGCCGTTACATATTACGGCTGGGTTGATGGACTGTGGTCCATCAACCCTGAATTCTCTTAAACTCGTCAGAGGAAGGTAAAAGTCCATTTTGTTTAAAGTGGACATATTTTATCGAGTTTTGGACATCATTATTAATCAACTGAAACCGCGTTTTCTTCCAATGTATGAAATTGTTTCCAACTTCAGTGTTTTGCAATCATCCGCTTAGCAAATTTTAAATGACACTGATCTATTAAAAAACTCTAGAATTTGTTGATACATATAAAAAAGACATATCTGAATCATTTGCCTAAGATATTCTCAGATTTCGGTCCACTTTCAGAGAAGAAATAGAAAAGTATTCGTGTATTAGAACTTGCTGATTTATTAATAATAAAGAATCATTTTATGTCGTGCAGGTTTCCTGATGTATTGTATTAATCTCTATCTGTATGTTTTAAACAGCAGACCGACCAACTCTGCTGCTTGAAGACCTATTTGACTAATTCATTACGAAAACAGAATACCTGTTTGCGATGGTGGCTGTCCCAAGATGAGCCACGAGCCCGAAAGGGATGGCGGTCTAGACTTTTGATCAGCGAATCGAACCTGAGACCTTCATTCTATCGAAGCCGTCTGCCCCCATGTGAGGAGAAGTGGAACTTTTTGCGCTCTTTCATATTCCCTACCATGTATGGATACACATGTGGGAATTAACTCCCAACTAGTGACGTCAAGCTAAAGAAGATTGGGGACAACTATTAGGGAAACTCAGCGAGCTCACAGTTTGAGCGTTAGGACTCGCTCGCTACTAGTGTATCCGTAGAATGTGTAGATGTTTATCAGAAATCTATTGTACTGAGTGTTTTAAGGTATAAAGTAAAACGACGTAAATATTGCTTCAACGTCTATAATATTAATAATGTTTTATTGTCAATTGGGAATAAAAGCGTAAATGCAACAAATCATTTGGCTCCTTACAAGTCACCGGGAAGCGTGATTATTTGCTCGGTGTACATTTTTGCCAAATCCTTGTCTTCATTCGAGATTGTTTAGTTCTCGACTGCCGTTTTGGGCACGTAGGACAAAACTAACGTGGACTTTGGTGGGACAAGTACGTTGTCCGCCAACTCCGAGTAATTGTTTGTGTAGCTGGAACAAAGAATTTAAGATTAGATTATCATTCAAGGTAAGTTGTTCACTGTTCGCATTGTGCGGTGCATTCAGGGGAACGTCGCGGTCACATGGTCAGAAATGTAATTACATCCGATTTACACAAATACATGTGTTTTGAATAAAGTCCTGGACGTGCAGTCATAAACATTTTGCTGGCTTTATGAGAGTGCTTCTGTTTTCGCTCGTTCTATTGAGCCACCTATATTTATACCTATCGTTCTAATGTGTAACACGTTCTAAAGTTCATGATTAGCTCTGTTCCAGTAGTCCGTACTAGATGTTCCTTGGTGGGGGCGAGGGGATCCTTTATATTCTGGCCTGCCATGTCGTCACTGGTTTGGAGGAGTGGAATTTCATTTCACCTTCGCCCTACCATGTCAGTTTTGTTAATATGGTATGTCTACTATGCTTATTGACATAACTGTCATGGTTATGAAATTTCTACTCCTCCCAATCAGTGACGTCATGGTAGGGCAGAGCGAAAACACCACTTATCCGACCAGGGAGAGAACAGCTAGTAGGGACTAACAATTGGAAAAGACAAAAGAGAGAATGAATATCACAGGCAACTTTAAAAAGGGAATAAATGTGGTCACCAATTAATTGTCTTGCTCGTTGCTTAAAAATAATTTGTAAACCTAACTAGCCGTATTCTTTGATCTAAATGAGTAGTATGAATTATGTTTGTACTCACTTGTTCCTTTGATCTAGTAATGATATCTCTATACTCACTTGGTTTGCAGTCTGACGGCCCGCGACATGTGGTGCACGCTGAGCGCGGCGGGCACGGACGCCAGCTGCGAGAGGTTGGCGCGCTGCTCCTCCGCCGTGGGGTTGAACACCGCCACGTACCCCGTGTGACCCGCCTTCCATCTACACGACAACACATGTTATAAGTAGGTATACACAAATCTAAACCTTTATCGATAGAAATAAAATCGGTAATTTCAATTCTAACTGATAATTCTTGAGTTGTTTTAAACACTACAGACTAAAGTAAAAGCGTATCCATAAGATGAAATACAATTATATTTGTAGTCCATTTACTATACAAATTACGCGTCAAAGTATTCGGTCCATATCAAAATCCATAAAGGGTCACGCAGCGGGTATTCCTGCTCGTGTGAAACTCTTACGCGCATTCAAGTGATAAAATATCTCAGAGTACATATTTATGACAACATATCGTTTAAAACTCACATTGGTCCGTGCACGAATTAGTAAAATCATAAGAGTTATACGTAACTTGCGTGACGTAACGTGCTTTGATACCCTTAAATCTGTATACTACGTGCTGTGTCAGTGTTTAATAATCTATTGCATAACATGTCGAGGCAGCGCTGGTACAACCTTTATGATTCAGGCAGAGAGCCCAGAGATCTGTTCTAAAGGTTATGCTCAAAAAGTCTTTCAGATACCCTATCACACAAATTTATAAGGAGGCCGGGGTGCTTAGTGAGCTTCAACTTTTTATACTTAGGACATCTCTGTCAGTGCATAGGGCAGGTATCTCATCTAGTGATCACGACGTCCTCATAAATAGAAGACGTTACCGACTAACAACTCCATTTGTTAACTCCAGATTTTCACAACGTTTTGGTCAGTTTGTGTGTGTACATTATATATACAGCGTGTCCGGTAATTAATGGATAACCTTGAAACGTCACAAAGTAGAACTGATGGCCGTTAAGAAAAAAAGAAAATAAATAAAATAAAAAAAGTGCAATAATAGCTAGTCATACTTTTGACTGTCTATCTATTATCATAATTAGTGTTTAATAATAAAACAATAAAAAACCGATGGAATATATTCATTTATGGTCGTAGTGTACAGTCAGCATCAGATAGATTTGAGCTTTCTAAGTAGTCAAAATTATGTGAAGAACATCAATTTAATTTTATGTTCGCAGACATGGCATTCTAATTGTTGTAAGCATCCAGAGTGGTCAAAATATCTTAATATACCAGTTGTCAATATTGTGTTAGCTGTCAGAGTGCCCATATTAATATTTTTGAATAGGTCGTTCAATGGTATCTATGCATTCATACTAATCAAAAATATCTTCACAATTAAGAAAATTCAACGTTAATACGCGTAGCTAGAGTATATTATAGAGTAATATTTTGGAGAAAACTTAATAATAAATGTATTGCTTCCCTTTTTTTTTTAATACACATCTCGTTCATTTCTTGCATGACGTAACTGACATGTCTTTTGTTTAGAATGATTCTTGGAAATAAAATATAGTTTAGTATTCAGACATTTCAAGGTTATCCATTAATTACCGGACAACCTGTATAACATGATCGCCAGAAACTGTGATATTAATAATAAAAATATAACAGAAACTAAGAACCATTTTACAAATTATTAAAATTTCTAAGTTACGATTCTACAGAGAAGGTTTTAAAGTTAAAATTTTAGCATATACCAACCTTTTAATTTAATTTGCTGTAAAAATGATTTAATGTATTTATTTTATTTCATTGGTTTTGCTAAATAAGTAATTTTATTACTGAGTAATAAATAATTTTATTACTCAGTAATAAAATTATTCTTGTGTAATTCAAGGTTTCCTCGATACAGGCTTGCCTACTGAGCAAACCCAAGGAGACTTAGGTTTAGAAATTAAGCTCTCTGCAAAATGTATGCAATACATAGGGTACATGTTGGTACTGATGTATCTTATAATATTAATATGTATTTTGGGGCACAAGTATTTATGTTTTCCTTTTCGTAATATTTTGCAGTAATAAACCATTTTTATTTTACTTATTTTTTACTATATATTTGTAAAGTCTGCGCGACATTGAAATTATTGTAATTACATTATTTAAAACTGTTGTATGCATAACAGCGTTCTATATGACTAAAGAAAACACCAGTTTAAGGGTTAAGCCTACATTGCTTTATTCTCAGTAGTTCTAAATACACATTGACATAATTGATTTTAAAAAAATGTTCTGGTTCTACGTACAGATCTACAGCACTGAACTATTGAAAATAAAACAAACCCTTCAAAAACTGGTCGTGTTAAAAACACAAGAGTAACTAAACACCAACAACGGATCAACTATTATTGACTTCTCAATGGCGATATTAACGTAAAATATATTACCTGGCACAGGCGAGCAGTTTATTCTCGGAGATGTTTCTGGCGGGCACGGCCATGACCACGTAGTGTCCGTGCTCCACGCTCGCGTCGTCTCGCAGCGCCACCAGGTGCGACAGCGACTCCGTCTGGAACAGGTGAATCAAGCTTAACCGGCGAACCTCCATGGACTTTCGCATTGCACGATTTATATCACGGGAAATGTTCTATAGTGTATTGTAGTTAGTTTATACTTAAAATTGTATTTCCAAATTTTAATATATTACCATTATAGTGAAGTTTACTTAGATTAAAAGCCAGATTGGTAATCCAGTGATACTCTGGCTAGTGCTGGTTACAGGCTACATTAGCTATTGATTACTTTATCAAAGATACATTAGGATATTATTTATAGACGAGCTGAAAACTATACTGAATCATGAACGCTAGGACACAATTTCTTAAGTTTCTTTCTGTAAAAATTACTTATGGCGAAACGAAACAAAAAATTTCAAAGAGAAAAATAAGATATAGTCTTTAACTATCTGAAATAAGTATGGTCCAGAGATCCTGACGTCAAATGTCTGTCCAATTTCTTTACACGTTTTCTCCGTTTATTAAGGTACTAAATATATGAATTAAGATGTCAAATAGTAGCAAAAAGGTAATTAAATTTTGGTATTTTCCAAACCCCAAATATATCACTTTTGGTCCAGGGTTTCTAAAGTTTATACACGAACATTCATAAATAACAAACGGTTTTTTTTTTTATTTCTAGGATTTTTTTTTTTTGCCTAATTTTATTTTGCATAATGAGAAAGGCATTTTTTTGTCATACTATTTCAGTAGGCATAAATATCATTTAGACTAATGCTTTTTGCCCTAATGTTGATTGGCATAAAGTTATAAGGCATATATAACTTGGGTACCACAGTGTAACAATAGGTTGGATGCGATGGGGGTGGCGCTCGGGCCACCCCTAAGCCGCCAACATGTTTATTTTATATACGAAAAGTATTTTAGTAAATGCAAACACAAAATTTACAAAACTTCAAAGAACAATGGCCAAATTTGACCTGGGCTATGTTGTAACGACCATTACGTGATGCGTTAAAAAATTGTACATTAAGTTAACATTTAATTACGGGATGTTTTTATTTTATTAAAGCCGACATTTACTTTATTAATTAAACGCTAGTAAAAAAAGTGTTCACATCTTTTTAAATATTGACTGTTTTATAATGAGTTTTTTTATTCTTATTGTATAACGTAATATTAGCCATATTAAAGCTCATTAAAGAAAAGATATAACGTAGTAATACATATTTCAATACCAAGTTAAAATAATCTGAATTTCTCAGTTCAGAAAGTAATTGAAAAGGGTTAAATACACGCACGTGATACGTAGAACAAAACGTCTTGCTTTGGAATCATTATCATAAATGATAGCTTTGACTTTGATTTTGTATATGTCCCAAGATTTTGTTATAAGAATATTTTATAATTTATTATATAAAAGTATTTATTATCTGTGTTGAAAGTGATTATTTGTTAGTATTATTTGAATAATATATCATTAGTGCCATGTAATATAACCGTATTATGTGGCGAAATAGTTTTCACATGAGTGTTTATATATTGCATTGTAGTTGTCTAGGCACACAACGAAATTGAATTAAAAAACTACAAAAGCTGAGTATCACTTTCATTTATGCCGTTTTAATGACTTTTAATAGTACTTAGCTTATACTAACACATGTCAAATCGTGACGTCAAGAAATAGGAAATTATAAATCCAATAGTTCTATGTTTCTGCCGCCTTCAAAAATATATCTTCGTTTAATGTGAGGTGGTTGTAAGTAGAGGCACCGATAAAGCCATGAGTTACATACGTACGCCATATTTTATTCTCAGGTCAAGAGGATGTATGGATTGTGACCGATGTTCTTTATGCTTTAGAATAGTATGCTCAACAATTACAATGCTTATAGCAATTATGCTTAAAAAAATTGTGACTAAACGGTTATGTCAAATGGATACTGTGCGTAACTATTATTAGGACAAGTAAAATATTGACATGTTAAATTATGCTATATTTTTATGCGAATATATAGGGAACCATAATAAACACTGTCCTGTTAATGGAATACCTTGTAGTAGAGCTATTGGAGGCCAAAAACAAAATATATAATTCGAACCTCTTGTGGGAACACTATCGTATTGAGAACTTCCTTTGTGGGACACCTATACGTACAGTTCAATTTGAAATCTTTGCGAGACACCTGTATAAGTAAAGTCAAATTGAAAACTTATTTTATGGGCATGTGTACATATAGTCGAATACCTTTGAAGTTTTTTAGCCTATTGAGTCCCAGCGGCACATCGACCGCCAGAACGTTGCTTTCAATGATCAGACAGGTAAACTTATTAGGCAAAACATACGGGCGTGGTGTCGTTGGTGTCCCGCTCCACGACGTGCGGCGCGAGCACGGGCGCCGCCGGCAGCAGCAGCGCCAGCAATGCCACCTCCACTTCCATCTCCGGGCTCGCCTTCAACTGAACAACAAATACAATCATCAGCTTATCTACTCATATCTGGTAACCTGGTAATTGCTGGTATAACAAATGAATAATTTTACAATAATTGTGTAACAATTAAATCAAAAACAACTCAGTCTTGCTTAGGCAGGCTAATAAAAGGTTTAATAAAACATACTAGTAATAATACCAGTATCTTCTTTACATCTTACTTAACAAAATCCTAATTGTGGAATTAGAGCAAGCAATTTCTATATGTATTTTTGTATAAACATTTTTTTGGCATATTCGTATTTTTTCTTACGGCGGCAGTATTATATTAAGTATATGTACAAATCACGAAAATCTTAAAACGTTTAATAATAATAATATGATATCACATACACACAACACCATCTATCCCAAACTAAGCAGAGCTTGTACTATGGGTACTAGACAATGGATAAACATACATATATACTATTTTTTTGTAAATACATACTATATTATAAATAACATCTAATCAATGTGTGTACCTGCATGGCAGGCCAGGTCCCGCGCGCCAGGCGCGTGTTGATGGCAGCCGCCAGCGCACTGGCGTCCTCGGTCACTGCCAGCGGTGACGTCATCAGCGGCCGCAGTGACGTCACGTTGCGAGACAGCAGGAACAGCTCAACACGCCCGCTCTCTTCCGCCAGCGTGAATACCGACTCGCCTGTTCATTATTATATGATAATTAATGGTCTGTTTACTACAGAAATTAGTGTTTGCATTTTTATTTAAAGCACCTGTGGGTAAGATGCCTTTTCAAGATTATGTCCATGTTAAATAGTTATATGTTCTAAGAGAGATGTGAGCTGCCTATCCTCCCTGGGCTAGCGTATTGGACTATTGATTGGTGGTTCCAAGTGTGGGTGTTCTTTGTGTCCTATGTTTGAATGTTTGTAAATCCCTCGCGACACAGGATTAATATTCCTAGTACGGGCGTTTATGGTTGGTATTTAAGAAAATTATGATATTATATCATTTATTTTCTCTCTCACACAGAAATTGTTACAACAATCAGATGACTTAAATGTAAATTATTTAACAAGTAGTCAGTAAAAACTGTGCGAGAGACTGGTCTCTGTACTAGGTAGACCTGTATGACAGATGACCAGCCTCCCCCGACTGTACAATGTTGATGCACGAGATGATCATCTGGTAGAAATTACATGTATTTAGTTAGGTATGTGAGGGATGTATAAATGCTATATTAAGAAGACGTCTAGCAATAAACAAGGTTAATATTTTTGATTCGGAAAAGGGTGTTACAAGCACCGATGGGCAACAAAAGCATTCAAATTAGAAGTGCCCGGCGTCAACGAAATGTAAAGACTACCTATATATACGCTGGAGATAATTTTGTCACGGGAGGATTTAAACATTCAAACAACAGACAAGACATCCGGTCTGTATTTGTGAAACACACAAATGTTTGTCCCATGTGAGAATCGAACCCATAACACTGCACTGTGTCAATGGCGAGACGATCACTTAAACATTTAAGCCATTCATGCAGTTTAATTGTGACTACGAAGACTAAACATAATTAACTAGATCTTGCCCGCGGCTTCGTGTAAATTTAGGCCATTTAATAATGTTAAAAAGGAATCTTTCTTGGATGAAAGTTCCCCGTTTATAATATTAAGTTAGAATTATGTAGGTATACTTACGCGGATTTTTGCTCTCTGCGTCGACAACGCCAGCCCATCGCGTCAGTAAGATGTCGAGCTGTGGCAGGTCGCTAGTGTGCTGGTGGCGCCAGTATACGTAGTGCGTGTGGTCGGACCCAGGTTCGCTTCCCTTGCCGCTCGCCGCGATCTCATCCGGCAGCGACGAGTTGACTAGCAGCTGACGGGCTTTGTTCAATCTGTAGGCAATAGAGCAGCAGTTTCGTATTCATATTTATAAAAGAGGGTTGCAAGTTAGCCGTTAGTATTCAAAAGTTGTAGTGGCAGGCAGGCTTGTCAATCTATACTAATATTATAAAGAGAAAAGTTTAGATTTTTTGTTTGTAAAGAGAATTAAACTCAAAAACTACTAAAACGATTTAAAACATTCTATTCTATTTATTCACAAACTATAAGAAAACATGGTAAGCATTTTTATACGCGGAGATATCTTCAAAAGTTACTCAATCTGTTTGAGATTGTGTTGTGATATTTCGACTTAATAAATATTCTACTCTCCCACCCACCATTATTTAGAAAAGTCCTTAAATATATATTTCAAAATAACCTCTTAAAATTATGTGCGACATTGTAATTTAGATCGCATTTTATAGTAATTCAATACAACAATTTCTAATGTATTTGCACGCCTTAATAGGTAGAACATAAAAAATTTGTGACACCTTAATTATACCATATTGAGCAAATATTTTATTTATCCTTACAAATTTAATAAGAAAAATAAGATTCTGGAATATATAGTAACTTCTAAAACAGTTAAATAGCTGGTCCCTCGGTTCTACCCGCGTTTAATAACATTAAATCTTAACTGTTGTTTATATAACCTTCGATAACGTTAAATATTCACAAACGTAATCAAAGATTAGTGCATTCAAACATACAAATTATTTGGCTTCATATCTATACTAATATTATAAAGCTGAAGAGTTTGTTTGTTTGTTTGGTTGAACACGATAATCTCAGGAACTACTGGTTCGAATTGAAAAATTTCAGTGTTGGATAGCCCATTTATCGAGGAAGGCTATAGGCTACATAACGTCACGCTACAACCAATAGGAGCAGAGCAGCAATGGAAAATGTAGCAAAATCGGGAGAAATTCTCTTATATGAAGCAGACGAAGTTGCGCGGGTCAGCTAGTACGTATAGAAAATTGCCCTCGTACGAGATATGTCTAAAAAAAAGAAACACGTATATATAATTGTACTCTTTGCCTATCAGTCCACAATTAGTAAACAACTCCGTAACCTACTTGGCACTATTGTCATGGATTCATGGATAAGCTTTCAGCCAAACGCATACACCTACGCGAAAGCACATCTATTTATATCACGAATACACGTCGAATTGGAAACAAAGCGATGACGTGAATGAAAGTTCAAATATTTGGACAGGAAATATACATATAATATGCTTATGGCGTGTATGTAAATATCTCGCTAACCTACGCTTTTTCTTCAAGGTAAAATAATATATATAAATGGAAGGTATCAAATAAGTTCATATTCAATTGAATTAGAAGTACTTGGCGAAAACCCATTGTAATTAAATGAATTACATTGAATTGTTAAATTAAGATGTCTTTAATTATCTATAATTCTTTATAATCTATACTAATATAAAGCTGAAGAGTTTGTTTGTTTGTTTCGTTGAACGCACTAATCTCGGAAACTACTGGTCCGAATTGAAAAATTCTTTTAGTGTTGGACAGCCCATTTATCGAGGAAGGCTATAGGCTATATAACATTACGCTACGACCAATAGGAGCGGAGCAGCAATGAAACATGTTGCAAATACGGGGCAAATTCTCTTATCTTATATGAATCAGACGAAGTTGCGCAGGTCAGCTAGTATCATACATGTTTTCTAAATAGTTGTAAGTACAAAACTTTATTTTAACAGAGTTGGTTCGTTCAGCAATGCACTTTTATTCCGTTTTCAATATATTATTTTTCCAATACACTCATTATAAGGATTTTTGTACAAGCACTTAAAATAAAATTATTAATTACGCATGTACTTAACATGTTTTATTTTAAACATTTGTTTGATCTAACTTAAGATATACTATGATCTGTCATGCCAACTTTAGATGTCATCTATTTACCGTAAATCTACGAAGCATCACTTAAGAACGGCTCGATCGATTTGGTTGTAATGTTGTTGTGTTTGTAATGTCAGGACAAAGTTTATATGAACGCAAATTTGATTGAAATATCAGCAATATAAATGGTATTTTTATATGAAAATTTTTTATTGACGTGTTGATATTGAATTTAATTACGTGAAATCTATTTTTGTATATATTGACTGGACATCGACTGACGGATCAGCTAGTTATTAAAAAAAAATCGTTTGTGTAATATACATATATCGTTATTTTTGTCACTCTTGTGAATATCTGTTAGAAATAACGATCTGCTAATGTTCGGATGCCAAAATATATTGAAAATCTAAACCTACTATTGAACCTGTAGATATTTTAAATGTAAAAAATATTGCCAACCGTTGACCGACAGCTTTCTATTAGCGAAAGATATGAATTTTTTGAGTTAATCATTAAAATCAAAACATAAAATCTTTCTTTTTAATTATATTATTATAGACTTGTTATAGCCTCAAGTTCGAAAAATATTATAACTAAAAAACCGGGCAACGCGTCCTTGGGCTAATATCTAGACTTTACAGACACCTTCGAGGATCAGTTACGTCCAATAACAAGTCTTGTCTATGGATCCGGTGCTACCAAAACAAATATGACTACACGGATGGCGTAGTGGTTTAAGTGCTCGTCTCGTCACTGCCGCCGCGCCAAGTGTTTTGGGTTCAATCCCCAAACGGGACAAAATCTTGTTTGATCCACAAATAGTTGATCCGAGCTGGGTGTTCTTTGTGTCTGTTGTTTGAATGTTTATAAAGTTCCCCGCAACACAGGAATTATTTATTCCTAATGCGGAAGTCGTATCTTCCAAATAAAAAATAACTCACCTGATTCCAGCGGCACCAGCCTTCATCCACCTGCGGATAGTTTTGTCCACCTCCGCGACCACCTTCGGGTTGTTAAAGTTAAGGTCAGCTTGCTTCTCATCGTATTGGTGAAGGTAGAATTCGCCACGAGTCTCGTCGAAAGTCCACGCCGACGTGTTCATTGTGGATACCTGGTGGTATACATCATGTTATAACTGGTATTATAAATGGAATTATGGAAATACGGCATATTTTAAATAATGTAAATTCATGTTATAGTTTAGTTAGTGTAATCTGTTCATAAGTGTTACTTTGTGAGCTAAATTAATTGTTTTTGTAATAAATGCTTATCTTATCTGGGGGCCAGTCAGTGCAGACCGGTGACACTTCGACCCAGTGGGATCTTTTGTGTCGACACTCTCCCAATAACGACTGCCATAGATGTTCATGGCAGCCGGGACCGACGGCTTAACGTGCTCTCCGAGGCACGGAGCAGGCGATAATTGTCAATCAATACGCAGATAATTTCTAAAAGTCATATAACTTCCGAAAGTCAAAGAGACGCGACGTGGGTTCGAACCCGAGACCCTCTGCATTGAAGTCTGTTGATCTCCCCACTGAGCTATCGCTGCTCTCTAATAAATGCTTAATTGATATTAATGACTATTCATTGTTAATAAACTAAATATACCTATACATTGTAAAACAGCTTATAATGGAAGTCAATGTTTCAAAATGTAGAAAAAGTTCAAGCGGGATACATTTACTGATTATATCTTCATTTGATATACATTTAGGAGTATTTAGTGTAGTAATATCATCTTTGTGTGTAACATAATAAAATCGTGAGGAAACCTGCATGTCTGAGAGTTTATCATAATGTTCTCGAAGGGTCCTCATTCTTCTTAACAGTTACATGTACCTAAGTATTTATACTAAGCTTAAGTAGAATTATAAGGAAATGTAATTTCTCCTTTTGGTTAATAATTAAATGTTTATTATTTATTTATTATTATTCTTAAGACTTACACATAAGTCTGCCAACGTATGACCACGTAGTGGACTATGTCCTAACCCTTCTCACACTAAGAAGAGGCCCGTGCCTAGTAGTGGGACAGTTTAATACAGATTACAGTTCATTCTAGAGTATATCGCACACCGGGTGCAATAACGTCATAAATGCTAAAATTTGTAAAATGTGTTTTTGGTCACAAATGGTGTCAAACATGCGTCTAAATACGGTGCATTAATGTCATGAAAGTACCTCAAAAAACGTCATTCGTTTCTTATAACGTTATTGCACCCGGTATGCGATATGTCTGATACAATTACCAGTAACGGATACACCGGCATGCATAGGTACTATGACACATTTAAATATAAGAACATAAATTTTAAAACATCAATGTTAACAAAACAGATACTACTACTACCAATTACTACTTAACGCTACCAATCATAGGACAAAGAGTCATTCAAAAACATGGTTCCTAAACATCAATATAATAAAAATACAAAACGTCTTTTCAAACGCCACTCAATAGTAATTTACCAACTCTTTTATTTTCTTTATTTAGTTTAGTACTTTAAACTTACCCAGTTATTCGGTGGTTTCTGCTTGCCATCCTCGTCATGATCCTTGCTGGAGGCCCACACGAAATAGTCCTCAAACCCGACCGTTTTGTTCTTACTCAGTTGGAAGAAGTCGTGGTCAATCGACACGTAGTTAGGTATCAGATCCACGATAACCCTGAAACAAAACAAGTGAGATTCGGCAATGAATTGCCGTAAATCTTAGAGATCGAAAAAATGGTTCAATTCATATGTAAAGGTCACGTGATAACACGTGACTTTGAGGTCAGAGGTCAAAGGTCAAAGGTCATAGTCATTTCGGGGGTATATCGACTATGCTGAGTCGAATGGCGTTGACCGCGAGTCTCCAGCTCTTACGGTTCTTGAGTTGAAAGTTGTAAAATAGACAGACGGACAAAGCGTCTTTTTCAAACACAGCGATAGTGCCAAACTCTAAAAGGGAATAGACCAGAGTACTTCACTGTAGACTGCACGAATAGCGTAGTGGTTTAAGTGGCCACTGCTGCTGCGCCGCGTGTTGTGGGTTCGATCCCACACTGGACAAAAATTTATGTGATCCACAAATGGTTGTTCCGAGGCTGGGTGTTCTTTGTGTCTGCTGTTTGAATGTTTGTAAAGTTCCCCGCGACTCAGGAATTATTCCCAGTGCGGTAGTTACCTTTTTAAAGAAAAGAAAAATTAACAGCTGCGGTTCAGAATTACTTGGTGTCAGCACTCACTTAATGCCATACTGCGTAGCCTTCTCGACGAAAGACTTGAAGTTTTCCATAACGGAAGGTGGATCGTAGTCGTAGGTAGGCACGTCTATGAATATTCCTTGCACTTTCGAGCTCTGCAGATGTGGTAGTTCAGGAATGATCTCGTCGTACGTCGCCTCCCCCATGTCTACTAGAGGACCCTTCTCAAACCTGTAAATATAGGTGTGTAGTAATAACAGGTACAATTGGTTCATGATTTTTTACAGCTTGTGGTTTTAAGCTCGAGTCCTGTACATTAGTCACAACATGCCGAGAGCTGGGACGATTTTGATCGTGTTCAATTATAATTTATCGATTAATATTGTTTGTATAAATATTTTAATTGAATATATTACAATAAATTAAACCAGATGATTAGAAATTATATATTTCTGCAAACTCACTTTTGTAAAATACAATTACTTATTTAAAATAACTTTAAATTGTTTCTCATTTTGCACATTATAAATAAAACTTTTTATGCAGTAGGTCTGTTATTTCAATATTAATTATCAAGTGTAAATATCGATTTATATTATTTGCAGGCTCGATACTTTATAGTCTGGTTCAGAAGATACAAGGAACATCACTATTCCTGATTTACGTACCTACTCGTTGCCCTACACTTTTACCAATAAAGCATGATATTGATTTTTGACATTTTATACCCTCAAAAATAGAGAATTTGATGGGCGTGATACGGGTGACATCTGTCACAGGACTCCAGCTGTACTTTAAGATCTACAGTTTAAAATACTACAGTAGTGCATACACTAAGAATCATTACAGTGCAAAGGAATCAATACTAAGGAAAAAACAAGCATTGGAACAAAGAAAGCAAAGAACATCGACATCCGCCGCAGATTACAGATATTTTAGATACGGATTACAGATATTTTAGATACGGATTACAGATATTTTAACTACTGTGGGGAAACTGCTTTACACGGGTAAAGGCCGGCGCTCATTTGCTGGCACGGCACAGGACGGGTTGGCAAAGTATTATTATTAGGCACCCGAGGTTCCTTCGGGATGCCAAGGCCCGTCGAAGGATTCAGCGGTATTCTGTACATATTACATAGGCTGGCGCTCAATTCTTTGTATACTCATTTAGTTTATGCTCGACTTAGAAGAAGTACATATATTAAAAATGATTGACTTTTAGTGATTGATTGGGCCACCGCACCTTGCGCTCGCGTCTATACGTGCCGAAATCTGCCGACAAGTGCCGAAACCTGCCGAATCCTATTGACTAAAATCGTGGTAGATTTCAGCATACTAATGCTGAAGTCTGCCGCGGTATATCGCAACATCCCACAATATGCTCAAGACTTCTAGTGATAACAAGAAAATGCGAACGTTATGACTATTATAATAAGATTCAAAATCAATAATACTTTGGCCATGCCGTCCTTCGTCGTGTGACTATGAGAGCGCCAGCCTTAAGAGGGGTCTTTCAGGCAACAGGAGTACGAGTACTAACACTGTTACCGGGTTTAGTTCTGTATGAACTCCGTGGGCTCACCTACCTCCTCCGTTCCATTGACTTCCATGCCTTAATTAATTCCACCACCAAGCGGGCCGTATGTTTGTTTGCCATCCTGGTATTATAAAAAATATATTCTCGTCTTTGTGTTGGCGGTAACTATTACAAACCCTACAGCACGACGTTATTTACTAAATACTCCTATACTAATAATAGTGCACTAATACTGTTGGCCAATACTCTGAGCTAGAGGTTCAGACACAATGCTTTTTCTGTATCCAGATATCGGCGATTGACGCAAGAAAGAATCGTGTTATGGTAATTGGTAGGAACAACTACAAAAATGTTATCTTGGTTCTAACACGCTAGGCGACTATAAAAACCGCTATTGATGTGTAGGATACTGTGTCAAAATAGTTACCAAGTCCTAGGTGCAGGCGGTGCGCAAGTAGGCGCCCTAATGATGATGGTGATGGCTCCACCGAGCATGCACAGCCACATAGCCCAGAACAAAATGAACATGCACCAGCGAACGTTGACCCAAAACGGGTCGTGCATATACTTCATCAGCTCCTCCTTCGAGAGACCCGTGAATTGCTGCAAGGGAAAAACGTCTTTTAGTGGTAATTCAGAGTATTGTATCTTCTTTCCAACTTAAAAGCAATACAGCATCGATCATTGTATAAATTTTGGGGAAGCCTATCTTAAGTGCAGTGAATGGCATATGGCTAACATGCAGAGATGATGATGGAGATGAAAATATCACCAGGTAGGCTACATGAGTCGGCAGCGTAACCGACTGCTGTTGTTTGCTGGTAGCAAGTAGGGGCAATAAAAACCCCAATTCAATACCAGGAGCATTTGCAAGACAAAGAGCACTTTTTCGTGAATCCACGCGGTGGATTTGGTAGGTTATAATACACTTAAGCAAATATTATTTGTAAGAAAGTTCTTCAGCTATGCCTACATTTTTATGTTGCCTATCTCTATTATATCCTTATGACCGATATGCATAGCTCTCTCACGACGTTAGTACGTCCTGGAATGCGTAGACTAATGCTCCGGGTACTAATGAGTCGCATGCGTGTGCCGTTATCACATTAATTATTTAGGGCCGCCTCATAGGAACCTGTACAAGTATAACTATTAAATTAAACACCAAATATCATACGGTAAACGTACACAAGTTCTACAAAAAGTCGCTCGTGTAAATGTGTACAATTTTTAGTAGAACGAGGTCTTGCGTTTCGGGGTAGTAATTAAATTGTTGGTTTAACTCATAACGGGAATTACTTCGGCTTATTAGAATGACTTTCTGAATTTGACGTTTTTATGGCCCAACATATTCAATCTTATGCTCATAAAGGAAAAGGGCACACGTCATATTTATCTAAAACAACATGCGAAGTATTTATCAAATTAATTGCATCAAGCATGCTAGATCAAATTATTTGCGAAATTAAGAGATCCAAGTACTATTCAGTGTCATACGATTCTACTCCAGATATATCGCATGTAGACCAACTGACTCTGATAGTGCGCCATCTGGGACAGTTGAGAGATTCGTTAAGTTCTTATTACAGAGTATGGAAGGCCATGCTGCTGAACAACTCGCCCAAAGTTTACTAGATTTCTTAAGTAAGAATGGCATTGATATCAAAGATTGTCGCGGACAAAGCTATGATAATGCCAGCAACATGAGTGGAAAATACAGCGGCCTGCAAGCACGAATTAAAGAAATAAATAAGTATGCAGAATACATTCCCTGTCTTGCACATTCATTAAATTTTGTTGTTAAGTGCGCTGCTGACTGTTGTATAGCAGCATTATTTTTTTTCGATTTTATTGAAAATCTTTATATTTTTTTCCCGCTTCTACACTTCGTTGGTGTCTTCTTACGGAAGCTCTCACTTCGAAAACTCTGATTTTGAAAAGGCTGTTGGATACTAAGTGGTCCGTCAGAGCTGATGCTACGAAGGCACTTTTATGTGGTTTTACCACTATTAAGCACGTTTTGGATGCCATTGCCAATAATATAGATCAAAAGGCAGTATCGTTATCAAGCTTACGGACTGGTTTCAAAAATGAATAAATTGGAAACGGGCATAATGACAATTACGTGGAATAGAATTCTAGAACGCATGCAAGCGACTAGTGCTACGCTGCAATGGTCTAATATAGACCTTATTACGGGATACACCCTTTATGAATCATTACATGGATATGTCCAAACAATGCGATCTACATTTTGAGATATTGAAGCAAAGGCCAAAAAGCTGACAGGCTGTTATGAATAACAGCAACAGACTTCAAAACGACGCAAGCGGAACACAAAGTACGACGATTTTAGCGGTTTTAGTACACTTGACGAATTTGTTGAGAAAAAAACACCTGGTAAACAGTTTGAAATTGAGGTGTTTGTTGTCATTATTGATAACACACTATCTGCTTTAGATAAATGCATAAAAGCATATCAAAAACCAACTCGTGTATTTGGAATATTAATATTAATATAAAGAGATTTTGAAATAACTCTAATTATAGTCAGTGCTTATGAAAATTATTTGGAAGACAGCCTAGACACCGAATTAGTGCAGTTTGCCGAGCTGCTCAAAACGGATGTGGCTGGTACGATTGACAGTACGAATAAGGAAGCTCTGGAAATTCAATATTATAAATTTCTAATGGACAATTCATTAGAATCATGCCCCAATTAAGTTGTTCAATCGTATTACATATAAATAAATGTGATGACATTTATTTATATGTAATACGATTGAACAACTAATCTGGATTTTATAAGAAGATTCAGAAGGAAAAAGCTTTGATATAGGCAACATAAGAACGAACTAACTTTGTCATCTGACACGAACTCGTAAAATGTCAAAATTGTCTTGAGGTAATAATAGCACCTACCATAGATGATTTTCTCGAGATCGTAGCTTGGTTTTCTCATTTAATAAAAAAGGGCATCAAACTTTTTGCTGGACGACACATATATTACATCTTCTAGCAAAACTATTGAAATCAATCAATTTGTGTAACATTTATTTAAAATTTCTTCTTTGTGGATTCTTAATGGCATTATTAATACAAATGTACCGTTTATTCATATTTATACATACAAACTTTTCATAGTACTCTGTTTTGGACCCTAGTTACCCGGCTAGGGTACGAGGTACCCGTCTACCAGCACTAGATCAAAAATTCAAACGTATTACCACATCAGCCTCTGAGGAAGTTTCACTGACGAACAATAGCGAGCTCTTGTAGAAAATTCTATTGTAGTAAAACATAAAAGTGGAAGGTGAACTGCTCTTTCGTCGAAACATTTTTGTTTGAACGTCTTCTGATCTTTAAAACTGACACTTTTTTTAAATGCCGTTGTCTTTAAAGTCAAGACCTAATAGATTTACGTCCAAAATATATACAGTTTAAATTTGGATAAGAATTATGTACTTTATACTGTCGATCGTGTTTAAAGAATATGATAAAAGTTAATTAATCAGAAGGTATGCCAAGTTTGTGACGAGTAGAAATTGGCAATATTTGCTTTTCTCGAATCAAGTCTGCCTTTAAGCATTATTTACAAGTTAATTCGACCTAACCGAAATTATTCTAAGTACCTACTTAACACATTGTTTCATGACGAACTAAACAAATAAAGACACGAACGAAAATGTTATAACAACAAAACCTACGACTTCGCTTCTAACAAGGGTAAAATCAATATACGCATATTGATTTTGCAGGGTAGCCTGGTTGATCCTAAATTTGTCTAAGCAAATAAAAGCTTAAATGCCGCCTACGTCAAGATTTAGCAATAATTCACACGACAAATTGCTTAACCTTGATTTTACACAAGTAAGTAGTGGTTGTTCTTATTTCACCAGTCTACTGTACTATTTTCGGTAGGATTTCGGCAAAACTTTCACAGAAAATTGTCAAAATATTATTGATTCATCTGGATAGAACTAACCGTTAGACAACTTATAATTACTTGACATAGCTTTAACTGTCTTATTTAAACGTAATTTGGTTGTAATTTAAAAATAAATGTTATATAAATATAAAGCTCTTTTGTGAACTACTCACCTTCTTATTAGCATCAAGCTCGATCTTAGCGTCGCCATTCCTGTGATCTTCTACCACATACTTAGCGTCAGCCATGTCCACCCTGGTCACGATCTTGGCCTCCTCTTCTTTAGGCAGCAGTTTCTCCTCCGCGCCGTCCGGAGATATCTTCTCCTTTGACTTGGCGAGACTGTTCTTGGATGTACGGAATTCTACAAACAGTAAAATCAATTGAAATGCCTGTATTTTGAGGATTATAATTGTGTAATATGTACGCTTTTTATTATTATTAAGTTTGCCTTTATAACTCTTTATCAAAATAAATTTTAGTGAATAGGTTTTCACATTGCTGTGTTGATAATATTGTATTTTAGCTTACAAAATTTTAGGCAGTGCTAAAAATATGTGTAGTATGGAAACTACAATATTTGAAGTAATCTTTTCAAAATAGCGACGCCTACGGCAGCTGATGGTATTTTTGATGATCAAGTCTTATAATGATAACCGTTCTTTCCCGAGCAATAAGACTAGGAAGGCGGCATTTTAACGCAGTAAGGTACCATAATAGACACTGTATGTGCAGAAACTAAATAGAACTGTACTATTATCTATTATGTGATATAACAAGATTCAATGCAATTGGATCGGCGCATCGGTGCCCCCATTACTCGTGCCGTATTAATGGTACCTATGGCTAATCTTGTGCACATACACGCACAACATTTGAACACTAACACACTCATCTATACCACTAACATCAACAAACCCATCCACTCATATTGTTATTGATCTTAGCGAAAGAACATTTATGCAGTACTAAATTTATCACACTTTTCTTACAAGAGATTTTATTTCGGTTTTGGAATCTATACACTTTTCGACATTGTGACCTATACACTTTGCACTAGAAAATGGTCATCGAGAAAATAGTTTAGCGGAGCCATTTGGTAAAAGCCCTTACCGTCGACACTCCCGGTGGAAGGCAAACGCGTTCTACGTTAACGATCCACCTCTGTAGGTACGTGTGTACTCCGTATAGCGGTACATGCGGTACTAAACTCTGGAATAGTAGCGCTATTCTTAGCTACGTGCCGTCCTTGTCTCGCTAAAATGTCAGCAGCGTTCGTCTCTTGTTATCCCACGTGGGGGATCACTTTAGTACTAGTTTGTAACCCCATTCCACATATCAAATTGTTAGTCCCCTTTGAATTTGTGCAAAATCCCCTCACTAAAAACGTCGAGAACATGCTATTACTTTGACAATAGAAACGAAACACCCGGCCTCTCGCGACGGTTTTAGAAATCTTGAATGAATTTTAGAGAGATAAAAGAAAATTATAATGAAAATACGAAAGCTTACATGTCACACACTCGATCCGATGTGAATCACACGAATAACGAGATACGACTGTGTTCGATCAAACAATGCTCAATAAATATAAAACCAGAATTTCAACGTATGAGCGACGAAAAATACGAATGAATTTCTTGCCAATAAAACCAAAACGATGCAACGTACGAAATGAATTCAGCGATTCCCGAAAGTCAGCGGGAGACGAATTTATTTTTTGCATCAGCTTGATTTTAAAGGATCTTGGTGCAATGTAACTGGTTTGGATCACGCGAAGCATGTTAACTGATTACTGCCAAAATTGCGCCTCGAACAAAAAGGTTAAAGAAACTATGTGGAAAAGAAAACGCGATGTTCTGACAAACGGCCAAGCTCATTTATACAGAGCTCTTAAAAATGTCTGAGCTTGAATACTATTCGGAATATATGTACTGAAATTAAAAACTTCAAAAGGCCTAAGTATAAACATCGTTATAAAATCATTACCTACTTTTAGGCGTACGCATACTTTACTAAACTATTATTTGTATTTAATACATTCGATACGATATTGCATCATGAAGACAAACAACAGATATTATCTTCTAACATCTTGATTAAATAAACTTCGCGATGACCCTGTGACACATGTAAGTTTGCTCTTGCTTGGAGCCGACCCTGAGGTCCAGAGTTAGTATCCCGGTCTGATATTGTGTTGTAGGGTTTATCTGCTAGGATTTTTAGTAACACGTTGGCATTCGGAATTGCCCGCAGATACTAATATCACGTGGACCTAAGCACATAACTAGGGAAAGGTGGGTGTGTAATTAACCCAAGTTTAACCTTTTGGGTATATACATATGGACATGCGTGAGTCTATGTATGTTTTTTTCTATTATTATTAGTGAAAGAAAGACATTGAAAGCATACACATATGAACATCGATCGCTGTGGGAGTTGTGTAATTACTCGTGGCGTATTTAAATAAAATACGTATCAGACGATGTGTGATCGATAACCTCTATATGAAGTTTGTATGTTGTATGAGTGAACTTTCCAAACGTTAAAACAACGAATACTTACACTTGTAGTGGATTACAATAATTGCTGTCTGAGGCGTAATGTTCGGCACACCGGTATTCAGTCAGCTAAGCTTTATGATAGCTTTGAATGCCTCGCTAAGGTAACGGTAGAGAATGCTGTTAGGAATTATACGATTTTCTGGTCGGCAAAACTGTTAGAAAGAAATTGTCAGTAGCAGAACAGAGTCTAAGCCTACGCCAAATCGAAGGCAAGGCGTGACCATTAATGTAAAACAATACTAATCATAGATCAACATTCATAATATTTTAAGAATTCTTTAATATGTTGAATATTCATATTATTAACGGTTGACCCAGTGGTCTCCGGGCTAATGTACCAAAGGTGTGGCGGAGATAACACATGGCTGAGGTTAAGCTGCGGAGGGCCTAATTTCACTACCATCCTCTTAACTCTTCATTCCAAATACCATTATGACAAGAATGAATAAGAGACGCGTTAAACAGCGGTTGCACTCCCTCTCACTCAAAGTGCACCTCGCCAACATCAGAGGTATATTTAAAAAGGTTTTTCTTCGCGTATTATTATATAGATTTATATTTATCTCATCTACATTCAGACAAGCGGAGGCATAGAAGTTAATGTAAGATCCGATAACTCATATCAAAGATTAGCAAAACCCGTCATTATTACAGATTCATCAATCTATTCATTTGTTACCGGTTTTCTTTAACATTAATAAAGGAAATAGGTTGCTTTTTAATAGGACGCAATAATAACTCTCAATCGTAGGTAACAGCTGGGACAGACTTCGCTGCTTTAAGAGTCTACGTGACAAATAGGAGTATAAAATATTTGAACATCAAGGATAGCTTAAGGAAAAGTAATTTATTAAAGCTGGTGTCACAAATAATAACTTACTAAGCATCACGGTAAAATTCCCCGCGTAGTGTTCAAATCACAATCGGGCTAGCATTTGTATTGTAAAAACTTATAAAAATGCTACTACTTATATAATTCTAATAGTTCAAAACAGAGTTGAAATTATTAAAACCATTAAATAGCGATTAATCTATTGTGTCGCTGCAGCACACCGGTGGCGGTGAGACACAAAAAGTTTTTTATTATTTCTGGTATTCTAAGACTTAGCAGGTTAAAATCAAGTGATTTTTATACACCGTTTATCAATGCCTTTATTAATGCAACACAATCTAAATCCAACCCCAAAACTGTCAAGGGATTTCCCCGACATATCCTACAGCGCGTACATACGTGCAATGTTATGTTTATCTACACAGTTCGGGTATTCCCCGAAGTGTAAACTCGAGACTTGATGAGTTTTCGCCCGGTCATTCGTGATCGACTCTTGAAAGCGAGATGACAGCAAAATGGCTGGATGTTAAACAGATACTTTATGAATCTATTTTAATGAAAAAATTCTGCTTGCGGCAAGTTTAACAAAGCAGAATGTTAAAGTTGTAATAAGGTGTTACAAAACCAAGTAAATTATGTAACAAGTATTTAAGAACATAGACATCAAAATATGCTAAGTGACTGCGACTGCAGCAATACCCAAACAGCATTTGTCCATTTTAAGCCGTTGAATTTCTTAATTTTTCATTTTAGTATATTGTCAACCAATAATAAATACTTATTTTAGAAGGGCTTAAATTTATAGAATAATACATCACAGTGACTCAAAACAAATTCGTAAAGCTGCAATAAATTATAGATTATTTTTATTATACGTATGCCGAAAAACGAAATGACTCGTGGCTGGTAATCCAAAAACAAATTTGTTTAGTTGAAAAGAGGGTGTTTACCACAAGTTTTATATCTCTCAAAGAGCCGAGAACACGCAACGCAATTAGAAACCGTTTATTGCCAAGTAATCTTTACAATAAAATGGGCAAACCGCAAAACCTATCATGCGGGCGCCTGACCTAAATAGCTAGTGCTTAGTAAAAATAGCTGAAGAAAATAACATTTACTGTACGTTCTTTCAGCGAACACCATTAATAGGAAACTGCGAATAGCACACTATTCACAAGCTATATTTATACTAATACTTATTACAATTTGCAGAGGTTGTATAGCTGGATTCGCTATTAACTGCGCTTGTCTCAAGATCAGCTCGATTTGAATAATTCGCCTTCCGTTAGATAGCCCGTTTAGTAACGGTATCAGCTATACATAACACACTGACCCTATAGGGCGAACCCATAAACGACATTTAACGTGGATACAGCTATTAGGTATAATACCTAATAGCTGTGTCTAATGTGCCTAATAAATTGCATTAGGTACAGTTATAAACCACACACACCATGCTAACAGACTGCTATTGTTAGTTAGTTTTCAAAAACATTAAAAGCAAGAAATAAAAGCTTAACTAAGCTCCAAATTAATTCAGTAAGGCTAATACTTTAACACTTTGATACAGCAATCACTTAGTCTATTTCACCGAATTCATTTTAGCTAGCCGTTTACATAGGGAGCTTAGTTAAAGCTAATAATATAAGTTTCATTTCACCGATATTTTTGAAGTCGGTTTACTTACTTATTAAAACAATTTGCCAAAAAGAGATGAACTATCACAAAAATAAATTTATTTTCAAAAACTACTCACATATTTACAGTGTAGACATTCTGCCACCGGTATACGTCCGACTGTAACGCTTTCAATTACTAAATTACTTTGTCTCAGCTTACGGCTAATGGAGTAATAGCGTCTAAGTCAACAAATAAACTAATTAGTAGTGTCAACCACTTATTAAGCAATGGACGAAAACACTCATCCTTCTTAGTTAAAATATTTAGGACAGTTAATCACCATCGTTAATTATCTGCAGCTAATGTGCATATGTATTGTTTACAAATGTCTGCCCGCGGATTCGTCCGCGTGAATGCCATGGGAACGTATATCGGGATAAATGTATATTGTGTCAATATAGGTTATGGTCTATCTATAGGGCATGTTTCATCTAAATCCGTTCAATAGTTTCCGCGTGATTGAGTGACAAACATCCAATCAACTTCAAAAACTTATATAAGTAACATAACTATAAATAAAAATTAATACTTAATTTAACATCTTTATTAAGAAACAAATTATTATTGTTAAAATAATAAAAATTAAGTCAACGCGGCAAGTCGGTCCTACACTACCTTTTTCTTTTAACGTGGGGTAATGCTCCTTATATATACCCCCTCGCCACAAGGGGAAGCTAGAGGGTTATGTCGGACTCTCCCGAAACTTCGGGCCTACCGACTAAAAACTCACGCACCTACCTAGCTTAACTTAAACTAATAGAAAGTCGTTCAGTCAAATTCATAAACTCAAGACAGCGTATCTACTTCGGAACAGTAAAAGTGCATGTATACACAACGCTGCCAAATGTTTGTAAAACCAACGGCATCAACTACTACGATAATCAATTCATATGTACCTACTGATTGTTCAAAACTGTCCTAGTTAGACATTCTATCTTGTCATACAAGTCCTTAAATTCTATTTCAAATAATTCGCTTAGTAAACTTCAAAGATAATTTGGAATATATGTCTGAAAGACTGTGCAATTTATTTATTTAAGTAAGTATATTTATTTTATACAATTTGGACCAGTTTCACCAATACCTAATTTTAAGATAACATTAGTACCTATCTACTTCTTGCACAATATATGCATCGTAAATAAATTACTAAGACAATAAAATACAATCCATACCGCAACCATAGAAGAAGACCTCACGCCGTCCAATCCCCCGACTTACGTAATAAGCCTACACCCTTATCACCCATAAGCTTTTATCGACGAAATTCGACACCTAAAGTAAAAGATTAAACTCACATTAAGAACACTTACGCCTTTATACCGTAACAGCGTCCTTTCCACACGTATAACACGTTAATTCAATATACAATAGACGATTTAACAGTAATATTCACTTGCAAATTGGAATACAATCGTATCAAGAGTTACCGAGTTCGGAAAGTATTGGACACGACAGCACTGGTTAAAAGTTAAAGCGTTAATAAACTAGACGTCCAAATTTCAGCGGCTAACGGCATTTTATTTTATTATTTGACATACGTGAAATTGTTATATGTTACTAAAAAGATGTTAAATAAGTTATATATAAAGCTTTTGTATTTTCAAGTTATAAATGGAGACTGGTAATCGGTTATTTACTTAGCGGTCAAGGGAAGGACAGAACATTTTGTTATGGATTTTATTGTTATATAAATACACTACACCCATAAAAGATATAATCTACAAAGTGGCTGGTAGTCGCAGAAGATGGCGACACGGTTAAGAGGCAAGTATTGACCCAATTTTACTGTGGACATACATAATATATACATATATATGAGAGATATGGCAAAAGAATGCGGAACATTTCAGTAACTGCAAACTACTACGACAATTTATGTAAAGTTTAAAAATTATAGTATAAGTGTATCCAGATTAACCAAGACAAGGGTCTGGGCTGAAATCCTAGGCATTGCTGGAACGATGTCTAAGGTCATCATTGAAATTTTGTTTGGTGAAGTAGCAGTACCTACCTAATCGGTTAATCACGCAAACTCAAATAAAGTGACAATATCCAGTAAGTACCGTAATACATGGTTTATTGTAAGAAGAAAAAGAGCTAGGCAGAGATGTATATTAACATTATTAAAACAGTTTTGTTTTATTCTTATGTAATAAAATGCGAGGCTGTTGGCGTCGTTTTCCCGACGACATGCATGAAAATTTCCTAGAAGAAAATCCCACTAACACTGCTCTACCAAAAGCAAATTTATGCCGCGGGATCACAGAGCACGAAACCGAATGCAAAAGCGGATGAAGTAAGAGACCTATGCCAGGTTCGTAGCAAGTGGAAATCCGATAATCTCTGACCACCGATTTCTATTTTACCGATTCTTTCAGGATAAAGACGTGTGTCTATGTTTGTGTGTTTAAAACCTATTACTTACGAAACACTACCATGACAATGAGCTGTAAATAAAATTGCTGTTATTAGCTAGTAAATATTCCTAAAGAAATAACGAATTTACGATCATTTTACGACATGCTCACGATACTAGGTACTTTTGTATTTAGAACTGCGGGTAACCAAGAATGAGAAGAGAAGATGCCCATAATTGTATTGAGGTATATACAGGTATTATTTCAGCTAGTAGGTAAATACTTAATAGTTGGGTTTGGAGGCCTACGTTTATCGACGCTTCATTTTGGCTAGTCCTCTCTACTCCAGTATGGAAAATAATGAAATGTTATGAAAAAGACAGGAGCTAAGCATTAACTAATATAAAGTTTATTAGCCTTTGTCAACGACCTCGTCCATTAGACATGTCGCTCGCCACTAAAGTAGTTGAAACGTTGTTTAAAATTGAGTCGAAAGTTATCAAACTGTTAAATGCCATCATAATTTGACGTCGATTTTACGTGATGTTGGCACAAAAAGAGACTAAAAACAGAAAACAGTTTTGATTTCTAAATAGTAGATCACAATTAGATCTTTATTGTTTCTGCAACACACAGAAACAACCTTGTTACACTTATATGTATTTTAATGCAATATCATGTATATAGGTACTAATATCTTGATGTAGGTCTATTATTTACAGAATAGAATTGTGGTATTAGTAATATTTCTCGTGAATTATGTATCACTTCAGTGTTAGGTAAAAAATTCAGTTGTTAATAAAACAGGAAAATTATATAAAACACATTTTATTTCATTATGTATTAGTATAGTAGTACACATAGTACATAGAAAAATATTTCATTCAATACTTACTATGTTGTCATTGATTTTCAAATTAATAATTTTAATTGATGATTTGAAATGATTTATGTAATAAAACTTAGTTCAATTAATAGTTGTAAAATTAGCATAAGTTAATACAGCCTAATTTATGTCTGTATATCACTGAAGGGTGTGCAAAGGTACAAATCACCCACATTTACCCAACAACTAAGTATATACATCATTCATTCAGAACACGGCTTACAAGATCTGTAAATGCCATCCTTAAAAAAAACTGGTATAAAATCAATTTTAAGATCATGTTATGCCAATATTGGTCCTTGGCACAGAAACATGATATAATGTAATTTAATTCAATCGTTTTTATTATCACATTAGTTCAGGTATTCTGATTCAAACTATCTAGAAACTGCTGAAACAGCCTATTTCTTTCTCTTTGTATACTATTTGATTCTTGTACTATATTTATTAACCTATCCAGTTTTTGTTCCACAGTTCGTTGTCTGTTTCTCATTTCCAAAGTAATCTTTCTAAAGTCTGTGTATCTTCTCCTTGTTAATTTTCTTTTAGATTCCTCACTTTGTCCATTTGATGATTCTCCATTTTCCTGTAACTCTGGTTCATATTTTGAAGGTCCACCTATTGAGAGTAATGCCTTAGTTACACTCTCGGTTGACCCATCTTGTATCCTTTGCTGTATCTCAGGTTGATACTCGCCATTTTCATTGTATATTTGCTCAAATATCTCAAAATATGGCCATTTCACTACAACCAGTTCATTCCTATTTCTCTTTTTTAATAGTCTCACATAAGTTTGTTTTAAATTACGAAACTTTTTATCACAACAATCTGGACCTTTGCCTACAGCATTTGCTATATCTATCCATACATTCTTTTTCTTTACTTTTGGACTTCGAAATTTATCTATGTTCTGTAGATACAGATTCAGAAGCGTTTTTATGCTGTTATGCTCCCAATGATCTTCTGCCTCTTCACCCTGATCTGTTTCCATCATTTCGTTTTGATTTAATTGCATATAAACCTCTTCAGTCTCCAAATACTCAACTTGTTCAGCTGCAAAACAAAATCTTTGGTCATATCATGTTATCTATAGGCTCTTTTGTAAGTGTTTGATGACTAAAGCGGTCGGCAGCCGACAATTGGCTTTATTATCAATTTATTGCTAGCGGGTCATGGGTATACTCGCCGCCCACAATCGAATTGGATTTACTTACTTACAGGAAGTTTACGTCTACCAAAGTAGATTACAGCCCGTATTACAAGTAAATTTCTTACAACTGTACCCAAATAAATATATTATAAAGAAATATATAAAATTACCACTCATTTACAGGATCTCTTCTTCAGTATCTCTTTTATATCAAGGTAATAGTAGCCGTTGTTTTTAATGCAAACAAACTCTTGCATCATTCAGCGACGAACGACAGCGGACGAGAACAAAATGGCGCTGACTGCCGCGGCGAATAAAGCGCTTTATAACCCGGCATAATTAAATATACACGCGTGAAAGTTAAATAACTAACATATTACACTACTCAAATTTAGAAAACACATTCCGTTAAAAAAATATTTCTAAAACAGCAGTAGATGCTTAATAAAGAGAAACACATTAATAAAAAAAAAACATGAAATATGAAAATATAGAATATAAAGATATGTACGGATTATCTTTTTAATTTAGTCGGTTCATACAACTGCTTTTGACGTTTATGGATGACCTTGTGCTATTTGCCTTTCATTGATAACGTCACACACGCTGCACGCACAGTGAATTGATAACACTTGACAGCAAGTTATCAAGGCTTCCTTTCATTTGCATCTGTTCAATGGTCTTTCGTATGCGATGACGTCACAATAAAAGCTCTTATTTGGAAATGCGCAATAAGGTATTAATAATTACGTATATACGAACATTAAGAAAGCATAAATCACTGTAAAATACACAAAAAGTGATTATATATGTAAGTTATTGAGGAAATTACCTGTATCCGTTTCTGGAATTGGCTTGTAAGAAGCGACGTGTTCGTCCTCCTTAACTTGCCCTCCATCTATAGAGAGATGGTTTTTTCGCGGGTCTGACATGCTGAGTTAGGGTCTTGCAAAACCGGTTTAGCAGTTCAGAGAAAGTAGCCCCTTTCCCTTTAATAAATAATTTTAATTGGACAGATAACTTGAATCAAGTACTTCTCACCATCTGTCAAGCACGTGAATGAATGAAGAATGGTTTACAATAAGAATAAAACCACCACGCCCTCGTTTACTAGAATCGATCTGCAGCTCATTCAATAACCTTCCAGTTACGTTCAGAAGCTGAATTTTTCTTGAATACATTTATTGCAATCATTAATTAAAGAAAGCCAGTTTTTATTATTTAGTCCAACAAATATAATACAGAATTTTAAGTTATTATATATGTATATATGTATGCTTTTAGAACTTAGTATGTATTCTCCTAGTTATAAAATAAATCTCAGTTACAAATAATTATGTGGACTGCTAGAACGAACCGTTCGCATGTTAGACAAAGATAACAACTATCAGTTCCTATGTCAATTCCAAGGAGTAAAAGAGAAAAGATATCATGGGCTCATTAAGCGGCGAATCATAAAAGAAAAAAGTAACACAATAAACCGTTTATTGTCAAAAATGACAGAATATAATACAATAATATTGTAATTTTATAAATAATTTTATTTAATGTTACCGTGAAAATGAATAAAATCTATAAAATATCTATAATTTATAGTTATATGTGATGTTATCTTAATTATAGTTTATTGTATTTTTTATTTTTGTTATATAAGTTGCAATTTTATAGTTTTACTTATTAATGTTTTACACTGCCGCCGCTGCCAAAATGTGCACTATTCCACCACCGCCGCCACCACCAAATATGCCTGACGTTATTCCTGTGCAGACAGTGAAAGTATCCCAAGGAAATGAACTAAGCATTGATCCTTATATTTGTCAATGGGCATCTGAATATCCTGAATTAAGAGAAGCATGTGTGAAAAACGGATTATGCGTCAATAAACCACCCTTAAGATACAAATACAAGTGGTTTGAATCAATATTGCAGGTGGGTCCAACTTGTGGCTTAGTGGCTCTCTCAATGTTAGTGAATGGAGAAGCAACCCCAGATGAGTTGTTAAGCATAGCAAAATTAGAAGGCGTCACGAGTAATGGCGAAATGTTTAGTTGCAAAGGAATGGTCAAACTAGCAGAAAAAGCCCACAGCTTAGCAGAAATAGACAATGTCAGATGTATATTGAAATGCGGAGGCCTATTCGGTGCTGACACCATTGAAAGACTGTTAAATGGTGCTGTTCTACTAGTTCCGTATCCTTTTTTATAACTATAACACATGGTAACATTTATTTATAGAAGTCATATTTTCAAAATGATCTGTAAGTACCTATATCTATTTTTAAGTTAATCTTGTAGGTATCATTTATTCAATTGACTATTGTGAACTCTCCAAACAGAACAAAATCTTAAAATCATTTGAAGACTGCCCCACCTCACTAATATGAAATAAAACCTGGATAATAATCTATTGACACCAATTATTATTATATTATAATAGAAATTTGTATGCTATTTTTTAATAATATATTATATGCTATATTTGAATAATGCATGCTGTAGTCACTTAAAAAGTCTGCAGTAAGAAGATGTTTAACCTCTCAACCAATCCAGTTATCAAAAAAACGAAAATACAAAAAGCTACAAACAAGACTATCATAACAACGGTTAAGCTCTGATGCCGGTGTCCCAGCATTGGTTGAGAGGTTAATATTTTACCACATAGATGACACATACACATTTAGATATCTGCTACCTGTTGATTAATAAAATTATGGCAGATATTGTTTAGTTATAGTTTGGTAAATATAGATGTACTTAAAATTAGGTGCTAAATTAAGGCATGGAACTTATTGCTATGTTTCTGCAATCTATATTTAGGATTCTATATTTTCTAGCAATCTTCTTTGACTGATATTAACCTTAAGTCCTAAACTCAGATATGACGCTGACTGCAATCACTCACCATGTTTAAGAAATGGTCACACAGCTCACTGGGCTTTAGTTTGTGGAGTGATAGTTGTTGAAGACCCGGGCAATAACTATGAAGATGATCCAAAAAATGTCTATGTGCTTTGCAAACATGGCAAATCTAAGTATTTGACTGTGTGGAATCTGTTTGATCTAGCTAAAAGTAATAGTAATCTTTGGGAGTTTTCACCAAAGAAAGGAGCAGATGGGTTAGTGTACATCCTGCCAGTGGGAGGAATAGGTGGTGAAAATGGGTTACGGGACCAGTTTTTGGTATTTGAATGATTTTAATATACATGCATAATGAGTCTTTGAGCATATCAAAATGGGGAAGGAGATACTTTGACTGTATTTTTATCAATAAGTAATAGGTACATTATATACTTATAACTAGATGTTACTATACAACTACTAGTATAAAATATTCTCCAAAAATCGTCCAAATCTTCCATTACTCCGAACTTTATGACTGTTGTAGTTCTTAAAATAATAATTACTAAAAAGACTTACTGATATTAAGATAAACTATTTATTTGATAGAGATCATGATAAGATTGTTCGATGCTCCTATATAACTAGATTAGTGCTCATATATTTCTATCCCAGAAATGGTCTAGTCACTTAGCATATGCCTTAAGGCATATGTATAATAAATTTAAGCCATAAATCTATCTATTTAGCTAGAAATATATCTATGATTACTCTGAAATCTTTATAATTCAATAGTTATCTAAAAGTGGCCACTATGTCTATGGATTAGGAATGGGTTTACTACTCTAGTTATTATAGCTCAATCATACAATGACATGTTGTACATCAAAGTATATATTCCATAACATGTAATATGTATATGTTAACCTTACATTTAAAATATATAGTTAGGTATTTATGGAATGTTGTCAAAAATAAAACAATGTTTTCAGTGTGTTGTTATAAAAATAATCAGATGTAGGCAAAGGGTTATACAAATTTAATGTTTTACATATATTTATTGTTGAAATAAATGATAATGTAAATAAAACACTTTATTGTTTTAATGCAAAATTTTTATTTGTACAATAAATACAAATTATACTTGCAAATTATGATAAAATAATAAATCTCATCACATTACTTAAAAATATCGCAATGAAATCATACTTTTATTGACATATATACATATGTCAAATTAAATGAACATTAAATTCTCAAGAAACGTTTACATTATTGCACAGTCTATTTTGCATTTTTTTTTCATGAAGAATGCATTGAATTGAATTAAATAGTAATCGTTAACGAAACATAAATGATAAGAAATATTTTTGTACTAATTATTCAACTTAAAATGAACTTTCCATAACACTAGATAATATAAGTTTGTTTGGCCATTCCGCATGGACATACAATGTGTGATGAATCATTTATAAATAATAGGTAGGGCAGACATTATAAATGTCTGTTACGACTGTTGCTTATAAGCTCATTTGGAAAATAAATAATTTTAGTCTCATCATCGTAATAAAGAAAATCGCCATGTGACTGAGACAGTCAGCAGTAATGAGATCAAAATAATAGTTTTAAGGGCGAAGCGAGTAACTAACAATATGAGCCTAGTTTTTAACTTCGGTGTTGTGAATTTATTTAAAAACGTTTAGCTCTATATCGCTATTGCCCATAAGATATATTTTACATATATTAAAACTCTTAAACGTGCAATCTTCTTCTATTTTGCGGTAAGTATTGCAAGTTATTGAGGAACTGTTTTTAAAGAATAAGTATATATATCCCATTCAGTTCCGATTTATGTCCTACCGCTATTAGCAATATATTGGATATGATGCATTGAAGATAAGACGAAGAAGATGCACGTAAAATAAACATAGTTAATGAATAAAATCAATAATGCTTAATACTTAATATTAAAGTTAATGTCATATGGATCAGTTTGGCTGCATATCTTACGAAAGCGAGGACAGGCCAAAGTTTCAAAAGTACCAAATGTGCGGTACTATAGTATTGACCCTATAGTTGAACACATAGGCAGCTTTGTGAAGCAGAACTACAAAATTTTGAATTTAATTACGTAGTTTATAAATCGTTCAAACATTAGATAGATACAGATCATCACAAACAGTACCAAAATCGGACATGCTCAATCTCTAGAATAGAACATTTTGTATGAGTGAGAACGCTAATATAACATTCATCAGACGTACAATAGGGTTAAGAGAATGCCTTTAATTCTGATAAGATATTTCTATACCTATATCTATACAAAATTTCGTGGTTTTGCGACACCTAATAGCGTGAACGTGTTAACCAATTTTGTCGAGGGTTTGGAAGATGGTCACGTTTCCAAATTTAATATGTTATGGGATATACATCTATAAAATAATCTTACTTTAGGTGTCGTCGGCATTTGTCATTCTTAAGCGATAAGCCATTAGTGTCCTTGTAAACCAAGAACTAACACTGAAGACAGAAAGTAGATTGCATTATATAAAAATACAACTACAAGAGTTTCATACAAAATTGCAATACTTGCTCATGCATTGCTTGGAATGTCTGAATAAACACGGCAATTTTGTATGGAACAGTTATTGTGAAATTTCTATAGGAACTGCTCAGCAAAACTTAATGTAGTGGGAGCCAATGGTTTCAAGATCACTAAAACAGTGCACCTAAAATAACAAATGAATCTAACATGACTATTTTATAATAACACAATCAAGTATTACATATCGAAGTAGCTTTCCACGAATTAATTATATTACACGTGACAAAAAAAAATTTTGCACCTTACGTAATTAATTAAACAAAAATATATGTCATGAATTAATAAAAGAAGATATTGGCCATAACGTCTCCATGTAAAATAAAATTCTATCGATAATGATATTTCAGAATACAGATTCTAATATTATAATAGGTATTATTATATACTATTGGATAAATATTTAATTGTCTACTGGGCATTAAATGTGTACCATTCATATTGAATAATATTTAAAACAATTTCTCAAGTCAGTTCATCTATAGATATAAAGTATACAATGTTTGAATGATATGAGCTCAGGCAAAATTCCCGTGTTGCTATTTGTCAAAATTTCATTACAGGACAGTAGCGAACTATTATGCGGCAAATAGCAGAGCGTTATGAGCAAGAAGAATAGTTCTAAGTTAATTATCCATCAAATCTCTATATGTAGATATGAGATTGGCAGCCATCAATCGTAGCGTATCAAATACTGGTTGATAGATAGCAATGCATAATAATACGATTTTCGTTTTTAGTACATTCTAGTATGATATCGATTTAGCTCTCCTAAGGTGGAATTTGCAATAAGCCAGATATTTATCTGAGCAGTAAATTTGTTAGATTGTCGATTGTTGATTATTGATATTTGTCCTATACATAACCAGCAAAAAGCCAACATTTATATCTCAGAGTTTGTATGATGATTGAACGTAACAATATATGTTTGTATTTACAGTTACATCTATCGTAGTCGGTCTAAACATATATTTCAGACCGATCTATATTTATACATCTAGGTATCGAAATTATTGTTCGATGCAACGGCCAGTGCTATCGGTACATTGCTTCATTTAGCCATATGGCCTCCGGTTTTCTCAATAGATTGTCGCCGTTATTATCGGGCAATCTCTCTACCAGTCGATGATACTGGTCAACATGCTAACTGTCAATACATTAGCATTGGTACTATCGATATCATGCCAATATAATCGGCCAAATAAAATTATGTATCGATACATTCAACCAATCGATCAGAATATATATTTTGTCTTTGTTACACCAGTAGATATATATCACACCTGAAGAGGACAACAATAACTTAAGCTACATTATAATATTGTAACGAAGCTTCATACTTCATACAAAAGCTAATGTTTAACCGGTCGTATTCCGCCGGCTCGCATACCAGCCGGCAGATTTGTACGGCTATTCGTAGCCAATAGGCAATCAGTTTTGATTGGTAAGGTTGGTAATATACGGTTTTAAGCGAAGGCGGCGCGCGGCGTTTTGGCGCCAATTTGGTGGCTCGCATGCGAGCCACCGGCCTACGACGGGTACAAATCTGCCGGCTGGTATGCGAGCCGGCGGAATACGACCGGTTAAATGAAATGTTGACAAATAGAAATATCTCATAATACCGAGTTTATAGTTATACTGTTATTGTTTTATTATATGGTCCTGTTCTGACACGCTCCTAAGTATTGTCTCTCTTTATTTGGCAAAATAATGTTAGTTAGTGAGCCGTACGTAAAATAGTAGACACTAATGTCTAATAAGTTTTATTTACCAATCCTTGTTGTAAGACAAATATATTAATAATTATAGAAAAATAACACAACAACTAGTCGTAGTTCCCTTTCGTTTAAGCAGTTACATTTTCATCACTGGCGTTATTTAGTAAAGTTAATAAACAAGTATTTCAATAAAATGTCAACATGATGTACCGCATAGGTGTTTAACGCGTTTTTAATAGTGCAAAACGTGTTAAACAACCATCTAGGTATTCCGCAGACAATTTTGTGGCATTCAGTTCATTCAGCAAACATTTGACATTAAAAAGAGAGAGAGTATATCAGAATTAACATGTCAAAACAAGACGGTGAATACACAGTTAGATTTAAAACTGTAAACAGGCCTATCTCTATCATAACATGACTTAACTAACAGCGTACATTTAAAAAAGTTTATTACTTTGAAAAAGCGTACACATTCATTAATACGCAGACTATTGTCGAATATTGTGGGGTACACATTCCGTTGACACTAAGACTCACAGCAATGGTGCTTCCAAATATTTTGATATGTTTTATTGCTATACTTATTGAGGTAATATTGTCTAATTGTAATGTATAAAACGCGAGATGGACATGAAATGGGCTGATATAATTTAAGGTGGCAAATGACATTATCTTAAACACAGTTACTTAGATGGCAAAGAGTACCTACGAACTGCGATCGGGTATCGCCGGATACGAACAAGCCACAATAAAATGTCGGTTGTTATGCATATCGCACCCTTCATAAAACAGAGACTTATCTTAGTATTTTGGATTAAACAAATTTGAACTCTATTGCAAAGATTTAATACTAATATAATATTAGAATTTAACATATACAATGAAAGTTCAAATTGCCTTACTTTCAAATTTCGAGTTAAGTCGCTGTTTTATTAAGAGTGCGATATGTCTAATTGCATAAAAGTTTAGCTGCAAACGACATACTAATAGATAAAGTAATTTAATTTGTTGAAAGAGTCACCTTCTGAATATAAAAAGTTCGAGGGCTCTTTTGCACTAGATCTTGTGACGCTTTAACATTGCTTTGCATATGTCTACGGCCTGTCAATACCTGTTGCTAGCGAAGAACGGCTGAGTGATGACAGCGTTAAGCATATCTATCTATCTATCTTATGTGGGGGCCAGTAAGTGCAGACCGGCGACACATCGACCCAGTGGGATCTTTTGTGTCGACACTCTCCCAATAACGACTGCCATAGATGTTCATGGCAGCCGGGACCGACGGCTTAACGTGCTCTCCGAGGCACGGAGCAGGCGATAATTGTCAATCAATACGCATATAATTTCGAAAAGTCATATAACTTTTATACTCAGTTAGTAAGCTGTATAACAAACACGCTCTGATCCGCGGCAGAAACAATTATTTTAATTATTATTAGATCGATCGTTAAAGATAAGTTGACATCTATAGTGACTTTCGTAACTGTAGGTAGGTATATATCTACAATTGTTCATTCCTACACTTTAACAATTTATATTAGGTACGTCTGTTTATAAAACAATATTAAAATTTTAATATATCAAATATTTTGAAAACCACTTCATATCTGAATATAATTTTGTTATTAAAATAAAATGTCATCGCCGACAATACGCGTCAAGCCGTGTCCCGGGGGACTTTACAATTAACGGACACAAACTACTCCAAATATCTCTATAGACATGAATGTACGAAATCTAGGTAAGTTTAACTCAAAATGTTTGAAAGCACCGCGCTACACGGCCCGCCTCCGTCTCGACGTTCCAAACACCTAAGATCTATGATGGACAACCGTCGAACTATGTAGTTAAGCGTTCTACACGTAACATCAATTATTTATATTACAAAACATCGAGACGAGATCGCGTGACCACGCTCGCTTACCACACGATACAACGGCTTTAAAGATATCTTACATTGAAATTTAGACTGTAAGTTACGTTACGGTCGAAATTACAATGTAAAATGTTGTCTCAAGTGTCGCGTATACCTTACATACGCTCACACAGCCATATATTACCTGAATTACACACATAGCTATATCTAAATATTACACGTACTCTATGTAAAATTTTGAGAATACAGTATTATAATCCTATGATATCATGAGACAGTCGTTGGCCTGCAGGGTGTACTACTAACGCCCTCTAGTGATTACCGCTACCAAATTAAACTAGCCGGAATAGAAAATAAGTTTCCAAATTGGCTCGGAACAATTTCGAATTTCATAATTCAGGACTACAACATTTAAAATTTTGGCTTTTGTCTCAAAGTAAACAATAAAACACTAAATATAAACGGAAATTTATCAGGAAGATATTAATTGTAATCTCTATAATATCTTATAAAATTAAAAACATTAAACGTTTATGTAAAAATCTACATTTCATTGAAAACATCTATAACGTACAAAATTATAAATGTAAACACTGCACTACTAGCTGCACTTACACAAAAATATGACTGAAACAACGCGCTTCCATTGGCTAACAATATTAAAAAAAAACTGCATTCTCGAATCACAGATCAAAAATAAAATTGCGCACACCACTCGGAACGAACTATACTGATATGTGCCGCCGATACTCGCTCAACACCATTCAACTAATCATTGACAATCATATCCATAAAACACTTACCAAACGCTTGTTATCTTGTAAATGTTCCGCCGAAAGCATTCGATAAAATTACACGCCGCCATACATACAATAATTCGGCGAAAACTTCACAAAAGTACAAGCATTGATTCGGCATAACTTTAAACCCCACGCACTCGAATTCGGCAAAGATTGCCGCGCGATGTCGGCAAATTTAGATTCGCCGACGCACTAACCTAAGTTTACATACATATTGGAAATGTCACGAACCATTATTTCTCGATATATACTGAGTACACGAATAACAACTACATTATTAAATACGATAACTAATAATTTTATTAATGAATGACTATGACAATATAGTTAACGCGTTTGAGCCTTTATTATGTAACTTGAATAACACCGAACCATACAACATGCGAATATATGGCGAACTACGCTAGAGGAATATTACATTTCATATAATAATAATAATATATTAAATAAAAATTCAAGGTACATAACCAAAGGCGTGTTTCTACGCTATAATCATGGCAGCTCGACAGCATAATAAATTAACGTAAAATTTAAATACGTTCGTCGACAGGACAAACTGTGTTAGAGCCTCAATTCGTAGCAAAAAGCGTCGTGATCCCGAACTGTGCCGACAGTTGCCGAGGGGACACGAGTGGCGGCAGTTGCCGAGGGGACACGAGTGGCGGCAACATGGCCGCCGCCCCGCGCGGGGCACTCGGCCGAGAGGCGCCTAGGTCTCGGCGGGCGCGAGCGGCGCGCCGCACGTGGCCACGGGGAACGTCTTCACATGCGTTTGCCATTGCGTCGACAGTTGGAAGAATTTCACGCCGCACAGCTCCATACCGTCGATGTACACTGTAAGCCAAGAAAATTAAAAGTTTCGGTCACGAATTCTGAGAACAGTTTATTTAAAAATTACCTTTTCATGTAAATCCCAATTATTCCAAAAAATCATCGCTATTTTTGATATCCCGCCGAAGACACAGAAGCTTCAGTTTAAAGACTGACTAAAACTTTAAGTACAAGAAACACATGATACCTCTGAGTGGCAAATTATGATGGCTGCTCTTCCCGGAGCAGATGAGACGCGCGACGCCGTCGACTGTCTGCGCGCGCCCCACGTCCGCCTCACCAGCCTTTTCCTTCTTCTTACCGAGCCGCATTACTGCAAAACACAGGTTGTTACATAAATGGTAGATTATTGGATTATTAAAAATATTGCTGGGCATAGCCCTCAAAGCCAATTCAAGAAAGGTCTTACATTGTATTTGACGATTGACGATTGTAGGTAGGTACTAGAAGTGGACAGGGATGATCAACTTCACAATACAAGTTATAATAAAGCCAAACAGCTCTAACTATAAAATGTAATTTAATTTCGAGAAAATAAAAATCGTCTATTTTTCTATTTATATCTAAAATAAAATCGCTTAATATGAAATTTAATCAGCAGAAAGTATTTCTAGTTTGAATGAACACTTCGGAATAACAAAAACAACGGATTACAATCTATGGTTTGTTGACCATCCCTGACCACGCACAGTGCACACGGTAGTCGGTCGACGACCATGGCAAGAGAGAAGCCTAACCTTAGCTGCAGCACAGCAAATAAATATGTTCCACGTACCTATGTAGAACAATTCAGGAATTTTAGTTCTTAAGGAGTCATCATCGTCTTCCTCGTCTGCATTGGTTAGAGTAAAGACAACAAACATACACATTTACACATTTTGGTTAGGGCACACACATAGGGCCGGCTACCATACACCAACACAAAGAGAAGTCGCTATTTTGTCATATCATTATACTTTTCAAATTATGTTTCCGCTCGAATCGCATCCATTGGCGCATTCAGGATTATTTTTCGAAAGACATAGGTCTCGCCAAAAACATCAAATAAAATGTAACACAAATAATTACCTATTCTAAAAAATCTAGAAAATAAGCCAATTCAATTCAATTCAAAATTCTTTATTGCTAACTATGTGTACATAAATAAAGTTCTTAACAGAAGATATCAGTTCTTAGAACATAGTGGCCCTGTTAGGGCATTGCAATTTCATCATACATGTATGCTTATAATTGTAACAGTTAAACATGCAATAAATTGATTTACATTCATTAATTAAAAAGAGAAAATTTATAAATATTATTTTTTAGATAGGTCATCGTTTTAATTACATTATATCATTTACATCATATTAATTATAAATTATTAAAGTCATACCCAAATAAAAATACACCTGTCATGAGTTACCTGATTTAAAAATTATCTTTATTCATTAATTCAATTATGTCACAGTATTGTAATCATTTAATATTAATTATCATAATCCTTTTAAAAAATATTTTACAGAATTATATTCACTTTAGTGATAGGTACTTTATTGAACAAAATTATTTTTCCTCAAGAAATTCTGCTTTTGAGTAATATGCCTTTTTAATTAAGAAATTTTTCAGCATTCTTTTAAAAATAATAATTGAATTTATAATCTTAATATCCATAGGTAGCTTGTTATAAATCTTTGTGCTCATACAGAAAATACTATTTTTGTACGCTCTAGTGTGGGACGCTTTATTTCTTAAGGTATTTTTAAGTCTCCTGCTTTTTAACGTATCATAGCTTGTAATGTTTGATTTAACTAAAATTGAGGCCAGGTAGATAAATAGAGCAGGGAGTGTTAAAATCTTGAGATTTACGAAATGTGGTTTACATGAATCCGTTTGGCGTAACCCACATATAGACCTAATACACTTTTTTTGGGCTTTGAACGCAACTTCTTTATCAGTCGAGTTTCCCCAATATAGTAACCCATACGACAGAGTGGATCCCACATACGCATGGTAAGCAGTAAGAAGCGCGATCTGGTTGGATACTTTTTTAAGCATGTATAGAGCGTAAGAAAATTGATTTAATTTGGTACATACACTATTTAGATGTGTTTTCCATGACATATTCGAATCCATATGGATTCCCAGAAATTTTGTATTTGCTACCTCAGCTACAGTTTCATTATTGTGTGCAATAGTTAAAGGAATAGACGTCGCGTTTTTATTTTTAAAGTTCATGTAATGCGTTTTTGTGAGATTAATTTTTAAATTATTCATTTGAAGCCAATTTATTAATTTAGATAAGGAGTCATTTATTTCTTGCTCATGATTTTTGTTTTTATTATTTGTGAAAAGAACCGTACTGTCATCTGCAAATAAAACCATAGGTTGCCGAATAGCATTAGGTAAATCGTTTATGTAAATGAGAAACAGTAGTGGTCCCAGTATTGACCCTTGAGGTACACCATATTTTATAAATCTAGGACTCGATGTATACTTAATCTCTGTCTTTATAAATGGACATAACTGTGTTATTTCAGTGAACTGTATAAGGTTACATAGATATGATTTGATTATTTGTAGTGCTTTACCTCGAACTCCGTATATTTCCAGTTTTTGCAGCAGAAGTTCATGATCAACATAATCAAACGCTTTTGTCATGTCCATGTATAGAGCTGTAACTTGGTTTTTTTTATCTTGTTCTGTAAGTATTTTTTCTAAAAGCCAGATTGATAAAGCTTCACAATTATGAAACGAAATGTGGATAGGATTCTTCATGCTTGAAAATTGAAATGACACCGGCTATTGTGGGAGAAGGGAGAAGTATTGGCTTATCCATATTCTATAACGAAATTGTAGTAAAATAATAGACAAACGATACATTAAGCAAAAATGGAGTTTTAATTAAACCTAGTCTCTCTTTGTATTGTGATGGCAACCGGCTCTTATAATCTTTATAGGATTGTTTATATCAAGCGTAAGATCAGTGTGCTAAAATTCCTGCATTATTGTATACAAACGCCGTCCACAAATTCCCGCGACTAGATGATGTCACACAGCTTGTACACACAAGCTAGATACTATATATGTTTTATGTATTGTTTATTGAGAAGCAGTTATTTCTGATTGTAAGGCAACATCTCTTGATGTAACTTTCTATGTGAGCAACTAAAGGGTTGAGTTATAAGCCATCACCTCTTAATTAAATACGACATAATATTTCTTTAATTAGCAGGCTGACCTTAAGCTTATATAACTGCATATTCCTAACAAGTTACTGGCCAAACTCATTTAATTACACAGCATATTACTGGTTACACAAAACGATTCTTATTATAAGCTTAGGATAAACTAGTTTATCCTGGACCCAAAAGCATATAGGTAAATAAATGTATATGCAACTTTAAAAAAAGCATAATAATCACAAATAATAAATAAGGTTCTGTAATGTCAGGCAAAACTAGTTTGGCCTGGCGTGTAATTTGGCCAGCAACACAAATGTAACGGTAGTGAACCTTACTTTTCTGTTTCTTCTCCTTGGTGAGGTATGTTATGCAGAGGTGCGCGTTCTGTCGCGTAACGTGCAGCGCACGAAACTGGGCTTTGACTGACACCTTGCTGTCAGTGCTGTCGGCCTGGCGACCTGGTACCTGGACACCGGCAAAAGTGAAATTTACTGACTATCGCTTGTGGCTTCGTCCGATGTCTTTGGAATATCGATATTGACATTTAAAAGGCACGCAGATGTATATTATAATTAAAAAAGTTATTTTAATAAAATTATACATATTTTCGAATTATTCTCATAGGAAGTTGTCTTTATAACTCACCGTTTAAAGATATATCGTTGTTGTAAAAATGCTTAAGATTTTTTGGTTTAAACACTTTTCGTCGCCAAATTCATTAAAATAATAAAGCAAGGTAAGCTTTTCATATACATATAATTATGTACCCATGATATTGGCGCCCATCGGCGAGATTGTTGTTAACATAAGCAAATCGGTCGGACAAAGTTTTTGCTATCTAGAAAAAAATTCTTTGGCAGCATGGAGTCTGGAATTGTGCCCGGTAGATGGCAATAAGCTCGCACCCATTACGCGGGATTTTATGACGTAGCTGGCGAAATGTGAATGTAATATAGTCTCAATCTTTGTTTGTATGCAAAGCTGTACCAACCATTTATTACTATTTTGTATGGGATAGGTTTTAGAATGTATGCAAAACATACCAGCCAGTAGTCGAGTTGCAGCTCAAGCGGGTCGACGCGCGTGAGTAGCGGCAGCGGCAGCGGCAGCGCAGCGTCGTGCGCGTGCGCGTGCGCGTGCGGCGCGGGCGTGGCGGGCGGCGACGCGCGCGCCGGCGGCGACCCGCCCTCCTCCAGCTCCAGCGACGACGTGCCCGCCTCGCTGCACGCCACGCGCACCTCCTGCCAGGTAATGTAGCGTTAGATATGACTCAAATGTATTACACGCGTAGCTTGCCACGCAGAGAAATACAATTGGACGTAGTTATGCAAAATGGATCCAACCCACAAAACACTTTTATTTATTGAAACTATACTATACAGAAACTAGATAACAATATCCATTGTGAATTCAGTTTAACACCAAATCACAGTCTTATTATTATTTATATATTAAATTTACTAAAGCTCCATTTGCCTCAAAAATAAGTTAGCTGTTGCTGGATCCATTTTGCATAACTGTATCCAATTATAATACTTGCAGGAAAATAATGTGTTCACCATTTTAATTTTGTTTAGTTATTTAGCAATAGGTAAGTATATAGGTTAAAATCGATTCGTTATGACAATATCAATTTTTGATTCGAATCGTACAAAATAATCGGCTCACAATCAAATCTGCCCTAAAATCAATTTTAGTAAAATAGAGAAACATGAAAATAAGGCGTGCGTACTAAATGTGAACTAAATATCATAAGACGCCTGACCTTTTTTATTTTATGAAAGTAAAATTTATTGACAATATAATTGTGTACTTTCAATCCTCAAAGACATCTATCTACCAGTCTGAAGTCTACCAACTTGCACTGGCCCAGCACGGTGAACTATTGCGTAACCCTACGCATACTGAGAAGAGGTCCCGACCTCTTCTGGACCCCGGTCCAGCAGTGGGACAGTGTAATACAGAGCTGATATTACGTTCTCTCTAGCCTTTATTATTCCCAAGTCACTTGGGGTCGGCTTTTTTTAGGAGGGACAACCGGATTTGACTGGATATCAGTTTTTACACGGAGCGGCTGCCACCTGACCTCCGCAACCCGAAGACTAACGATACCCTAAGGCTAGACCAGTGTTAGGATATTATAGGGCACTGACTTCCCAATAACGACTGCCATAGATGTTCATGGCAGCCGGGTCAGACGGCTTAACCTGCTCTGCGAGGCACGGAGCAGGCGATAATTGTCAATCAATACGCACATAATTTCGAAAAGTCATGTAACTGCCGAAAGTCAGAGTTGCGCGACGTGGGTTCGAACCCGAGACCCTCTGCATTGCAGTCTAATATAGAGCTGATATTATTTTATTATATTTTAAGTAAGTAAAATACTATACAAATTATTATTATTAAATTATAATTATTATTATTAAATATTTGCTCTAGTACTTACTGCAATGAAGGGCACGAACGTCTGACTGGAATCTTCATCGCTATACCTCTCCTTGTACGCAACCATTGCTTCTCCGATCGGCACGTTATTCACCGGTCCGATGCTGTTCAGATACCTACGTAAAAATAGAGATATTATTATGTAAACTGGCTTAGACCGGATTTTAATATAGTGTGAGTCTTCCTAAAGTGCACATATGAAAATGAGTGAAAATAGAAATCAGTTTTGCTGTAAAATATTCCTTATTTTTACGTCACCGGCATTTTTTTGGTGTGAATAGTATTGCGTCGGCATTGCATACACAAACACAAATATTATTGTTTTTGTTTCAACACGATTAACCACCTGGTTCAAAAGTTACAAGGTTTTCTTGGTACAAGGTCCATAATTACTAAAAAAGAATGTAAATAGGTATAAATAAAAGAATATTATTTTTAGATTTTTTTATTATTTTTCCTATCGATAAAATGACGTCCAGTTTCAATCATTTTCATATGTACACTTTATGAAGACTCGCACTGTATACTGACAAAGATGCCTGTATATTTCCAAAGACATACGCGGATGTAAATTGTAGCTCAGGTAAAAACACTACATTAGGGAAACTATTTTCATATGTGTAATATTTATTTATTTATTTAATACATTGTTTGCCAACAGATTTCACATAATTTACGTGTACTTACAAATAATGTTAACAAAAAATTTTACAGAATGTAAACCCAATGCTAGGCACACAAAACATTTACTGAGTATAATACTCAGCTACTCGTGTGATACTCATCAGTAGCATCATAAAATACTTAAATGTAAAACAAAATAAAACTAATTATAAGTGAGTAAAAGGAAATTACATAAACGAAAACAAAAGGATCGTCACTTACTGGTTGAATTAAAACTGTTAAATTCTTTTTTGAAAACCGTCAAGGATATGGCATGAATGTCAACCTTTTTGTTTAAACAGACGGTTGTGCTCACGACATAATCTGAAAATCATACTATGAAATCCAATATTTGTTTTAAAGAACTTTGAGGCAAATGGACGGAAATTTTGTAATCTTTGGCCACGATGTGGTACAGTAAAATGAATTTTTTGTAAAAATAGTTGACAGTCGAGATTACCAGTTAAAATTTAAATAGAATTATTTGATCTGCAACCCACCAACGATCTTCTAAAGAATTAATCTTGAAAAATTTAGTCTTTCGTTATAAGTACGAAGAAATTGTAATTTTTAGTATGAACTGTTAAGAAAAATAGAAATCGTTTTTGAACTCTTTCAATTTGGTCAATGTGACACGGGTAGTGAGGATTCCAAGCACTACAGCAATATTCAAATAAAGTCCGCACAAGAGCATTATAAATTGTAACAAGTGCACGTCTTTCTTTAAAATATTTCCAAAGGAAACCTAACATTTTAAATGCCTTGGTGACAAAATTATCAATATGCGGTATAAAGTAAAATTTGGAGTCAATAATTACACCGAGGTCCCTAATACTTCAGCAGCATGATGTTATCCATGGTATAAGAAGTTTGTAAAAATGTCGTTTACGGTGAAATTTTATGTTTACATTTATTTAAATTTAGTGGGAGTTTATTTATTTTAGTCCAATTAGATATTTCGATTAAATCTTCCAGCAACCGCGAAGAGTCCCCAACATATTTAATAATATTGAAAATTTTAAGATCAGCCGCAGAAATTTGATCTCGCAACCCAGATCATTTATGAAAATAGAAAATAATATCGGTCCTAAATGAGAACCTTGGGGGACGCCCGATAAAGCTACATAACTATCAGGTTCGTGAACACAAGGCAATACTTTCTGGGATCTGCCAGTTAAATAAGATGAAAACCATGTAAGTAATGACCCGTGGATGCCAACATTCGACATCTTAGTAAGTAACAATTTGTGATCCACTCTGTCGAACGCTTTACTTATATCTGTATAAACAGCGTTGACTTGGAAAGACTTATCTAATGACTCAAATATTTCACTCGCATATCTCCCAACGTTCGAACAAACTGATATTTTACTACGAAATCCGTGCTGTTCTTGTAACAATATGGGCTTGATGTGATTACTTACAAAAGAGCAAATAAGAGATTAAAAAATTTTGCTAAAAACTGATAACAATGAGATAGATCGATAATTCGTGATATCACCTGCATGACCACCTTTTGGTATAGGGACAACATTAGCCGTTTTCCACTTAGAAGGAAAGGTTCCCGTTGAAAGAGTAAAATTAAATATTATTTGAAGAGGGATTACGAGAGCACTTAAACATTTCTTAATAAATACAGCTGGGATCTGATCAGGACCCACTCCAAGGGTAGTATTCAGTTTTGTTAGGGCCTTTTCAACTTGTGACTTATCAATTGTAATTGACCCCAAAGTACCATGAACATAATACTTGGATTTTGCTGCAAAATGCAAGCAGATGTAGGTTGACCATCGTTATTAGTTATATATACTGATAAAAATTTCTGGCAAATGCATTACAAATTGACTGTGGTGTAGAAAACGTTTCGGCACCTAGCGTCATTTACTAGGAATAGAGGAACAACCCTTACGCTTGTTATTTATGTAAGACCAAAACCGTTTAACATTATTATTAGAAATTTCTACCTCAATATCTTTTAAATATTTGGCATAACAAGAACGGTCCGGCCAGCCGCTAGTCGCGGCCGCAGCGATAAGCGAACGAACCGATCTATGTTGTCGTAGGTCACGGTATTATTTATTGCAAAGTTTTAGAACTTGTATTTAGTTATTGTTACCGCGCCTGCGTACATATGGAACGTCGCGGTGACACCGATATGAAGATCGTACATGTGACAGCCAATCACCGCGTCTTGTGCGAACGGGAAGGAGCTAACTTCGCTTCATAAAAGTTTTCGAGCCGAGACTCGCTCGCAATCGTATAACGTATACAACATTCGATTTAAGAACCCATTGCATATTATTATAAAATAAACACGTATCATCAGTAAAAATAAAATAATTCATTACGTCTACGCCTCCACGTACTCCTAATCGAATACACGAACAAATCACAACGACAGAACAACGGATAGCCCTCAGCTGCCGAAACATTGGTCCTTCGAGCCGGATCCAAGAAACATCAAGACATCAGCGAGAAACGGTCAGGTCGTATACTCCTGTTCCTCCTTTCCTTATCCAGTTTGCGCTAAAACCCTGCTGTGATTACATTCCAGTTCGCAACACCGAGTTCGTAACGCAACGGGCACTCGTGGTCGCCGCCATTTTGTAGCTGTTAAATTATGAGTAACTTTTGATTCCTTATAGGCTAACAAAATGAGTGACGGGGAATATTCTGAGGCTGGTAACGACATAGATATAAGTGATCTCAAAAGGCAAAGGGGTTGTATTACGGGAAGATTAACGTTATTTGAGAAATATGTTGCAAAATATGAAGGCGTTGCTTTATCTCAAAGGCAACGGGCTGAGTTTGAATTACGTATTCAGTCAGTATCTAGTATGTTAAAATCGTTTAATAAAATTCAAAATAAAATTGAGCAATTGTCTGACGACAACGAGTTCAAGGTGCAACTCGATTACAGAGAATCATTCGAAGATCAGTACTTTAATATCATGTCTGTCGCTAAATGTTTACTAGATGAAATAGATAGTAAAACTAGCAATGATTCTAAATGCACATATGCGCATAAAAATAAACTTGTAACAATGAAATTACCAGAAATTAAATTGCCCTTATTTGATGGTTCCTACCATCACTGGCTTGAGTATAAGAATTCATATTTATCAATTATTCACAAGCGAAGCGATTTAGATTCAATTCAGAAATTTCACTATTTAAAGTCTTCTCTTAGTGGCTCAGCACTTCAAGTGATCAGTGCATTAGAATTTACAGCAGCAAATTATTCCCATGCTTGGGATTTGTTAGAAAATAGGTACCACAATAATCGTTTACTCATTCATAATCATGTGAAGTCTTTATTTACTGCACAATCTGTTAATAAAGAATCTTCTGTATTAATTAGGAAGTTAATCGATGTTGTATTACGTAATCTACGTGCCCTTAAATCGTTAGGAGAACCCACAGACGGGTGGGATACTTTAATTAATTATATTATTGTGTCAAAGCTTGATTCCACCACGGAACGAGAGTGGGAGAATCACAAGGGTTCTATATTATCCGATTCTCAAAATGGTAGAATAAAATTAGACGATTTATTGAGTTTTTTACGGAACCGTGCTGACATGCTTGACAAGATTCAAATTTCAAAACCCACTCACAGCAATAGCTACAAACCAAATGCGATTGCTACTAAAAAATCAAATTATTCGCAAACCCAGCAATCGCATAGTCTCGTGTCTACTCGTAATAATAAGTTAGGTAATAAGTCATTAAGGCTTTGTGTGATGTGTGGTGCTAATCACCCGTTGTATACGTGTGTTAAATTTCTTAATTTGGCCGTGAAGGATAGAATTAAGTTAGTCGAAGATAATTCACTTTGTCACAATTGTTTACGTGCAGGTCACTGCATTATGGAATGCAGTTTCGGACCTTGCAAACAGTGCGATAAAAAGCATAATAGTTTATTACATAATAGTCAAGAATATCAAGATAATAACAATGCATCTGTCCCGGCTTCAACAATAGTGAGTGCGTATCACTCAAAGCTTACGGATAAGAAACCGGTTTCGATAGCATCTTGTGCATTGAATTCTTTATATGCGAATAATCAAAACTCACTACAGTTACCTCAGGTTTTATTATCCACTGCACTAATCGAAGTCATGGATAATAATAACAAATATCACACAGCCCGAGCGCTGTTGGATTGCGGTAGCCAAAATTGCTTTATTACGAAAAAGTTATGTAAACGTTTAAACGTGTCGGTTATACAGTCCACTATACGAATATCGGGTGTGGGACAGTCGGTCTCACAGTCGAATCAATTATGCGATATTGACATGCGGTCAAAAACAAATACCTATAACACACGGTTGAGATGTTTTGTTTTACCGAGTATTACGGTAAATCTACCAACTTCAAACATAAATTACAGTACACTAGCTATTCCGAATAACATCAGTCTTGCAGATCCTTCGTTTTACGAACCGTCTGAAATCGAGTTACTCATAGGCGCGGACGTATTTTGGGATTTGTTAGAAGAGGATCGAATCCGACTTTCCAACGGCCCGTACTTACAAAATTCTAAAATTGGGTGGTTCATTGCGGGTCCAGTAAATACACGAAAGTACCGTGTAAACAATCATGTTCAGTGCAATTTTGTTCAATCGTCTATTGATACACAGTTACGTAAGTTTTGGGAACTTGAAGAAATAAGAAAGCCGGATTGCATTCTCTCTGATGAGGAACGTAGGTGCGAAGAAATCTTTACTAGTACCACGAAACGGGACGATGATGGTAGGTTTTCGGTGCGCATTCCATTAAGGGAGTCAGCTGATGTACTCGGTGACTCATACGAGAAGGCTAAAACGCGTTTCTTATCATTAGAACGTAAATTAGACCGATCGCCATCTTATAAAAAGATGTATAGTGATTTTTTACGCGAATATAACGATTTGGGTCACATGACACTTATTAAACATTATAGTAAACCTTGCTATTTCCTTCCGCATCATGGTGTGCTCCGAGAGCACAGTACAACTACGAAATTACGCGTTGTGTTTGATGCGAGCGCCACAACGACTACAAACAAGTCGCTAAACGACATTCAGTTTGTAGGTCCGCCGCTTCAAAATGACATCTTTTCTATACTGCTCCGGTTTCGACAGCACAGATACGTAGCCTGTGCTGATGTGGAAAAGATGTTCAGACAGATATCTGTTCAGGCAGATCAGCGCAATCTGCAGCTAATTTTATGGCGGGAAAATTCATCTGAATCAATAAAAACATATCAGCTTAATACGGTTACTTATGGTACTGCCTCAGCTCCGTACTTGAGTATGCGATGTTTAAAACAACTTGCTGTCGAGACTAGTGATGACGTCATCGCAAATGTCATTAATAATGACTTTTTCGTTGATGACCTCATTACAGGCCACGATGACGCTACTACTTTGTCAATGATTTGTGAAAAAACGTCTAAAGTTCTTGAATCCGGGTGCTTTCCTTTACGAAAATGGACATTCAGTCATGAAATTAACACACCTACATCTAAAGAGCTAACAATGGGCGAACATTGTCAAAACAAAACTCTCGGTGTAGGATGGCAAGTAGATAGCGATGAACTCCATTTTACGACAAACGTAAACAATAAAACATTTGTAACCAAGCGCAATATTATGTCTGTCGTTTCGCAAATATATGACCCGTTAGGTCTCTTATCTCCAACTACAATAATTGCAAAAATCATATTACAAAAATTGTGGTTAGCAAAAATCGACTGGGATGAATCGGTTCCCAGTAGCATATTAAATGACTGGAATAATTTTATTAAAACTTTAACCCATTTAGGTCGCATACGCATACCTCGTTACGTCATGAATGAATGTGCCAGTTATCACGAATTGCATTTATTTACAGACGCTTCACAGGACGCCTACGGAGCGTGTGCTTATATTCGTTCTTACGGCGAGAACACACCTATAAAGGTTATGTTACTGTGTGCGAAAAGTAAGGTCGCACCGGTTAAAACGATATGTACTATTCCTCGTCTCGAGTTATGTGGAGCGTTGTTGGGCGCTAAACTGTACCGAAAGATAATTAGCTCGCTTAAACTTAAATTTGAAAGGGTTTTATTTTGGACGGACTCGACCATTGTCATGGGCTGGCTACGAATGTCGCCCCATTGTCTTAAAACATTCGTACAAAATCGTGTGTCACAAATTAATGAAATTACAGGGGATGCGTTATGGCTACATGTTAATAGTAAAGACAATCCCGCGGATATCGTTTCCAGGGGTCTTCATCTCAATGAACTTAAAATTAACAATACGTGGTGGCACGGGCCAGAGTTTTTACAAGAACGCGAACTATATTATTCAACCGGTTTTTCTAACAGCGATACTCAGGAATTACCAGAAGTTAAATCTCAATGTGTAACTATGATATGTAAGAATACACAACAAACATATAAATTGATTGATTTTGATAGGTTTTCGTCATTTAATCGTTTACGCCGCGCGACCGCTTATGTGTTAAGATTTATAGACAATGCGCGAACAAGTAAACAACATCGTCAAACCGGTTTGTTATCGCTCGATGAAATAAATACAGCTACCACGTTACTCGCCCGGCTCGCTCAATTAGAATCATTTCCGAGCGAATATAATAATTTATCTAAGAACTTGTGTGTTAAATCGAAAAGAATTATAGGTTTAAATGTATTTTTTGATAGTAATAAGCTTATACGTATAGGTGGTCGAATAGAAAATTCGCCTTTGTTCGATAATAATAAGAAACATCCCGTGTTGTTGTGCAGTAAACATCAACTTACTGTTTTATTATTTAGATTTAAACATCAACAGTTATTTCATGCTGGACCGCAGCTCCTTCTATCATGTTTACGCGATGCCTGGTGGCCTTTAGGTGGGCGGGACCTTGCAAAGAAGACTGTACATGAATGTGTCAAATGTACGCGCCTCAAGGCGAAGACTTTGAATCCTATTATGGGTAATTTACCTGTAGGACGCCTGGAACCTGGATTCCCTTTCATACGCTGTGGTGTTGATTACGCTGGACCTGTTATGCTTTTGAATCGCAAAGGCAGAGGGTCAACTCTCAAAAAAGGGTACATTTGTTTATTTATTTGTTTTAGTACACGTGCTGTGCATTTAGAATTAGTTACAAGTCTTTCGACAGACGACTACATCCTTGCATTAAAACGTTTTATATCTCGCCGTGGTAAACCCGCCGAGATTATATCCGATAATGGTAAAAACTTTGTGGGCGCAGAAAAAGAAATGCTTTCATTATTTAATACGAATGATAATCAAGATATTATTAACTACGCTTTAAGTAATAATATTAAATTCACATTTATTCCGCCCTATTGTCCTCATTTTGGTGGCTTATGGGAAGCAGGGGTTAAATCTTGCAAATACCACCTGCGCCGTGTTGTTGGTAATACTAATCTTACTTATGAGGAATTTAGTACGGTTTTAGCGCAAACTGAAGCCATCCTAAATTCCCGCCCTCTAACAGCTCTGTCCACAGATCCGAATGACCTTATGCCCCTCACACCTGCCCACTTCCTTATCGGCAGACCTTTGACCGCCCCAGCTTGTCAAGATATGACCGCTACACCAAGTCACCGGTTGCTGCGCTACGGCTTGATTGAGAAGATGAGACAGGACCTGTGGAAACGATGGGCTAAGGAGTACGTATCTGAGTTGCAGACACGAACCAAATGGAAGACGAATAAGGCCGATGTCAAGCTCAACACTCTCGTTCTAATCAAGGATGACAACATGCCGCCGCTGAATTGGAAAATGGGCAGAATCGTACACGTCTATCCAGGACCAGACGGGATCTCACGTGTAGCTGATATTCGTACTTCCACGGGCATCACACGAAGAGGATTCTCCAAAATCTGTCCGCTACCAGTCTCACCAGCAGATGACATGAACGATGACACCTCGACATCATGCGGTCGTGTTGGAACCTGCTGATTCCAAGGCCGGGCCCATGTTACCGCGCCTGCGTACATATGGAACGTCGCGGTGACACCGATATGAAGATCGTACATGTGACAGCCAATCACCGCGTCTTGTGCGAACGGGAAGGAGCTAACTTCGCTTCATAAAAGTTTTCGAGCCGAGACTCGCTCGCAATCGTATAACGTATACAACATTCGATTTAAGAACCCATTGTATATTATTATAAAATAAACACGTATCATCAGTAAAAATAAAATAATTCATTACGTCTACGCCTCCACGTACTCCTAATCGAATACACGAACAAATCACAACGACAGAACAACGGATAGCCCTCAGCTGCCGAAACAGTTATATTAACACAATCACAACACTTTTTGAACACATATATTTAAAAGTAATAGGTTTGTCTGTTGTTACACTATAGTAGTAATTTAAATTGAGTTAGAGAACTTTACCACAGTTTATAAAAAATAAACGATGAGCACTGAGAATGATACGTTAACTCAAGTGAGTTTACAGCTGGCTATGGTCACATCGGGTACCGTACTGCTGCTGAAGTGCCTATCAGGAAACGCCAATGATTACTTTATATTATTGCCTGTCAAAACGACTACACGTACTGAGCAGAGCCCTACAAACCAGGTTCTCACGTAAAGTGGTGCCGAGGTCTCTACGTTGACTGCCTAAGGAGATTTTGATCTCCTTCGATGCTAAATCACAAAGATTTAGCATCGAGGAGAAAGTAAGCACGAGCCTCGGCAGGTAATTCCATGTTTTATGTAACAGTTCGGCAAAGACGCGTGAACCAAATAACTCTAGCATGGATCTCGCCTTTTTTTTAACAAGTTGCAGGCTATGAAGGAGTCAGTTACCTGCCGATCCTGGAAGTCATCTCAGCGACGTCGGCGGCGGATCCGTCGGCGGCGCGCTCGCAGATGGTGGCCCACGAGTCGCCTGCGAACAGCGCTGCGTAGCCGCCGTCCGTCGCCGACAGGTGGCGCGCGATCACGCTGGGGCCTGCGCACACACGTCTATTGCTGCTCCACATGCACAAGCTGACTCAGGTTAAACGAGTCGTGGTCAGCTTGTGACCACAGCCGGTGCAACCTGGTCAGCGTCAACTACTCAAAGGTAAACAATATGCATAATTGCGTTATTTCTTGTTACGTATTGTGTCTATCATGTAACATCCTAACTTCGCCGCGTCGCCGCCCCCGATACTGTGCGAGTAGAGTGTCAAGTGTGTGTCGCTAGGTACTGACCGATGGGTATGATGTAGCGAGCTCGATGCGAGCTGCGCGTGCGCGCGCAGCGCCGCGCCTACCGCCGCGTCGCCGCCCTGATACTGTGCGAGTAAAGTGTCAAGTGTGTGTCGCTAGGTACTGACCGATGGGTATGATGTAGCGAGCTCGATGCGAGCTCCGCGTGCGCGCGCAGCGCCGCGCCCACCGCCGCGTCGCCGCCCTGATACTGTGCGAGTAGAGTGTCAAGTGTGTGTTGCTAGGTACTGACCGATGGGTATGATGTAGAAGCGCACGGGCGGCGCGTCGTGCGGGCGGCGCGCGGCGAGCTCCGCGTGCGCGCGTAGTGCCGCGCCCACCGCCGCGTCGCCGCCCTGATACTGTGCGAGTAGAGTGTCAAGTGTGTGTTGCTAGGTACTGACCGATGGGTATGATGTAGAAGCGCACGGGCGGCGCGTCGTGCGGGCGGCGCGCGGCGAGCTCCGCGTGCGCGCGTAGTGCCGCGCCCACCGCCGCGTCGCCGCCCTGATACTGTGCGAGTAGAGTGTCAAGTGTGTGTTGCTAGGTACTGACCGATGGGTATGATGTAGAAGCGCACGGGCGGCGCGTCGTGCGGGCGGCGCGCGGCGAGCTCCGCGTGCGCGCGTAGTGCCGCGCCCACCGCCGCGTCGCCGCCCTGATACTGTGCGAGTAGAGTGTCAAGTGTGTGTTGCTAGGTACTGACCGATGGGTATGATGTAGAAGCGCACGGGCGGCGCGTCGTGCGGGCGGCGCGCGGCGAGCTCCGCGTGCGCGCGTAGTGCCGCGCCCACCGCCGCGTCGCCGCCCTGATACTGTGCGAGTAGAGTGTCAAGTGTGTGTTGCTAGGTACTGACCGATGGGTATGATGTAGAAGCGCACGGGCGGCGCGTCGTGCGGGCGGCGCGCGGCGAGCTCCGCGTGCGCGCGTAGTGCCGCGCCCACCGCCGCGTCGCCGCCCTGATACTGTGCGAGTAGAGTGTCAAGTGTGTGTTGCTAGGTACTGACCGATGGGTATGATGTAGAAGCGCACGGGCGGCGCGTCGTGCGGGCGGCGCGCGGCGAGCTCCGCGTGCGCGCGTAGTGCCGCGCCCACCGCCGCGTCGCCGCCCTGATACTGTGCGAGTAGAGTGTCAAGTGTGTGTTGCTAGGTACTGACCGATGGGTATGATGTAGAAGCGCACGGGCGGCGCGTCGTGCGGGCGGCGCGCGGCGAGCTCCGCGTGCGCGCGTAGTGCCGCGCCCACCGCCGCGTCGCCGCCCTGATACTGTGCGAGTAGAGTGTCAAGTGTGTGTTGCTAGGTACTGACCGATGGGTATGATGTAGAAGCGCACGGGCGGCGCGTCGTGCGGGCGGCGCGCGGCGAGCTCCGCGTGCGCGCGTAGTGCCGCGCCCACCGCCGCGTCGCCGCCCTGATACTGTGCGAGTAGAGTGTCAAGTGTGTGTTGCTAGGTACTGACCGATGGGTATGATGTAGAAGCGCACGGGCGGCGCGTCGTGCGGGCGGCGCGCGGCGAGCTCCGCGTGCGCGCGTAGTGCCGCGCCCACCGCCGCGTCGCCGCCCTGATACTGTGCGAGTAGAGTGTCAAGTGTGTGTTGCTAGGTACTGACCGATGGGTATGATGTAGAAGCGCACGGGCGGCGCGTCGTGCGGGCGGCGCGCGGCGAGCTCCGCGTGCGCGCGTAGTGCCGCGCCCACCGCCGCGTCGCCGCCCTGATACTGTGCGAGTAGAGTGTCAAGTGTGTGTTGCTAGGTACTGACCGATGGGTATGATGTAGAAGCGCACGGGCGGCGCGTCGTGCGGGCGGCGCGCGGCGAGCTCCGCGTGCGCGCGTAGTGCCGCGCCCACCGCCGCGTCGCCGCCCTGATACTGTGCGAGTAGAGTGTCAAGTGTGTGTTGCTAGGTACTGACCGATGGGTATGATGTAGAAGCGCACGGGCGGCGCGTCGTGCGGGCGGCGCGCGGCGAGCTCCGCGTGCGCGCGTAGTGCCGCGCCCACCGCCGCGTCGCCGCCCTGATACTGTGCGAGTAGAGTGTCAAGTGTGTGTTGCTAGGTACTGACCGATGGGTATGATGTAGAAGCGCACGGGCGGCGCGTCGTGCGGGCGGCGCGCGGCGAGCTCCGCGTGCGCGCGTAGTGCCGCGCCCACCGCCGCGTCGCCGCCCTGATACTGTGCGAGTAGAGTGTCAAGTGTGTGTTGCTAGGTACTGACCGATGGGTATGATGTAGAAGCGCACGGGCGGCGCGTCGTGCGGGCGGCGCGCGGCGAGCTCCGCGTGCGCGCGTAGTGCCGCGCCCACCGCCGCGTCGCCGCCCTGATACTGTGCGAGTAGAGTGTCAAGTGTGTGTTGCTAGGTACTGACCGATGGGTATGATGTAGAAGCGCACGGGCGGCGCGTCGTGCGGGCGGCGCGCGGCGAGCTCCGCGTGCGCGCGTAGTGCCGCGCCCACCGCCGCGTCGCCGCCCACGATCGCCACGCGCACGCACCCGCGTCGGCCGCTCCTGCGCACAAACACACGCGTTACATTGTATAATTTCACTCACAGCGAGTGGTTTAAAAAACAGATTTATACCAAATGTTATTTAAAAAATAATTTAGGCATTATATTACTTTTTTTATATTGTAGTAGGCTTGCGTTTGACCGCAATTTCACCAAGTGAAGATGCAGTCGACGATGGAGCACGCTTGCCTAGAAGATACCTCATTCACTTGCGACTTCAAGACACCCAAATTGTACTCATCGAAAAACACCGATTTAGGTAGTCAGTTCCACTCCTTTGCGGAACGCATTATAAAAGTGGAAGCAAAGCGCTTTGTGCGTAAATAATTAATAATAATGATTATTATTTATTGATCTTGATACTTTCTATCACCAACACTTCACGTCTCGCATTATCGCGTCTCGTGTATAATATAATATATTATATAAGTATAGTGTGTACTGACTGTTTGGGCGCGCGCGAGTACAGCGCGTGCAGCAGTGGGCGCGGGTCGGGCGCGGCGACGGCCGACAGCAGCGAGGGCACGCCCAGCGCGTGCAGCGCTTCCGCGCATGCGCCGGCGCAGCCGCTCATCAGCGCCACGCACTCGGCGCCCGCACCTTCCTCGGCCATCAGCCGTGCCACCTGATCCACCCACATGCGCCGGGGCTTCAACACAAGTATTGAAAAACATCAAGGAACGTACAGAATAAAAGAAACTAATCACACTTTCAAAAAAATTATTCCCATTTAGCAACCGAAAACCAACTCGAAATTTAAGAGAGGACATATTTTCTATGCAATCTTTTACCGCAGCCTTGTGACGTCATAATAGTAAGTTAATAAATGCCATCGTGTGCCGGAGTATAAATTCACGTGAGTCTGAGGTTCTGGCACACGAGAGGATATGAGAGTTTTTCCTTATTGTTTGTTATTTTATTATATTATATGTAAACTTCATCCTTATCAAATAATGCAGACGCTAAATTATACTGACTTCGTAAGGTATACCTAGATTCATCCGAAAACCATATAAACCTACTACTGTGAAAATGTCTATCTGAAACTTCGGACCGAAGGACAATCAAAACGTTACTTAATCTAGAGATTATTTTAATCGTTTTAAAAAAGATGTAGCCAACACTCTCCGTGACCAGCCTACATATATTTAGCTCCGCTCCATCCCTAACGTTGTGACATGGCAAGATAAATCCGCTGAAGGTGGTCAAAGTATTTGTGACCTATTTTCGGATTTCTTTTACTCCACATACGCTCTCAATGACTACGTAAGTCGATCACACTGCGAATTGTTACATTGTTATGAGGTCTTGTCTTTTACTAACTGTGAAATTAGCGAGTCGCAGGTATGTAAATCTTTAAACCGATTGAAGAAATGTGGAGCTGGTCTAGACAACGTCCCCGCGATTTTTCTCAAGAAATGTGTCGATAATCTAGCAAAGCCGTTGACACTCATGTTTAACCAACCACTGAGACAAGGTTTGTTTCCATCTAAATGGAAGTGTGCACGTATTACCCGTATTGACGTGACGTATCAGATGTTTCCAATTATAGACCTGTATCTATACTTCCAGCGATTGGTAAATTGTTCGAGTCACTTGTCTAGAAAAAGATTTATTGGCATGTTAAAGAAAAATTACATATAGAATAACATGGTTTTATACCTAGAAGATCAACTTGCACAAATTTAATTTCCTTTACTGATGAAATAGCACGACCTTTGGACAAGGGTGATGAGGTTCATGCTATTTATACCGATTTTAGCAAAGCATTTGATCTTATTGACCACAATATGTTATTGAATAAAATCTCAAGTATGGGTATACATGGTTCTCTTTTGCGTTGGTGCGACTCGTATTTAAGAAATAGGTCACAATTTGTTATGATTAACGGCTATACTTCTCAAGCTAAAACTGTCCCTTCTGGTGTGCCCCAGGGTTCACACATGGGTCCTCTTTTCTTCTTAGTATTTATAAATGATTGGGTAATATTATAAATTGTAAATTTAAGATGTCAGATGATTTAAATTTTGTAATATTATTAAAGATAACAGTGATGTCGATGTACTACAAAATGAGATTAATAAAATGAATAACTGGTGCTCCACAAATAACATGTATTTAAATAGTAATAAATGCCTCCATATAAAGTTACCCGAAAAAATAATCTAACGAACACTATGTATTATCTTAATAACACGGTTTTGCAAGAGGTGACCCAGATTCGTGACTTGGGCGTAGTTTTGGATAGTTGTCTAAGTTTTAGAAGTCACTATAATGCTATGATCAGCAAAGCGTCAAAGTTGTCTGGTTTCATTTCGAGACAAAACAAATCTTTTAAAGATATTGGAGTAATGTTGCCTATGTATAACTGTTTAGAACGTAGTGTCTTAGAGTATTGTAGCCCTGTATGGAATCCCAGCTTTAATGTACATTCAGACAGAATAGAACGAATTCAAAAAAAGTTTTTGTTTCACATTTTATTCTAATATAATAATAAATATAAAGAGCGTTTATCCTACGAGTCCATACTGAGTTTTTATAAGATGCAGCCATCATCCAAACGTAGAAAATGTGCTGATATAATTATGTTCTTTAAAGTAGTACGCGGTTTAATAGACAGTCGAGCGTTTCTTGCCCAAATTAACTTTGAAGTATCGAGAATTAGCAGTTGACAAATAAGTTTTTCTAAAGTTACCTTTGTATTAACCGTCTAATACCTAAGCATGTTGTGTTCACTGTCATAGGGTAGATAAGGGAGATTTCTTTTTTTTTGTTTTTAATTTTTTTCATATTCTACTGTCACATCCAATTTGTGAAACAAATAAAGCAACAAGAGTGAAGTACGAATAGCACGAAGAATCGGCCCGAAATTTGGGCATGCCTACCTCTAACGTGGTGGGACTCTGCGCGGGCAACTCATGTGCTGACAATGGTCTTTCGGCGCCAATCACCAGGGAGTTCTTCTTGCGTCCGGCCACTCCTGGCGTGAGGTTGCTGCCACTCGTTGCGCTGCGGAACAACCGGGAGCGCTTGTCCTCCTGAAACAATCCGCTCACTACTAACAAGGCAACAACAAAGCAAGAATAGGCATAACGCAAATACAATTACGTATCGATTTATTCATATTTTCAACAAAGAAATAGCTTGTCTAACTCTAAGAAAATGAATAACCAATTATTCAATAACAAAATGGTTATTATGCCTCATTTGAATAATACAGGATCATGATGTACGTATCATATGTGACTATCATGTTATAGATGCGTAATTATTTACAAAAATATCAGTCAGACCATTTACAAAGAAGAATCAGTATCCTCGAATATTCTGACATCTAGCCTGTTCATAGTGGCAACCTCGCAATTAAGTGTCATCTATGATCTAGTGTGATCCAGTTTTTATCTTATTCTTGTTAAAACATTTTAAAAATAAAACCCAAATAAATTACATACAATGAAATTAAACTGCTATATACGGATTTTATCGCGTTGTTTCACATGGTCACGGGGGTCTCCCCGTGACCATGGCTGCTGAAAAGCAACCGAAACGTCGGGGAAAGTGTAAAAATAAATTAAATCTAAATAGTTTAATAATAATTTAATTAGCTTAAAAATTAGTAAAGTTTAATAGTAGTAGTAGTGTAACAATTTTCAAAATGTATATTTTAAATTTATATTAAATTTATATATCCGTATATAGCAGTTTAATTTCAATGAATAATAATCGCGTAAATAGAAGACAATATTATGTAAATTACATACAATTTTAATCCTCGAAATATGTCACTTAATATCGACGTTGCCACTTGGAACTGGCCGAATGGCGTTAGCGCTCTTAAAATATTGTCATCCCTTTGTAACATACGGCGAACTGAGTAGCTGCTCCATGTGCCAGGTGCCAGCAGCGCCTGTAGCGCCTCAGTAGTCAGGAAAAATTATTAAATGTATGTATATACTAGAAGCAAGCAAGATGACGCGTCATAGCGTGACCTTGCTCCCCCTAAAACTCGCCTTGGAATGGCGCTGGTGAAATTGTAGTCATTTGGTGGAACTCTGTAAATAGCGATCCTAATTTATATAATATCGGGTTGCTACCTTAGTATCGTTGGGCGGTGAGCTGGACACCGATGCGCCAGAGACGGGCGCGTCCGCCGTGACGTCGCCGTCGCTATTGCCGTCGCTCGCGCGCTCGTCGCCCGCAGAACTTCGCACTGCCTCCGACTCTGACGTCACAACACAGTATTCAACAACTCGACACTTGATTTGTTGCTATATACGTACTTCAAAATAGTATTAAACTTTTGTTGCCCTAGCGTACAATATTAAATACGATTTATAAAACAGCCAATTGACTTACTCATTTTTAATATTGGCAAATGAGACCAACAACTGTATTTTACGATTTCATAACTGTAGTAGTAACCTCCACAACGGTTTAGCTAATATAAGCCAGTTTAAAATGTACGAAAATAAATAATCAGTAGACAAATAAAAAAATAAGTTTATTTTAAAGCACATCAACATACGTAGATGATACATTCTCGCGAGAATGAAATCGAGGAGACAGCTGTTCCGTTTAATATGTACCTACATTCTTATTGCTGTTGTAAACGACGCTGGTAACTTGCGCAAGTTGAGACTCTTGCGCAGGTTGTACGTAAGTAGCGCGTATGATTCACTCGCACAAGTTCCTGTATATGTTCACGACAGTTATTTGCGTCCTGTACAAGCCCCCTTATTTAGTTTGAAGTGTTGCGAATCGCCTGGAAGCGACTGAGTTCCAAACTACTAGTTTTCATAGCAAGTAATAGAAGTAAATACAGTGCTCACTTCTATTTAAAATAATACTCAAGAATAACCTGGTTTAAAAGTAAGTAGTGAAAGATGCTTCTAAAAATTTTCTTTTTGACCATAATATATGAATAATTTTTCTGGAAACCAAAACATTAGACACAGGATATTATTTAAGTTATAACGGTCACAATACGTTTCAAACCATGCATGCTGTGCTGTGTCATAGACGATAGTGAAAGGTGAATAATGATAACACAAAATAACAGACAGAAGCTTGCTAGATAAACAAACTAAGACTAGAGTCGACAGAGATTGTGAAACACCTACTTAGTGTAGAAAATATATAGTGGATAGACCTAGCATGGGTTCGTGTGACAAGACAAGATAATACAAAGTATAACCTCGTTGTTGATAATTTTGAGAGAGTTTATTGCGACGTAAATATGAATAAATAATTATCATAGTTCATTAAGTAGAATTTTATTAACTTTACTGACGATTAAAGATTTTTGTCTATATCTGTGGCTTTCTTAAGTTATTTAAGCAATGCCAATGTGAACATAATGTAAGTAGACATGCCGAAAATGACATACTATCGTTGAAGGCTTTACGGATGTCAAGCGCGACGCGTTCGGTTATATTTTGCATCCCCTGGTATGCCACAGGGGCCAGTCGCGCAGTAACCTATCTTTAAAATATACCGGCCGCAACAAAAATAGCACAGCCTTTCATCAAGAAAGCTCGGAACCCAACTAACCGCAGGCATATAAAGCAAGGTTGTTTGCCGCCAAAAACTATGTAATTAATGTACGCTAATTTAATCATCATATAGAAACAACAACATTTAGTGTAGCTTTCACACTTACATTAAAAGCTATATAATTATTAAAGATTTTTCATTGTGCCCAGATATGGTTATGATGACTAACTGATTTCTTTAAATCTTAACTTGTCACGCTTCATCAGCTTGTGCTAGGTCTGAGTATTTGTGCCGAACAAACTTATCCAGACTAAATAATATCATGCGATCATTTCTATTTAGCTTGATATTATGTTAAGATATAAAAATTAAGTAGTTTGAATTAGAAGATTTTGAATTCAAGGATTATGTGTTAGTATAATGATAAAAATAGTGGTAATAGAAGTCTTGTAGAGAGTATGCATTCACAATCTCGACCAACTAACAGACGGTTTTGTATTTTGAAGACGGATTGGAGAATGATGGATATTCAACGACTTTATTTTGACCTGTCGTTAAAAGCCTCCTTTGGACTTCCAGTTTTTGAAAGGGACTAGCAAGGGATATTTTCGAACAGACTGATTTGGATTTATACAGAATAATAAGTTTCGTTATGTTCTGTATGCTAATTGATCGATTGTTGTTAAAATGGGTTAATTGGCAATACACAACAGTTCTTCAAAAATCATACGTTAGAATTTTTGTAATTATTTTATTAGCAATTCTGGAAGAGGTGCTGTCAGATGCTGTTCATTGGACAGTCACAGCTGTGTCTCAGTTGCCATCATACTGATAGTTTATAGTGCGGGTTACAAAAACTGTTCGGCATATTAAAAAGTAATATTATATCTTGAATATCTATCTATCTCCCTTCATCCTGTAGTAATATGTACCTGTGAGCGGGAACGTGGCGACGTGGCGTTCTTTGACTTCACTGAGCTCGGCGCCCGACGAGAGACTCCCGTGCCCCCTCACTGCGCATGCGCGAACCTCATGTCGCAATGTGTGCCAAACGCGGAATACAACTTTCTATTTTGGTACATTTCCATCAATTTTGGTAGATTTTAATTTTGTATACTTGTTACCAAAATGTTGGTTGTTTTTTAGTCAGTGTGAGATACAGACCAGTGAGTCTTGTATTTATTTTTCCACACTGATTACTATGACTGTTTAACTATACACTGAGTTAATTAACACTCTAAATATGTTGTATTCCACATCACGCACACATACTAAACTAATGCACACAGCGTTACATAACAAAACATAAAATTCCTATGTATATGTCAATATGTTTACATTATAATATGTAAGCAAAACAAAAGTTAAGCGCACGTCACACAATGCATTGTCTTTCGTATGCTGTTCAATGCTCAGGCAATTAATACTGTTACAACTCAGCCACACGAATCAGTCACTGACACATACAGATAAAGTGAAAATCTACCAAATTGGTAGATCTACGTTCGGTTCGGTAGATTTCACAATCGTTTTGGTAGTTTTACGGCGTAGTTTGTTAGGGTGCTAGTATAATATATAGCAACGGTATTCATTGTTTTCAATGTATATTATGTTATTCAAAAGAAAAACGTTATAATTGGTTAGAATTCTCGTTAAGGAACCAATCAAAACCCATAATCGTCGCTGGTGCCACGCCTACATTTAAAAGCTGCCCTCCCATTCGTCAAATGATAAGAACAGCTTCTATCTTATTTGTCCGTTAGTCATTGATATTGCACGTTACCTTCACTTTATTATTACTTTTATACCATATTAACACAGATGGTCAATGTAACGCCATTTTTGGTAGTGCGATGACTGATTCTTATGGTGCGATTATATTGTATAATATCATAACCTAAAACTCGTGTTATATGTTCAATGAGTTGACTATAACGAGGGCAACTCCTGGACTATGTTTCAAAGATTTGTATATGGGTCCTATTCAATGTTAGTCCATAAAATTTATGAAATTTAATGTTTATTTGTGTTTGTATCAAAATAAATCAAACGTAAAATAACTATTTTAAAATAAAAACATACTTGTGAATTTCAAAATAATATATTTCAGATAAAATGTAACAAAATATTTTCTAAATGCATAAAATAAAGAAGTAGATCAAAAAGATAGTCCAGGAGTAACACACCAGATTTTGTACAATGATCTTGCGTCACATAAATGTCATACCGTTGGAATGCCTATGATGGTCTTGGTTGGCGAGACTTCGTGAGCTGCTGAAGAACGGCCTCAACGAGGGTTTGGGTGTCGAGCCGATACTGATGGTGTCCATCTGGTCTGGACCTGAGTCCTCCCCTTCGCCGCATGATAAGGATTCTAGTTCCTGGAATGGATTAAAGATTTAGAAGCATCTGAATGACTGCCATGATATTTGAATAATAAGAATCGGCGCATCTAACACCATTTAGTCTAACACAATTTAAAGTATTGTAGACTTATTTGGCTATCAATTTACTTTGATGTATATGTTTAATAATTAGTTCCTTTATGAATTTTAATACACAATAGTGCAGTCAATTTATTAATGGAAAGATAACTTAAGACCACTATCAAGTAGTGATTAAATCGAATTTATGTTTGAAGTACCTCGAAATGAGATTAAGAAAACAAGATCAAAATAGTTATCTGAACGTTTTAAGCCTCTTTGATTGCCCTGCTAACGTCCTGGATAAACATTGAAAAATGTGGTGTGAACGATGAAGAGGAATTTGGTGTGATCTTAGCAAGTGAAAAGCCCGTGTATACCCCCAAAAATAGGCGTACCTAAGTCTATGTTTCGTTATTGGTTTATATCGTGCTTAAACGACTCGTAACAGTTGAAACGGTTTAGTTCTTTAACTGTAACTGTTTAATGACCAATAAACACGTTATACAACACGTTACCTGGAATAGTTCGTCGATGTCATGTTGCGCGTGGTGCTGGTCGCGTGTAGTGCCACGCTCGGACAACTCCTCCGGCACCCGGAACCGCCTCAGCAGCGCCGCGAACTTCTGCTTTAGGTTACGTTGCTGCAACACGACCAGTACGTCGTTATAGATACAGATCTTGGTGGCAATGAATTCCATTAGCTCTTGAACTAGATTCCATACATAAAAATCAATATCAGCTTTCAAACCATCACTAAATCTTCCAACTTCCGTACTACACGTTCTTGACATTTATCACGAAGTTAATTATGTGGCTCTACTACGATGTAGGCCAAGATAATCCACATAGTCTGCACAAAAACGATCGTACTAAATCAAGCGTGCAAAACATTGTGAGGAAACTGTCATCAGTTGCTCTACAATGTTTAGCATTACCATTGACAAAGATTCAAAGATTTTTGTCTTTTTTTGTCTATAAAAGATTATAATCTTTAATAAACAGTATGGATTTGCGTAAGCTAGACCGTGGCTTTACTAAAAAAGCATTCAAGTTCAAATTCGTAACTCTACTAACATTGCAAAAACCTTTTCAAGTATTAAATCCATATGATATTGTAGATGCGAAAGTAACTACTAACTAAATCGTTAATTCGATACAGATGACACTGGGCATAGCAAAAGTGGCAAATTAAAACCTGAATCCTTTTTAGAGGCATAGATTTATGGTTTATTACAAACAGCCATACAACACGAACATGCAACTTGCATTTCACGTAACCTTGATTATATTTTTGATCACAAACATTGATAAGCAACGTCACACATATCATTATATTACCCTATCTCACATGACACCCATTCATTAAAACAGTCATATAGAAAATATATAGCAACACTAATAAAGGCAAATTTACGAAATATACAGTGTAAAGACCAATTATTATCACCAAATCGATATAGGAATCGAATAGTGTTGCAACCGAAATCAATGATACTGTAAAAAAATATTCGTTGCCCAATCATGCACTAACATTTTCGTAGTATAAAAAGAAACAAAATGAAACATTCGAAATATAATTTACTCCTCCACATTCTGAAAGACTAATCAACGAGGTGTCTAAATGAAACTCATTTCAAGTGATTTGATTGGCTCAGCAGTTGATATGTGTTTGACCAACCGTTTACATTTTTCCTGTTGATATGTCTTTCGTCGCTGGGAGCAGAGTCCAAAACCACAACTTTTTCTTTACGTTCAATTCGTGTATCAAAAACAATTTCTTTTATTTAATACTTAAACACCATCACACACATACGTAAACAAATATACATATGTATATATAAACCATGGACAGATAAGTATATAAGCATACACATACAAGTTTGGTCTCCATGAGTGATCAAACACGACTGAGCTACTATCACCGGTGAAGATTATCTAATCTTGTTGATAAGCTACCAAACAATGACATAATATATGAAAGTGCTACTGAATCATTATATGAGTGTCGAAATTATACTACTTTTACCAATTTTATCGCAGTTCATTTCTTTTTTTATGGTATAGGTAGCTAACGAGCAGACGGATCGCCTGAGCAACACCAGAGGAGTCACAAATGCGTTGCCAGCCTTTTTTTGCCCACCAGGAGGGGAGGGCATGTTGGGCCTCCGGTACCTTCACTCACTCGACGAAACACAAGCAAGTGCTATTTCACGCCGGTTTTCTGTAAGGCCGTGGTATCACTCCGGTCGAGCCGGCCGATTCGTACCGAAGCGTGGCTCTTCCACGGTGTAATTTCGTTTTGAATGTAATCTACTTTTATTATTCTTTGCCTTACATAAGCGGGCAGGCGAGCGTCTTACAATAAAAATTTCATCTACATTTCAATATGTGCTAAATAATTATAATTAGGGTAAAAATAAACAACAACTGCGATAAAAGGGAAAAGTTGTCTAATTTCATTATTAGCATCCGCGTAAATGAAGTTAAGAAATGAATTTGCTTACGATATTAATTAAGTCGTTGTATACAGAAACGAAACAATCTAAGAAGTCTCTACGGCAATTGTTTATTAAAGAGCTGACGCACTTATGACGGGAAATAAAGATTGCAAAGCAAAATGATTCAGCAATGTAAGCAGATACGCTTTTGCGCAGGGTATTATTGGTTGTAGTGCGCCATTGTTAATCATTCTAAAACTCTTTAGAAATGCAGATATTTCTAGAACATCCGATACACTGTGTAACAGAAGAGAGTCTGATTTAAGGATGGTGAAGTATCTGGTAAAAGAAACTTAAATAGTCTAGTAAGCTTATATAAAAAGTATTCTTATTCCAAGCAAATGCTGAAATCCCAATAACTCATATTTTTTATTCCGTTGACAGTATTTTCTTATTTTACCACAGGGATATTGCCGACCAAATCCGAGGCAATGTAACTATTTTTTAAACGATATTAAAAGAAAAAGGAGGAGGTTTTCAATTCGTCGGAATCTTTTTTAAATATTGATCTCATATCATTTTTGTGAAGGAATGAGTTTTGACATTCATTTTATATGACGTGATTTTATGTCCTATAATGAGATGCCGTACAATGCCAACGTCTATCCTTTTCATTCAAAATAATGCTTGATGGCACGAATCAAGCAATGAGCAAGAATAGATTTTATCTATGCCGTACTATAAAAAAGAACTCAATGCTTCACTTCGATCTTAGACTTTTAAGCAAAGTGTAAAGAATTTCATCCGTTCACCGTCTAAATAAGGAATTGACTTGAACCTTTAATACGACCAAATTTTACTGTTACACGTGTTCGATGAAGTATAAAGTTTATTAAGACATTTTATAGGTGCTTATATTTCCGCTACTGTGATTTTTTTTAATTAACAAGAATCCGTGTATCTATTTTAGGGTGCATTAATAAAGTATTTAATTTTTCAACCTAAGTGCTATTTCGGCTACAGTTCTAGATAGCATATGTGCGTAATTTAGGCGTTGTGATTCTAAATACTAGGAATAGGGACACACAATCTAAATGCATGCGAAACTACATAACCTTTTATACACTATGAGAATAGAAATGTCTTAGGGTATGTTACTTTTCGCACAATCAAATATCTTGGCAACTAATGATCAATGAATTTGGAATAACAAGTCAGGGGCAACAACTAAATTAGGACAATCATTTAGCTGGAACTAAAGATCAACACAAGCAAACAAAAACAAAACTGTAGAGGCAAAGAGTAGGTAAGAACAAAAACCTTATAGAACAATATCTGGAGTATTGTGTTGAAACTATCCGCAGATATATTTCTCTTCATATTGTTTTGACAATCGGAACAATTTCTATTCTCATAAGATCTACGAGGAAGCGTGCTTGCGCAGGCGCTCACCGCGAGCTTCCCGCGGCTGCCCTTGCGTTTGGCGGCCGCGCTCTCTAGCTCACTGTCGCTGTCCCTGTCGTTCGCCTTACAGTGCATATAGCTCTGTCTCTTTCTCTCGCGCTCCATGAAGCTCAAGTCGCGAGAACGGGACAACTGCGTGCAATGCAACGCCTATTACGCACAAGCTTATAAAAGCTAATATTCTTCTATATATTAAATATAATTAAGATTAAGCTATAAATAAATAATATAGGTTCGTTACGTATCACACTTTTCTGTAAATAATAAAATTTGTGATAAATATTAGAAGCTGTCTGAAGCAAAGCGTATCATCAAAACATGCACAGTTTGATCGGTTACATAATATGTATTACTAATTCTGGCATTATATAAAATAACTAAATTATTATTGTTAATTAAAGCAGATATTGTATTATTGGAATTGTAGTAAGTAAAATTGCTTGTAATCCTAATGACCTGAATTTTAAAAAGAATCTTTTAACGTATTCTATATTTCGTTGTAAATATTTATAGACTACAATAGAGCGCATCTCAGAATTTAAAAGGACTGTTCACTGCATGAAATAATTAATAAAAGTACAGACAGACATACATCTAATTTAGAATTTAAGTCTGTTAAGTGTGTATACTGCTTTATTGATCATAATAAAACGATATGAGTAACAAGACACGTTTTTAGTAACTGTGTTTTAAATTATGATTTACAGTTAAAGAGTTAATGCCAAAAATATCTAAGTTTTACTATTCATTGATTCTGACGAAATCAATCGATATCAAGTTTGAAAATATTTTCAACGAAATTAATAAATAAAGAGAGAATTCAAAAGTCGTCTATACATATTAAAAATTTAAGGAACTGCTACAAATATTAATTTCTAGATTACAATTAGAATGTATAATATCTTAAAGAAAGCATTGATTAATTATGTTGTTTACAACAATGAAGGCTGAACAAATGTTCGAGATTACCTTGGTATAGGAGAGATCAGTTTTGTTAAAAGCCAATTGCCGGTGCGCTCGACGTCGGGCGGGCGCTCCATACGTCATCTCATCGGCCTCTTCCACTGAACTGAATTCACCCTCTTCTTCTTCGTCGGAGTAACCACGTTCTACATGAGACAATATAAACATCATATTATTTATCTCAGCCCACGCTCGATCCAATATTTTGCATCATTTAATGAAATAATTGTTCTTTTGTCAAGCTTTTTATACAGTTGAACACCACAGCTTGCAATATAATTATCAAAGTAGGACATTAAATGCCTCTGATCTAACTGATTAATTGCTTATTAAAGAAACAAAGCATATCGTAATGGTTACGATCATATCGAAAGCCAATAATAGAAAATATCATATAAAAGAGTGCCACAAGGTAAAATTTTCGGACCTCTCGTTATATAATACTCAATATTACTTAATTCATGTACTACATACCAGTGATGAGTAGTGTATTATTATTTTTAGTGTCGTGATCTACAGGAGTGGACGCAAGCCCTGTGATGGTCAATTTGGCGACTGGCTGACCAGCAGTAGCGCCAACCTTGCCACCAACACCTGTCAGCTCGAGCTCCATATCCATTGAACGTTGTAATACCTAGACAACAAATAAAATACGTTAGCAACAATAAACTAAAAGTAGACGCCTTGATGGCGTATAGGTATAGCATGCAACTGGATCTCAGGTTCTGTGAAAAGTTGTTATTGGTATTTTCTGCCTATTAATTCTCATTAGTAGCACGGAGTGTGTTACGGTTAACGGCAATGGGCTTGCTCTCTTGACACACCGAAAATCATAACTAGCGAGATAAGATTGTGATATACCTCTGCCTATATTATCAGGGTCCTATATCTAATAGACTATGTATGTATGGTACAACAATAGATTGAGCTGTCATACCAAATATTTAGTTAAAATTCATATTATATAAAACAGCTGTCCTGAATTGCCCAAATGTCGTTAACAACGCAAAATTCTAATTGGCCCTGTATTTATGGACAAGCCAGTGAGCAACGTTGGCACAATCACATCTACAGTACAATTAAATATAAAATTTTAATGTTGGCACGTGTGTTATACATATTTCAAAGATATTTGTATAAGTTGTATGTTAAAAAGTCATCTTCATAAGCGAAATTAGAAGATTTGATGGTACTGCTAAAATTGATATATACATTGTAAGTAAAACTTATAAATCAAAAGCTCTGTTCCGCATTCAATTTGAACTTATTGTTTCATTGTCAGCTTCAAGACAGAATTTACTTTGTCTGTTGGAAACCTAAAGTGAACTGAAGCCACTCTTGTTACAATAGCTCTTAATTAACTACGGACTAAGCGCTGTAGCTCTTTCAAAGTCGTAGGTGTTGTAAATAAACTTTGCACACAATTGCCGTCGGTTTTCTTTATAAATAAGCTCTATACAGTCTTTTAAGATATAAGCTCTAGTATTTACTTAAAACAATTTCAATGTTGTTTTGTTCTACATCATAATAACCTCTTACATGCGTATCTAAAACGTAGACTCACGCAAAATGTTTTAAGAATTTCATGTGTTTTTTTCTGTTGAGTCCGGAATGCCGTCAGTTTAGGGGGATAAACGAATTTAAAACTAATTACGTGTCTTTACACGTACATAGGTACACCTCATTATTCTACTCCTGTGAGTTTCTGGCCTTTGTTGATAAAGTAAAGTTATACGACAAAAAATTATACAAAAATTGCAAGTAATGTACGGTTAGAGGAATGGAATCTGTTCCATTGTCGCTTTGAAAAAATAAGTATATAAATGGTATGCGTTCCCGTGGGATTCACCTAGGCGAAGTCACGGAAAAAATGTGACAACTCATAATAGAAACATCGGCGGAAATACAAAGTATATTTTACTCGACAGCAAAAAGACTCAATAAATATACATATGTTACACTTCTACTTGTACTAATTACATTATATTTACAGACATTCCAAGGCGGGAGGCGAAATAACAAAAGATTACCGGTCGTTCAACTTCAACAACTAATTAAATAATCAAGCGAAAATAGGCTAATATGGCCGTCGGATATACAAAATTGCGCTTAACGAGAATAAACCATATTTCATTTAATACATGTGCTCTTTTAATTGTATGACTCAGTAATTAGAGGCCCAGGCGTGAGGGCGACGATAATGAGACGTAAACAATTATTATACTTCTAATTTTAGATTTATCTGTAGCACATTCAGTCTGGCGGCAGGAATGGAACCATCCGTTAAACCTTGTACACATATTTATAATAACATTTTTATCTATTATATTACATATTTTCAACTCTGTGTTTACTTTCACTTATTTATGTACATATTTCATCGATTATTGCATCATAGCCATTGATGAGCCGCGGTCCGTCTGATACTATCACCTAGCCTAGCCTAATCGGATCGGAACCTTTGCATTGCAGTCATGTCATGATCACGAGTAGATTGTGATATGATAAAGGTTGGTAATGGAGCGTAGGTGGTCAGTCTAGCCTGTACCTGACTAAATCTGAGATCACATTGGCGAGTAGTTTTGGCTATGGACAGTGAAATTTTAAAATATTTTATTATTATGTAAAACGAATCGTTTCTTATCCACTGTTGGATTCAGACAGGGATTCTTTATTAGTTTAAAGAGGTAATGACCTCTTCTAACTGTCGCTAATAGTCTTTCCATATCTTGCTAGATTTGTTCTTCCCAAATTCTACTTCAATGTTCACATTCCAGCAATACGTTATCGTCTTTCTTTCACAGCTACGTTTTACACTTAAGACTGCGCCGAGCGAAATGTGCCAAAACAGGCGGTCACAGTTAAGTGAATAAAATCAACACTTTTAGTTTAATACAAATATAAAATATACATTTACCATAACAATGAATGTGTTTACAATTCCACCGTGTAAAAAACTTAAAATAATTAATATTTTCGCCTACAAAAATGCGTAAATTTGCATGAAAAATGCAAAAACGTAAGCTCGTGTTACGTGATTTTTAGATTATAACAGTAGAAATCTATCCTATTATACAGCTTAAACGAAACATAAATAGTTATATTACAACTTGTCCGTGCCAAATATTTAAGCTATTAGTTGACAATAAAGATACATATTTATCAAAAAAGCACTTCAAATTCTCCATACTATTTTACTATGGCGGCCGCGCGCCGATTTGAATATGCGCCACACGAGCTCTTTCATTATCTGTCTTACGCTCGGCGCAGTCTGTGTTTGTTGACGTTGATATCTCATATCATCGAGAAATTTCACTTACAACCGCGCACAAGACTTATCGTAGCAGTAGATAAGTTTAGCAGTAGACAGAAGACTTATCGATCGTATATTGTACAATATTTACTCGATTTGCGATAATCGAATGTGTTGATTGACGAAATCGAGTCGAATTCGAGTTTTAGTCCTCAAACCGCACGCTGTGTAGTATTTGTTTTCTTAATTATTGTTGTTATTGACTTGTTTCGTAATTTAAACTAGCGCGTTCAGAACATCAATACTGGTATTACTCATTAATATTGCCACATATTTGTCGGCCTCGATGGCGTAGTGGTTAGTGTAACCAACTGCCACGCCTGAGGTCGCGGGTTCGATTCCCGCACAAGTCAAACATTTGTGTGCATTAACATGGATGTTTGTCTTGGTCTGGGTGTTTCTATGTATAATATGTATGTATTTATAAAAATAAAAAAGTATATAAGTATGTTTATCCATTGTCTAGTACCCATAGTACAAGCTCTGCTTAGTTTGTGCTTGACGGTGTTGTGTGTATGTGGTAGAATATTATTATTATTATTATTATTATATATTAATGGTAAGGGTCGCAGGAAGCGGTTGGATGCGGGTGGCCCAAAACCGGTCTGTGTGGCAAACCTTGGGGGACGTCTATGTCCAGCAGTGGACGTCCTTAGGCTGAGATGCTGATTGCCACATATTGCTGAGATAGGAAGGTTTTCGTTTTCTTTGTAGGTTACCTAATTTATTTTCTTACAAAGATACATACATAGACTCATGCCTAAAATCCTCGCAGGGGTAGGCGGAGTTTTATTAAACCAACGATTTTAAACAATTGGCCAACGATGATTTTAGGTCACACGTAAAACATTAACCTTTACTGCATTATAAGCCGTGTACTTGTAAATGTAATAGGATACGAACCCATTGCTGTATTAACGAACTTCTGTGCAGTATTAGAATAATTGGTCTTTTTTATTTTTACGCTGAGCACTGCTATTGAGTATTTCTTCACAGAAAAACCCAACACTTTGCTTGACCTGGGAATCGAACATGAGAACCCCACTACCAATGTATAATGTCTGGGTGTTTCTATATATAATATGTATGTATTTACAAAAAAAAAAGTATATGTGTATGTTTATCCATTGTCTAGTACCCATAGTACAAGCTCTGCTTAGTTTGGGCTAGATGGTGTTGTGTGTAAGTGGTAGAATATTATTATTATTATTATTAATGTTCCTGTAGAAGGTTCGAGGTTAGCTAATGATAAGTCTGTTTTAAGATAAAAATAACGAATTCATTAACCGGACCAAAGGTAAAATAGGTATAGGTAATAAAGGAGCGAAGAAGCACGCGCGTTGGCCGCTAATCGAGTACTGAATTGGTTAATGAATATAAAATTATAAAGTGAAGTAAAATGCTTAGTTGACAATAGTGTATGGTTTCATCGTACAGTATCAATAAGACATATTTTACTGTGTTTCTTGCGTATTATGAGGATAGATGTATTTATTGCTTACTAGAATGAAGATTTTAATTTCATTCTGTATACGAAATACGAATAAAACGATTTCTTGTTTTAATGAAACACAACAGAAGATCTTAGTATCGAATGTTTCTATTTAATATATGCTATGTAAAATAAAGAAAATAGTTACATCTATCTAGTTTGTTTCGTCATCGTGTTTAGACCCCCGGACAGATAGTAATAGAACGATGTAATAACAATAATTCGTTATGCGACATATGGATTTTATTAGTTTGTTTTTAATTAAAAACAATTAATTTGGACTCTGATATGTTTACATATCTATACTAATATTACCAAGTGAGAGAGTCAATTAATTGAGTTTGTGTATATGTACAGGTTTAGCTTCGAAACCACTGCTCCACAAATTCTTTTACTCTTTGCAAGGTATATTATTCCAGATTGACATAGCCTTTATTATTACGTTACGTTCAACTCGGGCGAGCTCGAGGCGGGCTGCTAGTACTTAATATTTATTTATACTTTTCTTTAAGCATGACATTTGATTGGATCAATCTCATTAGATCCGTAGCATAAATTAATTACGGCGTTAGCGCGGTGTGTTTCAAAAGGCCTGTAGATAACAATAGGTTCCTCGCCAATTACGGAGATCCTAAAAGCATAACTGGCGAAATTTATACCTGTACCCATCCTGTCAGAGATATTCATACCTGTGAGCATATGCATTTTCTGGGTCCTCCTTTTATGACAGAACTTTTTATGTCATAATATTGTTTTGCATAACAACGGACAGCATAACCTTAATTTCGCAGAAAATCGTTTGGCATACATTTAATATCTATAGTCATAAAAAGGCAGAACCATCATATCTCAGAAAATTTACAGTTATAATCATCTTTTATATATATCTTTCATATCCATAATAATTGAGAGACTGATCTATTATATCATCTAGTCAGTATAATTTGGAGATGTTTGAGGCGCGCATGCAACATGCAGCAGGCATGGTTTCTATCACGGCTCCAGCGCTGCGAAGCTCCCGCGGTCCTACGGTTTAGTTTTGTTTAGATATAAAAAACAAATAATATTTAAGTTTATAACAAAAAGCTAAAATTGTTCAAAAATATAATATTTTTAGCCGTAAGGAAGTCTCCACTTTTTGTCTCTACATTAGCTCTACTATTCCGATCATTGGTGATAACACCCGAAGTGGAATGGCATATAAATGACATTCCAACACCAGTCATGGTATTCTTATACGACGCATCTGTACTGAATAGTAGTCACCAGTAGTAGTAGTAAGCGATATTTCTATTTTCATAAAGTTTCGTTTGTGAGCCCTATCTCCATGTAAACTTAAACTAAGACAAATGCCACACATTCCTCTCAGCGCGAAACATACTTCAAAAGTTTTCCCTTCGCGTATTAATACGTAGGTTCTATAAGTCAAGACAACACGCTAAGTTTAAATACACAGAAATAGGACAGTGTCTGGCCATGTACCGGTAGATGGCAATAAGTACGGTCTCTATTACGCGGGGCTGACGAATTGTCAGAATGTTACTTCTGGCGACCCCATCGAGGACGTGTAGGCGTGAGTCTTTCTACGTAGGAATACCAGATATACCAGTGATATTTTCCACCACGCAACTTAAAAAGTTGTACATTTAAAATTACTAGCGATCGCCAGGTGGTCGAAATTCCGCATAATATATTTAAATTTTGAATTTGGTCGTTATTAAGGTTTTATTGTCTATAACCATACCCTTATAATCACATTTCATTTAGTCACCTACTCCACATACATATGTATGTAAACATAGTTACTAAGTATTTTACGAAGTCAACCGAAAAATACCGAAATATTACGAACGCGATTCGACTGCTTGTGTCAAATGCATGGTTGTGTGTGCGTGTAGTGTTTTTCATTTTATTGTATTTCTAAGGCATATTTTATAAAAATATTAGGATTCACCCTCCTTCTCCATATAAACTTCAACTGTGCCAAATTTCATACTCCTCCATCCGCGCAATTTTCGTAAAAATGGGTAGGTACAAAGTTTTTGCTTCACGTATTAATATATAGATTATTAATGTAGTTATATTTATATATTTATAACCACTTCTGGTTTTCCAAATAAATAGATAATACGTTTTTAGGGTCTGGATCATAACTATCTAAGCCCACTTTTTGAACCTGATTTCTTATTTTTTTTAATAAGATTTATTTTTCTTTACTTGGCACAAAAATACAATAACAGCGTCACAAACACGATATTTAGTATTTACGATAAACTCTGGTACCCAGAATAAGATTCAACTTGTGTACCAGCGTCACAGATATTCAAGAGTCGAAATTGAAACTAAGTATGTTCTTATTAATCTATTGAGTTACAGAAGCCCACCGGCGGCCAGACACGATAGGTTTCCAATTACGTCTGTCATTCCAACAATTGACAGGTTAACAATTTTTCATTTTTGTTACTCAGTGTAAAAAATGTACAGCTGGTTTTTTTTTGTTTTTTTATACATCTTAGGTGGCAAACAAGCATACAGCCCACCTGATGGTAAGTGGTCACCCTAGCCTATGGACACCTGCAACACCAAAGGCATCACTTGCGCGTTGCCGACCCTTTAGGAAAAAAAGGAAGTGGGAAGGAGAAGGAGCGGGAAGGGGGAAAGAGGGTGATTGGGTCTCCGGCACTCTCACTCACCGAACGAAACACAACAGTAGGAATACTGCTATTTAACGTCGATATTCTGTGAGAGGGTAGAGTTTACCCGGACGAGCCGGCTCATTCATGCTGAAATCAGCGAGGCTCTACTACTCATAAAATGGTATTTACTGACCTGGTCCATTCTTATCACGCCTTCAGCGAGTGTTTTGTAACCGAGTATGGTGCGGTTCTTGTATTTCTTGCGCCGTTGCAGCATTATTTGCAGTCTGAAAATTAAAAAGCATTTTAAAACACGGAAGATGATGATGTCAAATCGGCTCCACAAAATATTAGCTAATAATTTAATTTGATTTTAATGCAAGCTGTGACAGCCTGATGTGGATTTGGAGAGATAGTGTCTCGTTTAAAGGTCTAAGCACAACGTTGCGGATCAATACAACATGAGAGTTATAAAACGGTAGCTGCAATAGAGGTAGAAAAGGCTCTTAACAGGATTAGGCCATTGCGCTGACCCAAAGCAGATTGACTTTGCACAGATTCGAAAGAACTTTATTTAAAACGAGTACACAGATGGTATCAAGTGGTTACCTTGTGACTGCAACGAGAGTTATAATCTCGAGTCTGGGTGTTTATGTTCATAGTTTGAATGTTTGTAAGATTCCTGCGATAAAGAAATCGCTCCTAATACAGATATAGTATATTTAAAAGATCTCCAGAGATGCTGATTTCTTTACAATGACCTTCATCTTTAAAAATAGTTATAATTAACTATTTAATACGCACATGCGTGCATACAGGATGCAGTAATAGATATTCATGTGACTTGATGTGAAGACTTTGTGCCTACTTAATTTATGACCTCGGATCATTACCATATATATACCTACCTATTAGTTAAGTCATGTTAGATTTAACGCTTAACGAATACGCTTAAATGTTCTTGAAGACGCTCTATAAATCCAAACCTACTTGTAAGTACTTAGTACAATATTCTTCATTGCATATGATTTCCTTATCTGTTCCTCACCTCCACAGAAAATCTTAGAAATTTAGATAATGGAAATGCTGGTAGCCACTTGGCAAGCACATAAGTGGTGTTAATCGGTGCCTGTACATAGGTACAGGCACCGATTAACACTACTTACGTGACGTATGTTTAGGATAGCCTCTGGACACTAACAAAATCAGAGGTATAATTTGCGGTATACAATTATTTTAATTTCTTTTTGAACTCCTATTCCGTATGTAAAACTACAGTCACTATGAATCTACTGTGAGCTCTACGTGTGACCTAGGTGATGATACAAACATATTTCTAAATTATACGAAAATAAACAAACAATTCATAATTAGGTTTTTTAACAACATAGACTATATAGCCGAACCCTTCTCACGCTGAGATGAGGCCCGTGCCTAGCATAGTTTATATACAAAAATATTATCATAGACAACAATGATTATATCTACAATATATTTCTCCTGGTAAGTATACCCTCAAGATGTACCTATCAGGAGAAATATATTGTGTGTTAGTATTCTATATACTCTTGGTTACACACTTATGAGGTACAAATGTACATTGGTACATTCTCGCATTTAGCACGTGATAGCACATGTCGTTTTAGGTAATATTACTTTGCGGCTATTCCAAATCGATTACACCTACATACGTCGAATCTGCAGGACCAGATGTTCTAACACACTCGGCGAACATTTAATACGGTTCGCTCACATATGATACCGCGGTTGAAATTACAATTTTATAGCTATTTTATTGTCAAAGATGTTTTATCTCAACTAATTCGGTTCAATGCTCGATTCGGTAAGACGAGCGAGCATTAAACTTAAAATTCCCTTCATCCTTTGAGCTGGAAAGGATCGAGTTTGTTGTGTAACTTACGCAATTTAAGTTTGGATTACTGAAATGACAAATGTTTGTACAACAAGATAGGCAAAGATTAATTATTTGTATACTAGTTTCGTTTATGGCATCGCCCATGATGTAAATTAAGAAGCACATAATTATATAACTCAACTGGGTTGGCTTTTTACAGGAGCAGCGACTGCCCTCTACTGCCCGGCAGAGCTCTGCTTGGCAGTATAATATCAACAACGGGCATAAGTGATCGAGATCTCTCAATCACTTAATTGTGCTCGCTTTATCGATGAAGGAAAACATCGTAAGGAAACCTGCATGTACAAGTGGTCTCCATAATGATTCTAATGATATTTATGTTTAGTCTATCCATGTACAGTAGGCCAGCGTGGTGGACAATACCCGACCCTGCTTATACCGAGAAGAGGCCCGTAGCTAACAGTGGGGCAGTTTATAATCTCGGCTTTTCAGTTATATATTTTATACTGATTTATTCGTCCCGTATCAACCATGTTTCCCACCATTATAATTAATGATGTTGTATTCGTTTTGCCATTGCCATTCGTTTGTTAAAAAATTCATGGTATCAGTATTAATTTGTGCGATTCCTATTATATGTGTATTTTGTTTTGTTCTATTATTTATACGAAATTCCAAAAGAAACAACTATAAAATAAAACATTTACGATTTTATTTTTCAATGAGCATCGGATATCCAAATATTGACACTGCTAACGGCAAATACTATTGACCTATGCAAATAAAATATAATAACAAAGAACGAGCCAATTGCCAATAACTCTAACATATGAATGTTTTATGTGATTACCCAGTCCAAAGGCAACCTATTATTATTAAGGCAACATAATATTCTTTTTAAAGCACTTTCGTACCCACCGCTTGTGTATTCACAATAAACGAGGCGAAACAAACGAGGCGCTATTAAATACAAGCAAGATAAATTACAGAGTATGAAATATTTCAATCGCAAGGCATAACTTGAATTTTTACCTCGCAAACAATGTCGATGTTTTGTCAAATATGAGTATCTTGTATAGCACTATGTGCAATATTGAAATTGTCTGCATACAATGTGCCTTCATCGTCATCTATCGTTCATTTTAAAGAAACTATCCTACCAACAAGCCTCCTTTTAAGTGTAATGTGTGTGTACCTACATAAGTTATATCTTTTACCAACGCACAGTGTATTATAAACCTCAATCTTGTGTCAAGTCATTTTTTTTCAAAAATGTTGTAGTTAGTACTGTTACAAACATCAGAGTAAAACTCTCGCATCGCTTCTAGTTTATTTGTTTTTCAATGTCAAAGTTCCGTATATTCGGGATCCTAAAATACAGTTTTTTTTTAAATTATAAATTAATTAGATAAGTTTACTTATATTTGATTATACTCAATAATTTTTCATTTAATAAGACACCTTACTACCATTTTTTATCAATTTACTATGATTAGTTTAAGAGATATAAATATTTTTATAGGTTTTGATTTTTGATTTTTTATTCCACAATAACGCAGTATTAGCAGGAGATATATACACTAAATGATAGCTTAAATATGCCTTTATTACTAATATTAAAATCACAAGCTAATCCCGCGTTATTCAGAAGTTGCAAATTTTTAAAGTTCTATCTGGGTTTTTTGAAGCTAGGGTTGTCACTTCACCGAGCCGAATTTTATAGAGTATTTTAAGTTAGACGGAATGCTATATGGGGCATGAGTAGGAGTCTACACTCGTCAAGGAATATGAAAATACATGCAACTTAATTGACATGCAACAATAAATAACGTTAATTTTAATTAAATTTCTGTCAAATAAAGTTATTAAAAATAGGAAGCACAGGTGGACCAAGAGACTCTCAGTTGAGTCATACACTGTGCAACGGTCTCTTACCAAATTCAAATTAAGAAGACTTCTTTTTAATTTTAATTATTTTATTCGAATGGTAATAATTAAGTAGGAAGTTATACCGTATTGAGTAATGAACATTCCAATCTTTCAGATTGATATTAGTATAACTCTTGGGTGTCAATTACAATAGAAATTACGAATGAAATCACAGTTTAGCCTTGGCCCTATTACGTAAATAGTTCTCCAAAACCTGCTACTGATGTTATACCGTTGTAAACAAACAACAGTGTTCGCGAAAACTAGTTTAATGACTTAATAACGACTTGAGATACCGGCGGTTTACAACTCGAGTGTAATTTTTATTAGTGTTTCAATTCGTGCTAGGCAGTTATAACGCAGCCGCTAATCGACATGAGTAGGTGTATTAATTTGCACAGTTTTATGTTTTTCTGCGAATGTGCTGAAATTGCGAAATAAAATTAATATAGATTTTTTTTAATGCCCTTGTTTAGTAAGTACATGGCCCTTATTTCAGATTTATGAAATAGAGCTGGATTTGGAACTGTCCCTGTCTGTACAACCAGACAACGGGCAACCAGGTTAGCGTATATTTTTTGCGTATTTGCGTTTCATTAATTTCTACGAACCTGTTCCCGTCTCGTTTGACAAAGTGCGGGTACTGCAGCGAGAAGCACAGATCTAGTTCGACGTCGAGCGGCGGCACTGCTATGTCGTTGGAGCGCAGCGTGCGCTTGGAGCTGTGCATGCGCGCCGCTAGGATGACTGCGCCGGCGCCCGCGCTGCCTGCTGCGCCGCCGCCTGCCTCGCCCAGCGTGCCGCACACGCGCAGCCGCGTTATTCGTAGTGTGCATAGCCTTGGAAGAAAGAAAAGTTTATGTTAAATATAGAGTTAATTGTTGACAATTGCAGAAATGGCAGAATCGGGTCAAGTCATTAAAGAACTACTTTAGTAAAACTAACGTATGTGTTACATATATCGCCAAAACCGATATCTGTAACTAACTAGTTGTGCTAGTCGTTTTCAATGTATGTAAGATCAACATAACGGGATGTATTTTTATACAATAAAATATTCACACATCATGTCTTTAGTACGAAGAGTTACTTGTATGAAACAATCTCCGTGTGGAAGGAAAAATAACAATAATTAAATAACGGACAAAAATAAAATTTATCTTTTTCAAAGGATATATAAAATATATCCTTTGAAAAAGACGCAAAATCACATTTTCTTTTGCAAATTGCTCAAATAAAATCTCTCACTGGTATTGATGACGCTTTAAAAACAGCTGAACCATAAACCAATTAGCATTCCTTTCATACACATGTGGATATAGTGAGTCACACAATGGCTTTGCACAAAACCGCGATAACCATTAGCTATGTTTACAGACGACACTGGCGCTAACATTAAGTGATTTGTCCAAACAGACAGACAACAGAAGCACTCTCATAGAGTCGAACTCATGTGATAACATCGTATTGAGTGGGACATCTTAATCTATTTAGTTACTGTAATTATAACTAACGGCAATAAATCAATAAGAATATTTAAAGTCGACTATCAATACAAATTAAAATAAAGAAAATTAAACAAAAGAAGAAAATTACCGATTAGAAGAAAGACACAGGATTTACATGTAATTAAAAACAATCAAATCAAATTTTCATCTATATGTTTAATCAGCCGCGATTGGCGCACGGAAGAGCGTTAAGCAAAGATAAGGTACGCGACATGGACGCCATCTACCGCGCCACAGTACTAAATAACACTAAAGGCTGTTGACCAAATTTTAGTTAATTGTTAACCAGATGAGTGTTTTGTATGTACAAAGGTCTTACGTATCGCAGCATGTTTGATTGTTGTCATGTCTTGTCGTATATTTTGATTAGTTGATCGACGTTGCCGCTTGATATGCTTTTGTAATATTATGTATAGAAAACATATTCAAGATCAAACGCGTCCATCGAGAGCTATGAATATTTATGGTGGATCCACAGGAGAGCAATCTAACGCTTTATCAGCGCTTTTGTGAGCAAAGGCTATCTCAAAAGCCACTATTTTAGGAGTCAATTACACGTTGCGTAGAGGCTAGATTAAGAGTGGCCACACTAAGTCGACGCGCAGATATGAACTATGTTACGAGAACAAGTGAAGCAAGAGACGCTAGAATCGTAGCATTAAAAAGTGCTCTGCTGACCTCTGCATATCAGGATAGTGGTAAAAGGACAATGACGTTGGAGCTGCGTTTCAAAAGTTATTGTTTCGAAACCCACCAATGCACTATCGACGTGAATTCACACCTTTTCTTATCGTGAGGGAATGCATTGACGCATACCTCTACGTGGAAATAAGGAGCAGAGAGGTTATGTCCCTTCTGTATCCGTGGATAGATTGCATAGTTAAATCAATCTAACCACGTCCAAAATAGTAAAGAAAAACTGAATTCTGTCTACCTCACCAAAAAACAGGCGTAATTTACTTTACGTGCTTTCATAAAACATGACCGTGACAACATAGCTAACACACTCAGCAAAATAAATGAAAATACATTTTCGAAACATGCACACCGCATTTTTATACGTCACCTGAAATAAATGTAATCCCGAGTGAAATATGTGTAATGTGTAGATGTGTGGAACGTTGTGTAAACGGTCCAGTGCACCGTAAGATTGGTCGCAGTACACGGACGACACGGGTGGGACGCGGCCGGGACGTGGCGCGCTCCATTCGCAAATATTTGAGTAGCAAGTGTCACTCGGAATTAAAATACACGAGCTCGCGGCAATGTTGCGTTAAAATAATGTTGTACGATGCCTAACATTATGCTGTGACTACGTTCTTTAGATAAAATTATATAATAGTAATTTAGAGGTAATATGGAATACTACAGTAACTATCTCTAACTGAAAGTTAAACAGTGATTTTATAAAATTTTTTTATGGATGACATAGAAAAAGATAAATTTAAAGAAATTATAGACCTTAATACAATATTGTTTCATTGTCTTATCAGAAATATTTTCACGATTATATTTTTTGTTGGTCATATAAATTGGTTGTTTCTTTCGCTCTAGCAAGAGAAAAGAGTCATGCCAGACTTGTACTGACTACACCCACATTGTACATGTATTCCTTTCGGATTGATCCGCGACCCTTCTGTACTTCGGTTTTTACTTATTGTACAACGAATAAGACCCTTGCAGTGGGCAAGAACATTTATGACAGTATCTATAGATAAAAAGCGTCAACAGTCAGTTTCTTATAATTTGACAGCTAGACTAACTATACTATAGTTATCATTTTTTGTTAGGGGAATCTTACACCTACACTACCTAACAACTTATATAGTCATAGTGCCCCACCACCTTTTTGGGCCTTAAACTGGCCCCAATATTTACTATATGGACAAATTATGTTAACATTATACTAAAAAGAGGATCTGTATTTTATACAATGCACTGCACGCAATATGTGAACAAACAATTTAGCCAAAACACTTCTTTAAAAATCGGTACCCTATTGTTCAGTCAAACAAATTTATTACTTCCCCAAAATAAAGTAAAGTTGAAACGTAAAACACGTCTATATATGTAGATAAAACTTTCTCTGAAGTGCTGGCGGAACAGATTCACTCAAATAATCGTATCTCACAAACGCGACAATTTATTCTCAAGACGGGTGAGGCAAAAATTTTATTACCATCTCTAATGTATCCCAATTCAGAAGGGATAAGAAGTAATCCTTTAAGCTTTTGTGAGCTGTGAGAAATTGAGATTTGAATCGAGCGAACCTGCTGACGGGGTAAGATTTATCTCAAGCTAGCAGGTCCCTGTGGCTCCGTTTACCCTTGTTTATGAATATTATAAAAGTAAAACGGTGCGTTTGTTTTTTTTTATAATCGGACAATTCCTGCGCAGTATAAATAATTCCTGTGTCGCAAACATTCAAACAACAGACACAAAGAACACCCAGTCTCTAAACAACAATGTGGATCACACAAATTTTTGTCACGTGTGGGATCGAACCCACAATACTCGGTGCAGCGGCTGTGGCGAGGCGACCACTTAAACCATTACGCCATCCTTGCAGTCAAGTTGTGTCATGTTTCGTTTCAACCACTAAACTGAAGGACCGAATTTGATGATATTTTCTATGTTAACAGATTGAAACCTCAAAAATTTAAAAACGCGAGTTAAAGTTAGTTCTATGTACCTATGTTAGACAGCCGGTTTCTGAAATACTAATCAACAACGTGTCAAAATCAAACTCGTGTCAAGTGTTTTAATTAGCTGTTGCTAATTCAGTCATCCAATTCCAGCAGTCGACATACGATTGATCGTCTATTTACTATTTTTGAAGTGAAATCTTCTTTAAGCGCGTTGAGCACTTTTGGGTAAACAAAAATAATGGAACTTGCGTCATCGTCACCGAACGCATTCAAAATTCAAAAATAATAATCTAATAGCTCGACGATTCAATTCACAAGTTACTTAGTTTTCACTTCTATTGGTAGTCCCCAAAGACTGCCCCGCATGTTTTTTCTTAACCGGTGGTGAGTATCCGTAGTTTTATTCAAATAAAAAGAAGCAATCTTTTTGTTATTTTTTTGATCCTAACTTTGATCCGATGCACTGATCGTCGATCGGTGACAACACCAAAACACGTAACAAACATTTTCCGATTTTTTTGCGGAGCTTAGTCACATTATGACTATGTCGCCCGCATAACTAACATAAACACAGCAAAACTAACCAATAACATTTTAATTGTGAATAATAATAATAATATAATAATATTCTATCACATACACACAATACCATCTAGCCCAAACTAAGCAGAGCTTGTACTATGGGTACTAGACAATGGATAAACATACATATATACTTTTTTTTTTGTAAATATATACATATTATACATAGAAACACCCAGACCAAGACAAACATCCATGTTCATGCACACAAATGTTTGACTTGTGCGGGAATCGAACCCACGACCTCAGGCGTGGCAGTCGGTTACACTAACCACTACGCCATCGAGTCGTCAAATCAAATCTATGTTACCAATTCAGATAATAAATCCGGAGTTCTATTTAAATTGTAATTATAATGTTGTTGACATGGAACAGCAATCGTCAACTGAGATAAATTGGCCTATATTCAATATCAGTTCGCTTATTTATTATTATCCATTCGTCGAACAATTATCGAGAGGAATGTGTACCTACAATATTTGCATTTTTATGTAAATATTGGCATTAAGGCTGATCGGTGCTTTTTAGCAACAAAACGAGATATTGTTATTATTGTGTATATAAATTATTATTATTATGAATAATCTATGTTAATTATTGTAATTTGTTTCTTTAACCGTTATAATTAACAATAAATAAATAAAATTATAAATTGATTGGCATAGAATTTTACACATGTATATACTATACATATGTATATCAATGCAGGCCTGTATATACTATATTATATACACTATGTACATCTCAGAAGAAGTAGACAGAAGTATGTGCTGCTGTGAGTATCTACATATTATGAGAAAAAATTTTTTAAATAATATTTATAGCTATATAATATTTGTAACTACTCCACCAGTTATATATTATTAAATTAAATTATTTAAGTAATATAAAGATACATATCTTAGTAATATAAGTTATGTTTTATTGTATTTATAACATATTGCGTGTGAAACGACGCGCGGCAGCTCGTAGCAGGTTAAAAGAAATCCTACGCTCCTTGCCGCACCAAAATCCCAACTAGCTAAACCATACATGTGCAAAACTTCATCGTCAATGGCGGCAATCAGACCGGTGTCCTCACATTATAAAAAGCACATTTAAATCAAAAAGTTTATCATTCAGAATCACAAACCTTTTTTTTTGTATTACAATCGTTTTTTATAAAGATAAATGTGTTTTCTCGTTACGTGCGACGCGCGACGTGACACGTTTTCATGTCGAAATTAATTATCGTGTCGTGGCATACATATTTTGATGATGCTGTTATTATACTGAATGTAAGAGAGTTCATGTTTTTACTGTCTTTAATTCAATAACGATTTTAATAATATCATGTATTGCTGGTAACTCCTGAGTCCCATTGGACTTTGCAAACATTTAATCTTTGTTATCCGTGTTCTTTGTTATCTATGTTCTTTGTTATCCAGTTATCCGACACACACACACAAGGACTTTAGTGCTTTTGTGTGCGTCGGATAACTGGCTAATTGATAACTTAAGCGACATACACAAACAACGGTAACATACATACACCGTTTCACGCCTGTATCCCCGACCGAGTAGGTAGAGTTGTATACCTACATTTCGCTAGCTATAATTATAGAGCCCATGTAATAAGAGGCTAGAGATATTGCCGTTTACTGAACACAGTTCCAGACGCCGTGCTGCCACTAAGAATTTCTAACATTAAAATCCAATAACAATCAGCCTGAAGAATATAACCCAAGAACACATACGCAGAAGTCGCATTCATCGAGGCAGACTACGCCGAACAGCTAATACCTTAACAAGATAATTTAAAAAGCAATCATATCAAGCGATGTCAACTCCGTTGATCTGGAAGTAAAACAATCACAAATCCAATATCGCCTAGTTAGTATCGAGCGGGTGCTACGTAGACGCAATCAGTACATGCGACCGGGTGCACACGTCCGGCGGCGCGAGCTTCCGGCCTGTCGCCGGGATCGCAAGTCGCACCGCTAGTTCAACTGTGATAAACTACACGACGCTAGTCTATATCTATGTGTGGAAGTTGTATGTCTGTTTGTTTCGAATATGGTTTGTACCATTTATCTTATTGCGATTTTATTACATTTTATGACGAATATCGGCAATGTCTAATAAATTGAAATACATCGCAACGTTGAGTCTGGTCAAAAATATTACTAATAAATTTATCAAAAGGTTCTAAATACCGGTGACATTACGTGCATTAATAAAATATCACCTTGTTTTGGTAACAAAATATTCAATATTCATCCATATGGTATAGTTCATAAAAAATTAAATAAAGAACAATTGTTATGTCATTTATTTATCGCACCGTCAGTAAAATGTATGCCTAAATAATTTTCTCAATGAAAATCTCATGACTCATGCAAAAGTGCATTATTATTATAATTATCAGCGTCTCTTCCATAGATGAATCACTATAATGATCGACGGATGACAAACGTGCACAAGGTTACTATATCCCATCTTGCAAGCGGTCATCGTCAACCAACATTACACAGAAGAACAAGTTTATTTTAAAATTGTAGCTTACTTCATATACGCATTTCACATAGTTGAAAAGCATATTATTAAGTAATATGCCTATTTAGTTTACGAAGCAGCATGACTTCTGTTACGCTCATCTAAATTGCTAAATACAGTGCAATAACGTCACTTACACATGTATAAAATATGCGCCCACATTTTATGTAATTCATACAAATTGTCACAATAGTTTCGCCATAAAACTGTTTGTAAATTCGTAACGTGCATACTATGTTTGCACCGGTCGCAGGATTCGGCGACGTCGTGCAAATTTAACGATGTTCCGTAGTCGCACTTAGCTAATCGTCTCGTCTGAACCGACCATTAAACCTGCGCTTTAGCGTAGGGTTACCAACGGAAAAGTTTTCTCATGATTTAACTTTTATAGCCGTTTTGCTGCACCAGTTAAGGGACTTTTACAAACTTCTAAAGTTCCTTTTTGCTATTTTTTATGGAGGTATTACATTTGTTAGTAGTAAAGTGAGTTACCACATTTAGTAATAGGGAACGTCTTAGTATTAAGTAACCTAATTAAATTTAAAAAGGCAATCTAATTATACGATGTTGGTATTTAAGTTTTGCAAGGCAACGAATGCTAAACATTAATTAAAATGTAATCACACAAATCAATGTATTTCTCAAATTAGTCGCTTCCAATAAAAAAATCTTAATGTTTTTCGGTAATAATGCGTCCCAAGAAAGCTCATAATTTTACTTTCTATAAAGGTTTACAAACTCAAGTGTTATGCATTTTTCTGGTAGCATAATATCTCTGCATTTACTGATTTGTTTATTGATTGTTATATTAGATTATGCTATTAACCCTTCTTGGAAATCTTACGTTGCCATAAGAATACGCGTCTCACTAATATGGAAACACTGCCTTACACATTTAACTTAGTTGTTAAGGTACAGTCTACTTACATAGTGTCATACTCTAGGAAAGGTTGTGTTTCTCTCTCATTGACAACCAGCCCTACGATTCCCTTAAAACTTTTAATACAATATTCCCTCGGATACATAATAGTAAACGTATCCATTTTGGCTAACTCTAGACGATATGGTCTAAACGCATACAGAAACGCATACAAAGCCATTTCTCGAAATTGTTTATGACTTGCGCATAATGTTAGATATTATGTATATTATGTGCTGGTCGTAAATCGTTACATATAAATTAAGTATACAGAGTAAATAGAACTTCTTTCCTTCGCCTTATCCCATTATCTGGGGTCGGCTCTCCTTGTCTGCCTTCTCCATTTTGTTCTATCTTGCGCGATCCCAGCATCAACATTCATGTCCTTTAGGTCTTTTTGGACTGATGAAAGCCAGGTGTCAGGAGGTCTTCCGCGGCGACGCGTCGTTATCGGTAAGTTAAGAGCCACTCGTACCATGTGGTCTTCTGGACGGCGGAACACATGTATATGCCATTGAAGACGTCGTTCTTTTACCTTCTTGGCAATAAGAGCAATCTTGTAGCTTCTTCTGACGTGAATATTGCGTACTTTGTCGAGCAATGTGACACCCGCTGACCAGCGCGCAGCGTAACATGCGCATTTCTGTCACGTGTAGTTTTGACAGATGTTGTTTAGTAGATGCCCAGTTGCCCAGAACGTCACTATTATATTCGTTTTGTACACATAAGTTGGCATAGTACTGCCAAATGCTAACCATAACCAGTGCTAATATTATAAAGAAAATTAATTCGTTGGTTTATCCTTATTTGAAGTTGCAACGAAACAAAAGTTCCATATATTTTTTGCATATATGTAGTACACACAGCGACACATCAACCTAGACTGTTTGGACTTTAAATTATTAGAAGTTGAACGCTGCGAATCGTGCGAGAGAGTGCGTTATATTTTTGTTATTTTGTCTCACTCACGCTGAACGGGACGCGACGCTCTATCCTTACCATTACATCTACACCACTATGCACAGTCCCTTTCCGACAATTCTCTATTTTGTATGTAGCGTAGTTATGCGTATATAGGGTGTCTAACTTGATGTGTAGCCGTGTCTACTAGATTTTGCCCGTGGCTTTGCTCGCGTTAATGTAGATTTATATTAAGATACATTTTTAATAGCCTAATATGTTATTCTGATGTATTAGAGAGATAGCTCAGGGATAGATCTCGGGGTCGACACAAAAGATCCCACTGGGTCGAAGTGTCGCCGATGTACACTGATTGGCCCCCGAAATAAGTTAAGATAAGATATTCTGATGTATAAACAATAATACTGTATAGTTTCATCAAAATCCGTTCAGCAGTTTTTGCGTGAAAGAGTATCAAACATCCATCCATACACATAAACTTTCACATTTATAATATTAGTAGGATATGCCAGACCAAAATTTTTGGAGAAATGTAGGGAAGACCTTTGCCCAAATATAGGACAATATAGGTTAAGAAAACAAATTTTTGGACTGGCTAGTACTAGAGGCATTTCATCACAAAAAACAGAAGCGCAGCTGCGGATAACGGCTATTATAACCATAGCTTATATATCTATATCTGCCCGCAACAAAGCTTAGATTAAGTACAAAGGCCGCATAATACATCGCACGGGAACAACCGCACACATACAGCTACGGTCGGGTCACATTGTTGGCGAAATGTAGTCATACCCATTTCTCGTTTGTCGACTAGTTGTCGTCTACAGTAATGGCAATCAATGGTCTATAGTATCGGCGTTAATCTCTATTTTAACATAAATCAGTAACATAACTGGCGAAAGAGAGTGCTAGATGTATTCTTTTTCAAAGTACAATTGCCGCGCCATCTATCTTATCTCCATAATTCAGGGTGCTTTATTAACAATGCAGCAACAGACTCAAAGTTTACCCAGTTACAACACAACTATTTGAACACAATTTTTGTACCTTATAAGGATCAAACTCGCCATATTCAGCAATGACAAAGGCGAGGTGACTACTTTATGTTTTCTTATATAAGGAACACTAGGAACAATTCCTGTGTCGCAGGCTACTAACATTCAAACAACGGACACAAAGAACAGCCAGACTCGAAACAACCATTTGTGAATCACACAAATTGTTGTCCCGTGTGGTATTCGAACCCACAATCGACCAATTAAACCACTACGCCATCCGTGCAATACACCATCTGCGTAATGCTATATTAATTATTAAGGCCCGGTATCCGTTTAAGTTTGTTGTTCCGATGATATACACGATACAATATGGCATTTAATTATAGCTTTTTAGGCCAATGTGCTATAGTCAGTATAAATATTTATAAAATGTAATTTCATGAATCATGTGGGCGTATTAATATTCCAAATTTAGTTTTAGAGTGTCGACCTTTGATCTAGAAATAAGTAGTGTGTACACTATATGTATTTAAATCGCTCTATATTTAAGTAGTCGAGTTTTTGGAAGTTTTGTGAGTCATTCTATCTCTCATTCAGTATCTAGACGATTAGGGAATTGAATTTTAGTTTGCCGAAAGACTGGCTACACTAGATTAATGATTGACACAAATAAAATATCGTAGTAGTAACAATTGTTATCACGTAGATTCGCCGATAACTCTTTCATAAAATCTCTAGTACTGCAATAGTGATCAAGCGCAATCATTGAAGTGTTTTTGAAGCACGTTTGAAGATCCTGCTCATTAAGTATTTACTTACGCTTACGCGTATATTTCGTGTTGAAATTAATCTACAATAGAGATTATACCACGGTTTATTAGTAATAAGCGCATGGCTCAGGCTAAGTGAGTTATAGAGCATGTACTCTAATGTGTTTTCCAAACAATCTACATAGCTGTCTTCTTTAGTGTATAGTACATATTATGTATTTAACTCAATTTTCATTTCATATTTTAAAGACGGCACCCACAATTATATATATCCGGTATCGCAGACGACTTTATAAACATTCAAATAAGATGACACAAAAAACACGGACACTCGGAACAACAAATTGGGGATCACACAATTTTTTGTTCCGTGTGAGTATCGAATACACAACAGTCTAATCAATACGATTACCATTATAGATACCTTAATCTAATAACGATTTCTAATATAACCAGGTATTGATACTACAGCCCTGTGTCTATCGTGTGTTAGAAAGTCGTCTGTAGCGATATGCTTGTCTGTTTAAGGCACTAGGCTTTCCAATGGCACAACTGGATCACTGACTCACTGTGCTCTGAATTAAGTAGCCTTTCACTGATTTAATAACACTGGAAATTGCATTTCTGCTGTTGTTCCACTCTTATGTGAAATTGAGTTAGTGCAATGCCCTTATGCGTTATTTTCTTGGCTGGATTGGATGCCGTCATAAGATGCAGTCATCCGTATTTCATTTATTTAGTGTTAGGTAGCAATATGTATCTCCTCAGTATTGTAGAAAGTGACTAGAAGGGCACATAAACAAAGGATCAAACATGTAATACTGCGCGCCGCATTTTTACTATAGATGAAATTGTGACAGCGCCGACCGCAGGCAGCGTTAGTTCGACAATATCAGTATTACGTGTATAACTATTATTGATACTGCAGCTTACATAGCAGCTTGGATTGCATAGGATACAAACGCCAGATAGTTAGCATGCTCCGTGCTCTGTGGTTCTTAGTCAATTGCTGTGACAATAATGGTGTGCGTCAAGAAACGACGAGCTGTCCGGCCACACACTGCCATCATTCGTTGGTCATCAATAGTATATCATTTCTTTGGCCTTTCTTTACCATTCTGTCCATTTACATAAATAACTTTTTATAAATCTAATATGTATCATCAATCAGCCAGCATGTTGCAGTCCACTGCTGGACATAGGCCTCTCCCATTTTACGCCACAACATCCGGTCTTCCGCATCCAGTATAATCCAGCCACCTTCTTCAGGTCTACGATTCATCTGGCCTTAATATATATAAAATTTATCGCCATTTTATGGTAAGATTATAATTGTTGAATGCCATCAACAACAACAATGAGATTGCATAGTTAGTCAGGGCGCTAATAACATTACGTCGAAGTATTCTCCAAGCGTTAGTGTACATAGTACAAGCACCTATTCCTGTTAACAGGCTTCCTTTGTTGCGGTGAGGTTAACGTGTGAACGGAGTTTTAAAGGAGACGTTAATCTTATCGTGCATTTGCAGCACTGACGTTAGAAATGCCATGAACTCTGAGCGGCAGCCGCCAGAACATCTACTATTTATATTATTATATTATACTCCATTATTATATATAGCCCAATTCCCTGTGGGATAGCAGCCTACGGATTTCCACTTACTATTTAGCTCTAGCTGCATTCACTCGCGTTTCATTTTTCGATATTGCATGCATAGTTCCTAGAACCTTCATGTAAAATAATTAAGTTTTCATAAACCACTTGATAATTTGCCAAAACATACTTCGATACGTAAGTTGTTTGTTATTTCTTTATCCACCAGGATCAACTCAGGTACTAGGCGTCGAGACAATGGTCAAAGATATACCACATACAGATCAAAAATATCTTGTTCACATTTTTTTTTCGTGTTTGGAGACCTAACCCGCTAGTTAAACAGCAGCCAAGAGACGACTTGAACTACTGTACCTTAAACTATGTGCAGTTGCTCTAGCAACATAGTATCTAGTATTTTTACACATGTATTAATAATAATAATAATATCCTCCAGGCCGATTTCGGCCACGACGGTCAGTCTTAACGGAGTCTGGCCAACTACGCAGGAGATATTATAGTGCCCAAGAGTGCGCGCAAACACAAGTGCATTCTCTGTTCCCTAACTCTTATGATCCGATGGGACGGTAATCCAAAACGACCAGAGAGAGATCAGGCGCAGGACCAACGGATTTACGAGCTTTCCGAGGCACGGGGGTGTCTTACACCGCCAATTTTCTAACTCCGGGCTGCGACTGAGATTTCTTAACTGAAAAACCCAATAACTGTTTGTTGGCCCGACTCGAGATTCGAACCCGAGACCTCATGCACATTCACTACCGCTGCGCCACGGAGGCAGTTACACATGTACGCATGTACCGAACGCACTAAGCACTTAGAAGTGACGCCTGCTCACCTCCACAATAGTCAGTCACGTTTCATCACATGAATGATCAGTTAATATGTGCAAAGTTCAATAGCACAATATTGACACTAGAACATAAGGCCTTGTTGTTATTTCTACTGACACACTACAGACTAGGTCTTGGTCGAATACTCGACCGTATGATGTTTAGCTATGTAGGTAGGTATACACTGGTTGTTTAAGAAGACACGTCTGCACTATATGTAATCTCAATGTTGGAGAGAGATTACTAACATTAAAACAACGAACAGTGAAAACACCAGATTTGGCACAATTATTTGTGGATCATATTATTTTCTATGATCTGGAAAAATTGTTTCGTGTTAATTTGGGAATGTAATATATAATGAGCAGCGATAGCTCAGTGGGGAGACCAATAGACTGCAATGCAGAGGGTCTCGGGTTCGAACCCACGTCGCGCACTTCTGACTTTCGGAAGTTATATGACTTTTCGAAATTATGTGCGTATTGATTGACAATTATCGCCTACTCCGTGCCTCGGAGAGCACGTTAAGCCGTTGGTCCCGGCTGCCATAAACATCTATGGCAGTCGTTATTGGGAAAGTCAGTACCCTCTAATATCCTGACACTGGTCTAGCCTTAGGGTATTGTTAGCCTTCGGGTTGCGGAGGTCAGGTGGCAGCCGCTCCGTGTAAAAACTGATATCCAGTCAAATCCGGTTAGACCAGAAAAGCCGACCCCAAGTGACTTAGGAATAATAAAGGCTAAGAGAGAAGAAGTTAATTTGGGAATACAGGGCTCTTTTAAAATGACTTCTCTCGCACAACGGCAATCCTCAGTGGCACTGGCGAGGTGACCACCTACACTGCTTAAATCCTTACGTCATTCAATATTGATATTTTCAGTAATAAAGTATTTAATTGCTAAGTTAAACTTTTAAATACGAATAAATTAAAGAACAACGTCAGGCAAATCCCGCCATGGGCCGTTTTTCTGAGGTTTAAATGCGTATATAATCTTTTTAATACATATATTTGCGGCCACAGTACATATATTCGCTACATACATATATATAAAGATCGCGACATGTGTTATGTTGACAACCTCGTCGTGACCCCGTCGCGACCCTTCGTGTTCACGAGCTCAGAGTGCTCAAACACAGTTCCTCTTCCAGAGGCTGAACTAAAAAAAAAGTCCACGTTTCATCTTTCATAATTAACCATAAAGCGAACAATACAACATAAACAAGATAGTTTTATTTTTTACGCGGACATAGCTAGGCGCGGCCACGTACGTATTTGTAGAGATTTTTCTGCCGCGTAATACTGGGTTCTTACCTTGCAATGGCTATTTTGAATACCTAAAGAAAATAATAAACGTTTTTGTCATAAATTATCATAAACAAACATAATGAATAAATATGGTCGAATAAAAGCAATGAATCCGGATAGTCACCACACAACAAACTATGAACGCAAGTTATATAAAAATCAATTATTGTAAATAAATGTAACAAATCGGTAACACGTATTATTAATAATAAATACAGTGTTTTTAATAATAATAATAGTTTCTGGATATAACCATTGTATATTAATTTTATATAGAAATAACGAAAGGAAGATTTATAAAAAATTACCGTAATTTTATAGGGTATACATATACTTTATCAGGTTTAAGTTCACAAGATATCAAAACACCGGACGTCCCCGAAACTCCCTAAATCATATCTCCAGTGTCAAGTCCAAACAAATACAATTAGCGGTTTTATCGAATCGGAACAGAGATAACCGCCAAACTTGATTATAAACCTATTAGAATTTATCTGGCTCAATAAATCTAACCGTGATTAAGCTTTGTTATTGTTGGGGACGGCCACCAGTTCCGTGGTTTGTTTAGCCACAACATAAAGTTGCGGTTAGGGAACATTTAAAGCGAGGAAGTGAACAATGATAGCTATTTAGGCTCTCCAATCAGATCCGTCTTTTATAAGTTTTCATAGTGCTATACGAAACAAAGTAATGCGATAATCTTTGAAAATATACTAATTACTAGATTTTAACCGCGGCTTCGCTCGCGTTTATCCAGATTTATGCAATCATTATGAGTAGTAGAGCCTCGCTGATTTCAGCATGAATGGGCCCGCTCGACCGGGGAAGGATTACCCTCTCACAGAATATCGACGTGAAATAGCAGTACAGTTATGTTTCATTCGGTGAGTAAGAGTGCCAGAGGCCCAATCACCCTCTTTCCCCCTTCCTGCTCCTTCTCCTTCCCACTACCTTTCCTAAAGGGTCGGCAACGCGCAGGTGATGCCTCTGATGTTGCAGGCGTCCATAGGCTACGGTGACCACTTACCATCAGGTGGGCCGCAAGCTTGTTTGCCAACTTAGTCGTATAAAAAGAAAATACAATTTCAATCCCTCAGGAACAGTACTTTTTCCGGATGAACGGTACCCTATGCTTTTTTCTGTACCCCTGACAAAATGTATACAAAATTTCATAATGATCGGTCAAGTAGTTAAGTGAAAGCGTAACAAACAAACTCTCATTCGCATTTATAATATTACTAGGTAGATAGGATTAAAAAGAATACGTTGAAATATATTCGATGATCTGAAAGTTTATCCATACATACGAATTAGTTTGTGAACATCGCCATTAGAGGCGCTTTATAGAAAATTTATGTGGAAGCCAGGTCGTAGATCAGAGGTGTCAAACTGCCTGAAGAGACTACTACTAATAGAAAACTTGACCTAACTTACGCAGCGCCTCATGACTGCCGTACTTAATCTCACGGCTTGCAGCTAAGAGTTATATGCGTAAGTTTTCATAGTGTATTTATTACCAAGTCAATTATTCCTTGCTTTACCGGTGAAAGAAAATATTGTGAATAAAGTTTCAGAGTTTGAGTTTTTCGTAATAACACTCACTTAGACAATAGCAGCGATATCCGAGTGAGAAACCGTTGGACTGCCACGCAGAGGTCTTGAGTTCAATCCCTAGGCGCGCATCTCTGACTTTTCGAAGTTATGTGCGTATTAAATAGTTAATTATCGCTTTCTTTAGCGGCGAAGGAAAACATCGTGAGGAAACCTGCATATCTAAGAGTTCTTAACTATGTTCTGGCTGGCAACCCGCACTTGGCCAGCGTGGTGGACCATGGCCTAACCCTTCTCACACTGAGAAGAGGCCCGTGCCCAGCAGTGGGACTATTTAATACAAGGCTGATATTAGATAGACAATAGCCTACGGTATACTCGCATAAGAAGCTCATGCCTAACATCGAGATTGCTTATAAATAGAGGATTATTAAGATTAATTGTTAGATATAATGCTGGCCAAGAAGATAAGAAAAGGTCTGCCCATTATTAGCTAAACGTATGCTGTGAATGCTAAATATGTCGTGGATTCTATTCTACTCCACAAAGAACATAGATTACTCGTATTTCTGTAAGTATTTCTGTCTTTGTAGATATAGTTTTTGACTGTGACTTTAGAGCGGCAGATGTTTCTTTAAAAATAATATACAATTAATGGAGAATTATTGTCAAACGAAAATACTATTTTGCTTTCATGGTTTGTTAAACAAAACAAAAATCAGACATCCAAAGAATCTTTCTGTCGCACTATAAGGAAAACATTACGAGAAACCAAATTGGCCCAAATCCCAAAAACCCTTCATTCGGTTACCGGGACGAACTATATACCATAATGAAATCATTTTGGATGACGGCTGCGAGTGCAGTAAAAGCGGAAAACGACCAATTTCTCGGCGATAACGTTTTTATACAAAATGTGGGTCAGAAGAAAGGTCAACATCAACATTTTCTACCTAAGAGACGTGCACAGGATCAATCACAATCACGCCGCACATGCATCTATTTCATCGCGAAATAGGTCCAGTTAATCTACATTTCGTCAATAAATTATATCCCTCGACAACAGTACTTATATTCTGGATGAAAGGTAGCGTATGCCCTATTCTGTAACTCTGAAAACATGTATGCGAAATTTCAAAACGATCTGTTGAATGAAGGGCTATAAGCCCGTACGCCCCTTAACTTTCGCCCCTTTCATAGAAAGACTATTTTTGGGTGAATTTTAAGAAGAAACCTAGCAAATACCTACTAGGGGGCAAACCTTGAGGGGCGAACGGGCTCGTAACTGAATGTAGTTAAGGCATGATAAACAAACAAACTCACATTCGCATTTATAATATTATTTAGAATGATGAAAGGAACTATCGTAAAATTTAGAGCACACGAACCAGGTGACTTTTTATGACATTGTTATAAAAACCAACATTAGTTTGGTTTCATCGTAACGGTTCTCGAATTGCAATATCTTCAGCGATTGGTTCTATTACCGTTAATTTGTCTGCAGACAATCAATTTGCAGAATCGATGTACCAAAGAAAATTACATTAACGGGAGTTTCGACACAAATATCTATTGTAAAATGTTTCTAAAAGCTTTTTGTGGGGTAAATGGATTCCTCTGAACAAATTTATGGCTGCAAATTTGCGATTTAATTTGTGGAACACGTGAAAGGAGGGTAGAATACTTATTATACATATGGGCCATTTTATGGTAATATTACCTACTTCCATAATAATTAAATGCGAAAAAGGTATAACAGGACTGGACTGACTTCACGAGTCAATCGCAGCGGCTGGCATATACAAAACGTCTGCGTAGAGTAAATTTGTTCTTACATAGCAATCTAATATAGCCTACTATTAGCTAGAGGCAGTACAAAGAGATCCATCTCTATGTATTGTCTTTTTTATTGTCCTTCCTATTTATTAGAGAATGTATATAGTCTGAAAAGAGTAACTGAATTATTTTTATTGCGAGTTTGTTGTTTACCAAACAGGACAAATCAGAAAAATTGGCAATATTATGTGTGCTTACTAAATATTTGAACGCTGGAACGAATAAGTTTATAGTATTATTATCACTTCCGAAGTAAGCGATTTATCTGCTTATTATTATTTGATGTATAGAAAAAGTGTTCGTCTATTATATATATTCAATTTTCAGATGTTCAGATCAAAACGGAAAATATAAAACAACTCTGATCAACGGATAATTGGTTTCGACTATATTTGTACTTAGTATCGTTTATCTATACTAATATTATACAGCTGAAGAGTTTGTTTGTTTCGTTTAACGCGCTCAGGAACTACTGGTCCGAATTGAAAATTCTTTAAGTGTTGGATAACCCAATTATCGAGGAAGGTTATATGCTATATAACATCACGCTATGACCAATAGGAGCGGAGCATCAATGAAAAACGTAGCAAAACCAGGGAAATTCTCTTATGTGAAACCGACGAAGTTGCGCGGGTCAGCTAGTCATATATAAATTTTAACGATTAAGCGAACCGAAAGCCATGTGCCAGGATAGTAACAACCGGACATCCGTAGTCTCTGTCTACCCTTACGAGAATCGGTCACGCAATCATTATAGGGAGTAAATATTTTTTTATATATTAATACGTGAAGAGATAACATTGACTCTCTTTTTAGGGATATTCCGCGCACGGAAGAGTTGACATAGTTAAAGTTTATATGGAGAAGAAGTGCAAATATTTATACCACGCGGCGACCACGAACACTTCTAAAACACTTCGCATAATGAAGTAATAATCGAGGAGAACCGCATATACATAATTCTATACGTCACATTTTAGTTTTTACTACCCTATCTATATTTTTACAAAACCCAGTTAAAACCATTTGCTAGAAAATTAACACGCCACATAAAACTATTGTATAGCACTGTTTATGTGTGTGGGAAGTCAGCTCAGACTGCCACCAATGAGCTCATAAACCGGACCGCCAATATATCTGAAAGAAAACTGCCTCTGAAAAGGATTCGCATATAATGGAGGGAGCCACGCCTCGGCACAATAGGCAACTTTTTAATAATATAACTTTTTCTCAATAAGCTGTTGAAACGCAACTGGGCTTAGTGCCGGCGGTTCGTAACAACGGTATGAATGGTTCGTCGTATATTATAAAGGGACGCTGAATAATATGTCTATACGACTGACATAGCAGTCACCGCGCCACAACCATTTCGAGATATGTTAGCACAATGTAATATGTTTGTAAGCTATAGTTCTTTGAAATTGTTTGTTTTAAGGTACTAAAAAAATATTTAACGTTGAGTAATTGTAAAATTACATTTTAGTGTTTGTTGAGTTTGACGTTATCCTAATCCTAACATTATAATTATTACAAATGCAAGTGTGAGTTTGTTTGTTTGTTTATTACGCTTTTACTACTGGACGGATCATCATAAAAATTAGCATACACGTTGGCAGGGGTACAGAAAGGACATAGGTTACCATCTTATGTTTTATCCGAAAAAAGTACTGTTCTCGAGCGTTAAAAAATATTGTCAAAATCTACATAAGCGAAGCTTCGAGCATAAACTAGATTTTAACATAAGTGTTTTAAAAATTAGTCATATGTTATTTACTTGTAACTAGCGAATGATCTCTTTCAGTCCATCTCTTTTACACGTATTCGATGCAACAGTTTATAGGTTTGTGAAAAATGTCAATAGCAGCCTCACAAAATCACTATACAAATTATTTTATTCCAGCAACAAGTGAACGATTTTGTATTTCACAAATAAATAATTGCTTTCATTCAGTAGTGCAGTCGATAAAGAACGGGCTTGATTAAAATTTCGTTATGTATTGTTTACACTCCGCTTCCGTACGAACAATATTCAATCAAAATATTCAATAGCAATATTCGCTGAAACACCATTCAGCCGTTACCAAAAATATATTGTATAGGTATATATTGTCAGCATAGAATATTTGCATAAACTTATGAAAATGAAAATACATATAAGCAAAAACACAATTCACCGTTCGCTATCCGTTTCAAATGGCAATTTTGTTCACGCCAGTTATTATTGATGGTAATAAGCGATTCCGTTCATAATGCCAATGAGAAATCCCCGATGTAAAATGTTCTTGAAAATTACGCGTCGGAGTTGTGAAGTTTCAATTACGTTCGAATGTTTAGCTACTTTGAGGGTAGGATCATTGTATACCTCCGCGAAAATGTTAGTATAACCTTGCGTCAATGGGATTTATCAGGAAATGAAATGATGCCGTGAGCTCTTCGCACATCTTCGAGAACATGCACGTTTAATCACGAAAATTTTCTTTACCGTTTGAAGTGAGCGATAATTGAACTATTTAATACTAGTTTCTGCTTCCTGCTCAACCCGCATGCATCCTACAGGTACGAATACTAAAGTAAGAATAAATCCGATGTGTTAATCGGATAAGGTCTATCTGTGTGCCAAATTTAATGTAAATCCATGACTGAGTAACAAACGTTCATATATAACTAGCATTAAATGCACATCAGTTAAATAGTCGGAGGACCGTGCCGTGGAGTCAATCTCAAGACCCTGGCGGACAAACTAATAAAATGCCCACGTTTAGCACTTCAGATAGTCTGTTACTTTGTGTTTGAAACCATTTTGTTTATTTGTGCAAGATTTCAAAACTTGCGAACAAAGAAAGCAAATATAAACCAGAGAGAAGAAAAATTATGAAATTCGACAACACGAGGCGCAATTTTATGGACAAACAATGTCGTCAAAGAATAGGTACCTAATAAAACTTTTCTTTTTCATTCCGCAGAGGGAAATGAGTTCGGCATTTCAGGAGAAACGTGATTTTTACAACAGAATATTCTGTCGTTTACATTGTAAAACAAAAGTACGCAAATGTACGCTAACGATGTTCATTTACATATTTTATTTAGCAACCATTTTTATAAAATGTCTACATTTTATATTGTGTTATTTATTTAATGAGAAACATGGCTTTACCTGTTGTATTTTGTACAGAATGTTATTAATTTGATTACACATTAGTTCAGCTAAATAATTTTAGAAGTAATATATAAAATACCACTCACGGTTTTATAAAGGTAATACTTTTTATACTACTAGAGAAGTAAACGGTTACCCCGATTGTTAGCGGTTACCGGAGCCTTGTAACACCAGGGAATCACTCGCGCTTTGTTAAACTGTTCAGAAGGATCTTCAGGACAAACATCATACATACTAGTAAATATCATAAGGCTTAAATTCTTGTGTACACCGAAAAGGTATTTTGACCGGTAGGGCTTATTCCTTACATGTCATAGGAATAACCCCTACGGATCGCTGAGGATACAAAACATCGAACAAAGCAGAGTGCACTCATATGCATTTTCACACAATAAGACCTATAACTGACGGAGCATTATGCTCATATATGCTCGCATGTGATCTGATTGGTGGCGTATAAATAGACTACTAACTCCGTCAGACGTTCAGACGTTTTTAAACGTCACATGCGTTACTGCATACAATTGTTCAAGCTCCATTGACACGGACAAAAATAATGCTTCAAAAACACTACGTCTATTAGAACTTAATCAGATTACGTTGCAGTCCGAACTAATACCGGCACTATTTCGTCGCATATCTGAGCCAGTTCCCGACACGTCATAGGAAAGCCCCTCGCTACTCACCGAGCGGTAATTGCACATAACTGCAATCTATGTGGCACACTCGGTTTAGGTCGACGACTTTGTTACTTAAACAGACCGGCCACTTTTATTGTGGGTGTTGTTGCGATTGTTAAAATTAATATAACTTTGACGACAACTATTTGTGTACAATAATAATAATAATAAAATAATAAATAATTTTTTTATTGATAATAAAAGTACAATACATAAAAACAAATTGAAACCCTGACTCCTGAACTAGGCCGAGGCCTGTGTTACAGGAGACAGTGTCTTCCCCAGGAAAAACATAATTACGTAATTATCAATAAAATAATATATTAGTGCATGCTCTTGTACGTGTTGTATGTGTATGTGTGTGTGTTGTATGTGTTGTGTGCATTTATGTGTGGTGTGTGCATGTGTATGTTAATAACAATGTTTCGTACCTATCATTTTATTAAATATTATATACTAGTCTATTATAGGGTTTATCCCTGTGTAGTGGAGCCCATAACCAAAGTGGGGCTATAAAACATTTTAGGATGACACTCGAAGTTGGTTGCCACGAAATAACTACTTCACCGACCGGTAGAGCTGATCATGTTCAATGCGTTTTGAAATCGAAATTACGGGGTGGTCCAGCTGCAATACAGCTGGACCACCCCGTAATTACATCTACCTTTACTTAAATACTGCTGACGCTGTGGCTTAAGTGCTACATGGAAAAATAGTGATATATTCTTTATTCCAATATTCCTAACCTAATCAAGGGACACGAAGACTAAGAAAACAGCTATTATTTTTTACAAAATGTATCTTTTATAAATACTTTGCTGCTATGACGATTATACCTGACGATAAATAATTACCAGCAACAAAAAGTTGACGGTTTGTTAAGATTTGACATCGTGTGCATGTGCACGAGCATTGAGTTTTGGTCATATCTTATAGCAGCAATCATTTCCACGAAACATTAGCGCACTGGATTAAAGTGGAATGTCCACGGAATATATTTCCTCTTGTACTTGGCTCTAGCAGCTAGCCGCTTGGTTATAATTACTCGCATAAATTCCCTCCAGGTATTCGGAGACACATTTATATAAACTTAAGCGCGAGAAAAATTATTGCCAACCATTTTCTTTTACTCAGTAAATAATTGAACAGTTTATTATTATACCTGCTTTGTTAGTGTTGTGACATAAGTTTGTGTTTATATTTGTGATATATCGTTGTAGTAGTGACTGTTTCTATAACCATGTTGACTATCTTCATTAGTATATCATCAAAAGTTGTTTGGTGATATAGTATGTGATGGTTGCTGTTCAACTGCAACTGCTGTACCTAATTTGGTATCTATTAATAGACTGTTCTGTATATGTTTATGATCAAGTTAAGAATGCTCTTGCAAATAAGTACGTTTGTTTAATAAGAATTTACCGCTTAAAAATTACCAATGATAGGTACTACAATATTAGCCATATTACATTCACTAACATTTAAAGATGCCAACTCTGCAAAGACTATGTACTCAACCACGGTGTGCATAAAACCTAAATTGTCAGAAAACAAACCTCTTTATTCCCCGACCAACAGTTTCGAATTCCGAACGAACGCTTTGTTGTCAACGTCAACTTGTCAAATACCACTCAACACACTACAGGCGAAGCTGCAAACGATTTTCAAAACAAAATTTACTCACATATATAGTATTGGGAATATCAAAGCGATGTTACGCCTGTCTGCACAAGTTCTGAAAGGTATACCGTGGAGGTAAATGTATAACAAATTTATTTATTTAAACAGTTATATGAGTTATATGAGTTTACATATCAAGGTTGTTATTAATGCTTGTATGAACTATATGATGAGAAAGAATTATGTAAAGGATAATATCAATATCGTTGTAAGTGGAAATTCGTAACCTAAGTACATACAGAGACACACGTCTGTTTTTCAGAGGGGTAAGTAGTGACTCACAAGTTCGAGTTCTTTAATATTATATCTCTTTTGCTTCATTACATTCTTCATTCACGATCACTGGTTAAGTGTTCTATTAAATTTGCCGTTCGAGAGTAATAATAATAATATTCTATCATATAGGTACACACAACACCATCTAGCCCAAACTAAGCAGAGCTTGTACTATACAATGGATAAACATACATATATATTTATTTTGTATTTTTTGTAAGTAAATACATATTATACGTAGAAATACCCAGACCAAGACAAACATCCTGCAATGTCTCCTATCTGACCAGAATAAAGTTGTTGAATATACATATGTATGCATGATCGATTTGACAAACCATTAGTGCGGAAGAGGTGTCATTTCTGATAACATCATACGAATAAACGGGACTCGAGGTGACTTCATAACAGTTTTTATGCCTTATAGGCAGGTACTTTCGATTTGGCTGATATCATTTTCTATATATACTTATTATACATTACTGTGTATACAGTAAAGGACCTTTTTTTCAAAGGACTAGGCAGTATTGGAGAAAATGACTAGTGATATAAATTTGTCACTGATACAGTTACTACGTAAACTGCCATATTGGTCCTGTAGCAAAGTTTTGCGCTTGGAGCGGATCACGAGATCTCGTGCTCGATATAGCAGCGTCGTTAGGTTTTCCTGTAGCAGGATGTAGTCTGCAAAAGTACTTGGTAGACGCCAATAGATTTTCACTCTCTTACATAAAAAATTGGCTACTGCTTCAAGGATATATAAGCATGAGTATATATAAATCTATGTTTATCTGTATGTGAATATATAAGATTAAGTTCATTTTAGCTACTTTCCTGAACAATGACGTAAGCCAAAGAGGCTCTACATTGAGGGCTTTTATATTAATATATTTTCGTAATTATATTAGCAATTATTACATGCGACAGAAGGCGCTTTGATCTTCCAGTCACGTTCGTCAGCTAATGAGGACTCATTCGAGCGCCAAGGCTTTATTCGTTATATGTGCCTACTGTATTTGTTTTAATTATATTTTGAACGCGACGAGCAAGCGATTTATACTATTATAAAACTGAAAGCAGGCTGATTTTGTAAACTTGATCCCAAAGCGTGTTTAAAGTTTATCTTTCTGAGTGCAGAATAATTGTGTCAGTTCGCGGCGATAGACTCGCCCCTACTGTGAAACCTTAAAATTTCTAATGAAAACAGCTTCAACCTGATATATACAGTTGTATATAGTATGACCTATATGCACAGGTGTGATGCGATGATTATATACATTTCCGCGGAAACTGTGTTGTATGGCAGCATGAAAAGTTTGCCACTCTCCCTATAATATAATATTGACCTGTCAATTGCAGGCACACCAGACATATTTGAAAACCGATTGGATCTAGCTGCTGGCGAGCTGCCTTCGTTCGACTTCGTTCGGTTCTGTTCAAACGAAGAACAAACACATTGTGATACACCCTTTACACATCAGACATATAGAATAGAAACATAATATATAGAACACTTATATAGAGACTCACTACTATTAACTTATTCTAAATACAATATTACACCCAATAGTAGATGTATAATGATGTTCAACCTCACGCCCGATCAAACAATTAGTTGATGTATCTGAAGGTAATTGAAACTAATTACAGTGAAATTGCTACGGTTAGGCTGGTGCTTTCATACCCCAAACAGTAGGAACACCTTCCATTCCGTGTTCTTAGAGACTTGTCCTATAAATGCAAAAAGAACCAAAAAAATTCTGTATCGTAATTTCGTTAGATAGCATAATACTTACGCCTCATGCTAAAATTTAAAAACATATTTTCTTTTTATTAACTTACTTTTGCCTACGGATTCGTTTTTTTAATGTAGATTTTGTCAATAAATTCCTATCCCTCGGGAACAGTACTTCTTTTCTGGATGAACGTTACCCTGTGTTTTGTTCTGTAGCCTACGTTTAGGCGCAATTTCATGATGATAAGTCCAGTAATTAAGGCGTGAAAGCAACATAAACAAACTCACATTCGCATTTACAATATTAGTATGGATGATAAGAAGTAAATGTCTGTAACGACAGACATTAACTGACAGAATATCTTCTAGCGCAGGGTACTTATACCACTATGTGTATAAATATAAAACAGCATAAACATTTATTAATAATTATTACTTACTGTTGCAAAAATTAAATAATTCCTTTCATCTAACATTCAAGTGAAAACAATCAAGGTAATACAGAGCTTTTGAGTACATATCCTCATTTAATCTCTCGACAGCTGGTATCCCCACACGCTCGTAACAAGATTAATTTATGCCAGACACATCAAACACACTTGCTGAAATAATGATTGATTTTAATTGCTTCATTTGATAAGCTCGGCGTTGAACACAGCTTGTATAAATATTGATTAATGTATTATTATTTACTGCATCGTTGGGCCCGTGGCATATGTTTACGGCATATGACGATGTCCCGCGTTTAAATTCCAGGTTAGGGAGAGGCTGGGAAGTCATTTTAGTCTATTAATTATATTTTCTCGAAAATATACAGAAAGAAAATATATTTGTATTTATTTAGTCAGTATATGTTATTTTATATTATAAAGCAGTGATAGCTCAGTGGGGAGACCAACAGACTGCAATGCAGAGGTCTCGGGTTCGAACCCACGTCGCGCACCTCTGACTTTCGGAAGTTATATGACTTTTCGAAATTATGTGCGTATTGATTGACAATTATCGCCTGCTCCGTGCCTCGGAGAGCACGATAAGCCGTCGATCCCGGCTGCCATGAACATCTATGGCAGTCGTTATTGGGAAATTCAGTACCCTCTAATATCCTGACACTGGTCTAGCCTTAGGGTATCGTTAGCCTTCGGGTTGCGGAGGTCAGGTGGCAGCCGCTCCGTGTAAAAACTGATATCCAGTCAAATCCGGTTAGACTAGAAAAGCCGACCCTAAGTCACTTGGGAATAAAAAAGGCTAAGGGAGAAGATGTTATTTTATATTGATACATGTAATGTTTATTCGCTTAAGATTTGGCGGCAGCAGCTTATTAATTAAATAAGAAGCCTTTGCGTTAGATATGTTGCTGAGTATTTGTTTGACAAACAGCTCGCTACGTTTGTGTTTAAGCATCTGATACTCAGATGCACAAACTGCCGTGGTACCGTAGCGATATTTAACCAGAAAGCTGCGCATGAATTGAGGTGTGGGTTCAATTTCGGGATCGAGCAAAGTTTATTAGGGTTTTCCTGTCAAGAACTTTTTTTAACACGCAATACGCATGTTACGTGAAACCTAGAATTGTGGTTGGTGAAATTTCATTATAATACACCTTCCGCTTATCTCTTACCGCACATAGGCGTGAGACTAAGTATGTAGTATATATGTATATGTACTTAAGAAATAAATGGGTTTGAAGGGAAGCTCTTTTCATCGGGTTAAGAGTCCTTGTAATTTGCAGATTTTGGATCGGCCGATAGTTTGGTCGAGTTTGACTGTTAAGCGCGCACACTGTCCCGACTAAACAGTCGGGTCTGTGATGAATGCGCATACTAGACAATAATCGGCCGATAGCTCTCGCGCGATTTGCTATTTAGTTTAAAATCGGCTTTTGACAAGAGTGGTCGCATAATGAAAGTTACACAATTCTCCAGAAATGTTATTATTGCTTTAATACAACTGAGGAGGAGGACCAAGAAGAGAAATCGAGAGTATTGGGTACATCTTATCTACAGTGACATCTGTCAATTTTTCCTTGCAATAAGATTATTGCAAGGAAAAATTTACATGATACTTTCCAAATTCGTTTTTCCAAACGTTTTTCTTCTTCTTCTTTTCCAAAAAGTTTTTCCAAAAAAACTAGATTCTCCGAAAGAAAACAGCGCCATCATGAAAAATAGTCATGACCAAAGCTTGAACAGACTGATAGGGCGAGTCTGGCTGACTAAACAATCGGTAGTATACGCGCGTGGAAGAGCGCCGTACTGATTTAGCAGTCGGCCGATAGATTGCCGACGGTTCAGTTTGAAGGCAATCGTGTAGCCCATTAACCTATTCTATCGGCCGATACCAAATCGTTATACTGTGCGCACTCCCAATCTTCATACTGATTAAAAAACCAACCAAACAATCGGCCGATCGAAAGTCTGCAGTTTGCAGAGACTCTAAGAGCTCTTACATGATTTAAAACGGCATTACCTCCGACACTTAAACTCTTTGCATAATTAATAGCGTTGTCTAATTTTGCAGACTCGGCAGTAACGGTTTCACGAATTGCCCGCTACCAATCAATAACCAGCATTGGAGAACAGACATACGCCTGAACTTAGAAAGTAACGTGCCTACTCTCAGTGATTTTAAGAAGAGGAACGCTTCCAGCAAATCAGATGAAGAGTCACCTTGCAAACCATTTAAGAGAGTCAGGAAAATACCTCCAGTACCACGTCATGGGGACAAGGCGTATAAACTAACAGAGACAAGGCGATACTCTCCCTTTCACTACCCCGGTCAGGTAATGGACTTGGATATTTTCGGTGTTATGTTCTTAATAAAGGCAATCAAGTTTTGATTTCGTTTTTGTATGTTCGTATTTAAAGCCGGTTACTCACAGCGGCAGGCTTTGCACATATGACCTAAAAGGCTTATCGGACCAGGTTGTTGATTGTAAATACTTGTTAAATATGAGCTATTTTAAAAAATGCGTATATTACGTGCGTAGCGTGTGCCGCAGTGGGTTAGCGTCTTAACAATAACACAAATTTTTGAAAGTACTAAGCTATATTTTGTTTTTAAATAAATTGTTCTTGTGCATTCTGCTTAGAATGAAGTTTTCTACTTTTTACTTTTTTTAGAGGCAACTCCCGCACTACAAATAATTCCTGTGTTGCAAGGTACTTGACAAACATTCAAACAACGGACTCAAAGATCACCCAGATTCGGAACAACCATTTGTGGATCACACAAATTTTTGTCGCGTGTGGGTTATCGAACCCACTGCGGCGAAACCTTACGGTGACAGTGTGGTTACAGTTTTATATGAACCAGAATGTGGTAGGCGCTTCGCAAAGGCAAACTTCCATTTATGATAAGGATATAGGAAATGGATATATAACGAGAAAAGTTTGAAACACCGTGTATCGAAATGTTAATTTGTTCGAGTTTATTATGCCAAGAACACAAAACACATAACGACATTCGACCGACTAGAGCCGAAATCTCTGGGGGCTTGCGTGTTTGACGGTGTACTTGTTTTCGCGTGTTGTATTTAGCTGCTCATTGTACTAATGGTTATAGCTATATCTATTGTGCGTTAAGTATTCATCTCGCTACAATTTAAATTCAATGGGTCCACGAAGCATATCCATTGTCGGTAATTAAGTTAGGGTCACAGTCCACAGTAATAAAACGATATGATTTCTGGCTGATGATTTTAATACTTTACTTTTAATTGAAGTTGAGATTGTTGAGGTTTATTTATTAACAGTTGCTTATAGTATATTCAAAGAAAACAGTATTTTACTATAATATTGTCTTCTGTTCACGCGAATATTATTCATTGAAATTAAACTACTATATACGGATTTTAACGCGTTGTTTATTTGACACTTTATTACAACATTTTGAAAATTGTTACACTACTACTACTATTAAACTTTACTAATTTTTAAGCTAATTAAATTATTATTAAAAATATTTAGATTTAATTTTATTTTTATTTTTACACTTTCCTCGACGTTTATTTTACTATGTTTATCGGCATTAAGATGCTCAAATAAAATCTCATATAAAAGAGTCTGAAGTTTGTTTGTTTGAAAGCGATTATTTCTGAAATTACCAGTAATATTTAAATATTTTTTTGCTTTTGATAGCCCAATTCTAACATTACACTACAAACACGAGCGAAGTAGATTAGTAATAAACGTGGGTGAAACCACAGCGGACAGCTAGTGCGTTTATATTTTTGTGACTTGTTACGCGATCTCAATTATCGACTGGGTACGTGTGCATATCACGGCTACTAACAGTAGTCACCCTACTAATATAAATAGCATTTGACTATTTAAATTGCTGTTCCACATAGGCTGAATATACCAAACATATTTCAGGACTTTGAGCGAGAAATATAACAAGAAATAAAAAAGAAAACTCGTACAAAATGATTTACGATTACCGTTCTCACTTTGTGTATTTGAATTTGGTGTGTACAATAATAATTTACGAACGTGAGTTACGGCATGACGGTACAGAGCTTTGCGACAAAAGTGGTACACTACGTAAAATAGATTTATTATCACCAATATCTACGTGTGACTGTAAAAAGCCCTATTATTGCCAATAGGTATGTAGGTAGCCTGCCATAATTTAATTAACCTTAGCACATATATTAGACTGTTTAAATGGTAGTTAATGCGACTGCTTTGCATGGAGTCTCAGGTTCTGTTCCCAGCTTACATAAAGACCCGACACGAAAATTTATAATAATAACCATTTTATTTTGCGTGGCATAGACGCATAGATAAATATCTTATAGATTTATCGAAGCGATCACACTATTGCGTTTTTCTTTCACGAAATTCTCAGTAGCGGCAAAGAGTCTAAGACTGTGTCCGGTATACGGCAAACGGCTTATCCTCTATTTCGAGGTATTCAAAATGATAGCTGGTAGCTGGAGCAAAATGTGAACGTTATACATTTCTGCTTACCCCTTTAAAAATATAGGCGTAAGACTCTGTATTAACGTACTTACATAACTTTGTTTAGTACACACTGGCTTGAAACTATAATAATAATAATATTCTACCACATACACACAACACCATCTAGCCCAAACTAAGCAGAGCTTGTACTATGGGTACTAGACAATGGCTAAACATACTTATATACTTTTTTTTGTAACTAAATACTTATTATACATAGAAACACCCAGACCAAGACAAACATCCATGTTCATGCACACAAATGTTTGATTTGTGCGGGAATCGAACCCGCGACCTCAGGCGTGGCAGTTGGTTACAACAACTATGAACAGTACTCGTTAAAATATCTATTGTTATTATTTATAGTAAACATCTCATTGTTTCGCCTGGACTATGTTTCTTGCACAGTGGCTTGCATGACCCGAACGTGGCCATTATTTAGCATAATAGCATGTTTAATAGCATGTTATAATTATATAACGTTGTAACTGGGTTGTTTAAATAATTATCACAGGTGTTTTATTCAGAAATTTATTTTAATGTATGCTGAAGATTGTTAATGTATGCCACGGATTAAAAGAGTCGAAGAAAATGGCCTTCAGTATGTGGGTACCATAATTCTAATCAAATGACCGTAAATTCACATATAATGGTTTAGTATATGTATATCCTTAGTGGTGCAAAGGTAAAGTGCTTGACGCTGATCAAGAGGTGTTGGATTCGATTTCCTTGACGGGTAAAATGTTGTTGCGTTTTTATGGAAATAAATTAGCACCATGGACTCGGGAACTGTTGGCAGACGGACATAGGGATCCCTGTAACATGGGCCCTTAAAACATAGCTTTTGTACAGCAATAATAAACAGTTAGAGCCTAGTAATTTAACAAAAAATTAAAATTGAGGTATAGTAATTAGAATAATTTAATTCATAAAATAGTTTTGGAAACTGATTCATTGATCAGCTACTTGTAATTGACAGTATCTTTGGAATAAAAACGGTTATTGATCCTAACTTCCTAACTAATATTAAACATACGAATATAAGTTTATTTTTTACACTTTCACGCCTAAACTACTCGACCGTTCATCATGAAATTTCGCATACAGGTTGTCAGGGGTAAATGACATAGGGTACTTTTTATCCAAAAAACTGTTCCTGAGGGATAGAAATTCATTGACATAATCTAGATGAACGCGAGCGAAACCGCTGGTAAAATTTAGTACAAGAATATATTCACACTTTACTTACTAAGCTACATACATACAAGGACACATTACGGAACACACCGTAGCCCTTAGGTAATCTCCGGTCACAACAGTAAGCCGGGATTAACGGCGCCGGACTAAATAAGAGATTAAACGGGGTCCGGGATAGCACCGGTAATACGTTCACCTATCATAGGACTAGATAGTGCTATCGTTATAGCACTTGGTACAAGAATTGGGTTTTTAGGGATGTCCTATTTATAGGACAGTTGAATAACAGTGCTTTATATCGTACATATTATAATGGAGACGCCTCAGTCCTTCGTTGAGCGCGATGGTAGCTTCGTTGTACGTTCTGATATAGAGCCTTTTCATTAATGTCCTTTTTATAAGACAATTTGATTTATGATGCAGGGTTTTGCATTAAAAGGTTTATAATGGTGGTCCTTTTGCTAGAGGTATCGCACTAGTGCTGTAGGAAACAAGTTTAATCTTGTCACAAAATTCCTTTTTGTAGTATAAGTGACAGCGCTGGATGTTACATCGTACAACAGTTAATGATGGTGACCCTGTTTATAAAGACATAAACTTTCTACTTTGTTCTATGTTCCTTTTATATCGGTATAAATTTTTTGTTGAAATAAAATGTACTAACTTTCTTTTAAGACAATGCTGACATCAAAATTAAGTTCAGCTTAATAGTAGTTATCCGTTTAATAGGACAGCGGGTTTTAGTGGAAAAGAAAGTCTAAAAAATAATTAAGGGATAGTTTATAAATTAAAAAAAAAAGAACGTATTTCTCAAGCATCCAGGATTACAATACTAATTTACTATTACTTAGTTGTAAACATAGTGTTTATTTTATCGGCTTCCTATAAGCAAACTCAATACATTGGTAGGTAGTGGTGAATAGACGATTACGCTTACGAGCAATCATACAATGTTATCAATAATACAATAAATCTACATATACATTATATATACATATATATAAATCTCGTGTCACGGTGTTTGTGGTCGCACTTCGCGAAACGGCTCGACCAATTTTTATGAATTTTATTAGTTTTTTTTTTTAGTGAGTAGGGTGTCAACCTAACTTATTATTTAATTTATACCACTTAACATCACGTCTATAGCTGGCGGGATAGTTAAAACACCTATATATCGTCATCTTTAAACATATCATATCGCTGCTTATTACTTGGGTGCGCAATACTAAATTTTAAAATTAAACTTAATTTTTAGTAGGCCAATCGCCAGATAAAGTAACAGGGAACTGGTCGTATGAATTTCACGATACTTGAGTACGACTAACCAAGGAATAAACTATGGCCTAAATTATTTGCGACTTCATTTTCCAAATAGAGTGTTTACATTACGGTTTCACGACGAGACGACGAAACAGATGTAACTTGCTAAGACTTTCTTACTATATTTATCTATATATATACTACTACTCTATACATACAAATTTGTCACTCAGTGATTCACAAATGTCCAGATTAAACCCTTGTCCCTAGAATGTAAACAAAGAATAAGGCCCGATCTTTTGAAATGCTAAGGAACTAATAGGATTATCACGTTAAAGTTGCCATGTTGTCTATTATGTCTTAAATTATTATTTAAGATATTTCGATATTCCTTGGATAAAAAGTACTTCACAATTTAAGTCCATGCGATTGCGGCGCGGCGCGGGCATAAGCTACTCGTCAAGAATTCTATGAATAACACTTTTCAAATAACCAAACCAAGATGACATACATTACATATTAATTTCCAATAACCCATTTACCAAACCTAATTTCAGTCATGTCCAAATATTTTTTTACCAGCTACCCTACCCGGTCTCCAATTACGGCGCGAAATTGAGAGTTATCCGGGAATCTAGACACCGTCCACCCGGACTTCTTATCAGATCCCCAGATTGCAATAACAGCGTTATTTGAATCGAAATAACAACCTTTCTTTTTGTATTGGGTATTTCAAATTTTTTTGCAGAAGCCTTTACTGTGTCGGTTCTTATGGCTTATGATTAGATCTAGCTTTTGTATCGTATGCTATCCTGGTATTTATTACGTACAAGAGTATAGTAGTAGCTTAGTTCTTGTTCCTAGATGTAAATTAAACACCCTCGTTGGCACAGCGGTAGTTAACACAATTGCAATGCATGAGGTCTCGGGTTCTTAACCTGAGTCAAGCAAAGTGTAATTGGATTTCTCTTGTCAAAATATTTGTCACTACAAATACCACTGTAAGAACACACGAACTATGTAACTCGGCACACGGCAATAGGCTTGCCTCACATGCCATGGGACGTAAAGTCATTGCTGCCTAAATGTGAATGCTGATGCAAAACACTTTTGCATTTGTCATATTAGTAAGGATCTACATAACAATCTTGAATCTGAATGGGAACACGGAAGCAAAAGGCGAACGTACAACTGACGCGAGCGTGGATAAATATTGTAATAGGAGAGAATGAAACGAAACAGATATGACAGGACTGTGACAAGAGGAAATTCATTTCAGCTCACCTCTCCGGGAAACAAGCGTGAGTCGTATGTATGCGTAGGAGACAAGGAATAAATATTCATTACGAAGGTTTCCGAGAGCAGATAAACGCAGCTCCATTGCTTACTTATGTTATGGTACGAGTACCTATATGTTCATTTAATTATGATGGCAATGACTCCAGCTAGCTAACAGACTGATGCTAAGCGTGCAATAGCAGAAGAAGTCCGCGCAAGGGTTTCACTACTGTCAACACAGCGCCTACTTCACGTTTATAGTAATATACACTCCAAGAATACTCACAATCCGTGGGTGATCCACGGATTGTGAGTATTCTTGGACACAGTCAAATACCGTGCGATAATAGGAACAACAACACTTAAAGCGGTGGCGAGGTATCCTCAAATAATTACGTCGTCTGAGTCCTTACCAGATATCGCAAGCAATTGTTATAGCATGCGTGAGAGCGAATGAAGCTAAACATTCTGTGTTGCGCTATTTATTCTTGCGCATACAATATACTTTAAAAGATGGCTGTAAGGTCTATGCGCAGTTAATACTATATTCAGTTCAAATTAATATATAACATAAATACTCTTTTTGTTGTGCCATTGTACATTTACGCACCAGACATGTTGTAGGTACGTATAAACGTGATAATAGTGTCGTTTATACAATACCTAACCCTAAGATTCACAATAAGCAAAACATTAATTACCTGTTTTATTTGCGTCAGGCAAGTGGTTTGATTTCAAATAATAAATCATTAATATTCTATGTATAGCTGCATAGATTTTTAGCATAAACCCAAAATATTTAAATACTAATTAGAACGTCACCCATTTGGCAAAAAGACAAACAAAACCAAATAACTAAAGCGATCGGTCCTATGAGGAATTTTCTTTTGATCACGTTTAAAATAAATGTTTGCTCAGCAAAAACATATTTCGATTTTAATCGAATTGTTAATAGAGAATGCATTTTTCGATATGAGCTGTTCATTTACCGCTATGTCCAAATTCATCAGTTTCATTCGATTGATAATTGACAAACCGAGTGGAATACCGCTGAATTTATATCTGGCTTATTTGTTATTATTACGTCCCCGTAGCCGAAATACAAATATCGCATCGCATTTAAAAATTAGTTAATATCATTGTCCCGGGTTTAAGCTATCTTCATGCCAAATTTTAATAAAATTTGTATAGTTATAAAAATACTACGCAGGCGAAGACGCGGTCGCCATTAATCAATGCAAGAAAATATTTTCGTCATCTCTTTTTGTATGTATAGTATAACTACTATCCATAACCATTATAATAAAAGTATATTTTAAATTCTAGAGTACTGTGGACTGGGTCGTCGCCCGAGCTGATGATATCCTTAACTGGGGTCGAAAGGGGTCCTTATGGCCTTTGACCTTTGGGCTCGCCTGCTGTGCCTTGGAAATGATGCACTATGCTGGTCCCAGGTAAAATTCACTTATAATGGCACGTCACGCATAAATTTATCAGAGATTTTTATAGAGTAGGTTAAGAGATACGCATTTCAATGCTAGGGTCCCATCGTAACTTTGCTCCATCGTACATTTATAAAATTCTTGGTTAATATTAGGATTAGGTCGTTTTCGGGAAGTATTAATAGGCTTAAATTGATTTTAAAACGGATCTTTCACATATATTGTTTTATACTTGGTTGAACAATGCTCGCATAGTATAAAATTGTTCTACATGGACAATTTTGCCATCTCGAAACCAGTTTTAATTACAGGAAAATTGTAAAGAAACTATCTTGTTCGGTTCTTCTTGCTTTCATATTGTTACAACCGTATTTGAACAAAGAACATTTAAGGACAAGGCAAAGGAAACTACGACGGTTATTTGTTGTTTTTCCCTCTCATTTCAAATTAAAGGGAAACATTTACAATTCAAACGCTTTGTGAATATTTCAATACCAGTTTATTGTAAGGAGTCGTGAAGGTTCTCATCGCGGAGTCGTGTCAACAATACCTTTGTTCTAAACTCATTGGAGCCTCTCCGAATCGATCTGCAAAGGTTGGCCCATGACATTTAACGTGAAATGTCAATGCAACGTCCATAGATTAAACTCAAATTATTTACATGGAATTCTTTGTTAATCAGTATAGAAGAACGGTGAGGTTATCTTTGTATTTTATTAGACTACAGGTTTTTAATTATTTAGAATGATCAATATGTTTTAAAATTTCTCGGGAACGCATACCAGAATAACAAGTGGCTTGTGTGCCAGTTTTATTTAAACCTTTTCAATAATTTACGCGTAATTAAACATCGAAAAATCTTTACAATATGTCAAATTTGTAATATTAGTAGGAATAAGATTAAGATTTTAATTTTAAAAGATTTGATATATAAAGATTTGATATTGTGAAATTACGGGCAAAGTCATTTCAACAAGTCCGCGGTCTCCTCTGATCTAACCTAATACGTGTTATCCCTTTTGGCCGCTCTGATTAAATTTAATGACCGGCTTTTATAGAATTGAGAATTTCGTCATAATACACTGGGGAACAAAAATATATATATTTTCTGTGGCATTAATTTTGTTACTGGTTTTAATAAACACCTCCGTCAGTCATACCCGAAATGTATTGACTTTGTATGGATTGACTCTGGTTCTTGAGATATTCAACTTAAAGAACGGTTCCATCAGAACATTAGAACAATGAAAGAAAGATACCAAGGCCGATGGGACAGCCATATTATGATGGCAGACTATTGCTTGAGCTTATTAAGGGATGGTTCTGAACATAAACACAATAGAAAAGCTGTCAAGATAAAGTTTTCTTGTCGTTATTATATAGCCGCTTCTAAAGTATATATTTAATAATATGTAATTGTATTTTAATTCGACCTTCTTTCAGTTATATATTTATAAAGTCTTATCTCATAAACTAGAGTCAATTTAACAAATCTGATATTTTTCAGTATACTGAACTTACACAAAATTGACTTCAACTTACCATGGCGCAAAATGGCTGTTTCTCCGTGAAATATATATGTATATGCACATTTTCGTTTTCTTCATAACCTAATCCTCACTAATATTACAAATTCGAATGTGAGTTTGTTTGTTTGTTACGCTTTCACGCCTCAAGTACTAGACCGATAATCATGAAATTTCGCATGTACACGTTGTGAGAGATACAGAAAAGGACATGTGTCATCTAGAAAACAAGTGAGAATCGGCAATGAATTGCCGTAAATCTTGGAGTTTGAAAAAATGGTCAAGTGATATGCAAAGGTCACGTGCTACCACGCGACCTTGGGGTCAGAGGTCAAAGGTCGTAGTCATTACGGGGGTATATCGAATATGCTGAGTCGAATGACGCTGACCGCGAGTCTCTAGCTCTAACGGTTCTTGAGTTGAAAGTTGTATAACAGACAGACAAAGCAGTTGTGTAAGAGTTTTTTCGAACTCTAAAAGTACTGTTACTAATGTAACCTAACCTACATTTACGCGACCGAAGCCGCGAGCAAAATCTAGCACGGTTATAAAGAAGAAAATGTGCAAAAATCAAGGACTTTTGCCTTCTGTCATGATAGTTAAGATTAGGAGGGATGAAAGTCTATAGTCTCCATCGAATCCTATCTCATAGCTATTCACGAATGCGACGCACCCATCGATGCAGTATACCGCACATAAGGCAAAACAGAAACAGATGGACTAATCGGATTTCGAATCAAAACGGACTACATTCAGCTTAATATCGACTCGAAATTCGAAGAGGAATTTATATTGGCATAGGCTAGAGTCGAAATTGATGAACGCACGCGTTTATATGAGTACATTAGTTTCCATTGCATTGAGCAGACTATTTCTTTATATATAAGGTGCCAAATTAATCTTCTGCAACAGTTCAGTATGGTGCAGCATAGGTTTAAAATCGCTAAAGAAGCACGAGGTAATGTAATTAAGTATTCATCCCAAACGGACCTCGATAAGATGTGTATCTAATTGTACATTGATCCGATACATCGTACCTTTGCCCATTGACCGCACACGAGCTACCGTAAGATGGGCAAGGGTCGTCGCACGCGCATTATCGGGATTGACCTCGTTAGAAAATTAATGGACATTGCATTTTTTTGCTTTTTTCTAGTATCGGTACTATAGTGGTCTTATTTAGCACTTTCAATATTGCAGGTGATAAAATTTTACGTAATCGCACTTTGTACAAAAAGCTAGAAGTTACTAGAGCCTAAAGCATTTTTTTTATTTAGGTATGACATGGATCGTTTCGGCATGGTGTTCCGTGGCTCGCCTCGTCAGACAGACGTGATGATCATAGCAGGCACGGTCACTAACAAGATGGCGCCGATTCTTCGAAAGACTTACGATACGATGCCGGACCCAAAGTGGGTGGTGTCCATGGGATCTTGTGCGAATGGAGGAGGGTATTACCATTACACGTATAGTACCGTTCGTGGCGCTGACAGGATTATACCAGTAAGTGTGTCTAACTTTAAAATATATTTGTAAGCATTAATATCGTCTGATTTCTTTGAAATATTCGAAAGCTTAAATATATATAAAATAGACGAGCGTTTAAGAAAATACTTAAATTGACAGTTTCTAGGAATAAGTTAAATATCTAAATAAGATTAAAAGATGTCCCACGGGGATAAAATAAATACCTATGTGTTTATGCTCTCCTGTTGGTCTTATGAATGTCGGTGCTTTGAGTTATGAATCTCAGTAAACGTATTTCTTTAAATTGTATTTGTAATTATCCTTCTTGACTTTTAATATCTTAAGTCGTCATTTTTTAAAGATATGTCTTGAAACACAGTAGGATATATAGCTTTGGCACTCTTAGATTTAATAACAATCAATCTAGACCAGACAACCCAAAACCAAATAAAAAACCATTACTGAAAATGTTTAGTACTTTTCATGATTTCCCATCCTAAGATTGCCGTAAAGAAATTGCTTTTAATGATAAGGCATATTGTGTATAAGTTAAGTTAGTTAGTTACCTCAAAAGATTTTGTGAGATAAATTGAAATAGACGTACAGTAAAAACTAACTCATCTGTCTTAATCGCTAGAACTAGTCGAAGTCATGCGTCGAGATGATTCGGGTAAAGGTTGTTCTTTTAGCTCTGGCCCTCTCGACATGGATTTAGGATCACAGATATCAATTCTAAACCAAACTAATATTTAAATGCAAATATAAGTTTGCTTGTTTGTTACGCTGCCGCAAATGTAACAACAGCACCGATCATCATGAAATTTTGCATACACCTTGTCAGTAGTACAGAAAACGGCATACGGTACATTTCGACCTGAAGAATTAATGTTTCCATGGGATAGAAAATTGACAAAACCTGCACTAAAACGAGCGGGCAAAATCTAATCGTTGTTATAACTGCAGGTGGATATCTACGTGCCTGGTTGTCCACCGACGGCTGAAGCGCTACTCTATGCCATGTTACTGCTTCAGAGGAAAGTGAAACGTATGAAAGTAATTCAAAGATGGTGGCGTCACTAATTTACAGCATAGTGATGTTGTTAGTGATACTTTATCAAATTTTATAATCATGTTAATATAATGATTATTTTAATAAAAGGCAATATGTTTAGCGTAGTATTGTCGGTCGTTTATTATACAATTTCAGATATTTAGACATTAGACCAAACCGATGTTAAATTAACGTTTTAAGAATATCATACTTAAATTATCATAATTAGTAAAAACATCATTTGAATCCTTTTATATGTATATTATCTTGCCTTAAAGTGTTTTGTATATGATATTCTGAAGTTACCACATAATATACACAAACATATGGTACAGTCATCGACATAACCCGATAAACATTTGTGATGTTTTGAATCGCTTTGTATACACAATAAAGGTAATTTCTTATATTTTACTGCAGTAACAGTTATTTTAAACATCATTCATTATTATAGAACAATAGTAGGTAAGCAAATTTACATTCATAAAATACAGCTCCATATTTTTTAAATATTCAGCTACTTATGTCGCTGACTATACCAATGAATCAATGAATCAGTCTATTATAAATATATAATATACTATTACCTTATATTCAAAACGCAAGACAGACTGTTAAAAACGAAGACGATACTGTTTCATTTAGTATAAATTGCGAGCCAATCCGCATCTGTTTCCTGAATAATTACAAAGGGGAATGTCACAAGGCAATTTGAATAGAAACTGTAGTCGATTCTAATTTGCACCCAACTCAAACGAGAAATAGATCCGACTATTATTGAACAAGGCGTGACCCTATGGGTCCTTCACCCGATCGGTTTTTCACTTAAAGAAGTACCTTGACATGCCTAGAACCTCTTACGCGTAGATGTTAGTTTATGTTACGAAGGTACTCACTTCCATTTCACAAGTAAGTCTTGGTTGCTAACTATTGAAATCGTCAATAAGCTTTTATAGAGAAGTCTATTATAAACTATATAACACCAACTTAAAAAAAAATATTTACTTCCGCCAAGTGCAGGATAAAGGTTGAGAAATTCAGTCGTTAGTGTACTAGAAATGTAGTTTAAGCACCTGAAATAATGGATCGTGGCAAAGTAATGGACGTTATGTAGTCCCCTGGGAGGCTTTGTTAGGATATATCGCGAGCCTCACTCCATAGAGGCGTATCTGCAGAATAATTGTTTTGCAGATACGCCTAATTAAAAAATCACATCTAAATATCTATCGACTCTTTGACGCTTAAGGATAATAATTTCAGTTAGAAAATTGTATAATTGGGCAATAATCACAAATTAAATAGGTACCTGAGAGTCTACCACGAGATTTTTGGTCAAAATGTCCAACAATTCAACACTTTTACAAGGTGGAATGTCTTGCATATGTTTTATTAGATCGTCGAATCTTGCGTTAAAGTTGCTTTAAACAAATGTATGGGCATACCGGCGATCCAACGTATTGAGTTGCGTCAAGCAGGCCCTCTGATGGCCGACTCAATACGACGCGCGAGTCGGCCATCCGTGCGTATGTGTTTTATGCTTTAGTTATTGAAAGAGTAGTAAATCATATTATTTTATGCGTTCGGGTGTCTACAGTAGCCCTTTTCACTCCCGGTCACGTACATAAAGACACGTGCTTGGTTGGTACGCGCGCCTTTGTCGGGAGGAAGTGCGGATACTACGTGTACATGTCAAAACACAGTTTGTGTGCATGTTTTAGACATTTAATATCACGCTTGTAACTCTTTGAAGGGTGCGGCCGAGATGAGTGATACGCTAGTTCTGTTTAAGTTTCATGTCATAAGGAGCGAGACTGTTTTCGTTTACTGGTCACAAATTTAGAATATGTGATGATACTAAATATGTCTTCAAATAAAAAGCAATGATAATTTTATCTATGCCTAAAAATATAGCTACTTCGATTTGATTGACTTACTATAATATTAGAGACTAGACGTATAGAGATAATTGGAATACCTACTGATTGATATAATTTTGGTTCAATTGAGGCATTATAAAAAATATCTGCCAGCTCTCTAACACAAAGGTATTTTCTTCTATGTTGTTATATAATTTAAGTTGTAACCCATTTAATGTTTAACTATACATTTAAACTGTAACTGACATTAACCTACTTCGTATACATATTAAACAATTCTATAATAACACTGACAATATTTCCAAAGCAAGTCATATAAATATTACAATTTTACGATGAGAACTAAAATTTCTGAGGTCTAATATTAAACTATACATATTTTATTACACAACATGAATGCTTATTTTAACTCTAATTATAATGTGGAGGCTATACCTACTCTATGGTACACGCTGTTTCAACGTTAATAAACGTTCAAACGGTACCAACAAGAGATATCGCCGTGTGCTTTAAGCTGTATTTGCACTGTTGCTAACTTTTAAAGACTATAAATTTTGCTTTATTCCCATACTAGATGTTTCTTGTAACTGTGCCTACAAAATAACTGGTAAACAAACCAATATAAGTAGACCTTTGAATACCATAGTGGTGTCTTCTTAGCAAAGGTCAATCCAATTGATATCTTTATCGATTGACTTTAGTAAAATATTTTGTAACGTAGCAATTAATAACGTTATTTTTTAGTCCTGTTTTTGGTTGTGATGACACATGTGAATTCGTATTAGTACATTATACCTCTAGTGATGTTTGTCGCAACTGTGTGTCGCAATTTAGAGGACCTTTAAATATTATAAGGGTTCTTAACAAAGGGTCAATCCGTTTGATATCTTTATCGATTGGCTTAAATAAAATCTTTTCTAACCTAGCATCTAATAACTTGATTTTCTAGCCGTTTTTGGTTGTGATTGATATAGGTTCGATTACGTTGCCGTGTAAAAGTAAAAGCATTATTGAGATTTTCTGTTTGTATACTCTCAGTAACAACGGGGACCCTGGAAAATGATGATGAAAATGTTACGTGGCACATATATAGCTACTGAAATATACGTGCAATACTTCTCTCTTTCTTCTCTCCTTTCCTATAAACAAGCGTAAAGTTTACTACAAGCGTAAATCTATGTATATATAAACTAGAGAGGCATGCTTTCTTTTTGTTATTACAGCGAAGATATCGTGATAATTTACTTTTATAAAATTGTCGCCTACAGCCCAACGCAATTTAGAAAAATAGTTTCACCGTAGTGTTATAGTTATTATGTAATCTTTTAACTTAATTTATTTAAGAAATGTTTTAATTAAGTAACTTTATATAGCTAAGAGAATTAAAAATTATCGTCAGTTAGTACGACGTATTTTTCATTAAACTAACAGCCTTCGAGTTAATTAAGGTGGAAATAAAATGGAATTTACGACAGTCCTATATTTTTTAATGTTATTATTTATATCGAATTTTCACACTCTGATGAATATGACTACAATGACAAAATAATTTTATTGAAGAAATAATTTGTGGCACAGCAGTAGTGAAAGCGACGGCTGTGCATGAGATCTCGGCTTCAATGCACATATCGGACAAACCGTCACAGGGTTTTCTATCAAAATTATTTCTGTTCAACTACGGAGTGTACCCGGTAAACGGCAATAAGCTCGCCTAGTTAACTACCTTAAATTTAATGAGACACACAGTTCATTTAGTTTTAGTTGTCACGAAACCTGTAAGCCTACTGAAACCATTCAACTAAACTGGACTAATCTAACATTTTGCGAGCAGCCTAACTTCGATCGCAGCTGTCACTATGTGTACCGAGGTGAGGTGTCTCGACACCCTTATGAATACGGGGCCGCTCCGTGCGACGCATGTAAGCCATATCTATGGAGATAAACACACACCTCCTAATGGAATTTAAAGCTAAGCGGATACCAGCAGCTGCGACCGAGTTTGTACCGACACCACGTTGACTATGATGAATTTCTTTTTCAGATGAATTGAAAGTATTATAAGTATAACGAACTTGAAACATTTTGTTATATCTTTTAGGTGGTACATAAGTAAACGGAAGCCTACGGATGTTTATAATACTACGGATATCACCCGGTGATGCCGATCTTTGAACAGAAAGTATACGGCTGGTTCCATGGTGATAAACGTCTCCTTTAATATGATAATAACATGAGTTGTTGTGCTGCCAGCACTAGATGATAAAGATAGCACACTAGTATCATGCTTAAATATGTACAGAAGATCTACCATTAGATGCGATTCCTTAAAGAATCTGAATACTTATTCGTTACAGGACACATTATGTGGTAATTCCGTAGTCGGTTTCGAGGTGTAAGCGTAATCAAAATCTTGATTAAAGATTTTTCTGTATCCTATGACCCTTAGAAGGTAGATACTATTAGAGTCTAGAGACAGCATGACACTCGTATGTATACAACATACCACTGAGTAGTTGGACAACGTTCCTTTCTTTCAAATAAACTTTTAGAAACACATAAGCCTCATTCCCTGACGGGTAAAAAAGACAACGGATTTCCATTTATTAAGATCCTGGCTTCTTTTACTTAATTTTCTCATCGCATCTTCATACACACTCGTCGCTTTAGAATTAAATCATTGAATATAGAAATCCCCGCGTCCAGTACAACAAGGGTACATAAATATTAATCTTTAGCATAACTCGTACCCTTTTAGCTACAATATCTTTACGGAGCGTGGAACAATGGGGTCAGGGCGGTAACGCTTTATTGTATTGGCCATAGACGTTCCCGCCCTTCGGCTTGTATGAGACCGCGTTTTAAGAATATGGTCACTTATATAACCTTTATAGTGAAGATTTGGTCTGAAAGGCTTCGAAAGGCACAGTAAAAAGAAAATAAAGATTCGCGTTTTAACTTAACGCTTCACCATATCAAGAAATACTTATAAGAGTATTGTGCCTGGACGCTACTGTTCGTATAGCGATGAAGTAATTAAGCATCAAAATTCTGAACATAGGTACATACCTACCTTTTTGAAGAAAATTACCTAACATAATGAGGATATTAAGAATTGAGAGTAGTACAAGAGCCATTGGGAATATCCTTAGAAATAGGCTACACAAATATTGAATCAACGAACATAAACAATACTTAGTACTTGTAGATTACACAAACGCTTCTCCCATGTAAGGATAGAACTTTCATTCAATTTAATTCTCTGCGCTATTTAATGCACGTACAGTCACAAGCGATATATTTTTTTACATTAAAAACGAAAATATGGAATTTTTGAATACTAGATGTGCCCGCGGTTTCATTCGCGTTTATGGTTACTGCGCCACCCCCATGGGTCGTAGCGTGATGTTAGCCTTCCTCGATAAATAGGCTATCCAACAATAAAATCATTTTTCAATTCGGACCAGGAGTTCCTGAGATTAGCGCGTTCAACCAAACAAACAAACAAACAAACTCTTCAGCTTTATAATATTAATATATATTTAAACCCTCACAAGTGTAAGTAACCAATGATGCAATCCATCAAGTCATAGTTAAAATTTCCTGCTGTAAAACCCGACACAATCTAACCACGCGACCAGCGGTTTGCCCTAACGTAGCAAACGTAACGTAAAACGTAAAGTTAGCTTATTCCACTGCACCAGATATCAAAAGTTAATCCTCAAAACGGTTAAGTCACGAGTAAAATCTCTTGTCAGAATTTATGATAAACGCCACCTCGGAGGCTCCGTTTACAGCCAGCGTTTGTCATTAAAATGAGGATCATTTATATTCTTAATAGCGTCTCTGAAGATATGGGAGCGAACGTGTCGTATACACGCGATGAGAAATATTAAGACTAATGGCCGCGATGAAAGCTGCTTTTAAAGATACGGTGAAATATTAAAAGAAGTTGCTTTTTTGTACAGTTTAAATCTAAATAATGTTGAAAAAAGAAACAATAGAATCAGATCTTACGTTCTATAAATGTATATCGACGCGCCTGTCTATCTCTGAAGAAACTGGCAGAGCTATTGGGAGTGACCCTATTGCCGTCTATCGAACACATTTCCAGAGACTAAGCTACAAGTAAGGCTATGTGATTTATATCACTCGAAAATATTGAAGAGGTAGATAAGCATTAACTAGATACTAATTAGAAATTCCTTAACGTTGAGTGTTAGTTAAATAATAGTTAAGTAACCAGCTGCATGTCTCAACTAAGTATTTCTAACAGAAGAACGCAATAACACTGTGGCATGCCTGTATTTGAATCCTGGATTTAACCATCCGTTGCAAACATACCTAAGCACAGACAGCCACAGGTTGATAGCATGATATAGTTTGATGAAGAACTTAAACTATCTATTAATAAATTACATCAACGTTGTTGGGATAAACATAGTAAGATATTATGGTAACTACGAACACATCGCCCGGATGTAGCTCGGAGGCACCATTAAGAACAACATGCTAAAACAATCACGCGGACTTATGGGAGAATTCATGCTATTATGCGAGCTAAAGTACTTGAGATTCCAGTTGGAGTCAATGCGATAAAGTGCTTAGCGTAAACTTACTCATGTATGTAGGTAATAAATCACTATATTTGACGGATATAAAGAATGACTCTTCAGAAATCGCTTCTGATGAACAAAATTAAATACGTTTTAATGTTTAAAACGGTATGGACCATTAATCACGAAAGAACAATGGCGAGATTTTAGCTAACGTAAATTTGAGCGTCTAAAAGTGAATTACTTAGGAAAGAAATTCCATTAATTGTCTATGTTTTTTTAAAGTATCACATTAACTTGTTAGGACCGGATAAAAAGCCTAGGACTAGGAATAAAGGAATCAGCGCCTCGTATATCAAAAGTAACGCACAATAAGTACATCGGACAGCCGATCGACACGACGGGCATATTTGCATGTACTGCCTATCCATTCATCTGGTATCTCTCAAATCACGCACACATAGGTGAGTACGGTGCACTTTCAATATGTGTGATGCAGAGTGCTTCTTTTCTTAGCCCGTGTTGTCACTGGACTTACCTAAACCTACTTTTAAAATATTATACAAGACATTTTATCCTAAAATAACTAAGGGAAATACTAATGCGATATTGCTCCTTAATCCCTCGAAATTGAATAATATTACATAATAAACATATTATTGAAAGTTATCTGCAGACATAACCTACAAAAGTTCATGACTGAATACATATTATTCTCGGCCTTCTCGAACGAAAATTTTTTGCCCAAACTAATTTAGAAGATGACGCTGAGTTAAACCAGATATTTTTTATTTCAAGACGCAAGAATTTTATCTTAGCTAAAACAATGTATGGGTTTCTGCCATTGTTCTTTGCTAGCTTCCTACTAGAGTTATTCTGCTTGTCGTCTATACAATTGGAGAGGTTCAGAGACAACTACGAAGACGATACATACATGATAATTATATTTTGAGCTGAAGGTGCTGCCAGCGCAGTCCATAACTTGCCACGAACTCTAGTAGGTAACACTCGTGACTAGTGTTTTTATTTTCGTCGCATTAGCAGCGCAGTAATCTATGCTTTGTAATGTGACATATACCTATCACAAAGTTCACACTATCTCATAAAAATCGCGATATGATATCGTTGCCATGGTTACAGCAATAGTTTCAAATGTTAGAACCAATGCATACCTAATACGGTTCAATATTTTATTTAAATTATAATTCTGGTAGATATTACTAATAAACGTTCGACAGCTATTACCAGCTGTTTTCTTCTGTTGAATATATAATTCCATGTCATAAAAAGGGACATAACACTGTTTGTGTGATCCACAGTAGCACAACGCTTATTAGTACACGGCTTAATACATACATTTCTGGAAGTCTGATCCGATTACCTGTAACACAAAACAAACAAACAAATTAATTATATAATTACGGAGAGAATGTTTCTGACAATGTTTCAAACAAGATCAAAGAAGTAGTCAAAAGGGTAAGCAATTACCACGATGTGACGCATTATCCTTAAAGCAAATTAAATGTATACAAACCGTTGTTGAATTAAAAGTGAATGTAGTTATTTAGTAAATTGTTCTATATTATTTAAACATACGACACAACTTCTTTAAATTGATTGGATGTGCAACCCGTGGTTTATATCTTCATTTATGATTAAGGTGGCAGTTGTTTGTTACGTACGACAATAGATTGATCAAGACTGTTCATATGGTAAATGTTCTCTGGCCTGACCAGTGACATTTTAGAAGCCAACGTTAAAGTACCCTAAGCCAACGGGCTAGGGCTAGGCATCCGTAGTGTCGACCTCCTTTTTTGGGAAAGTGTGGTTAGATTTAGGAATATTTACATATATACGGTGACAAGAACTTTGTTAAATCTAATATCAATTTAAGTAATACGTGTGTAATATGTCTACTATTGTGTACGTGCTTTAAAATGAACGAAAGAGGTATCATTACAGCTTTTGGAGCGGTATACTATGCGGATATACGTTCAAATGCCTGTATCACCTTTAGTGTTAAAGATACCAATATATTCACAACTCTGCTACTATATTACTTCACTACCCGCTACACGGTGGGCTAGCAGAATCCCTTAAAACAATTATAATTATTGTAATCCTGTCCGTGTTACCCATATGCAAATTTATGAACATCTCCATATCCAGTAATACGCAAGCCTTGCAATGCAATTCCGTAAAACTTAATTACCAATCTCTCTTTCCAAGTCGCAATAAAATGCAGCTATCTTCTATAGTACAGTACTACAGTCATAATAAATGATTACTATGTTTACTGCTGAGACTTGGATTCGAGACGATTTCTACAATTGGAGTTTTACGGAATAGGACGGCAGATCGCATATCTCCATAGATTTTTATTGACAATATACGTAATGGTACTTCGTTCAGTCTCTAACTCAGAATCTCTATTTGCATAAAATATACTGACATTTTTTGGACTCGTAAATGTACTTAACTAAGAACATATATGTTACTATGACAATATAAATAGGATACAAAAATATAGTTTTAAAATAAGATAGTTCAAGACATATAGCTCAAGAAACTCATGACCACTCACCACTCTCTTCAATCGCTAATGGTGTACAAGGTTTTTTAACAATTCATTATTATTTTTGTTAAATTAGCTAGTATTTGGAGCTGGCAAGTTAATAATATAATTGACAAAATTAAACTGAGAATGTATTGTATAATCTGAGAATAATAATTTAAAACACTATTATCGAACAGCGTCAGTGCCATTAGATCCTGGAGAGACTATGTTTTATTAGTACAACAACAGAGTTTCAATTGTTATCGATTTCTAGAACATTCTCCAGGTAGAGGTAAAGATCTCGCGGAAAGCTACTTTTGGAAGAACAGTAGGAGTACCGGTAACTAATTGATTTACAGCCGTTTCCTTTTACGTTGTTTTCGCTAACAAAGATTAATGAGTTAAGACGAAACGAAGTAATGGCGACTATTTTTAGGCACAGGTGAATTACAGCCATGTTGCCAATAAGGTTTAATGAAAAATGTTCGTATATTTTGACTGCCTTAATGGTAGGTATATCTATCGGCGTGGCAATCCGACTGAACTGGAAAGAGAGCAAGCGCAATACTAACGGCTTTGCATGCTTCCCCTAAAACATTTGTCACTTTCTTATAGTTACGATTAAACATTTATTGTCAGAAAAACCTAAAGCCTTTTTACAACCCGGGATTCGAAATTACATCCACCCACCCAATAGGCTCGTGTCCTCACATTGTGATTTACTAAACTCCAATATCTTATAAAAGACTTCTCTATCCAATGTTCAACTGCTCATAAGTTATACCTACGCAAATATTAATCACGCAAGATGAACACAATAATGCAACGGCGAGCCAAGTTATATAGTTCATTGTTGATTACACCAGCTAATTGCTGCACGGAATCGATACTCTGTACTTGATTAAAGAGCGGTTAACGCACTCGCATTAGGCATTGGTCAGATTGACGTAAAAGGAACGACCCGACAAGTAAGTAAATATTTAGTAATAAATTAAGTAAATACTACTTCTACTTTTACCTTTTTTAAAGAACTGACGCAGATGACTAAGAAAAATTCCAGTGCCGCGACATAAAGACTTACATTATTCAGAACATATGTGTAGACCACACAATTTCTTACTTGTATAGGGATCGAAACCACAACACGCGGTGCATTGGCAGTAACTAGGGAAACGCTCCGATCAGTGTGTCATCCGTGTGTTAGAATATTATATATAGGTTGTTGTTCTATTAATTGAATAATATAATAAATTATATAGTTATTAATTAAATATGAGCATTTTACATCATTTAAAATATTCTAAAGGCATACTATGATTTCTTTTAAATCATTATTTAATGTATAACGAGTAATTCAATTGACATCCTATGATCGTCGAGCAGTGGGGGTATTGCTATATAAATCGTTGCCGCGTGGCAAACGGCACATTGGCTCGGCGACCACGGGACAGTACACACCTACCAGTCAGCTGTAAACTCGAGATAAGTATACTTCATGTTTGTTATCTAAAATAATGTACCTATGTTAGTCTTTATATGACAATAGTTACTTACAAAATATGTTTTATTTGATTAAAGTGTTTCATCTAAAATAATGTCTGTTATTTAAAATAATACTTAAGCCCTTGGTAACATACAAACTATCTTAAATAGTTTGTATAAAATTAGTATACATATATAAATATACACATAAGTATAAACAAACTTAAACATATATATATTAATGATTCTAAAACATGCTTAAAAAAGGATATACACAGTATTTACAGTATGTATATTGCTACAAGGAGTCAGGACAACCAGCACTTAACAGGTTAAATATGTAACCAATAAAAAGTGTGAATAATTAATGTTACTTAAAATACGTGAAGGAAAAAAGGCGTATTAATATTTAATTTTCTCTTCAGTGCTCACGAACTAAAACGTCCCGTTAACCACGTTCTATCCAAAACCCTCAAGACTGTCCCTTTTATAAATATGTATGATGATAATACGGTAAATAGACTTTTACCATGACTATTAAACATCAAGTCAATGCAAAATGAAAAAATATGTCTAAAGATTTGTACAATAGGCAGTGAGGTTTAATACATACACGCAAGACATGCGTGCGCTGTCTGTATGATCTATGAGCTGTCACAAACACATGGTGAATTTATCGCCGACCTAAATTAGTACACAGTTGATTAGTTAATCATTGATCGCCCCAATCAATGGAATAGGCTCAAGTGCGATTAAGGCAATCGTCCCGATACAAGCAAGTGTATGATGCCCCACCTACTAAAGAATCGTTTCTATGGCGTTTATGGAATATTACAATAATATTTTTTCAGGAGAATTTTCACTACGCGGTATAGTACTAGCTGATCATGTTTGGAAATTAGATCACTGGTTATAAAAGTATTTCTACCCTACAGAAGACCAAGACCACACAGTAAAAATAATCAAAATTGGCGCAGTACTTTAAATGGTGCCTTGCCATTGCCAGTACGCCGACTGTTGTGTGTTCGATCTCCACACTGGACAAATAGTTATGTGTTCTACAAATTATTGTACCGAGTCTGGGTATTCATGTTTGTCCCCCACAATGCAAGGATTATCCCTAGAGAGGTAGTCATAATTAAAAAAAAATGTGTGTCTGCTATGAATAAAACTTCAACAACTCCTTGAGGCACTGTGCTGTCAGCAAGGGACTAGCGGTCTTAGCTGTGGCAGTAAAGCGACACAGCTCTCACAGCGGATAGTTGGATAACTCGCTAGTGATATTCCTAGTGTTGAATTTACCTCTGGGCTAAGATAACGTCCCTCACCATCAATCATATTCATCTTTCTACTTTATAAAAAAAGTATCTACAGGACAAACAAGGACTCATTCAACTCGCTTCTCATCTCCAGCGAGACATAAACCGCATTGTGTAACATCTCGATTAATCGCGACGTTACAGTATCGATTATGGCGAAGACGCGACTCGAGAACAATGGCTGTACTGTTGCCACGCGGCTGTCTATTCACGCAATACGTATAACACTCGGTCGTAATCGTTTCGCACGATGTCATTGTTTTCTTTTTCTATTCGATTCGATTGAATAATTTGCTTCGATTGTCACGAAACGAAAACGTCTGGGATACTGACTTCAGAATGCGATCGTAATGAAATTGTGAAATGCGTGAATATGTGAACATTGATATATGTATTGCATTCTTACTGCTGAGATCAGTATTCAACGAAATACAATTCTCTTTAACTTAAATAATAAATTAAAACTTAAATAATAAAAAATGCATAATTACATACATAGTTTTACACCTGTATAACACCTACATTTAGAGAGCAAGCCTATTGCCGCCTACCGTGCCTTAACATAGCTAACAAAATGTGTGTAAATGTGCCTAAATAGTCACACTGCGCTAACTACGGTTATCATCATCCTCTTGCCCAGGGCAATCCCAATTTATTTGGGATCGGCGCAGTATGTCCTTCGCTTCCATACTTCTCTGTCACCCGTCATCTGATCAACTAACTACTATACGTTTATATCTATCAATAGTGTAAATGATTATGTCCTAAATGATTTGCCATATTATTACATTGAAATGGATGTTGATATTTGTAAAAATCAAAATAGTGACGCCAGGGCGAGATAATCAGTTAAAGCATTTTTCCTTACCCGTGCACATAAGTAAAAGTATTACATTAATAAGACTTTTGATAAGACACCTTATTTGATAATATGTTTTAGTGCCTTAGTTGGTCTTAACATAGAAATGTTAAGACCAACTAAGGCACTAAATTCATCTGCACATAAGAGTTTCTACTTTATTCGTTTCTTGATTATAGTATCACGGACTCGTCATGACAATCAAACCGCCACAAAAGCAAAGGTTTCAATATAACGACTTTTAGTAGTATTACTATTACATTTAAAACGCTGATCCGGTCGAGTATGAAAAAAGTAAAAAGGTTTCTTTTAAAAGAAACCGCTAATAAAAGAAATAGGTGCCTACATAGTTATCAAACAGAAATTTCCATTATGATTTATTTCTATAGACAAGTTTTCTTGCAAATGCTCGAAAAAATTCAATGGAAATTAAACTAAAAGGTTTTCGAGTCCTTAGAACGACTTTTACTGTAAATAGAATCAAATTTGTTTCACAGTTTGTCGCCAAATTACCAAACAAAATTGTTTAAATGATTTTACAAAAGTATTTTTATTCATAGCCATTTCATGTGTAGCCTTTCTATTGACAAAAGTTTTAATACCGTGGGCAGGTATCTGGCTTGGATTAACGTTCTCTTTTCTTTCTATATTGATTAATCATAAAATAATACCTAATATCAGCCCTGTTTGTGAACTGTCCGACCGCTACGCAAGGGTATCTTCTTAGTTGGAGAAGAGTTAGTCACTGGTCCAGCGTGGTGGACTATGGACTACCCCTTTTCCAACTAGGAAGCAGGTTGGCAGACTTCACACAACCTAACCTGGCAATCGAAACCCGCCACCTTTTCATCAACAAGAAGCATAAACTTATACTACTAGCCTAACAAGGCTACCTAAATACAATAGTTAAAAACAAAACTTACAACGAAGCCGTTTTTTATGTACGAAGTCAACCCCATACTAATCATTTTAAAACTTTACTATAATAGTGCCAGATGTTATCTACACTACTATTCATGTGATATCGAGGACAATTAATCTTATCGTAAAAGGGCTATCGCATACAAAAAGGCAAACAAATTAAATTGCTTCACTTTTAACCACCACCCACTGGCAAGCAGAAGCTTTAGCCACCCAGGTCTCATTATAAAAATGTTTATGGATTTTTCAAATAATACGCGGTTGATTATACGTTGACTGATGTTGAGTTGGAATATGTCCATACCAATATTATAAACAGCAAAGATAAATTATATTTTTGTTTGTAATAAATAAACTTAATAACTACTAAACCAATTTAACATTTTTATGCCTTTTAAACTTATTTTATCTAGAAGTTACATATATAGGCTGCGACAAAACATCGCGCTACGAACCACGATAGCGAAGCAGTAACCATAAACGTGGGTGAAACCGCAGACGACAGCTAGTTTCATATTTTATATTGACTGCACGTATGTAGTGGTTTAAGTAGTTGCTTCGCTATTGTTACGGCACTGACTCATGGGACAAAAATTGGTTTATCCACATTTATACCTTGTCCATCCATTTATTTTCTTTTTGACAGTTTGAGACAGTTCGAAATTAGTTATGCTCTTACACGTTACCAATTCGATTTGAAATAATAATCGATTTTATTTAAGAAGAACTTTAAATCGATTTAATGCATCGACATATTTTAGTATAAATATTATATATATAAATAGTTATCTTATTTTTTAAGAATAAAATGAAAGATACAATGTTATTAAAATTATTAAGATAAATAGTGACATAGGATAAATAGTGATAGGCAATAGCTTTGACATAGGCTGTAGAATTTCGTATGTTGTTCAAATTTACGGCACGCTACTGACTTTCAATACATACATATGTACATACATAGATTCACACCTGTTTCCCAGAGGGGTAGGCAGAGACTACGTATTTCCATTTGCTACGATCCTGATACACTTCCCTGGATTCATTCACTTTCATCACATTCCTAATACACGCTCGCCGGTTTAAGGTGCTCTTAACCTGGGCTTTGTCCAGAACGTCTCCGATCTGGTCAAGAAACGTTCGCCTAGGTCTGCCTCTTACGACTGTTCTCTTCACACTAGCCTTATAAATTTTCTTAGTCAGTCTTTTCTCGTCCATTCTTTCTACATGACTTTCAGTATTATCACATAACTAGATATTTATTCTTTTTATTCAATTTAGCAAGCATGCTTCCGGCTCGCTTACTAGATACCAGTAACAGGCCTATGGGCGCTTGCAACAACAAGGATATAAATCGCGTGTTACTTAAGTTTAAAAAAGTAATAACTGTCCTGCTAGCGTAAAAAGATTGCACTGGCTTCCTTACAGCACATCATCATCTTAAGCCTGATAACCAAACTTACTGCCAGCAGACAACACTGTTTTGTTTGACTACGATCTTTTGTACGGTCGGCAGTGCACCAGTTTCAGCGAAACTTATTTGCTTATTTTACATTAAATAGAATGACTTGCGCCAATTACACTATTTAATTACACATAATATGGCATAAACTTAAAACTAAGCATTAATGCGTAGGTATATCAGAAAATATCAGGTTTAAGTTCTAAGATTTTTTCACCATATACATCATACATAAAATAGCTCAAAAATAACTATCATAGAACTATGACACCATAACTAACAAGATGGCGCTGTGCCTTTTTTAAATTTCATTTTCGATGTATCCCACGACATGCAGCTCGTGTAATATAAGGCAGGTTCACACGATAAACAATAATAAACGCGGCGTGAGTGAGTCTTGGCGGAATTCCTGCGATACCGGTCTACAATTATCGACACATCGAGAGGTCATGCTCGATGCTTCCGTTAGGGATGCCCCTGGCATGTATATGGATAATAAATAACATGCATGTGTAGATATGGCTGTTTATGTTATTATCTATGAGCAAAGATAGCCTGCATATTACCGAAAAGTAGGCAGCGCTGTCTAACAGCCATATTTAACCAGCTTTTTTTTAGTTTACTGTGTATTAGGAAGTCAATCTATGAGTATTTACTTAGAAAGTTAATAGTCTTCGTGCTACTAATGAGAATTTTCTTGAAGGAAAATTTCGAATACGGGACTGTGCTTCGCCACAAACATATGCAAGGTAATGTCATTAACCTAACGATGTAGTCACCAATTATTATTTTAAATCAATTAGGCAACTAACCGTCGATATACTTATTCTTATATATACCCCTGACCTACGCTGAAACCCAACACCATATAAATAAAAACCTACTATTAGATACTATAAAAATCGTAAACAATTTCGCGTAAACGTAAAACATAATACATGAATCTATTACACAACCTTCGCAATAACAATAGAGTACTGTTATAGTTATCTTACAATTTCATAATCTGTCCTTAATGTTTAGTTTATCAATCACGTGCGTGGCAGCCCTGCGTCTAGCTCGGTCAGACGGGCGGCCAGACGGCCTGGCGCGTGATTCACTCGCAGACGAGCGCGACACGCTTCACCTGCTGTGGGAACACCGCTGCCATTGTATCTGATCATTTTCTATGACATCACTAATTAAAACTTCAGTTCTTTAGTTGCATTTATTTAAAGTTCGACTATCACGTCGTACGTTGTGTGGAATAGTCCTGTTGGAATATATATATTTTTTGTATTATTGCGTGTCATTATGATTATACTTCGCTTGATAGTAAGCAGTCGTATAGTCTACGAGCAGAGCGCTCTACCACCACGCCCGTGCGTGAAGTGGTGCCAAGGTCTCTACTTTGACGGCCTATGGAAATACTTTTTCACGCCCCGCTTGAAGGACCCAGGATCGTAGGAGAGAAGGAAACACATGCCTCAGCAGAGAATGTGCCCAGTTTTAACAGTTCGGCAAAGATTAGAGGAGCTGAACTTCTTGGTATACGTTGTAATCGGGATACTTCGTAAAAGGAGTTTGAACAAAAAATATATAGACCAATTTGTATAAAATAACTAAATACAAATATTCATTTTACTTTGCGACAAAATTATAATGAGTTACCTTGTTAACAAAGCGTACATAACTGAAACCTCATACGACACTATAGCTCTTTTAAATTGGCTGAATGTCACAGTTTTCACAATAAGGCGTCTTTTTTCTTTCCCGAAGTTCTTAGTAGCAGTTCGATGTTAGGAACTGTCGAGCACTTGAAACACAACGCGCCTCCGAGCTGCTAAGTTACGGCGTACGCTAAAAAAACACAGGTGGCGAAAAGTACTGTATTAGTGATATAGGCGTGAGGCTATGTATGTAGGATTACAAAGTTATAGCAGATTGTTGAATGATTAGAACATCCACTTACATTTAAATTTAAGGTTAATATCAGTGTAGCATGTAGTATTTAACATTTAATAATAATCCAAAGTAGTCCAAGTGGAAACGTGTTAAAGTGAAAACAACACATGACATGAACATGACATGAATTGTGGGGAATGGAATACCATTTCCCACAATTTATGTCACAAGCTCGATCAATTATCATGGTAAATACCTGTCCTCGAGCATTACGAACAGGTCAATTTTAGATCTCAATATCAAAGAAAAAGATACCACACTTTATCACCCGGTATTTTATCTTGTAGTAGGGCCCGCCACCAAATAATCACTGCATTTGTCTACACAATTAGTTACTTAGACCAAAGTCAGGACAACATGGTAAAAACGTCAATGTTCATCCTACGGGTGAGTACCTAGCATGATCGTGTTGATTCCCTATACATACCACATACAGTTTTAAGGATAACTTTAGCGCTATGAAACAATCGAATAAAAATCGAATGTTTAGACAACGTGCTGCGTTCTTAACCACAAAAAGTACTAAACCGTTTTCGAATATCCTTCGGATGCAACTATGCGCATTGTTAGTTAAGATCACTAAGAGAGACATCATAGACCTTGACATGAGAGCTCACGAAAAAATCATGCACTTATTAGCATTCGCGTGTGGGCCGATCCGTCTAGCGGTCAAACAGTCTGACGTGAGCAGGTGAGTCATTTGATCAGCCCACGCGGTCACTGCTACCTGTTGTAGCAGTTTGCGGGGGTAACACTCACGCTATTTTTGGATTCTATGTTTAGAACAGCGAGTTGGGGTGCGAAAGTATTGCGTAATTGAATGACTTAACGTTGCGGCGTGGATAGAAATAGAACTTAAATTGCTCTACGGCAACGTAGAAAGAAGGCTGCGTGAAGACTGACGGCTCCTTAGCTTATAATAAAACATAATAAAAATTTAAATATAATCCTTACAAATAAACATACTTAATTAATGCGTAAGCGTGTTTGTTTTTAGTTTACTTTGTCCTTTTTTTACGTAGCAACAGCGCATCGGAACAACATGGTTATGTACGTAGGACCGAAATGTGAGGATTTATCCGTAAAATACACAGTCCCTGTGGTATTATATATATATACTTATTTTGTATTAGGCAGGCACGAAACCGATGATAATAAAAAAATTGGAATTAGGTGTAGAGCAAGGTACTGGGTTTATCTGTTATGAAAGTTCCAGACGCAGCACGTAGCCTTAAAATGTATTCGGCATCAGGCTGCGAGTCTAGCATAAAGCTGGTTAATGTGGTTATATAACGACTCTGTCTATCTTCTTCGGATAGACAGGCGTAAATCTAAACATGTATGTATGTCTTAACCTTTTGACCGCCAAAGCATAAAAGTAACGCCGTTCCCCCTACGCCATGCGATGATTAATGTAGTTTTAAGTAATTGTCAAAAGAAGCACAAAAATCTTAATTTTGTTCTTAAAAACATGTTATTATTTGTCGGCTCATGTCGACGGTGCAATGGGCAAATTTTCTTTTGTCGGCTGTACTCGGCGGTGGCGGCCAAAAGGTTTATAAAAGTATCTTATAAACAGAATTACTGAAAAAGTTGGAATACGATTTCAATGATTATATCGCATTTTGTTACTACTCAATCCACTGGTAATGTACGACGCGTTTAATTTTACCTGCAGCGTTGAAATGAGGTACCTAGTTACAAACAATCAGATCTAATAAACAATAAATCAAATACAAATAAGAAGCCAGTCAAACAAATACTAACAAACTTTTATCTATAGATCGCACTCAAAGATAAAGTGAGACAGAAACGAAATAAAACTCACAAATAGTACAAAATACATATAATGACATAATATCACAACTAAATTCTAACAAACGAATGTAACGTTGATTCATATTAAGAATACAATACAATATTTTTAGACTACGATAAAAAAGAAATAAAATGTCACGCACGCCATCTATTATCATTCGAGTACCACTCGATTAATCGTTTCTTTATCGATTTTGCCACAATCGATTGTGATGAATTGATACGATAGATGACATTTGACTTTCGAGTTTTCAATTGGATTTTGGAACAGCAGATTGGTCGATTGACTCGAAAACAGTATTAAATACGATTTGTTGAATAACAGTTTCTGTTCACACAGTATAGAAATGTTATGTGATACAAATGCGTTTTATGAAATTATTTTTCTAACGGCTTACAACAAAAATCTTTAGTCTCATTTAAGTTTTGTGATTCACAAGAAGCGTGAAGTTCATGTAGCTAAAACCTATATGGTTAGATCTTTGCAAGTAAGTGGTAACACCGGTCACCTAAACTCATCAGATTAGGTATTATGTATGTGTATAGTGTATTATGCAATACAGCTGGCAACATTTTGCCGTATTGTTGGCAAGGACCCGGTGACCCTTAAAATTACTGGGACATAAATACCCTTCATTATTATCGTTTCTATATACAAAGCGACTTATTTTACATAAAACGGAACACAAAACATACATCGGTAGCTATTGTTATATAATTTCCAGCAATCCTTCGACCCTCACGCAGGAGTTCCCATATAAACATTAACATGTTTGTACAACGAACCCGCTAATTCTATAGGCCGCATCCTCGTTATTTAACAAACACGACCCTTAATTATTCTATAATAATATTTTAATTACAAACAGCTGTTTAACACAACATTCATTACTTGTTATACACGAAATTTTGATTATTGAAAAGTTTTTATAATGAAGAGAACGCAACAAGGTTTTAATTAAAAATAAAATGAGTAACAGCGCGAAAGTTCTGGAAAATTCGATTTGTTATAATTGCGTCTTTAGGGAAATAAAATAAGGTTCCTGAGCGGCCTCCGGGAGGTCTATATAGCGACATTTAATATTTAAGTGAAGGAGTTAAGCTCTTTATCAAAAGGCACCAGGCGCACTTTCGGGGACAGATTAGTAGTAAATTTTGAATTATTACGGCCTTTAGTACCTAGCGTTCGTCTCGAGCTGATTATTTCCTTAATAATTTATTATCTTTGTAGACTGGAGTGCTTTTAAGAATTTTCTTGTCGCTGGTTTAGGTTTTATAGACATGGACTATATTACCTTTTTATTTCGGTGATCAACAGTACTATTTAATTTAATAATTATCGGAAAATCAGCGAATTATCGGATAAATGTAGATTAAAATGGCCTTATTAATTTTTACATATTATAAAGAGATAAAGTTGGTTTATATATAGGGAGAATACTATAAAGTGTACTCCCGACATAAACAATGGTAAAATATAAAGATATTAACAAACTTTATATGCTACGATACATAAACAAGCTACAGAGCAGTCTCTAAAACTCTGTTACATATAAGGCAATATTAAGAGAACGCAAGCGAAGACACGATCGGCATCTAGTATTTAATAACACAGTACAACAGGCATAATCAAAACAACAATATTATTAAAAAACATCACAGTTACTTTACTATAAAGTATTCAGTTGTAATAGTATCTACACGCACGCTAAACATAATCAACGCAAAATCTACATAACAAGGTAAAAATAGTTGAAGTTTATAAATAACAAAGCTGTTAAACGCACGCCGAAACAATACGTGCGAACTTTAATTAAACACGCACGCACACACACACACACACACACACACACACACACACACACACACACACACACCCACGCACACACACACACACACACACACACACACAAACACATACATACGCACAAGCCGATATATTAGGCCGTCATTGTATTGCGTTGAAAATTTTGTTTGCTAATTATATCTATTGTAAATAAATTTTATCAATTGAACGGGTATCTGTGAATATATTATCTATGTAAGTTCAACATTGTAATTGTATTTCTATTAATAATTGTATTTTATTGTTATTTTTGTGACAACATGTAGAAAGAATGGACGAGAAAAGACTGACTAAGAAAGTTTATAAGGCTAGTATGAATGGATCAGTCGTAAGAGGCAGACCTAGGCGAACGTTTCTTGACCAGATCGGTGACGTTCTGGACAAAGGTCAGATTAAGAGCACCTTAAACCGGCGAGCGTGTATGAGGAATGTGATGAAAGTGAATGAAGCCAGGGAAGTGTGCCAGGATCGTAGCAAATAGAAATCCGTAGTCTCTGCCTACCCCTCTGGGAAACAGGCGTGAATCTATGTATGTATTTTGTGATAACGAATACTCCTCTATGTATTAATCATGTTCTCATGGAATTTATGTAAATATTTATTAAATAATATTTTAAAGACAAGTCTGAGCATGAATAATATGGTAATGACATTGAATTTGGGTCAAGTTTTTGTCCACAAATAGGGCTATAGACAGAGACACACACCGCAGATCCGAAAAATACGCACCATTGTTGTTAGTAAACCAATTTAAAGTTAATTTTAAAAGTATGAAATTGAATTGCCGATAAGTTGCTGCTACGTTTGTCGTATGTCCTAAGTTTGTGCTTATGTTTGCTAATACATACGCACGACCAGACCATGGAATCGAGAAACTCAGAATACAGTTTCTTGATTCCATGGTCTGATCGTGCGAAGTGTCCAGTTGATCTCACATTTTCGGCGTTTAATGTTTCACGTAATGTGGCCTGAGATTATTGCAGTGTAAATGTAGCTGGAATATAGGTTATAAACCTCTACCTACCCCGCACGACTAATATAATAGTTTATATTAACGTACTATATACATTTCTTGTATATAAAGCACTAACACAGCTGCGAATAACTCGCCTTGTGTGGTCACGTACCTAACAAACCTTAAGTATTTTTGGCGTAAATATATGTATGTTTTAATTAGCTGCGATTTTATTTTAATAGCCTATCAGAGTGTGTTAAAGTATATTGTTATGACCATTAAAAAAATTCATTAGTGGTGTTCAGTTCATGAAGGTAAAATATTACCGGTGTATGGTAAATATTCGTTCGATAGTTTCTTAAAAACATCAAAATATTTAGAGCTAAACGTTTACGATAGGAGAGCCGGCTAGGTTTATTTGTTTTAATATTAGATAGAGCAGACTGCCGGTCACTCCTGGTCAGCGTGGCGGACTTTAGACTATGAGAATATGGGATAATACGATCATAACATTACATCTCCTGAATAGTTAGGAGTTAGTATCTAACGTCAACCACCATATCATATCTCGCTCCGGTCGTGTCAGATTGCCGTCCTATCGAGTTTATGAGAGAGTGAGTGAGTGCACTTGCGTTTGCGCATACACTTGTTCACATCATATCTCGTGCGCAGAGTTTTAGTCTCCGTTAAGATTGGCCGTCGTAACCGAAATTCGGTCTGTACGACATTATTAGTATATTACGGTACAGCAGATCGTTAATCTTTATTCGTACAGAAACAGACAGTTGATGTAATATTTGAAAACAGAAATAAAACATCGACCTATTATAAAGCTTTAAAATGCCTGTTTGATTGAATAAGTTACAGATTTTAATAATAATTAAATAAATTAATGCGCGCAAATAGCGACAATTCAATTAACCGAATTACCGAGAGAACTAACATATTTAGGCGGTTCTACGTTATATTACATAGATATTTTTCAAGGATATATGAATATATCATGTTTCTACACAATTGCAAATGCAGTATTAGCGTTGAGAAAATCCTATCATAACAAACTAGTAAAATTTTACTTGACCCGGAAACTAAGCCGGATTCTTACGATTGATAGCTCTTGTGCTTACCCAATTGTATGAGCAACACAGTAAATAATCTTGTAAAGAATTCGGATAGCCGGGCGAGCGTCCAATTCGCGTGCAACATACACCTATATATTTATTTCTGTTATCACTACATGAGGTATTGCACCATATGGCTATTTAGCGCTACACGCGAGATGTCGCTTTGAACTTGATATTTCCTAGTGCTATTGTACTTGGCAATGAAAAAGCTATATAAATAACTACATATTGCTCGTGTAGAATATTAGTGAAGACGTAGTAACACTATAGTATCCGTCCTGTTAATAAACTGCCAGACTGTCGGACACGGGCGTAATTTTAATAATAGGAGGACATAGTCCACTTTGAAGCATTTTTTAAATTGCATAGGTAGTAAGAGCTCGCATGCACGAGATTGCTGATTTTGCCACCAGTGTGCATATATATAGGCAGGTGACCATTTTACATACAGTCAAATCTGCTCTGTGCCTCGGCACACATAGGTATGTATGTAGGTGTAACGCCGTCTGTCTTAGCTGTGATAACCATCACTGATAGTCGATGTAGCGAGTCAAGACCTGAAAATAATTTGTTTAAAACCAATATATGCCAGATTAAGGATAATTTTAGAATATAATTTTACGTTATAATTGCAGCAGTCAGATGGCAGTCGTTTTGAGGCAGAACTGATATTTAGCTAAATCTAGTTATACTAGAGAGTCAACACCTTGAGTATTAGGAAAAATAAGGTTAGGATGATGACAGTGTTAGTAGGAACAACAATAGGTACAACATTAGACACATAGTGTCGTTCGAGATACGGAACACGGAACAAGGTACTGCATTACAGAAAATTTCGTGACGTGAGGGAAATTAACTTGGAACATGCTGCGTTCATAGTTGGCAAGAAACCACTTTCCATATGCACTAAAGATGCACTGAAATACATAAAATGCACTTCTTGTAACAGCGCCAAGTTATATGCGCAGCTAGATATTATCTATCTATACGATAGCAAACAATATTTATCCACATTATGGTAATCGGTTACCGTAGTCCTATGGAGGGTTACAACACCAGTGCAACCTGGCCGAAGCGTCCATCCTTTCAAGAAGGTGTAAATACCGAGCATGTCCCGTTTTCCGTTATGTAAACCAGAGGCTTTGTATGGGCTACAGATCACTGTTCCATTGCTGACACTACAGCATGTTCTTACAGAGCCCTTACCCTTAATACCCTTGCTATCGCGGTAACACAAGAGTGTAGTAATGCATTCCCACAGTGACTAATTATCTCATGGAAGCCATCGTCATCGAATATTGGCCTAGATGATAAACATCAGAGGCTTATTTAATTTCCTGACGCTGGACTAGGAAGCTTAGTTGTTAAAGCTACTATTCGGTTTATAGCGGTCGCAGATTGAAGTCCTTCACGGATTGTTATTTTCGTAGTTTATAAGTTACATCCTATTATATACTATCCAAGATCTATTCTAGCGTAGATTTGGTTTCCTAGCCGGGTTTCTTCAATGTGAGTTAAATCCTAATTTAGCGAGGATCTCTCTGTGCGACTACCACAAAACAGATACGTTCAAAGGGTAAACAGGTAGCCGTGTGTCACGCTTCAAGTAATTATTACTTTGTCTGAATTCAGCCATTAAGTAACAGCTTTTGTTAAGAGCCGAACGCAAAGGATATTTTGCCATCGTAGGGTTAATTTGTAGTATTATAAAGTTTGGTTCTGATTAATTTCTCAACTGAGCATTAATTTCGAGAATTACCTATATTTTTACAGGAAAGCTACGTCTTTTTGACCAACGGCAAAAGCTAACGATGGTATCGTAAAACTTAATTGAAAGACCTGAACTACCATTGATCGATCAAAGGCAGATCGGATAAATCTGGTGAAGCTAGGCCATAGCTCATTTTGAGCCGCGAAATACGTCAGAAGCTGAGCGCATCCGATAGTATTCCGCGAAACGTGCGAGCAGCATGACGCCCAATATTTGGCACATTTAAACAGATCTATCAATTTCCTTTATTGCATTGTAACGCATTGCACCGAGTTAAAAACGTACATAACAGCCCATTCTGAAACTATAAGCTCGAATCGGCTGTCAAGTCGCAGAAATGTTTCCACTTTGAAATATAACAAACAGCCATTAAAACTGCCAGCAGCACTCGACTGCAAGTAATTAATGAAGTTTGGGCGCCGGCGAGAGCCAAGTTCGAGTCGCGACCTTCACCCTCGTTGTAATATACTGCAGTGAAATTTCGCAAACAAATTAATTTGTACTACTGCTTTGCTAATGGTAACTAGGTTGTTTTGCTAGGTGAAATAGACGACAATTTTGAGTGTGTGATTTATTTTATTTTCTTGATAGGAATGACAAGCAGCGATAGCTCAGTGGGGAGACCAACAGACTGCAATGCAGAGGGTTTCGAGTTCGAACCCACGTCGCGCACCTCTGACTTTCGGAAGTTATATGACTTTTCGAAATTATGTGCGTATTGATTGACAATTATCGCCTGCTCCGTGCCTCGGAGAGCACGTAAAGCCGTCGGTCCCGGCTGCCATGAATATCTATGGCAGTCGTTATTGGGAAAGTCAGTACCCTCTAATATCCTGACACTGGTCTATCCTTAGGGTATCGTTAGCCTTTGGGTTGCGGAGGTCAGGTGGCAGCCGCTCCATGTAAAAACTGATATCCAGTCAAATCCGGTTAGACTAGAAAAGCCGACCCCAAGTGACTTGGGAACAATAAAGGCTAAGAGAGAAGAAGGGATGACACAGAAAAGGTAAGAAATCTAAAGCAAACCGAGACATTTTCCTGTAAACTACTTCCCCTGATTCAGATAACTATACTGACTCTATGTTTAATAGACTTAATTGTATTTGATACAAAGTAATGGGGCTGCTCTCATTCGCATTTAGGATTTGACACTACCACTAAACTTGTTTGGTGAAAAACATCGATATGTTATATTCGTTAATACTAGGCTAAATAGTATATTTGTGATAAAAAATATTTCATATTGGATGCGGAGTCATTCCGGCAATTTTATCGAAAGTGTATTGGGTCTTAGCGTCTTTGGATAGAAATAGATAGAAGAAAAGTAGACAGGCCTTTAGCCTAAAATAGAACTTTAAGGGCTTATAAAAAATAAGGAAAGCTAGATATTGCTTTTATCGATATAATACCAGCATCTTTAAAGCAAAATAGATTAGTAAGCCGCTACGCTTAGCTACGATACAAGTGTCGCGATATAGGTATTGAATTATAGACGAAATTAATCACAAGAACATGTGAGACAATGAGGCGTCGCCACGTCTGTTTACGACAGATAACTAAATAAGATGTCGAGACGAGATAAAAATTGAGCAACATAACTATAGACCAAAATATCTGAAGCTTGTGTGACCAATATTCTATTCAAAAGTACAAAAGTCAATATTTTTGCTCCACTGTCTCCGTATATAGGCTACCGGTCAGGAGCCTCTTCTTAATGTGAGAAAGGTGAGGCCATAGTCTACTACGCTGGCCTTGTGCGGGTACGCAGATTTAGCACTTTTTTCGAGAACGTTATGAAAATCTGTCAGACATGTAGGTTTCCTAACGATGGTTTCTTCGCTGTTAGCGTAAGCGATATTGAACTAAATAATAACATAAAAATACCTTCGAAAAGTCAGGGGTACAAAAGGAGAGGCGATCGAACTCGAGACCTCTGCGTGGCAGTCCAACGGTCTCCAAGTAGGCTTTCGAAATTAACTTGAACTTAAGTTTTAATTTTATCAATACTATGGTGAAAATAAAAGTTGAAAGTATCTGTAAATTTAAAATGGACAGATACGCGAAACTTATATTTTAGTATAAGAACACCTCTAATTTTATAAATGTGAAAGTTTGTAAAGATGTTTGGATGTTTGTTACTGAAACTCATTTGGACCTTATTTGGATGAGACTTGGCATAGCTTGTATTTCAGGTCATTGTTATATCTTTGTTTCAACGAGATCGTTTAAATATATTCTGATATTAGATAAACCCGCGAATTCATCTGCGTTTACAGTTACTGCGCCGCTTCCGTGGGTCGTAGCGGGATTTTATATAGCCTATAGCCTTCCTTGATAAATAGGCTATCCAACACTAAAATAAATCTCAATTCGAACCAGTAGTTCCTAAGATTAGCGCGTTCAACCAAACAAACACACTCAACAAACTCTTTAGCTTTATAATATTAGTATAGATATACAATGTGTAGATCTGTATGCGCCATATTTGTGGTATATATACTTACTAACAGGCATAATTAACAATACAACATTAAATTTACTGAATAATAGTAAATTCGCAGAGCAAAGTGTATTGTGCATACGATGTTGTTGCTGTTGTAGCTCAGCGATGCTTGTCAAAGGATCGATAATATATTTTGACTTTGGAGTAAGGTGTGCGTATTTTCATTCATTCATCTTTTGAAGAAGTAGTTTAATTAATTATTCTGTAAATATGGCTAAAATGCGGTACTACATGGTTTTAACTCTCTTCAGTATGATGATACATAGTGGAATTTAATACTGTTAGTTATACAGTATCCCATATAAACATTTATTAAGATTTTGGAAGAGCAAATAAAGATATTGTGACGTTATTCTAGTCAACCCGCTTTAGAGGCGTGGTTGACCTAGGATTTTAATAGAAATTAAAGATGAACAACGCGATCAACAAGCATATATTTTCACTTACAACAGGTTTATAAGAATAAAGAGAAATACAATTAAATTCGACTAGATATTTAGTGGTATTTCAGGGCGTGGTTCAAGATGAAGGCTTGTTACGTGGTCCCGGGTAGAATGGACCACTTAACTACAGTAGGCAGCGCAGCGCAAGAAGGCAGGCACAATATTTTTTTTTTGTATGTGTTTGTTGTTAGCCTCAGGTGGCTTTTACAACTTTACGCGGATTGTGGGTGAGCGCAGAGGGCTCCCAACCCGTGAGGCAGGCACCAGGGCGCGTTCCGAATATATAGGGCCGCCGCTGGGGAGGAGAAGCCGATGGAGGGGCGCCGCGAGCACGGCCGCTCAGCAACGACCGGTTCGCGTCACAATATAAGGTATATAATAGCATGCAATGGTAACACTGTGTTAGATATAATTGTACCATCGTTGTGCGCCATCTACGGAAAAGGCAAGCCACTGTCTGCCGTGCCAGCTAGTAGTAGGTAATAATATCTATACTAATATTATCAAGTGCATAGGTTTGTATTTTATTTGTGATTAATAAATTTAAACACGATTAGACCTATTTTTTTTCTTTAGTCACCGTAACGCTTCTTTATGCAGAAGTAATATAAGCTATATAACATCACGCTACGATTCAGGGAGCGGAGTAGTAACCAGAAACGCGAGTAAAACCACGGAGAACATCTAGTTATGTATAAAATATTGACAGCACGTTTAATAAAACAGCCTCTCAACAAGTAAGTATTGTCTCCCGTACTTCTTGTAGGATATTATTTACGTCGTCACATGGTCATCGCAATTAGGTTCACGTTACATGCTCAAATGCGTCGCACCCCTAAGCTTCACTCACTAGCCGTAAACACCTAAATTTAACAATAAAACCAACCATTACACTAATAATTTAACAGCTCATCTTTTAATGTTAAATGTTTTATTCGGTGGCGTATTTTTGTTGAACTTGGCTGTGATTTATTAGCGCTACTTACAAAATCCTTTAATTAATGGCGCTTGAGATAACCCCGGGGTTAAAGTTTTATGTTTAAAAAGGAGGTTGTTTAGATAAAATATTATTTTTTGTTTTTCGTTTTATTTGTAAGCGCTGGCAACTATACTCAAAACAAATTGCTTTAACGTTAAGTTTGTTCAAGTGGATAGTAACAAAAGGCCGCATGAAATGCCCGCTGACTAACAAATATGTATTTTAAAACATACGAAAGTTCGGTTACGCGGATTGTGTAGTTAACATGTGCAGTAAATTTTCTTTATTTGTGTCATTTAATAAAAAAATATAGCCTACTAGTTATACATTGAGACACATCTCTATGTAATGTATCATACTAGATATTCATAGAGACTCTTTATAAATTGACTTATTTATTCTTTTATCATTTATTAGATTACAAATGTAGTCTGAAAGCAGTAACTGAATGGTTTGTTTGTTTACCTAATAAGACAACTAACAAAAATTGTCTAAAGTTATATTTTTTAAAAGACTAACAGTATCAATCAGTCAATTTAGGAGTATTCCTCTTGACGGTGGAGCCTCTTCTATGTATTTCTATACTCCGCCATTTATTTATTTTTGCTGAAGATGTAAAGGGACACTTATAATCTTTTTCGAGTTTTGGTTGTTCTTTGTTACCGTTGGCTGAATATCTGCTAAGCTATAGCTAGCTATAGATACATGGATAACTAAGTATATTGTTTATAAAATGGAACTATCAGTGGTAAACTTTGTAATTAAATGTCGCATTCAGTTGTACATGTTTTTCGAGAAGACTGGAAGACATCTGTTGGATAAAATTAATCTGTTTCGTTCGCTTTTGGTCAGACTGAAGAGGGATTCAGTAGAAAACTTACAAGAAATAAAGTTAAAGGTTCACGAAAAGTTTCACACGAGACACGCATACTTTAGGAGGAGGACGGACTTGTTTAGAGCTTATTTCTCTTCGGGAGACACACTTTGTTGGAGAATTTCTAAGTAATACTTCTTAGTAATTTAAAAGTTTTAGGGTATTTACAAAACTAAGCTATTTCTTATCTGCTATATACGGATTTTATCGCGTTGTTTATTTGACACTTTATTACAAAATTTTGAAAATTGTTGCACTACTACTACTATTAAACTTTACTAATTTTTAAGCTAATTAAATTATTATTAAACTATTTAGATTTACTTAATTTATTTTTTACACTTTCTCTGACGTTTCGGTTGCTTTTCAGCAGCCATGGTCACGGGGAGAGAAAGTGTAAAAAATAAATTAAATCTAAATAGTTTAATAATAATTTAATTAGCTTAAAAATTAGTAAAGTTTAATAGTAGTAGTAGTGGAACAATTTTCAAAATTTTGTAATAAAGTGTCAAATAAACAACGCGATAAAATCCGTATATAGCAGTTTAATTTCAATGAATAATATTCGCGTAAATAGAAGACAATATTATATTTCTTATCTTTTCTAATACTAGCTTTTGACCGCCCCTGCGCTGGCTTTAATGTAAGTTTACCAATAAATTTGTATCCCTAGGGTACAGAATATTTTTCTGGATGAAAGGTACCCTGTATTCTTTTCTGTACCCCTGACGTGTATGCGAAATTTCATGGTGATTGGTCGACTAGTTAAGACGTGAAAGCGTAACAAACAAACTCACATTCGCATTTACAATATTAAGATTGGATTATACAGTTTATGTACAGACAAATTTATTTGTATAAGTACAGGAAGTAATCTCTGAAAGAACTATTGATCCGATTCAAAAATTCTTTGGCAAATAAAAAGCTTCATTATCCTTGAGTAAAATAGTCTGTGGTATGTGTTAATGGCAATTAGTTATAGATAAAGTATTTAAATAGAAATTATCGAAATAATATTATTGGGAAAAGAGGAAGCTGCCACGCACCCTCGGATTGCCCACCCCAACTATTACAATAGAACAAGGTTGACAATACCGAACTCCTCTGGATAGAGACAGCCACGACGTGGGACCCGGGCGTACTCCAACTTGCAGTTTTCCGCTTCCTCCCAATAATTTTATTGCAATGGACGTCCGCCGAGTAACGCCTACTTCGATTCAATATAGAAATTATCGATCCCACTGGCTTGATGAGGTTAAAAATTCACTTTTTAGTCACAATGTAGGCGCTAGTACAGTTCAGCGTCGTGGCCATTCAGTCACTGAAACGATTTTCATTCAAGTACTTTCTCGTGTCGTTAAGCCGCTTGCGTGTTAGATTTTTCAACGATCTAAATCATGCTGATACGTAAAGCTCGAGGCGAGGAGAGCCATTCATCAAGTTACTTGCTATTATTAGAAGTATATTCAATTAAAAGGGACCGATAATGAAGTAATTTACAACGAAATTTAAGCATAAATCTGAACATTTAAAAAATAATCGTATCCTAAAAAAGCTTTTGTTGTGATTCAGCAGTGAGTAGGGTTTTCAGGCTCTATGAAGAGGCGCTACGCTGTCAGCAGGCCTCCAGTGTGATCTTTGACTCTTACGCTGATAACAAAGCGACTCTGTTTTAAGCGTCAATAATGTGCGAGTTGGTTTGGAAAGCGTCTATAGTACATAGATACCAATTACCATCAAATGAGCTGTATGCTCCTTTGCCACCTTAACCGGTCGTATTCCGCCGGCTCGCATACCAGCCGGCAGATTTGTACCCGTCGTAGGCCGGTGGCTCGCATGCGAGCCACCAAATTGGCGCCAAAACGCCGCGCGCCGCCTTCGCTTAAAACCGTATATTACCAACCTTACCGATCAAAACTGATTGCCTATTGGCTACGAATAGCCGTACAAATCTGCCGGCTGGTATGCGAGCCGGCGGAATACGACCGGTTAATAGCATAAAAAACCCGCCAATATCGAAACGATAAAAATACAGCAATATGACCAAAAAGAATCTCGGACTGGACGTCTGACTCAACGGCGCAGGCAACGCCCGTCGGCGACACCTAGTCTATTATTAGCGGCGCCATACTTATCGTAAGATATTCGAGACCACGGCCTAGGTCAGCTCGCACAGCCAAGGCACAAGGTCGCTCTATGGGGGACACGATAAAATCCGAGTTTTACAACGCAACCATAATTTATTTCAAAACATCTTGATCTCTGACATAACTGACGAGAGATCTTTTATTTATGATGTTAATAATTGTTATAGTATCATTTATTTTAGTTATCCTTGTCTGCGAGGCAGACAGCGAAGGTGAAAGAAAAATAATCCACGGATTTAGTGTTTCATTAACATTCTAAATCGAGGCCTATGTTTAAAACATTTTAGTAAGAGAATTAAAGCTTTTAATTTCGGTGACTGGCTAATATTAATAAAGTTTTAGTTGAATAAATTACAATAATAATGACTCTGTGACTTATTTAATGGTGTAAATAATGAGTAACATTAAAATATCGGCATTTAAACTATTAGAATAAAATTATCTTCATGAAAAGACGATGTTACCAATTGAAAGCGATGTCTTTATGTAGGTCATAGTGTACTTGAAATTATATTAAAAAATTCGGTCATAATTGTATCACTTTGCGCTGTATACGTACATATGAAGTTTATTTAAGAAATCTTTACACACATGTAAGCACTAACGCGATCGGTTACGTGTCCTAACTTCGTCAGTAAGAGAAACTACGTACCGAAAATCTTTTATCCTTTTCTTACCCTATTTGTTAAAAGGAGATGTTGTGTAACATAATCACGATTCGCAACAGAATCGTCGTCATTACCCATATCACACTTGACTAACACACGACTAAAGATTCTGACTCACGTCATGAGTTTGTTTTCTCCGTACATTTATTTTGAAGCCACCTATAATCATTATTGTCTTCTGATTAAACCTACGTCATTCGATTCTAGAAAACTGTGTGTTCATAAGATGAGAATAACTTGGCATACAGTTGCTCATTGCTATTGTTGCAAAGAGAACAAGATTACGTCAACACACCAGAAAGTTATCAGTTTCTCAAGTCAATATTGCCTTTCCGATGCCTACGTAAAGAAGATAGACTTTGTCATAATACTGCATTCCATATTCAGAAGACGTAAGAAATATTGGAAAACTGGGATGGTTGTTTACATATTGAATACCTTTGTATGTTGTCACAGAAACCTATTTATATTATATTGGATATTTTGTCCAAAAACGGTAGTAATACGGAATTGGGAGTTTACTTTTTCGAGAAGTTCGTTCTTAGAGATGGTCACTAAACATCGTTGCCGAAATATGGATGTTATATTCCTACTTTTATCTAATATTATATATATACACTTTAATATTTAAGTTAAGTATAGTGAGATCTTTAAACATTTGATCGCGTGGCAAGGTCACACAATTAATACAATAGGTATTTACGGAAAAGAACTAGCAAAGGTCAAACATTCCGTTAACATATTCAACAAAAATTATGTTGTCCTTCCATTTCTAGACATAAGTGCATCGCCCGCTTATTAGGGTAAAATGCTAAATAATTAATTCAATGTTCTTTGTACAAAAATATTCTATACTTTACATATAACAGTTTTACTTTAGTTTTGTACCTACTCATGACACAGATACACCATTATGACTTACTGCGACACATTTCTTTTTTAAAAAGAAATCTATAATCGTATGAAACAACTTTATTTTCGAAGTAGGTACTGTATCTCTTGATCTTTGCTTCTCCTTTCGACATCTACACGACCTTTCGTCCTGAAGTCAACGAACTCAGATGTCCAGGCGCTATTTTTCCAATCATAAATCCAAAGCTTTCTATATTATATTTTCGCTAAAACGTCATTTGAGCTTAACGAGGGTCTAACAAAAAGGGGAGAGTTTTATCTGACAAGTTCTGTATAAAACAATAAATTATTGTCGCTCTGTATGAGGGTGAGAACGATTTAATAATCTTTTGGCTTTTTAGGTGTGTCTGCTACAATTACTTACACATATGACAAGAGCAAGTCTGTGTTACCTCGAGCACAAGAGCGGAATAAGATACCATGCTTCCAAATTTGGAGACTTTAATTTTTATATTTACATTTAGATATTTGACACATTGACTAAATCAATTTAATTTTGTGTACACCACAAGTGCTTAAAATTTCACTACTTACTTTGAAGATAAAGAATAAATAAGAAAGGCAAATTATAGAGGACAAATATGCTATGCTTATGTATTTATCATAAGGGTAGGTATTGTTGCACTATGGGTAATTTCCTTTCCCTTTCATTAAATATATTTAACCTGTCAGCTTCACCATATCATTACATAATCATAAAAGCTCGTACAAGCCAGCGGCTGCAAGCCATTAGAAAAAAAACATGCATAGTTAACAATACATTTATTACACTTGAAAGAAAGAAAGAAATACATTTTTTTTATTATGACACACAGAAGGGCACACCCATAACATGAAGAAATAAAATAAAATAAAGAAAATACAAAATAAAAAAGCAGAACTATATGTAATAAAACTAAACAAATAAAACATATACTATAATTTCATTTCTGCTCACTGGCAACACCACACCTTCCGATTAACTTAACGGAAACTGACTCCCATCAAGTCAAGGCCAAGGCTAGTATTGTCAGTGAGCAGCGATAACCAATAATCTATTCAATTATTTAAGTTTTAAAAATAAATAATACCAAATGCAATTAAATGATCATGCATTCATTAGCCTTGAATTGTTCCACGTTTTGACCAGGATGCGCCGACCTCGGTTGCAAACTGATTAACATAGTTTAATTAACAATCCCACCTAATGTTATAAATGCGAAAATGAGTTACTTTGTTTGTTTCGCTTTCACGCCTTAACTACTCGACCAATAATCATGAAAATTTACATACACACTGTCAGGGGTACAGAAAAGCACATGAAGTACCTTTCATCCAGAAAAATTACCGTTCGTGAGGGATAGAAATTTATTCTCCAAATCTGGTGTTGTAGTCGTCCATAGGCTACGGTCACCACTTACCATCATGCTTGTTTGCCATTATGTGGAAAACAAGCATAACGGTAAACAAAATAAAATAAAATAATGTAGTATAAAAAAAAACTAAATTCACGCGAGCGGAACCGAGGGCAAAACTAGTAGAACCTTATAGCATGAAATACTCTGTGCCGATGCTAGAGATGAAAGTCTTGTAAGTAATAATGACGTACGACGTACCGTACGAGTCTCCCCGTGACCATGGCTGCTGAAAAGCAACCGAAACGTCGGGGAAAGTGTAAAAATAAATTAAATCTAAATAGTTTAATAATGATTTAATTAGCTTAAAAATTAGTAAAGTTTAATAGTAGTAGTAGTGTAACAATTTTCAAAATTTTGTAATGAAGTGTCAAATAAACAACGCTATAAAATCCGTATATAGCAGTTTAATTTCAATGATAATATTATAATAGCGAATGAGAGTCTGTTTGTTGGTTATACTTTCACGCCTTTAAGTAATAGACCGATCATCATGAAATTAGCATACACGTTGTCAGAGGTACAAAGAAGGAAATATGGTACCTGAAATAAAAAGTGCTGTGCCCGAAAAATAGCATTGGATTGTGTCGCATAAAAATAATATATACATATATGCATGTAAACATGGCGCAGCAAATTGGCTTCTTTGCAAACGTGTGACCACCTGATATGGCTATACAAACAAAAACGGCTCAATTGATAAAAGCCGTAATCAATTAAATGCCATAAAAGTGAACGAAACACCGCGGTGATCGGCGCACCGCGTTCTAGTTTTTCATATCAATTAACGGCTATATAACATTCGTTAATAGTACGCCTTAGTGTGATGATCTGGAAGTGGGGTAATTGATACACGGGTACAAATATATTACACATATTGGATCCACTTCTCAAAGAAGTTTGAACCCAAAACGCAAGTTTTTGTAATATCCGTCTTTCCGTATGTTTGTGCCTATATAACGCACAAACCCTGTTTCCAGATTTTGATACAATTGCCTAACTTGGTAGCTTGAGATTCAAATAAAAACGTTAGCCAGGTTTTATTTAATTCTGTTCTAACCGTTATCGCGCATAGTATGGTCCACGTTAACATCGTCGCGAACTTGTATTACGTTGTAAAAGGCTAGACTACTACTAAACATATTTTTCGACAAGAGTAATAAATACACCTCCGGCAGCCCCTGGAGAGAACATAAACATAATGTTAGGTTACTTACGAGCGGTGTGAGAAGTAGGACGCGTGACACGATCACGTGGTGCGTATGGCACCGCGCCGTACCGCACTCCGCAGTCAACGAACTTGACCCACTTCCCTTTGAAGATAACTCTAATGTGTTTCCGAATCCTGACGGAGATCGAGACTTTTGGCTGGAGATCAAGCGATATTACTTTTTGCTATTTTCAATGTTGTTTACACTTGCCAAGTGATCGTTTTTTATCCAGTACTAGATTTTGACCACGGGTTGGCTATCGTAAATGTAGGTTAGGTTGGATTAGTAATAGTCCTTTTTTTTCTGGATAAAAGGTTCTCTATGTGCTTCTATGTTGACAACGTATATCTAAAATTTCATGACGATCGGTAGAGTAGTTAAGGCGTGAAAGCGTAACAAACAAACTCACATTCGCATTTATAATATTTAGTTAGGATTGCGAATCGATCTTGATTTTACCGAGATTTTCATAATGCGGTGTTGGTACTTTATTGTTTTATGGAAAGTATTGATGCTCCTTTCGGACATAGGGCAAATAATGGTGCGATCAACAGATATCTATTTTTGTCACCGTGTTTTTCGTATCGAAAGTTTCATGTTTATAAAGTTCTACGCGACCTTTTAATTACGTTTTAAGTAAAAAATGTGGTTTTTCGATTACACTTCTTACTCAATATACTTTTGCGATGCGTTACTTAACGCTAATGGATATAATAATTGTCTAGTAATGAACACATAATTTCGACAACTCGAAAGTACGTCCTTACACAGTTCAGTCCAATAGTCTGCCAGTGTATCCACCGCTTGTCTCTTGATAGAAGTAATCATACTACGCATACGTTAAAGACTTGAAGCGGTCCAGCCAGACATATCAAACCCTTTACGATGCTTATCTTTACATTAAACTGAGTAATAAAATAAAATGGCTCGTGTTTTCATAAACATTGTTAAACGATGTTCGTCCCCGTCGTTCGTAGCCTCGTTAACATTTTAACCATTATATCACGACTTTTACACTAAAGATTCCGGATGTATCTAAAGATATTATCACGCAGATATCTTTCCAAAAGAATAGGCAGTTATAAAACTCACATTGGTACTGAAAGTTTTAATTCCATATACTAGAAGAATCGATCTATCGGAGAACGATCTCTCATCTAGTAAGACGCAAACTAAAAACTGTCTTTTAGAATAGTTTGTCGAATGCAAAAATCAAACAGTAATTTATATTTTTACTAGGACTTTCATAGAGCTGGCTAGCATATTTATGACCGACTATCCTGTAGGACCGGAGACAGACGCAAATTTGAGTTCACCTTTGCGGCACATGTCCTAAGACGGACTACGTGTTATTGAGTAATTCTGTTACAAATATTTTAACGGCAATGTGTGATACAGATAGATATTCTGGAAATGTGCCTAAACAGGTTCACCACCTACTAAGTATTATCTGAAATTGAGGTGTGTACAGAAGGCCTTCTCTATACAGAAGTGAGTATATATTGTATAGATTAGCATTAGGCCGACGGACCAGTCAAATACCGTTGTAAAACAAAACAAAGGCATCTATATTCTGGAATATTATGCTATCGCATAATAAATATTAATTTATGAAATTCAGTGTGTCACCATGGCTGAATGTCAGGGCCAAGGAGTCGAGTGTTCATTGGGGATACGCATCGATCGCGCCGCAACTTATTCCGACCTCATTTGCTTTGGAAATAGACCTAACGGTACAACCAGACGAATTTATATATCCCACCAAAATACAGTTTGAAACTTGTAGTCTTGTTGTGTTATTTGTAAAATCATAAATCTTTCTTATCTTCGGATACCTGACATATGTCTTTTACATCATGTTGTTTAAATATATAGATTATGGGATAGAGAATAATAATGAAATCAACATTTTACGAGTAGCCAGTACTGTAGCCCGTGCTACGGGCGACATATACTATAACAGGTAAAGAGCCTAAACGTTATTTATTTACATTATAATTTAACCTACATTATTATTATAATTATCTGTAGGAATGCGGACGGTATGATTTTGACTAATTTTGAAGAAGAATAAATTAGGTGTAGGCTACGTTATATTAAAAAACTCGGGACAAATTCGTGTAGCATTAGACATTTAAAATAAAATATATAATACGTATATATAAACTCAGACATTCACTTTGCTACAATTTCTTATTCACAGCCATACGGCTCTAATCGATTCATGAACAACTTAATTTACGAAGCCGTCACTTTACACAAACACATAGCATGTTCCAGCACATTAATCATCTCACTGAAGCGCTGAATAAAATATCGCATTGGAACTTCTATTCCAATAGAACAATAATGACTGTTGTGCTTCCACAACAACAATTAATTAAACAGGAGTTCGATATAAAGAATTGATTAATAATCTCTCTCTACCCTGAAGAGAGTACGATCATCAATAATGGACGAACAAAGGGTAAATAATATGTAGTAAACATATCATATACCGCTACAGTTCAGATATAAATGTATATATAAAGCTGAAGCGTAGTACGGAGCGCGCTAATTTCAACAACTGTTACTTTTAGAAAAAATATTTTGTTTATGGTAACGCTTTTATTGTGTACGGCTGTGTTAAAGGCTATATAACATAACCCTATGATCCCGAAGACTAGTACCCATGAATGTAATTTAATGAGGTTTGAATACACACGGTTGTTATTTTATTGCAATAATATAAGTGTGGTAAATCCCAAATAAGATATAAAAGATTAATTTGTAGTGTAAGGTGCCACCTTTTAATAAAATCAGTAGGTACCTATTCTTCATAAAGCTTTGGAAGGTGTATGATGTCTGTAAAGCGTTTCTTGATCTGTGTAGAGAACTATATCCTAGTCTTTCTTATTTCTAGAGAATAACTGCGCATAGCAATGTAAGAATATTTTATAACATTATGTTCTCAATGTAAATTAATAAGTGTCTTTCCAATTTAGCGTTTATAAACCCCATAAAATAATTGCTAGACGTGACCATATTAGATATTAGGATGACTCTTTCAATTCGTAAGCTAGAATATTACCTATTATATTATACACATTGTATTCAGACAAAAAAAAGTAGAAAATCGTTTACTAAGGTGTCACTCTGAAAACTGTAAAACAATAAAAACCTACTCAAGAGTGAATGAGCATGACGATGTAGCCTAATACCGGAGGATTTGCTGTGTCACGTTTTGGTCACACCAATAGACTTTGGGCTAGAACCCGCACAAAAACGGCAGATATGTCGCTGAGTTTGGATGTCATCCAGCTGTTTTATTACTAAGCACGGATAGATACGCTTGGCACAACGCTGTGTGTTTTGTATGGCCTGCTAGCCAACATATTTGAATACCACAATCCTACTGCCAGTGTTAAAATACATCGTCAACTTTAACTCGCAGAATCAGAGTTCAAAATTGTAGGAATCCGGAAAATACATTGGCATTATAAGTTCAAAAGCGTGCCAAATCTGCTGAATGGGCAACCGGCAGCTGTTGTCTCCAATATAATACGTATCATCTATTATATAAACTAGATTGTTGTATTTTGGCACTGAACGAATGTTGTCTTTAAGATTCTGACATTGATACATTTCTCTCTGAAGGTCCCCTTTTGTTTACAATTTTGTTCATAGAATTGAACAATAACAGCGGGCATTTGTTAGTGTATGAGAAGCTATCCATTATTAGCATTCAAACTTTCGTTTAGCAAAGGTCAAGCTTGTCCTGTGTTCGAGAGATTTATAATATTTCAGCTAAAGGTTATGTCATGTTTGGTATTGGTGATATCATAATGTAGAAAGTTATAGCATGCGTGGTATTGATAGACGTCATGTAGGGACATGCGAGAACAAAATTGTTATCAGAAATACCAAAATTATATACAATTATGGAGACTGCGTAGAGCCATGCTTGTGTATTCCTAAAGAGTTAAACAGAACTTCCTTTAGCGTAATTGAAGTACTACGTCTCCACAAGTCACAGTAGTAGACCATGTCTTTACAGTTCACAATTGCGTCAGTTGCCGACATAGTTCTATAACTTTTCTGGACAAATACAGTTTTGTCGGGTTGTAAATAGAAGCCTGGACCTGATAAGCAGTAGCCGCGCAAGCACTGTGCTACACTTAAAATCCTGGACTAAGGCATCTATACAGTCAGACTAACTACTTACTATATGATTAATAAACTAATATAACTATGTAGAGCACGAGGTAACAGGCCACCGATCTGGCCAAACGCAAATTTATACATAGTTTCAGGTGTAATTTATTCATAAAAGAATATAAGAATCCGTTCAGCTGCCAGTTTTTCTCTCTAAATATAAACAAACCAATTTTACCTTTCAAGAGTATTAAAAAAACGGTGTTACCGAACAACGCCGATAACCACGTAAAAACAAATTCGCAACGATACATTTTCGTTCGAATATTTTTCAGAATAAAAATCGACTCACGATACAATCAGCTGCCGCTAACAAGCTTATAATTAATACGTTAATATAAAAAGCATGTTAATTATAACACCTGACCTGAAGGTGGTCGTGCATAATCCCGTTATCACATGCACCTGCGACAGCTGAGAGTGTGCGGACGCGGTGTAACATGTGTGATTTATATCAACGCGTTTAAGTAGAGCTTTTTATATGCTTGTTATTTTTTATTAAGTATGTTATTGTTACTGTTATGTTTATTGATGCTATTATATTTTAATTGGGGCTTGATTGGTGATGATAAATTATGAGTAATGTGATTTTTATGTATGGTGTCTGTTACACTTTCGTCATTCCACCTACATTATAGCGAGCTGCATTTAAAAAATACTCATGTGTGTGTTCTGCTACTAGTTTTATTACATTCTTTCTTCAATACACGGACACTTAATATTTGTCATTTACTTTTTAATTAAACTACACATCCCACATGTGAAAAGGACTTTTAAATAAGTCAGCCATTCTGGAGAATGTCGTGTAAAGACGACACAAAGTCTAAGTTAAATACGATTTTATTGAGGTAATTTGTTTCATCAACCTTTAGTAAATAAATTTGTCTTAAAATAATTTTAGTTTTGTTTTAAGGTTGCATGTTGTACCTTTATTGCGAGCAATAATTTACAATAAATACGCAATATCTGCTATATTATTTTCGATAATAACCAAAAGGATTACTTACCGCAAAAAAATATCAATTCATTGAGGCACTAAGACAAACTAATGTGAGTACGCTTGTACCCGACTGTATTAGATCGCGTTACCCACACGAATGCGCCCGTGTCTCGTACCCATAAAGCTTATGACATTGTATGAACATAAATTATATCAGACATTTACATGATTATGCATTGACAATGCTGAATAAGGTATTCCTTGTAAACAGGTATGTGATCGGTTTGCATTCTATGTATGTAATTGTTTTGAAACGTTTGGTACTTCTACTCATATAAGATAGGTACTAGTTTCTGGTTGCGGATTTGCCTGCGTGAATCCCACAACAGGGAACAGTTACTATATAGGATGAAAGGTGTACTATAGCCGCATATAAGCAAAGCGATAAATTATACCACGGGTAAGGCCCCAGGTAACAATATATTTTTCTTTTATAAGGATATCTCTTGCACTAGGAATATTGCCTGTATCGCTGTTTATGAACATAACACAATGGACACAAAGAGCATTCAGACTCGAAGCTTTGATTGGTGGATCCCACAAATGTTTATTCCGCTTTGGAATCGAACCCACAACACTCGGCGTAGTGGCAGTGGTGAGCGACTACTTATACCACATAATTATTCAATCTTCTTGCTATAGGTATTTCATTATGATCTGATCAGCCGTTTAGTCGTGAAAAGGTAATTAAACAAACCAGAGTTAATTTCGCATTTATAATAGTGATGCTACATATACGCGTGTTTCGACGAAAATCTTCGCAATTAGGACTCGTAGACATATTAATCACACGCGTGCTATATACTTAGAATCGGACCTGTATATCTGCGAAGAAGTTGGCAGAGTTCATTGACTTACATATTACGTATTACGAAGCGTATTTATATCTGAGAACACAATTTTTTTTCAAACAATCTGCGCAAATAACATCCAGATTCGGAACAACCATCTGTGGACCACACAATTTTTTGTCCCGTATGAGATTTGAACCCACAATACTCGGTGGAATGGCAATTGCAACCACTTAGACCATTACCTGCAAATAATAATAATAATATTCTACCACATACACACAACACCATCTAGCCCAAACTAAGCAGAGCTTGTACTTATGGGTACTAGACAATGGATAAACATACTTATATACTTTTTTTTTGTAAATAAATACATATTATACATAGAAACACCCAGACCAAGACAAACATCCATGTTCATGCACAAAAATGTTTGACTTGTGCGGGAATCGAACCCGCGACCTCAGGCGTGGCAGTCGGTTACACTAACCACTACGCCATCGAGGCCGACTAAATGTGTCCGTAATAGTCCTAATCCGACCTTATATTTAAACTGCACTAATGGCGCAGTGAGTAAGCTACCAAGGCGCGGCGCCTACGCTACGCTGAGTACTGTTGGTTCGAATTCTACAATGGGACAAGTCTTTGTGTGATCCACAAATGATTGTTTTGTGCCTGGATGGATTTTGTTTCTTTTTTATATATATGTAAGTATGCTAAGATCCCCGTGACACAGGACTTGAATAATAATGCAGGAAATGTCCTTAAAATCAAATCGAGTGCCTACATTGCCACAGACAAAACTATACAAAACACATCACATCGATGGCAAAATTGATTTCACTTTATTTTGGCGTTATAATATATAATAATAATATTCTATCACATACACACAACACCATCTAGCCCAAACTAAGCAGAGCTTGTACTATGGGTACTAGACAATGGATAAACATACTTATATACTTTTTTTTTGTAAATACATACATATTATACATAGAAACACCCAGACCAAGACAAACATCCATGTTCATGCACAAAAATGTTTGACTTGTGCGGGAATCGAACCCGCGATCTCAGGCGTGGCAGTCGGTTACACTAATCACTACGCCATCGAGGTCGTCAATATGCTTTAATAGTTCATTTCAATTAAATTCGTCGCGGTAATATGCTTTAGTAGTTCATTTCAATTAAAGTTTATGTTCTTACCAAGCTCAAATGACTGCGTTGACGTTCTATAAAGGAGACAGTGTTTACCTGAAACATAAAAATAATAGAAATAAGTATGGAAATCACACAAACCAATGAGATAGTAACAATTTAAATAAAATAGAGAGAAGATAGCCAAAGAGATAGCTCGAAGAACATAGCTCGACTTTACGTACAACTTAGGTTTCGTGCTCAAACTCAAGCAACCTGGCTGAGGAAGATTAACCCATTTTTAAGCATATTAGCAGAACCGATTTCTGAAACTGCAAAATTTATTATAGAAAATATTATTTATAACCAATGATTCCTTAACCTTTATAACTTAATAAAAAAATAGTATCATATTGTAGTCTATAGTATAGGTATGTACTGTTTAGGAAACGCTGGGGCTCACCTATCCTTGATGGACATATCTTCTTCTCCCTAGCCATTATTATTCCCAAGTCACTTGGGGTCGGCTTTTCTGGTCTAACCGGATTTGACTGGATATCAGTTTTTACACGGAGCGACTGCCACTTGACCTCCGCAACCCGAAGGCTAACGATACCCTAAGGCTAGAACAGTGTTAGGATATTATAGGGCACTGACTTCACAATAACGACTAACATAGATGTTTATGGCAGCCGGAACCGATGGCTTAACGTGCTCTCCGAGGCACTCCTTGGTGGACATACTAAATAAATAAAGAGGAAAAAAAAGATTAATCAGAAAAAAACATTATGTTGTGTTCCTGCGGTGCTGGGAGTAATTCCTGTTCGAGCAATTTGTCATTGATTTTAGCGTTAGAAATTTATCAGGAAGTCTAGAAATATTCATGCATGTTCTTATTTTCATTCTACTTTAACTTCATAATTTTACACGCTAAATATCTCTGCTCAGCCATTTCTTTACGCTATTCTTCAGATATAAAGCAACTGTATTTAACTATTTAATAAAGACTTGTTCAAACAAGACTGTTGAATTTCAGTAACTGCAGATGTAAATACGTAGTTGAAACTGGAGTTGTAACAAGCCGAGGTAAACATAACCTGATTACTTCAACCTCTGGCAGAGTTCGACTGTTCAACGAATTGTACACGCGACGTGTGCTTGTCAACATACCTCTTGGAAGTTTCTAGAATTTATGCTAACGTGCAAAATAATATCTCGTGGGTGTAGTGGTTAGTGTAAACGACTGCCACGCCTGAGGTCGCGGGTTCGATTCCCGCACAAGTCAAACATTTGTGTGCATGAACACGGATGTTTATCTTGGTCTGGGTGTTCTAGGTATAATATGTAAATATTTACAAAAAAAAAGGATATATGTATGTTTATCCATTGTCTAGTACCCATAGTACAAGTTCTGCTTAGTATGGGCTAGATGGTGTTGTGTACATGTGATAGAATAATATAAAATGTAATGTATAATGTAAAACTATTAGCACTTGTAGTTTGTTTACGTATGTATGTATTTGGGAGTATTATATTGGAGTAGCGATAGATGTAATAATAATATTTATTTTGAAGCGCTTGTTACAAGATACGCTATTGTATTGGACAGAAACTAGGCCTGGGCCGTGTCTTGGGCACCATGACAAAAAGTAAAAAGTAAGTAAAAGTGATATACAAAGAAAATAAAGTAAATATCAACAAAAACACTAATTTAATTAAGTCACGAAACTGTCTATGTATAAACTAAAACAGAGTATAGAGCACCTACTGAAAAAAAATTACTTTATCATCTTTTTTTACTTAAAAAAGTACAGTCAGTTAAAGTGTATAATTTTTTAAACGTTAATCTATTTTTCGACATAACGTACATCATCAACTGGCATTGGCATTACTCGCATATTTATCGTGACGCTCAAGAGGGATGAGTTATCGAAAGCCGAAAAAATTTTTTTACTTCTCAAATCGCCTATAAATCTTTGTTGGGTGGAGATAAACAATAAATATTTTTCATGTGCAATTTAACTACCAACTGTACCCACGTGGGGTGTCATTAGCGGCTCAAATTGGTTTCTAATCCCCGTAAACTTCGGTTAACATTCTCCTGAGGCGACAGAACAATAAGAAAATTTCTTCCTCCTAAAAACGTTTACACTAAGGCGGCAAACAAGTATGTTCGTTTGCCGCCTTAGTCTTTGAGAAAATTTTCTAAGGTATTGCCCCGATGGGTTAGGCAGAGTCAATACATATCCGGGCACGCCACGATCGTGGTGGTAAGTCCCGTTTTTTGAAGAGTGGCTGGAGAGGCGGCATGGCCTTCTCACCTTCCGGCTGACACAGGTAATGACTGGCCACGGTTGTTTTGGCCAGTTCCTGTGTTGTATAGGCCGGCAAGCGACGCCCGAATGTCATCACTGCGGCGACTGCCGCGGTGTTGTTGTGGACACGGCGCTGCACACTTTGGCCGATTCGCCTGGGCATCGCAGCGCTGTGAGTTGACCGCGGCAGTTGGACTGGTGCCCTCTTACTCCCGGCCGTGGTTCTGTTTATGGTCCGGAGTGAGAGATCGTGGAACGCCGTCGCCTCCTTCTGTGAGGAAATTATTTCCATCAAGGAGGCGGCGGAGCAGGAGAGGGAGCGCTTAAACCCTCTCCCCAACCGCAGAGCCGGGCGCCGGAGGGCGCGAGATGACCTCCAGCCACCCTGAGGTTTGACCTGGGGGTGGTGGGCTGCGTGGGCCTGCTCGCCACCCGATCAGTACCAGGTCCAAGAGGCGGCGTGCGTGTTCCCACATGCACCTCTGTGTCGTGTCTTTGTCCCCTCCCCGTCCCCCCAGGGGGACGGTGGAGGAAATATTTTTTGTGTAGTGGCCTGCCGTTTCGTGCGGGCCGAAACCACGGCGAGATCGCGATTGCATGTGAAAGCAATTCGTGCGGCCTCGCCGTCTATGGTTATGTCGAGGAACCCCGTGGTAGGTTTAGTCGGTATTACCGGGGTATCTTTCCCCGGTAATCCCGACATAACCTCTCCGTCGCTCCGCGGAGAGGTATGGATCAAAGCATTCCGCCAGGTAAAAAAGAAAGAAATATATACATTAGTACTACATTAGTATAGACTTATTTATAGATAGACAGCTGCAGGAGCCGGATTGCTTATCAATAATCGTCGTATACTAAACAGATATTAAAAATTAAGTATCGTTCCACCTTACACAGCTATTAAAACGCACAATTAATCAAGCAAATAGAGATAAAGGCTAATGAAAGCAGACAGGCATTATTTGAGTTCAACGGAACGACGGCAGTTATCAACAATTGTTTGTATATCACGATCAACAATGCCAACTAATATCCGCTTCGAATACAACAATGTTCATTGAATTCCTTTAAATCTGATACCGGCAGCTTTATTGCTAGTAAAACTTTATTGCTGATTAAGAATTACGCAATATAATTAATAGTCTGGGCACTATTAAATTTTTGATAATTTTTAATTAGCAATTTCTGTTTTATTTTTAGATATTTGAAAAACGGAGATTAAGTAGAGTTGGGTAGAATGCTATAGCACGTGAAATAAGAGAAGCCTTTTTTTACTTGTCTCAAAAATAAAACTCCCGCGCTGGTAACAAACGGTCACAGAGACCGTTTGTTTCCAGCGCGGGAGTTTGTTTTGGGTGCCATGGGTGACTTAACAAACATTCAAATAACGAACGCAAAGTACACCAAGACCACTTAAATGTTGTCCCGTTTGGGGATCTAAAACAACAACACTCGGCGCAGTAGCAATGAATGGTGAGGCGACCACTCAAACCTATACGCCATCCATGCATTCAAATTTAGGATCCTTTAAGATCAAACGTAGTGTTTAGCAGTTCGGTCAATGATGTGACATAATATATTGCAGAGGCACTGCGAATGGCAACATAAGATCAATACAATTGATATACGCAACCAAATGGCTAAGTTTCAGTATATGAGTAGGTAGTCTTATTTTATGCCCTTTAGTGGCACAGCTTAGCCTCTATCCCAGGCTCGTGGTCACGTAGCATAAAATTGTTGACAGGATAATCGGCTCCCATCTATAGTAGAATTTGACAGACGTCAATGATAGTCTTCACTGATAGTATTTTTAGTGTGGCATCCGAGCGACTATCTGCTAGACTTCAATCTATCAAATGATTTTTGCAGGTTTATATAGACTATACAACTTGAATAAATCAATTAGCCTTTCGCAATTCACTTCCAATTTATAAAACTTAACGAAAGACAAATATATCCAAAACTTTTCAAAATGTTTTAGTTTTAAAACATACGCGATATTTTTATTACTCAACTGGAACATACTTGCTATTTCAAATGTAGGTACTACATTTTTCAATAAGAAAACTGAACGAAAAGTTTTGTGCAAACAAACATATTTTTAAGATGTTTTTATAGACTAGTGCTCATGCCTCGAACACGAGTGATATTGGTGTGACTGGAAGGAATAGGGTCATTCGCCACTACCTCCTCCCTAGTCACTTAAACAAAAATACGTTAACCTGTGAACTCTATAGCGACAAACCTGAAAAAAACCAAGACACGCCAACTACAATGTGTAAATAGTACCATCAAAAATAAATTCGATATAAGCATAAGATTGATTTATCAAGGACTACCGAATCGTCGGGGTAAGTGTAAACTTAAATAGTTTTAATAATCTAATTAGCTTCAAAAGTAGTATAGTTTAATAGTAGTAGTGTAACAGTTTCAAAATTATGTAATAAAGTGTTTTAAATAAACAACGCGATAAAATCCGTATAGAGCAGTTTAATTTCATTGAATAACATTCGTGTAAACGTAAGACAATATTATATGAGCATAAAATCGTTACATAGAAGTAAACCATTCTAACTTATGAATTCTGAAACACAGTAAAAACCAACAAGGATTAAAAACACAACCTCACACTTTAGATTGAATAACCCAAACGTTGTAATAATTATCTGTATTAATAATACCTCGTTAGAATTTAATCCTAAAACCTTTCCATTCACATTAATTTAATTAGTAACCAGTTCCCCAAAACTACACCTGCTAAAGAAGCCCCTATACTTTTATCCTGATCAATATTACGAACATCTATTTCGTGTGCAATTATTAAATGAAACAGTTTTCTAGTAACCGAAATCAATATCGGGATCTTGATATATTTCGTGGGGAGATTGTATTATTTGGGGATCTGACGATCGGTCAATTGGGTATAAGCAATAGGGGAAGGAAGTGACTTTATCGTATGCTCGATGATATAAGACATCGAAATACACTTACAATCGGTGGGTAAGGATATCGAAATAGGAAATATGATGTAATGATTTGTCATGATAAGAAACGTTTTATTGTGGGGAGAAGTTGTTATAAGAAAACTATTTTCACTGCATTATTATACGCCATCGTGAGGCTTTGATAAAAGGATAATGATGAAAACAAATTAATCTACCATATATCACTTGCTTTGTGATCTTTAAATCGTAGATATGGTAGTGGCAGGTTTAGGTTGAGTGTACTTGTGTATGCTTAAAGCATAAATAATTATTATAACAAATCTGAATAGGGTCAACAATATAAGATTAAAAACTAGTAAACTTAAAAAATGCTGCATTATATGCATGTTGTTTTGTGAATAATACAGTTTATGATATAATTTAAAGTAGTTAATATCATTTTACCGTAATTTTAATAAATAGGTCGACCCCAGCATAACATCCAACAATCCTGACCCAAAAACCTTTCATCAGAATGACAAAAGAACCGTTTAAATAAATGCATTCGGTGACACCAGAGGGAGCAATTTATTATCGCGCTCCTTCTAATAACTTTGGCGCGTTAATTTATTTTACCTGTCGCCGTCGCCCTAATGTTGGGGTACACCGCACGAATAGCTATAGTAAATTGTGTTAGATGCGGATAATTTTCTAAAATAATACATTTATAAATTTCATTTTCTTTTACCCGTCGTCACTTTCGATACGACAAAGATTTCTCACTGATCCAATGTTTTTAAGTTTACCTTTGTCCTAAAACTCACGTTCTTTTGTTACTGTACAATTCCATTGTGTCGCGGGAATCGCAGATAAATTAATCGAATTGTGAAATACATAGAATAGTTCCAATTTCTTTGTCAGTACGATTGTAACGAATCGTTAATCTTTAATTCAATATTTCACCAATGTTCCTCGGAAATGTAGAGAAGGGTAATCAATCGCTCAGCGAACCAATATCAATTTGAACAACCAGAAGTGACTAAAGTTCACTGAACCTAAAAATTGTTTAGATTAATGAATTTGCTGAAGAATATAACTAATCTTTCAATACCATTAACTGTGTATACAAAACATCAAACAAAATCTAATTTCACCTAGAACTTGATTCAATCAAATCACACAAGTTCAAATATCAGAAAAAATATAGAGAAACCGATGTTTCAGTGTCACGCCTCATCTGTATAAAATAAAGAGGTCGCCATTAATCTCCGACAGTGGCAGAGAGCCGCCCTCGCGACCTCTCACATGGCTGCCTCTCAAAGACACTTATTGGACATGTAACACTAATGTGGAAAGATGGACGCTGTGAACATATTAAGCTTTGAAAATTATTTAGAAGTAAAAGCAGGCAAAAAAATTATCTTTTCTCTTGAGTTAATACCCCTCGCAGTTGGAAGAACAAATAACTAAACTAATTGGCAACGCAGGTTGGCAACTGCAACGCGATCGATACCGTCACACGTTGCGGTACAAATAATTAATTCTTCAGTTTACATTTTTTGACTGCCTACTGAGCGCATTGCATGATTGACGTTAGAGACTCACTTCCAATAAGTTGCGTTGTGTAAAGAATAAATAAATGCTTTAATTTTCTTGAATACTTTCATCGCTATGTCGGCCTTGGTACGCAACTCATATTTATAGGATTAAGGAATAAGACGTGGCAAATATTCAAAATATCGCGGCTGTTACCCCTGGTAAAAGGGTCAATTGCTTAATTACGCGCTATGCGTATGTCGATAAACAACCCCTATTATATTTGGACCTTTGAGGTCAACCTTGTTACGTGCATAGGTACCTCACCGATATAGTCATAAACCTAGTTTATCTATACGATTTTGTTACAGAGAGGCTGCTCATTTTTACATTTGAGGACATAATGTGATGAAAGGGCAAGATAAGATCGATAGTTTCAATAACGCCTTGTCTCTGGTAACAATAGGGCAGACTAAAAAACCAAGGGCTTTACTTAAAAATGGGCAATCGAGTGAAATAGGCAAGAGGTAATAAATATAGACTGAGTTTCTACTTAGTTCTAGCTGTTTCAGATAAACAAACTCAAAAGACAACAAGATGACTTTATTATACGATTAATCCGTTGGTACCGTGCCCTGAAACGTCGACTTTATAAAAGTATTTGGAGAGCTTAAATATAAAATATAATTTAGGTAACTATAATTTTTCATGGAATAGTAAACGAAATATTTCATTTCACCAATTAATTACTGTCAATTATTAGCGAAGTGTTATTAGGTTCTGCTTAGAGATTATTGTTTAAAACAGCATAAAGTGCTTCTTTTATATAGCACCGACAACATAATTAGTTGGCAAAATGTGATTATAATAGATATCTGGATATAAAAGCGCCAGAATATGTTTTTACTCGATTATCACCATTCGTTTATCTTTTTACATGCCTACCTTTTGTCTTTTAAGGTACTTACGAAAAATAACTAACGTATTAATAATTTACTAGGTTACTTCAACCACATAATCAAATCGCAATGTCATCGCAAGAGAATAGTGGAGCATCTCTATCGCAACTTTAAAATGCAGTACCAAGCACTTAAACAAAGTAACTGAAGCTGGAAGCAATCCCTGCTCAAAAGAAAGGACATTTAGACACGCAAGCCTTTCTTAGGCACAGAATATCATGTGACAAAGTGGTCTTGTCCAAAATATTTTACGCTCTCTTCATAACGTTGTTGTAATAAATTGTGACGCCTCGTAAAAATTATTCTTTCAAAGTGGAGATCAGGTTACATGTAACGGGCTTTCTGTATTAGGAGGATGTAAGACTCGTATTGCTTCGTTTTAGCTACCAAAATAGAGTCAGCGGTTGTTTTCCACCAAAATATTTATATATAAGTACATATCTTCTCCCTAGCCTTTATTATTCCCAAGTCACTTGGGGTCGGCTTTTCTGTTCTAACCGGATTTGACTGGATATCAGTTTATACACAGAGCGGCTGCCACCTGACCTCCGCAACCCGAAGGCTAACGATACCCTAAGGCTAGACCAGTGTCAGGATATTATAGGGCACTGACTTCCCAATAACGACTGCCATAGATGTTCATGGCACCCGGGACCGACGGCTTAAGGTGCTCTCCGAGGCAAGGAGCAGGCGATAATTGTCAATCAATACGCACATAATATCGAAAACTCATATTACTTCCGAAACTCAGAGGTGCGCGACGTGGGTTCGAACCCGAAACCCTCTGCATTGCAGTCTGTTGGTCTGCCCACTGAGCTATCGCTGCTATATAAGTACATATGTAAGTACATAAATAAAAATCCACGGGAAATGCCGAGAGTTTAATGGTATTATTATATTAAAAATATTGATTGACGTTTTTATATTGAATTTAATTACGTGAAATCTATTTTTGTAAAGATTGACAGGACAACGACTATCGTGTCATCTAATATTTATATAGAAATGAAAATTGTGTGCGATTTAAAAGAGTGGCCGAGAGTTTCATGTATGTATTCTCATAGGCACCTGAAACTAGTAACTTACATAAATGTAAATTCAGTTAATTTAGCAAACTTCCCCAACTGATAACCTTTATAGTTCATAAGTGTTACTTTGGGAACTAAATGAATAATTAATATTCGATATTAATGTAATGTAAGTCAATCTATATTCTTGGCAAATAAAACCTGAAGAGGTAGCTAAAGATGTATGTATCTACATCTCGGCAGCTGTTCAGTTCCAGGAGGAGAACGTTACTAGAAGGCGAATCTGTTGCCATCTACTTACTAGATCCATTCCAATAGCACTTTTTTAACCTGACACAGAACTATAAACCTCACAATAGGTGGCAAACATAACCGCAAACTTATAACATGAGACCAACAAAACAGTCCTAAAAATACACGTTAATAATTATAAAGCTGTTACGCCAATCCATTTAGTATTAAACGCAACTTAAAACCTTATTCATGAGCACAGCGATGTAGCTCTTACAAAAGTCGCTTTAGAAGTCACATCGTGTATAAAGGCCTTACCATACTTTCTCATCATTAGTAACACCCTTTTCAGGTGGCAGTTACATAGAAAAAGTAGTTAAATGTAACCGGTATGCTCCTCTATTCAGTTTAATTGAATTGGAGACATGAGATGACATTTATTTATGTGAAATAACTTTCATTTTAAATTCATATTACTATGTATTTCTACTGAAGGGTTGGGATTGAGTGAGGATAAAGTGAATTAGCAGCGAGAGCCTAGTGGGAAACCGTTAGACTGCCACGCAGAGGTCTCGAGTTCGAACCCAAGGCGCATCTCTGACTTTTCGAAGTTATATGCGTATTAAATAGTTAATTATCGCTTGCTTTAACGGTGAAGGAAAACATCGTGAGGAAACCTGCATGTCTGAGAGTTCTCCATAATGTTCTCGAAGATACGTGAAGTCTGCCAACCCGCACTTGGCCAGCGTGGTGGACTATGGCCTAACCCTTCTCACAGTGAGAAGAGGTCCGTGCCCAGCAGTGGGACAGTTTAATACAGGACTGATATTATTATTTATATATTATTATAAAGTGAATTATATTTGGGCTCTACGCGATATTATTTATATATGTCTACATATAAATAAAAATGCATATATATGCAGATCTACAAAAGAGTGGGCAGCGGTTTAATACGAGCTAATTTCGACAACATATTTCAGACTGATATTAAACTGCTTTATACAGATTTTATCGCGTTGTTTATTTAAAAGACAAACTGTTTCAAATAAACAACGCAAGAAAATTCGTATGTAGTTTAATGCCAATGTATAATATTCGTGTAAACGTTAGACAATGACATATTTTAGAGTAGAGTTAATCTTCAGTATCAGTCAACATCAGCTTTTGAGAAATTTGTAAGGCAACAAACCTCATTACCGCCTTCAGCTAGGCGTTGAACCTGGGAACTGAACAGCAGCCGCAAATATAAACGCATTCCTCACTAAGTGTAGAATTAATGGTTACTTTATGGTGAGATCGCTGGGAACTCTGACCCGATATATGAGATATTGTTCGAGGATATATGGCCTGGAGGCGTCTCAGCTCGCCACTTATTACCACCTATGTAAAATTTATGACTCGCACGGGCATTGAATTTTATTCATCGAATACCATAAAATTCATACGTTGTGTTATATGGATTCTAATATGAAAAGGGAATGCTGCATGCCAGAATCTTTCGGCGGAAATTCTAAACATATTTTTGTTTGTTTTTCTGTGCTAATCCTCTCAATAGCCGTACCTACTAATTTGGATGCAGTTCGGGGGATTTATTGAGATGTGCTTGGTTTCATATTTTAATCTTAATATGAAACATTGAGTCATAGCTTGGTTAGGCATATAAAATCCTATAGGTATGTTTTACGTAGATGATGTATGCACGCGCGTGCACAGCTACATACATGTATAAAAAGAAAACCCAATTATTATCTGCCATATGAAACTCTGCTATAAACAAAAAACAAATGTACCTTTGTTTTTAATATTGAAAATGTTTTAAAACGTTAAGTACTTAAATTGAAACGTGCATCAGAACTCAAAACAACGTAGGTACATAACGTAGGTTATCTCAGACATATAGCCAAAGCTAATAAGTATATAAAAATCAAACGAACGTCCTCATTAGTACTCCAAATACGTGTGTCCTTTGCCAGGATGTTTGATTAAAACGTAAATACATATATTAAGGGCACGTTTGAAGTCAGCTAATGATATGGAGCAAACTGTTTGCTATTACGATATCACTACAGAGAAGTTTGTAATAATATGGCACTGCTGTAGACTATGAAGTAGTTTGGAAAGGTAGGCAACAAACTAAGTTCCTATTATATAATATCGAAAGTTTGTTAAGTAGCTCTAAATAGCTGTGCTCAACCTTTCGGAAAAAGATTATGTTACTATTTTTACTGCAATAAAATTTAAGCTGTTAACGGCACGATTGATCCGCCATTTTTTAATTTGATTATAATGTATTTTGAATAATGTTTCTTTTAAACCTTCAGTAGTTATCACGCATAAGCGAACTAGTTAAGTTCTGAGCGAGGTTTTGGTCGCTAATAATCAGCGTCAGATTATATGCTCAGCGATAGCTCAGCCTATAGGTACTAGTAGAAGCAGGTGGCCTTCGGAAGGGACCTACCACTGCCCTTAAACGAGATCCTTTGTCTTCACGCACGAGCGCATCCAGTGATTTCTGATATGTTAATTCCGAGATCGGTAATTTGAATAGGTATTCGATATTAATTCTGTATACAATGATTATTGTTGTTTTGTGATTTGTAAAATAACCGTTATCAAAGCTATTTTTGTATATTATATGCTTTCTTGGTGTAATAATTTACGAGATCGAAAGTTTCTTGACAAACTTGGTTTAAAATAATGGGCGGTCTTCATACATGTTTAAATGAATATTTGAATATTTATATTATAAATATAATTATCTAATCTTATAATACAATTATAGTTAATAAATATCTTATGGACCCGTGCAGATATAGTCTTGCAAATATAACAAATGAAATGTCATTATCACCGGCTGTTACCCAATTTCCAGTATTCTTTTCGAAATGAATTGGGTAAATAAATTGAGGAACATTGCGAATGAAGTAATGAGTTTTTGTCCATCGACGGAAAACTCTGGTATTGCAATCTTACTTTTGTTGCAATCCAGGTTAAGAAGTCAAGAAACTACTGTAGGTTTTATTTTACAACCATTTTTCTAAAATGAATAGCCGATGTTATTTCTACATTTTTATAATTTACGCATGTAATTTCGAAAATGCAGACAGACAGTATAAAACCCACAATTCGCTGGTGTTGTTTCAGAGCATAATATGGGACAAACCGATTTCCATTTACCAATACATTATCATACGGACGGTCCGTACTGCTACTGAAAACCCAATAACATTTTAGATTCTCTCAATCGATTGCAAATATAAGCACAAATTTACGCCTCGAGACCAGCGAGGCAATCAATCTGGCAATAACAAACTACATAATATAATTGAGATAAATTTTACCCAGCGTAATCCTGATCGTCAAATTTGATTTCACGAGGGATCAATCTTAATTAACATCAAACGAAATGGTCCAAGAGAATGGCCGAATAATATCCCTGATTAAACACAGCTCTGCGTAATTGGACAAAGTTGGAATAAACTTATAGACAACATTTTCATACCAACTTTGCTTTTTTATTATTGTTGGCCCGCCTTGAATTACCATCTGATGCTTATTAGTATGGACGATATTTAAATTGATGATGATAAGCGTGAGTAATGAAAGCGAAATTGAATTTGAGTTATAGATGGGGATTTATAAGATAGGATCACGCTCGTATATGTGTGCAGGGTTAGGCAGTAGTGGTGCATATTTTGCTAGTTATAGGTTAATATCACGCTTGTGATGAATATATAGTGAAAACTGTTTTAGATTCCGTACTGCAAGAGAGTGCCTAGAAGAGAGCAAATTTAACTTTAAGATTCCTACTATTAGAAGTAATTATAAGCACACTATATTGTAATTATTGCTTGCTTTTATATTGGATTGAATCAATGTTGTGGTCATTGCATTCACCTGGTACATACCAATTTGCACTTGCTATAACACACATGTGTCCGCAACCTAAATCTTTTGTGTACACTAAATTGCTTTACACGCGAATTCAAAAACGTTGCTTTTTATTTTATTGCCTGTATTCGTTTTTCCAACGGCATAAGTCAGTTTTTGCTACTGCCGATACATGCCGTTGGACAAACGATATATATATATATATATATATAAGTATAGGTATATAGCGAAATAATGTGTATAAGTATGATTGAAGTATTCTGACAGAGAATGTCGAGTCTGAACTAAGTCCAGTATTCCATAATAAGTTCGTCTGTCTTACGTAGGAGTAAAACACATAGCTGGCAACATGTCAATGTAAATGACCTATGCTTAATCCTTCGCCTCTAACAGTTCTGTGGCTTTGAGCTCATATCAATATGGTACGGATCTATTACCACTATGTCTTAGTTTAATTGGAAGGGTTAACAAGAACAATTTTATGGAACCTTTACTGTAAGTAATATTGGAGTCAAATTATAACCCATAAACCCTTAATAGAAAAGGCCTCGTCGCCTCAAGAGGCAGTCCAGATTCATTGCCTAAAGACATAATATAACAAAATTAACGTTGGCGTTGATAGAAACGGCTTATTTTACGACGAAGCTAATATTTATCGACCATAACCAAGGAAGACAAGGCCCTGGAAATTAGGCGGGAAATGTGAAGGCGAACCTCGTAAATGTCTCAAGTTCACGAGTACACTGCACTTAGCTGGTTATTTACATGGACCACGTAAACATACTATGTGTTATTTAGTAAGGGTATCACACGTGAGATTTTGACTTCATGGATGACGAAATGGTTCTACTGAAAACGGTATTGCGACTGACTTTCGTGTTTTCAATCCCCACACGGGGCATAATTAGTGAGACAAAACATGCTGGGCCGAGTCTAGGTATTGTTTGTGTCTGTTGTTCCAATATTTTTATTTCACCTATTTACAGATTGCCATTTAATACCGTACAGTTTTAATAAATACCATTTTCAATACATTTATGCACATTGCCATTTCTACCTTTGATTTCCAGAATCTGTGCCAGATGTGTCACCTAAAGCAGTATAATGGTATCTTGCATTGGCTGCCACGGCACGTGCAAGGTCGACAATGTTTCTTACTATGTTTTGTCGTGAAGACAGAAATAAACTATGAGAAAAATTTACAGTAGTTTTATCTTTATTTAATCTTCTGTATAGCTCTGTTCCGTTAATCCTGTTTTTGTTATATGTTTTATGTAATGTGAAAAAATTATTTCACAATAGTTATATATTTACATCTAATACTTTATTCAAACTAAATATTGTTTGTTAAGATTAAGGTACCCTAAAAAGATTTATTCAGTTCCATCATTAAATTTCCAGACGAAATACGCAGAACTTTCTGTTATAGAATAAATTTAATTAGCTACTCTCCTAACTGGATGGCATACTCGCTTTGTAAACAAACTCGTTAAAAATAAGGAATTAAAAGAAACTATGACAAAGGGGACTATCTCCATTGTTCACATACTTTGTATCATACCTACATATACCCACAAAAAGGAAAGAAAGATATATATGTTAGACTTACATTTCAACAAGTATTGTTCATTGGTAAGTTCCACGTATCAAGACACAACAAACCTATTAGCGTCTACTGGGTGGCACTATACCCAGTAGACGCTAATAGGTATGTCTCTGTACTGCTAAGAATATAACTATAATATAAATATAATAATCATTTATTTGCATAAAACATGGTATTTGGTGGTGTTACAATATTATATACAGTATAAGCATGTTTTGCTAGATTATAGCATACAAAATTTTAATGATGGTTACAAAACCAATACGTTTTTTTATCCAAAAATTCTTTTACGTCATAAAAGTTGGATAATCTGAGCCTAGTATACAAACTTTTCTTAAAAAATCGGTAGTCTAGCTGCTTAATGTGATTCGGTAGTTTATTATAGATACGCGCACACATAGCAATGCATGCAGCTTTTGTTGTACTTGGTTAGTCGCGGTATGTCACTTAAGACCAATTTAAAAGGATCTCGTCTATTTCTAGAATGTACCTCATCTGCTGTTTTAAACAACTCTTTATTCTTATATATAAACATGCATATTTCGTAAATATATAAAGACGGTAAAGCTTTTGAAAAATATTATGCTTTATACAGAAAAATGCAAATCATTTACCACGACCAAATCAAAACTGAAACCTCATACATAGCAGTCCCATCCACTTTCGCAACGCCGTTAACTAACGTTAAACGAGAGCTTGTTCACAAAAGATTTTTATATTGAAAACACACTTGGTTTTTTTGCTAGAGGATTGGTAGCCGCAAAATTTGATATGGAGATAGCTTTATTTCCATACCAAATTTTGCACCGTAGGAAAACGGACGGTTGGCATTTTATATATTATCACATTTATGATATTAGACCTTATGGATGGAGATGTATGCTTGACCAAGGTCTTTCTTTATTAGTCTCTCTTTACTATGGTGACACTGTGACGAAGCCCATGGGATAAATAGAAGGAATTATGATTCTAGCAGACAATTATAGAGCAATATAAACTTTTGACATTTAGTTTGTCGTCATTCTATATGTGATAGAGTGAAATGTTACACATAACACCAGCATAGTTGATGCTTTACAAATATTGAGTTCAATAAATCTCTAAAGAAGGCATTTTGCTAACGAATTTGTCTCTTGCGCTAGACTAAACCTATTTCTCTTTAATGCAGACTCCAATGCGCGAGTCTTATTAGCCTTATTTGAATTTTCGATAAACTGACACTTTAGTGAAATTAAATATGCAGTTTCATAATACAAGTCTTAGCGTTATTTAAGCATATAAAAAAGGGGAGAAACAACTCACAATGATTTGCATAATTGAACACAACAACTCAATGAAAAAAGTTGTATGAATAAGTGGTGTGAACGGGCCCACTGTTGTCACGTAACTTTGTCTTCTAATTCCGTAACAGTACGACTTAGTACTGCATATATAATGGCTTAACGAAACACTTCCTAGGAACTAAAATAGACTTGCGTACGACGTACCGATGACTGAATATTTATGAGTTTCTCGACTGCAATCCATGGTTATTTCCACCGGTTTCCTTATACTGACCGCCTCGTTGACTTACTAGTCGGCAGAAGTGGGTATCCTAATGTTGTTAATTGGGTTTACTTTACGAGATTTGATTTCATAGAATCTTAACCGATGAGCGTGCATAAAGTGATGAGAGTGAACGAAATGAGAGAAATGTGTCAGATTTATAGCAAATGGAAAACTATAGTCACTGCTCGGACCTCTGGAGGTGTGTGTGCTATAACTAGGTAGATGGAGCGATAGATGTCAATAAGGTTGCCTTTCTTTTACGAGACTTCTATTTATCAAGCCAAATGTGAGTGACATATACTATTTTGGGATATTGGAGGTCGTCATGGTATAAGGTATCCAGCAGCAGAACGTAATCTGGTCCAGCAAACGCTACAGGGCTCGCTTTTAACTACAACGGACACACGTATATCCTAACTAATATTATAAAAGTGAATGTGAGTTTGTTTGTATATACACATTAATTAATCCGCCGATCATCATAAAATTTCGCATACACGTTGTCAGGGGGAACAGAAAAGGACATAGAGTACCTTTCCAGAAAAAGTACTGTTACTAATCTAAACAAACCTAACCTATATTTATGCGAGCGAAGACGCGGGCAAAATCTAGTAGACAATAATGTGGATTTGTCTTAATTTCCATGCACGACACTTAGAAGAATTGTCCTCTTCTGAATCCACAAGGGCGTTTCACCGATGAGATGACCAACCTTCATTAGATAAAGGACCATGGGAACATAATATAAGGTAATAGGCACCCGTCCTCATATGTCTGAGCATCCTCTAAATTCATAGCGTGTAAACACAATTGCAACGAACCTCATTTGAATAGGAATTTGTATTTCCTCCGCAGCTTTAGGAAGTAGACGATATAGAGTCTGGTATTTTTTTAGTCTGTTGTTTATATTTATGACATATCCCGTATTGATACAAAGTCGAAGATACTAGTATATTTCTGTTCCAGCTGGGATTTTTCTATTGAAGGTAGATATCCTTTTTCGATCACTACATGTTTGGAACTTACGTAACAATATGTGACCGAATTGCGGTCTATCCACGTAAGTTAGTAGTTAGTACCAGTCAATTATTGAGACTTTAACGACTAATGAAGACGATGGTTAATATAAATTCCAAACTATTATGTGTTTTAACATTGATTATAACACACCGAAAATAATGAAAGAATTGATATTTCATAATTTTAATTAGCTGAAGAGCTGTTCTTGGAACAGACACATTTAACCCCAGGAATATTCTTAACGATTAAATATAACTGAAACTAAGCCTTTTAAAAATATCTTTTTACAAATGCCTTAGTCTAAACCATACTACCCTCGTTCAGGAAGCGAAATCGATTGGTTTTATCAATTAATAGATAAGGGATACAATGCAGTGATTCATGGCACAAGCGTCGCCTTCAACTGAGGAACTGATAACCCAGGCATGTTATCTTTTGTTAATTATGATGACTTATGAGTTGAAGCCACATCAATAGGGAACTTATTCTTATCTGTGGGATGCATCTCAAGTATTTATAGATGTTTAAGTTTGATGTTTAAAGACAGAATATACCACTTATTAATACAATGAAAATATGTTTCACATACTTTTATTATTTATCATGTTTTATGCAAAAAAAAAGCAGCGATAGCTCAGTGAGGACACCAACAGACTGCAATGCAGAGGGTCTCACGGGTTCGAACCCACGTCGCGCACCTATGACTTTCGGAAGTTATATGACTTTTCGACGTTATGTGCGTATTGATTGACAATTTTCGCCAGCTCCGTGCCTCGGAGAGCAAGTTAAGCCGTCGGTCCCGGCTGCCATGAACATCTATGGCAGTCGTTATTGGAAAGTCAGTGGCCTATAATATCCTTCGGGTTGCGGAGGTCAGGTGGCAGCCGTTCCGTGTAAAAACTGATATCCAGTCAAATCCGGTTAGACCAGAAAAGCCGACCCCCAAGTGACTTGGGAATAATAAAGGCTGTGGGGGAGGTTTATCATGTTTTGTCATTATGTCTTATGTAAGCAAGTCTGAGAGTTGTGCTTATCATGAGGTGCCTTGATGCATATATCTGAGAAATTTTATCGGTTATTTGGAACCTAACCCATAGCTAACGTAATGTGATACCCTAAAACCATACCCACATTTCACCAGCTATAGTTTAAGGACCTCTGTAGCCAGAAGACCTAACACCATAAATAGTCTCATGCTTTAATATCCGAAGAGATAGTCCTCTTCGGGGATTTAAGCGTGAGACTATTTATGTTATAAAGAAACACAACGGAGCGAGTAAAAGTACCTGATTGACGACAATACCTGCACTGAATGACACCATAACATATTTGACGATATACGAGTGTGGTATAACACTTTGTAAGTATTCTATTAGGAATAGGCACATGTCTATTAATTGGAATGCAATGTTTTACTTTATTAATAGATTAAATCAAAGCCCGACAACTCCACTATACATATATTGATTTATAAGAATTACATTATTCTTTAATTGGCAATAATCCACTAAACAATAGTGGAAGTTTTCACAAAAGTAATCGACAACTTCTATTTCAGTCGCACATTGCGGAGTTACTCCAATAACTCTTGAATCGATAGCCCAGTTTAAGTCTTGGGTTAGTGACAGCGTAACCTACAAACACTACCTCTATCGTCATAGTGCAGTAGAAAACGTGTATGTAGCAAGTATAGAAAATGTAATGGTATTATAATGCACATGGTACTTCTTTATGATATGGATCATTATCATAATCGAAGATAAGCATCTCATATCTCTTTACTTTATTCTTACATCTCATTATGCTTTTTAAAGCCGTATACCTATTATCTCTCAAAACTCGACGCAGCTAAAATTGTGAGATCATCAGTATGTCAAGGATAAATAGTCCACGATTTTTCGGTGAACAAATTGGGAATTCGTATTTTCAAGCCTTTTTCGACGACGTTAACAAACTTCAACAAAATCCACGGAATCTTTTCTCAATGTTTGTATAACAATGTATTTATCAGAAGCAATTATATCCAATCTAATACATGATGTCGCTAACATTTATACGTTATTATTATTTAATAATCTCATGTAACAATGTCAATCAATTTGAATAGGCTATCCAGCAGTGGACAGCAATAGACTTACTGATTGACATAATATAGAATGAATATAGACGATAATTAGGGAAATAATCACAAATATATTTCCCTTATTTTATTTTAAGTTAGGCGCTTGCTAGTAGAATAGCAAATCCAAGTAAATGTGTTTAATAAATTGTATAGAAAAACGAGATCTAGAATACATTAAAATGTTGGACTGTCTCCAAGCCACGCTGAAGTCTCTGACAGTTAATCGAACGCTCTTCACAAACGAATTGGCACAGGGTTATTCGATATTTAATACTTAGAAAAATACGCTTGTAATCGTATCAAGGTTAACCAATGAATAATTTAAACGTATGGATTGATATTCTTCTCACTAATGAATAATTTCACTGGAAATTTGCAAATGTTATCCAATATTAGTATATTGTTTTTATTTTTCATATGTATAATTTTAGTATTTGAAAAACTCGCCTTTAAATTTACGATATACCTTTACAAAGTTGTCGAAACGTGTAAATTATAATATTAAATTATTGGCGAAGGGTAGAATATAATATTCTGTTTATATTTATTTGTTATAAGCAACTATTAAAAAGAATTTGATTCAATAATTGAAGAAAGGAAACCGTCCCTAAGCTATTCATTGAATTGATTTGATTACACTACTTATTCTGAAAACAATATTAATCCAAAAAACTAGCCGTGCAAGTATCCCTTACCACGATGCGATGTATACCAGTATCTCCCCTAACCACTCATTAGATGTAAACATCTACAACAACAGGATAAACCCTCGCAGCTTCATCGATGAGCAAAATTCACAATCTAGCTAAGCGCGTACCATTACCGCAATTACGTAGGTACCAGTTCTCGATTTCGAGACCACAGAACAATTGCAATCGTATACGATTGGAAACGTGCTTTGCAAAACGGTTCAGTTAAAATCGGAATGACTTTTGCTTACTTTTATAATACTAAGCAAGTTGCGTTCCTTGGCGCAGCATGATCTCGGAATTGATTTCCAAATCATGCAAAGTTTTATTGAGATTTCTGTTAAAAATTCTCACTAACAACACAGGGTCCAGAACTGTGCCCGGCAACTCACCATAGGCTGACTGCCGTGTTAAGTGGTTCTAAGACCATAACTTGGCGAAATGTCGATGTAATACATATCTGCCTACCCTTTTGAAGATATAAACGTGTAACTATGTATGTATTCACTAAGCAAGCTAGCGTTATGACCAGATGAGACATCAGAGCGCGCAGATCGAAGGTAAACCACACTTGGTTGTTTTCGAAGCGCAAATACGACAATCAATATGTATTAGATACTATTGCATGGGGGTATCAAGCAATACAGTACGTGAACACGTATTCAACCAATGCTTAAGGGAATTGTGTATAGTTTCACCTTTGTATGCACCGAAGGGGTAAGAGGTGTCTTACTCATAGGAGTAAGACACCTACACCTAAGAAATATAGATTTCGCTGACTATTGTATTAGATCTCACCTAATCGAGCGCAGACCTATTGCTGTCTACCGAATAGTACCAGAATGCTAGACTTTATTGACAGAAAAATCCTAATAGCATTGCGCGATCCGAAAAACTAAATCACGGACTCATTCACACCAGTTGCATTCACTGCCACAACAAACTAAATCTTAGAATACAATGTAAACACTTAAATATTACTGCAGTTATCTCAATTTCCAAAATTATGTGAACATAAATAAGTAGTTAAGCTCGCGCACACCAGACATTGAATATGCACCGCCATAAAATGCACTGAAACTCGGTACCATTACTAAATTACGAAGCGACTACCGACGCGCTTTCGTTGCACTTAAAACAAACATAAAATGCAGCGACTACCAAGATTGCTAAAGTCATTAGGATATCACATAAACGATTATTGCTAGAAAACAAAGGCTAAAGACTTAATGGACGAACCACAGCGCTCTATTATACTTTTTATAAAAAAGATTTATAGATAATTCTAGGAAGTAGTTTGATAGTACCATTTTGTTCTTTAAGTGAAACGTAGATCTATAAGTCAGTGGATTGAAAAAGGGCAACGAGGTGGAAATGACGACTCATGTGAGTGCCGTACCTATCAAAGCTATCTTAGCTCTAGCTAGTTAAGGGTATTAGGTATAGTAAATGCACGATCTATCTATTAAATCTACAATGCTACATCAAATTTACATGTATTATCTTCATGTCGTTCTTTTATTCGAAATAGTCTTTAAGCCGAGAAGCCTGTCTATAATAGTTTCATCCGTATGCTGCAAGTTTTAAAGCACTGTATCATTCTTTATAATTCCTTTTTATGCTACTTGGGCGGTCCGAGCACACAGCTTCCTTAATGGTACGGTTACAGTAACCTATAGTCTCTTGCTATATTGGGGATTCCATTTGCTTCTTGCCGAGCCTGGCGAACAGCACTCAAAGATGGCATAAAAAGGAAATGCAAGCCTCCGCCGCTCTTATTTATTATTAACATAAGCTTTTTCTGTGCGCATTGGCATGTTTTTCTCAATGTATTTGAATCACGAACATCCAGTGCCGGTAATCCTAAAATTTTAGGGCAAGAAAACAGTCTAATAGAAATGAACTGAATCACCAATAAACAGTTAGGGCTCTAGTTAACAAACAGCCATCATAAAATATGACTCAACTATGAATAGATAATTAATCTTAGCAAGTGGAAATAGAAACAGGATTATGAAGCAAATCCAACTTTACGACTGCGGTTGTAAACTGACCAGTAAGTTATAGTCTGACAGTTATAAAACTTCTGTAGCCAACAGAAAAAATAAAACGTCCATTAAAAAGGTAAAGAAGTTGACGAGGAATAGAAAATATTGTTAGTGGTCTAAGCTCTGTTACGAAAACAAAAATAAGTCGACGTCAATGAAGAATTTTCTTCGCTAAAAGACAGACATGTTTTCTAAACGTACCTAATAAGACTTGGAAGCTCTTACCAGACCAATTTCGTTGCTGCAAGTCATCCACAATTTACCACTAAGTAGTTTTAAAGTATCTACCCCGGAGAACCAAAACTACATAAAGGAAAGTCACCGCTACGCCCATGCTGTGTATCTGTATACTTTATTCCAGTCGTTTGCGTCCAACTAATGATTATCAATACAACATCTAAACTGCGTCCATAAGAAATAGTCAACGTAAAAAAAATATTCTTGCCAGTAAATATAATATTTGCTTTGTGTTTCTGCGATAAATCGTTTCCAGAGATTCTTAAGGAGGCGCTTTTCAGTCAATAATACTTACATCTTCACAGTTTGAATTTACATTTTGCAGGTTCCGCAACGCGTAAGAATAATGTAGTGTTTTAACTTCCTACAACTTAGATGATCTATAAAAAATATTGCAGTTCAGTACGACCATAAAAATAATAAAATAGTATATATTTTCTATTTGAAGTATTATATACATATAAACAGTACAAAAAACAATACAAACAAATAAATCATTTAAATTTTCTTATCCTCACAGAAAAATCATTTCTCTAGTAGATATAATTTCATATGAATTAGGACGTAAACGTGTCCAATAGCCTACTATTGGACATGTTTTCGTCTTAATTCACATGAAATTGACCTACAAGAACTTGACCTACAAGTCTACATATGTTTTTATACAGTAAGGTGTAAAGGTTTCACTGCAAGTGAAATCTGCGCTCTCCAGACTAGTTTCTACTAATGTAGCCTAGCTTTTCTTTCATACAGCTTTTAGATCTCGACGTCGAGTCGGTTTGCCTTTTTTAACTTTGTTTCAACTCACGTCGCTGTCGTTTCAAGGTAAGCGGATTGAAGTAAAAGAAGTGCGGTAAGTCTGAATATAAAATATGTGGGTTAGTGAAAATGTATTTACAGTCGCTATGGATGTTTACTTTATCGTACATTCGTTTAAGTCCTTTTCTTGCGTTATTATGTTTATTTGTTGTTAGTTAAAAGGAGTATCGACAGGCCTTCGGGAAGACGATCATGAATCACGAAAGATCTTGAGTTCGATCTCACGGCACGAACCTCTTGACTTAAATAGTTAATTTATCGATTGCTTTAACGTTAAAGGAAAACATCGTGAATGCCTGAGATTTCTACATGATAGTCTCGATAATGTGCAAAATATTGGCACTGGCTAGTGTGGAATGTCATACTTCTTCAAAATATAATTAATTGAACAGTAAATAAAATAATCCAATCTTTAATAACAGTAATATTATTGAATAGGGAAGAAATAGGGCAGTTATTATAATTTAACATAAAACAATTATGATTTTTATTGCATGGATAAGATTATGAACAGTTAGTAGTAAAAGAACACATCACCATATTCTGCTCTACCAACCTTTTGTGCACTTTTCCATTTAAAACTGACAATGAATTCAGTGAAACCACAAACAATAAAGTGTTTACTAAACACCTCCGCGGACCGTAAATAACTCATGAAACAAATAACATCTTATAAATGTGGTTGGGGTGTCGGTCGATGGAGAATTCGCTTAAAATGGCAGCACGTCATTGACAACATGGCGTGAAGCGAGTAAACTGCAAAGAGCAATTAAACAGATGCGCAAATAAGAATGTTTTTGATTTTTGTATGCAACGTTTATGTTTTTGAACGACGACTGCGCATTGAATAAAAAAATAGTATCTCATATTTACGCCATTGGAATGCTCGCGATCGTCATTCTTCGGGCATTAATTGCGGTATATCTACGGATATTTGTGCCGGTTCTCAGTGATATGTTTGTAAATACTAACATCACAACCAAATTCGAATGAAGGACAACAAACATATGCATGAAGCTAGCCATGCGAGTAGCTTTATATGTAGACGTAGTATGGCATGCCACTCTTGTCTAAGAGGAATTTGATGGAATTTCTTTTTTTGTTGTAGCATAAAGAGAAACAGTCGTAGTTTTTAATTTAGATAATGTTAGGGAATATCGACACAATGTTTATAACAATTATTTCAAACTACATCAATTTTGCAATGTATTGTGATACACAATAAATAAATACAATACCCCTAACATTAGATTTACTTTATTATGCTAAGACTAATTTTACTGTAATTACAGATAGTCCTTCTTGTTGCATTCAATATTAAAATGATATCAAAGGTGTATAGCCTTAGTTTTCTATAATAGTAGTTCATACATTACAGGGTATAAGGTACCCTGTAATGTATGAACTACTATTATAGAAAACTAAGGCTATACACCTTTGATATCATTTTAATACGTTTTAGTAATGATTTTATTTTATGCAAATTTGAGCCAGAGCCATCCTAAAATCAATCAAATTGTCGACTGTTGTGTGTAAACTTTATTATATCGATTGAATACAAACCGACACATACACATATTTTATGTCAGTATTTTCGTACGTATGTATATGTAGGTACTATCCGACTTGAGCAACGGTTGACTATTTCAGAAAAATTTTCGCTTGCCCATGTTGACTTTAAGTGACTCCGCACTCCGCGCGACCAAGTGTTGGCCTGCTATGCGATTTTAACCTTAGGAGTGGTCAGCAGTCATCCGTTGCTCAAGTCGATAGTACCTATGCAATAAACGTGTTATTCTGTAAACTGCCTCCGTAGCACAGCGGTAGTGAATGCGACTGGTATGCATGAGGTCTCGGGTTCGAACCCGGGTCGGGACAACAAAAAGTTATTTGGTTTTTATATAGGTCAAAAAAATTGAAAGACCCCGGAGTTAGGAAGTTGGCGGTCTTAGTCACCCCCTTGCCTCGGAAAGCAAGTAAAGTCGTTGGTCCTGCGCCTGATCTCTTTCAGGTCGTGTCGGATTATTTGTCCCTTCGGATCATGAGAGTTAGGGAACAGAGAGTGCACTTGTGTTTGCTCAACCACTTGTGCACTATAATATCTCCTGCCTCATGCGTTGATGGTCGGTCTCCGTTAAGATTGGCCGCCGTGACCGAAATTCGGTCAGGAGGATATTATTATTATTATTATTATTCTGTAAACTGTATTAGAACCTAAGTGTCTACTATACTAAAAAAAAATTACATCTGCTTCTCCAAATAACATTAAGCTTTGAATTACCTAGTTTTCTATCAAATTTATTTTATGCATAATTTGTATTCTGCAGATCTTTTATATTATACCTTATTTTAAAAAGGATCACTGTTGTTTCAGCAAATATATGTTTGTTAAACCATTACGTAAAAGGCCGAGCAATAAAAATTTCAAATTTATTGGCCACCATATCTCTCCGAGACCAACCTTCACGAATGAGGGTACGATACGATACATTTTACAATAAAGTTACCTACCGTTTAAAATATATGTATATACGCATTGTTTTACCAGAGTTTCGTAAGGGTCTTATCTTATCTTATCTTGTTACGGGGGCCAGTCAGTGCAGACCGGCGACACTTCGACCCAGTGGGATCTTTTGTGTCGGCCCCGAGATCTATACCTTAGCTATCTCCCTATGAATGTACTGCATCAATCGCAGCGTACACTTCAGAGGGAGAAGCCTGAAGTCCTCAGGGCTCGGATATGCCAACCCCATCAGACCCATCCTTAGTCCAGCCAACGCGTCACATTCACACAGTAGGTGTAATATGGACTCGTCCCGCTCACCACAGGCTCTGCAGATCAAATTGTTTGTCAAACTCAATCTGCACAGGAAGTCATTGGTGCCAAAGTGACCAGTAAACGCTCCTGTGAGCAGGCGTATTTGGTCCTTGTTGTACCCGCAGAACTTCCGGGTGAAGCCCGTGGCTCTGTTTGCAATGAATTTCTTGGAGTGTTCCAGACCCCTAAGGGCCATCCACTCCCGCCTGTGTTTATCATTGCCATGTGCATTCATAGCTGCCTTGACGGTACTCTCAGAGAGTCCTACAAATGGCTCGGGGCCAACAAATAGTTGCTCCGAGCCCTTCCTGGCCAATTCGTCAGCCTCCTCATTACCCTGCACACCTGCATGCCCCGGAACCCACACAAGCCTGACTGTGTTTTTCCTGCCAAGTTTGTTAAGGGCTTTAACACAGTTCAGGACTAGTCCGGAATCCACCCTACAGGAGTTCAGAGCCTTAAGAGCAGCTTGACTGTCACTGAGAATATAAACAGTCTTGTCAGTGACATTTTTGTTGATATTCTCCTGCGCGCAGGCAATTATAGCATAGGTTTCCGCCTGGAAGACCGTTGTATATTTGCCCATGCTTTGGCTCACCTTACAGTCGTTGGCATAAATACCAGCGCCTGATCCTGATTCCATTTTGGAACCATCGGTGTACCAGATGAGACAACCCTTGTTAGGGGATTGTAGACCTTGTCTCCATTCCTCCCTTGTGGGGACCTTTATTGTAAAATTCTTTTTGAATATGTGCATTGGTTGCATTTTGTCGCATCCCATGCTCATAATCACTTTGAGATCCTTTGAAATCTCCAGTTTTGTGTGTCGAGTTACCGGCATGTTGACGCTCCACAGCCCATGCACAGACAGTCTATGTAGCGCCTTCAACGCCTCCAACTCCACAACAATGTGTAGCGGCGTTAGGTCCAGCAGGATCTCTAACGCAGCCGTTGGCGTAGACGGGAACGCCCCTGTTATAGCCATGCAGGCCAATCGCTGCACCTTAGACAGCGCTTTCCTGCATGTTGCTAGTTTAGTTCTTGGCCACCAGACAATGCTTCCATATGTGAGTATGGGTCTTATCATTATCGTGTATAGCCACTTGATGACCTTGGGCTTCAGGCCCCAGGTCTTCCCATAAGTAGAACGAATCATGCCGAAGACCCGCTGGGCCTTCACTATGGCTTTGTCTACATGAGGTTTCCACGTTAGCGTGCTATCCAGGGTCATGCCTAGATACTTCACCTCCGTGGACCATTTTAGCTGTGTACCATACATGGATAGAGTTTCCAACCCTGTCAGATCCCTCTTCCTAGTAAACGGCACAACAGTAGTTTTCCCTGGGTTGATCGATAAATGGTTGCTACTGCACCATTTTTCTACCATAGTCAGGGCCCTCTGCATGAGACTGGATACTGTGCTCGGAAATTTTCCATTGACGAGTATCACCAAGTCATCCGCATATCCGACCGTTAAGTACGGACCTTTGTTGAGTTGTTCTAAGAGTGAATTAACCACCAAGCACCATAAGAGTGGTGAGAGTACTCCACCCTGAGGGCAGCCTTTGGTGGTCGTTGCAATCATTTCATCCCCTAACAACTCAGACCTAATAATTCTTCCCCTGAGCATACAATCGATCCACTTGCAAATGGTTGGCTCTATGCCGTGATTTGCCGATGCCACACTAATGGCATCAAAGGTGGTCCGATCGAAAGCTCCCTCAATATCCAGGAATGCAGCAATGCATAATTCCCGGTTATCTAATGCATGTTCTGCCTTGTTTACCACAAAATGCAGTGCCGTCTCAGTGGATTTGCCCGACTGGTAAGCACATTGTAGCCCGTGGAGGGGGAATTTCCCTAATGCTCCCTCCCTGACATGTCTATCTACTAACTTCTCCAGGGCTTTCAGGAAGAACGACTCAAGACTGATAGGTCGGTATGCCTTGGCTTCCTCGTAGTCAGCTTTGCCCGGTTTCGGTATGTAGATGACTTTAACTCGCCTCCATATCTTTGGAATATATCCAAAAGCTATGCAGGCTCTGTATAGTCTGCACAAATGCGGAACCAAGAGTGCAGCTCCCTGTTGTAGGATAATGGGGTAAACCATGTCTGGACCAGGTGACTTGAATGGTTGAAAACCATTTAAAGCCCATCCGATCTTCCCTTCATCCACTACCTTCCTTGCAGTGTCCCAATCTGCTTTGGTTGTACGGTAGCTTAGTTCAACCAGGCTGATCGGGTCCTCCTGCTCCTTTTCTATTATCTTACAGTCTGGAAAGTGTGTGTTTAGCATGATTGCTAGTGTCTCCTTACCAGACCCGGTTCGCTGCCCATTGTTATCTTTAATGGATGTCAATGGGTGTGCTCTGACAGTCGAGATTGCTTTGGAGAGTCTCATTCCTTCAGGAATAGTACTAATGTTTTCACAGTGGGCTCTCCAAGCCTTCCGTTTGGCTTTTCGCACAGCTTTGTTGTAGTTGGTCAAGCAGCGAGCGTAACCACTATAGTCCCTGCTGGTCCTAGCATTGTTGAACGCTCGCCTGGCTTCTGACCTCAGCTTGACCAACTCTGGCGTCCACCACGGTACCCTCTTGGGCCTAAGTTCCTTTTCAGGACAGTTACTAGTCCAGGCCGTATTCACTGTCTGGACCAATTTGTCGGCTGTAAACTCTATATCTAGTATAGAATTAAGCTTACCCTTAGAATCCTCCAGATCTATTCTGAGGTCACTCCTAAAGGAGTTCCAGTCAGTGTTCCTAGGATTCCTTCTACGTGCTGTAGGAGCTGGAACCAGCGTCCTGTACTTAAAGCATATGTAATTATGATCTGACAAGGTTATCTCGTCAGACACATGCCATTCGACAATCTTAGTGCTAGCCCTGTTGGTAGCTAACGTGATGTCAATTACCTCCGCTCGCCTACAGTTAACGAACGTTGGCCTGTTTCCCTTATTTAGAATTTGTAAAGAGGTACTTACCACATATTCCAGTAGCTTCTCCCCTCTTACATTCACATCCGTGCTCCCCCAGACTGTGTGGTGTGCGTTGGCATCGCACCCCAGGATCATGTCCAGGTTCTCCCGGCTGCCATATTCAACAAGGTCCTTTATCTGTCTAGATACAGTTTCCTTGTCCGTATAGTCGAGGTATGCAGAGGTCAGGATTACAGTATCCCGCCCTCCGCTCCCTTGCACATCGATCTTAACTGTCGTAAGATCCCTAGAACAGAAATTGTATAAAGGCATTGCATTTATGCCATTTCTGACATACACACATGTCCTTATATCATTAGTGGAACAGTTGTGAAAAATAACACCTCCCGTCCCACCCAAACCTCTAATCCTTCCCTCATTAACATAAGGTTCCTGGATCAGGGCAATATCATATTCCTTCATCCGCAGGTGGCGAGCCAAAACGGCCATCGCCCCGATGCAGTGATGAAGGTTTATCTGTACGCACCTTAGTCCTGCCATTTGGTCTGCCTACATGGCAATAAATGCTAATATGAATTTCTTTGTTACGCTTTCACGCCTTTTCTACTAGACAGATACAGATAAAGACATACCTTACATCCAAAAAAAAGTACTATTCCCAAACAAAGCCGCAGGTTAAAGCTAGTCTGTTAATAAATCTTACTTAGACTGCAAGAATAACGTAGCTTTGTAATCATCGTATTGAATGTCTTTATCCGGCACATAGAAAATATGTACATGTTTAGTTTAGCTCCATCAGCTTATAGAAGAAAGCAGCAACCTTATGTTGTGTTCTTGCAGTAGTAAGTAGTAAACCTCGTTTTCACTGAATACTCAGAGAAATGCAAACATAATTATAATGATATCCTTAAAGTGTCTCTTAAAATCGTTTGGCAGGGTTTTGGGATTCCCGCAACGACCGGCTGCCGCTGTAGCAACGGACTGCTCTGTAAACAGTATACCTAGGCCTGCTTAACGCCGTAAAGAATAATTGTGCAAAGAACAAAGTAAAACTTGGTCCTTACGCTTTTAATTTAATTTTTCAAGTAGAAAAGTAAACTACAAGATTTTTAAAACTGGCTTCGCAGTCGGTGGTACTTGTCTTCAGTAATGAAACACGTTTAAAGCTTAACCTAAAATGTCTGCTGCAGCCAGTTTAATTACTCCAAACAATTATAACGAACATAACCCTCCTTAATGGCTCTCCTCTAAGTTGTCGTGGATGTTACCTTTGAGTCCGTTTATACAAGTGAATACCATTCGCGGATTGCACGCCAGAGGATAGTTTGCTGCGGTAAATAAACTTGCATTTAATATGTCTGAGGAATTTAGACCGCCCCGTTAGAATTAGTGAAATTTAAATCTAAATCCTAGCTAGGCAACCACTTTTAGAAGGCGAGTTTTAGTTAGAAACTGTTATATAGACAAAAGAATATTATGAAAGTCCTATTTTATGTGTACGTAAGTGTATGCCTGATTAAAGACAGTCGAGATTCCTGAATTCATGAGCATATAAAAAAATGTATAAAATAAATACGAATATTTCAGGCACATTCGTGCGATTGCGATGAAACTTCAGTGAATGTGCGCGTACTCTCAAAGATTTATAATAAAACAAACAAAGAAATTTATGATAAAAAAACAGACATTGCACTTACTAGCTATTAGCCAATATTTAACAATGGCTAAAATTTTACGCTTTATTGCGGCCAATGGATGGAGATTAAAAAATAAGTTTTGATATCTCAGACAGTATATTGTTATGTCAGCAAATACATACGAATAGATAATTTTCAACACAGCATTCAATTGAAATGAGAATCCTCGGTTTTTACTCATCAGTGATCAAAGTACAGATTATACTGATCATTTTCTAGAACGATACCCCGAAATAAAAGAAAATATAAATACATTGAAGCCTCTTTTTGGGATTTAATTAAATAGAGGCTTATTTCGCAACACTTCACAAGAAAATGGAATAGTCACCGATCTCATTTATTCTGTTTATACAAGTAGACTAATCTGGTATCTCATTTTTTTTAGTAGCGACTATAGGATTTCTGAATTGTCAAATTAGTCCCTTGTAATCATTAAGTTAGTCGCCTTGTTATCTTACTTTGGGTAACGAAAAGGTAAGACTTTTAATATTTGTAAGAGAGAAGTGTTTTTATATAATTTTTTTAATAAAATAACATGCTATGACCTATATAGCTATACGATAGATATAATCATACATAGGTGCACATGCGTATGGTCGTGAGCGCGTAACTTTGGAACGCCTTGGCCGATTAATGTTATATCAACAGAATATATTTGTTTTGCCGTTACTAAGTACCCAGCATAGCAATGAAGCGCTGGTTTGTTGCTATACTAGGATCGTATAGCCAACATCGTAGTTAAGTTAATAAACACCTCAAGTCTTGGGATGTTTCCCATAACTTCATTTCCGTTTAATAACTTAACAAGCTAGCTAGAATATCACATTCTTTCAATCTCTTTAACATCATCTGCCACATTATTAACATAAAGCTTAAGACTGACCCAGTTTATTTAGATATTTCTTTCGTTCGATATTTAACTAATTGTTTGACCAAACGGTTCTTAGCAAATAAGCAAATTAAATGTTATTTTAAGTAACATTAATGTTAAAGAAGTTATCTATCTTTGAGTGTGCCTAAACCTTTATGCCCTGCTTTGTTGCTTTGTCCGTACATTTACATAGCCGGTAGGAGTGTAAACGAAGAAAAAGCCTCCTTGATCACACTCGACATCGACACACGCATAATACAAATATTATTGCTGGCACTGCTCCGATGTAATCGATTCTATTATCGCAGTTATAGAGTGATATCGATGTTTACTCGCGCCGATTAAATCGCAGCCAACGTGATTGTATTGAAATTCGAATGTCAACATCGGTCGTTGTTTGTCGTAGATGCAAAGCGTGTTGGCGCAAACGGATGGTGATGTGTCTTTTTCAACACAGGATTTCGCTGTTCCGTTTTTTATTAAATTCTGATCACGGCTGCACATGTAGGTATTGTGACTTTAACATAGCAGAATTATGAGCAGCGATAGCTCAGTGGGGAGACCAATAGACTGCAATGCAGAGGGTCTCGGGTTCGAACCCACGTCGCGCACCTCTGACTTTCGGAAGTTATATGACTTTTCGAAATTATGTGCGTATTGATTGACAATTACCGCCTGCTCCGTGCCTCGGAGAGCACGTTAAGCCGTTGGTCCCGGCTGCCATAAACATCTATGGCAGTCGTTATTGGGAAAGTCAGTACCCTCTAATATCCTGACACTGGTCTAGCCTTAGGGTATCGTTAGCCTTCGGGTTGCGGTGGTCAGGTGGCAGCCGCTCCGTGTAAAAACTGATATCCAGTCAAATCCGGTTAGACCAGAAAAGCCGACCCCAAGTGACTTGGGAATAATAAAGGCTAAGAGAGAGAGAACATAGCAGAATTTTAAAGCTTAACTGAAGTGAAGCATGGGTTTGATGTCGCTTGCATTTTTTATAGGAGTAAAAGTACTTTTTTTCTTGATGAAAGTTATGTCGTTTTCTTTAACATGTATATATGCTAAATTTTATGATGATGAAATTTGATGATGTGAAAGCGTAACAAACACACTCACATTCGCATTTATAATATTAGTTAGGATCTCAAAAGATTCAATACTACTCCAAAACGTGAAACGTTATTAACAGTTTTGAAGAAATAATATATAAAACATAAGAAATGGTTGAGTGGAAAGAGTTGATCAAACGCTATTTAGTGAAATCCCTTTGCAAACTGCTGATTGCCAGGCGTGTGGTATAAGTGTCGTGTGGTGTAATAATATGAATTACGCAATGTTACGCAAAACAACAGATGCTGTTAGTTTTGATAAAGGGTACTGTGATTACACCAGTTCATTCTATTATATCGTCCCATAATAAAATCCATACGCTCTTCTCAAATACTACGTCTGAAACCAAAATCTACGTAATGCCTTTCTCATAAACCTTTTAAAAGATTTGAACTTGTATCATTTCCATCAACAAGTTCAAGAGTAAAACGCAGGTGCGTTCATAAAAATATTTGTTTACTATGCCAGTAGTTGAGTGCGCATAAAAATATATAAACAGAACAATAAAAAGGGTAGAGTAAAAGCAGGCTTAAAAGATTACCAAAATAAAAAGCCAAGTCTGTTTCAAATAGAAAACATTTCTTGCTTTAAACGTCAAGTACAATCCTAGTGATCTGGTGCAACATTGGAACAGTTTTAGAGCTAGGTATTAAAGAATGGTGGCGTTAACTCTAGCTAGATTTGACACACTAAACGTTCCGCAATTCAAATCGAGTAACGTCAGATGTTACGCAAGCTACTTTATCATCTTTGAATCAGATAGGACCCAAAATCTGCACGTATAAAGCAATGGCTTAAATGGTTGTGCGGCATATTGATATCAATATATAAAATGTTACAGTTTTAATTTGAGACTAATGTGATATACAAAAATCGTTGCGATACAAAGACGATCATAAAATTCTGTAGGCTTTAAAAAGAAAAGTAGTAAAGAATAAAACAAGTTTGAAATACCAATATATTCAAATACAAAATTTTATTAAATGTTATAGTTACGAGACCGAAATTTGTTTAAAATATGTAAAAACATTATATTATTATGATTCTAAAAACTTGAAATATAAATTATAATTTTACCTTTAGCAAGCCTACCGTAACCTATTTAAAAACCATGCTCGAATTAATAAAATGACTTTATCGTTTAATAACCACGATAATACGAATACATCCATAGCTTCATATAAATAAACTTCACAGGAACATTTATGTTCGGTTCAGTGTTCAAAGAAAATCTGACAACCATGCCCACTATTATTGAATACATTGAATTGTAAAGCTCGAGGCGAAGCGTAAACACAAATCGACGGGTAATCCTAAAGGCTAGCGCGCATTGGAGCGAAAGTGAGGTCGACGAAATATCACTCTAAAATCACAGCTTTGTATGTAACGCAGTCATGGTTAGTCTGAAAGTGCTTGTCATTTCATGGACAACAATTACTGGATACAACGTAGGATTTGATCAATGTTACGTATTAAGAGTCGGCGAGCATATTGCATAAGTATTTGCCACAGTTGGACCTCGCACAACTTAATGAGTGTGTCTTAACAGAAAAGCCTAAGCGTCACGAATACGTTACTGAATCGATGAACTAGTCAGCTTCGAGAAAAATGTTTCGTGATAAAGTTTGCATTCATTTCAGTCAAATTTATCTATGTTTCTCTGTTAAGCCTAGATACTGAAAATGATACGAGCTGTATCCCGATAAAGGAGCTATCTCTTGACGTGCAATGTAAAAGTCTAGAGTCAACGATCAGTCATGCTTTAAGTATAGTATAAAAATCAAAACTGCATTTACAGCTTTAGACGATGGCACCAACACAATGTTGCCATAATTGATTTTATAATAAGCCTTTGTTCTTCATTTACAATATGTTAACGTGTTGCATTGTGCCCTATACGGATCGCTCCATTATTGCTCTTCAAGAGAAATTCGATGCATTGATAGCATATTTTAAAAGGGCGTGGCTCTTTCGGACTTACTAATACTGTTGAGTATTATAAGATGATATCCAATTGTTCTCAGAACCCTGGATATTGATTACCGTATCAATATTGGTAGAGATAAAATTGGTAACCGAAACACCGGTGTTTTTTTACAGGTGCCTTTGACAATCATACAGGAAACAGTTTTTCAAATTATTACCATAATGAATACCAAAACAGAAACACAAAGCTTAATACATACAAGATGTGTTGTGTGCAAGAGCAAGCTTAACATTGCAGTTAAAGCTAGTAAAACAATTTCTAGCTATAAGCTAATCTATATAGTCTGCTAATGATCGTGATCACGCGTCAGGTAGGAACCGGCTAATCCGTATCTCCTTCATCTATCAGCAAGCTACCGTACAGCTAAAGTTATTACCTAGATAGTAATTCTACCCTGTCTTATGCAGTAAAATGGTTTGTTTCAAATTACACATGCAAACACATGATTTGAAATCACATAATTATAAATAATAGTATAGAAATTTCAACCGCTTCACATCTAATTTATTCCAGAACTTGATGAAGTCATTAGAAGCAGAGACGGTTCAGCCCGAAACTGACGAATTGTGTAAAGTACCCTCTCATTCGCCCTAATGAAGGTAGTATAATGCTTTATGTGCTCTAATAAAATTCACTTTTTCGTTTTTATTGTTAAACATTTTATGTTTTTACGAATATTAAGGCGAGTGAAATATAGAGGGCATCTTGAAACCAAGCGCCAACCTACTGGGCTAAGTTAAGTAACGCCGGTGGATCAAACTAAGCGAATGAGGTATCATTAAAGAAACATGCTCCTTCATCACTTCAAACATTATGCCGAGTATGTACCTATAATATATGGATGTTTTGTTTTTATTTTCGCAACGTAGTTATATACTTACATAAATAGTAAGTTACAATACATATAAAATATAGATAAAAGTTAATCACCCAAAGCTTGGATCCAATCACGACCAAAATCAACTAACCTAATACTCTATAGAAAAAGTAATGTACGCCCCCATTTTATAAAACATTATAAAAAATGCTTGAAAATAACTACGACTGACGAGGATCTTATTGTCTCCATATACATATAGCGACAAACAAAATTTGACACAGGGGAACATTTTCATCACCAATAATAACTAAAATTAGTTCTACTTCTCCAACTTTGCTGGAAATACTGCCAACAATTTTACGTCCGTAACGTATCCATCTCTAGTAATTTCACTAATTAGTCAAGGCATTTCTGAGGCAGCCAGTATTGCCAGTAATTTGGCCGACCCACCCATAAACAACGATTTTTATGGTTGTAAAACTAAAACTACTTCACGCCATGAAAGTGTACCCGTTAATTTTACTGCGCTAACAAAATCCTTAGAATTCCTAAATAAAAAGTTATTCCATAGTTTGTTTGAGGATTTTACATTAATACTAAATTTAGAGGTTTTATTTTTAACATAGATGTTGCATTTTATAAACAGACAGTGCAGTTTGCCGGATCGTAAAATTTTTGTCGACGTTTTTATAACTGTGTTCGTGTTAAGACATAAAATTATAACACTAAAACCGGTTCCTAACAATGTTAAACAGAAACGGTTGAGACAATCTTTATAATACAACTTCTATTTAAAACAATATTCACAGTGCTATCTGAATTTCGATCAGAATTTATTAAAGTCAGGTGAAATCTTAACATCTAGTTATATCCAAACTGTATTTTAATCGTCTTGATTCGAATTTTATCAGTTCATTTTAGAGTTTATTAATTAAAAATAATCTTGATAAAATTCGAATCAAGGCGATTAGTTAATCAATAACTGATTGCTATAAACTAGCATGTGACTAAATCTAGCATGCTTGTTTTACTATTTGTCTTCACGTTGCATGTATTTTAGAAATCTTCGCCTAACAGACTACCCACAGTAGCTGCGACATAAAATAGCAATAAAATATTCCGTGCGACATTGTCATAAGACCTAGACGCCCTGACACCGTGACCGTGAACTTAGTTCAACTCGGAGAAAGGTTGTACGAATCTCACAGCTCCTTTCACTTGAGTGGTAAGCTGACGTGATTGATGGACGGCTTGTTGGATTTAAGCGCACTGTACATACTAAGATATAGCGTAGACCTCTTCTCATAAAGATGTATAAAGAAAGGTGTTCCACTGGGGTTTATTTCGGAGCCACTTTAGAAGGTAAAGGAATATGTCCAAAAGATAAAATCTTTTGCACAACGTTATTTATGCTAACTTTAGCCAGAGGCGAGCTTTATAAACAATCTTAAATTGATGAATACAAAGAAGTCTCTTTTGATCCAGAAAGCCGTAAAAATAAATCAGATACATATTTTTAATCAAACTTAATTGGTCATAAAATAAAATACAAAAAAAATTCTTCTTCAAATAACGACTACAATTATTTCACGATCGCGCCGTATTGCAATAACTCTTTGGAGATTCAACGACGACCTTTAAAGAAACAAACCATTATTGAAAGTAGTAATAAAGGCGTGTATTTTACTTTGAACTTGGATGGGACGTAACATTGAGCTAATGTAAGACTAGCACGATAGAGGGAGCGGCTCGAAGAACAAGGAATGGACACAATAAAGTACCTACTTGGCCTAGGCCTAGGCCTGGCCATTTCATTGATGAAGAAATTCCTATACAGCTGGAAATAAACATTAAGCTTTGTTTTGTAAACTCAGACTTATGTGAGGGGAACACTAATTTCATAGATTACATTAACGCAGACGCGTGCATATAGGTATTTTGGAATGAGTAATTGATGTTCGACTTGTTTTGGTCCAAAATCCGTGTACGTACGTGTTTCTATGTGTGAGAGCTTCGAGTTTTATCGTATTGTTTCAAGCCGGCATTCTGTATCTATGTGTTATCATCATAAAGATTTCATCGAGGACCAAAAGCGAAAGAAACTAGAAGTTAAAATTCGCTTGCTCTACCCATTCCTTTCCTTTCCTTTTGTAAATCAATGCTACATTTAAAATTATTTCATTCGTACCGTGGTTTAAGTTTACGCTTATGAGCGCCGATGGTGAGTGACCCAGCTTCAATACTCGGGTCTGAAGTAATATTACTGGGGATTTCAATTTGGCATTGCCCACAGTTTGGTAATTCACCCAGTAGATGGCAATGTGCTAACCTTATTATAAAGGATTTAAAAAATTGCTGGCGTAATATACCTAGATGGGAAAAGCATCTCTGCAGACTCCTTCGGAGATACATAGGCGTGAATCTATGTACATATAGGTGTCTATGAACGTAAAATTGATAATCATATTGAAATTACAAACTCAGCTTAGACGCCGTCGAGTACCTAGCGTACTTCGAGGGGATCTATATCCATTTTAATTAAATCAAAAGTTCGGGACTGGAGTTTAAACACGTATTATTCGATAACACTCGAACTAAGCCTCAGTTTAAACTATACCAGACATTTAGTACGAACGGGCGTGTCTAGACAAGGACAGTAAATAGTTACATACCCTTAAGTAATTGGATTAGATGGAATTTATACACCTCTGTCCTTTAGACTGATAGGGTAGTTCTGTTCTTAAAGGAATTATGGAGGACTCTCCTTATTTACGCACAGGCTTAGTTAGGTATTAGCATGTGAGACAGACTGAATCTTATTAATCCTAGTTTTAGTATAAATGTGAAATTTGTGAATAAATTTAGTGAAAGTGTTTTATATACCCAAGTGTATTAATTATGTATGTAATTAAATTGTATCAGCTAATGGAGTATACAATAATGTGTTAACTTTGTACAAATAAATTATATATTATTAAATTTGAATGTTTGTTATTCTATCACGCGTTAACCGTTACAGGGATTTAGATTATTGGCACGCAGGAACTGTGTTCTGGTTTATCACATAGGATTTTTTTATTATAATATGCAATTCTATGTGATTCACGCGGGAGACACTGTAGGCATGATACTAGTACTATATTTTATTTTTTTATTGTATTGGACGCAAACGAGCGGTTGGATCGCCTGATGATTAACGATTACCACCGCCCATGGACACCCGCAACACCAGAGGAGTCACAAGTGCTTTGCTTTCCTTTTTAATTTGCTCCCACCAGAAGAGAGGGGGAGCGGTTGGGCCTCCAGTACCCTCGCTCACTCGACAAAACACAACGCAAGCGCTATTTCACGCCGGTTTTCTATGAGGCCGTGGTATCACTCCGGTCGAGCCGTGCCATTCGTGATGAAGCGTGGCTCTCCCACGGCTATAACCATTTACCATTTAGATAAAACATATCTTGATCTGAATTAACTTATAGGATTATTTTCATGCCGTTGGGATTACAAGAAGTCTTTTTAAACATAGATCAATAAATGAGTCTCACAGCTGTCACCCGGAGTGGGGAGTGGTAAATAATAGTAACGATGACAGGGATACTCGCTTGGTACAACACGCACACATGTGATTAAGCAGATGGCGACCTATGCGAGTAATCGCTTAACACCCTCGCAAACTCGCGCATAGCCCAGCGACGACCTACCTATCCCTGTAAGTATTTTTTACCTGGGGGAATATAAACTCTCGGCATTTCCCGTGGATTTTTATTTATGTACCTACATATGTACTTATATAGCAGCGATAGCTCAGTGGGGAGACCAACAGACTACAATGCAGAGGGTCTCGGGTTCGAACCCACGTCGCGCACCTCTGACTTTCGGAAGTTATATGACTTTTCGAAATTATGTGCGTATTGATTGACAATTATCGCCTGCTCCGTGTCTCGGAGAGCACGTTAAGCCGTCGGTCCCGGCTGCCATGAACATCTATGGCAGTCGTTATTGGGAGAGTGTCGACACAAAAGATCCCACTGGGTCGAAGTGTCGCCGGTCTGCACTGACTGGCCCCCACATAAGTTAAGTTACCTGGGGGAATACTATTTACGTATCCATCCACCTCCACGGGCAAAGGGGAATCCAAGAAAACGGAAAATCCCAGATCTTATCGACTAAACTTACCACGGTGAGCCAAGTCCTTGGATTATTGATGGATCGCTGGAACTATAATTACTCCAGCGACCCACTCAGCAGTGCCCGCCTATACCTATACATATCTTGACTACCGATTAATTCTCTTTGGACATCAGTCATTGCTTCTATCTCAACTCTTGATTGCTGCTCAATAATCGACGGCAATGAGGTACGTCAAGTCACAGGCTTGTGTTGCTCAGTTTCTCTCTCAAGAATAACCCAGTACCGAAACACTGTATATTCAAATTAAACTATTTTACACGTACTTTATTGCGGTTTTATTTTTTATTTTTGTACCACTAATGTGGCAAACAAGCATACGGCCCACCTGATGGTAAGTGGTCACCGTAGCCTATGGACGCCTGCAACGCCAGAGGCATCACTTGCGCGTTGCCGACCTTTTAGGAAAGGAGGAAGTGGGAAGGAGAAGGAGCGGGAAGGGGGAAAGAGGGTAATTGGGCCTTCGGCACTCTCACTCACCGAACGAAACACAACAGTAGGAATACTGCTATTTCACGTCGATATTCTGTGAGAGGGTAGTCCTTCCCCGGTCGAGCCAGCCTATTCATGCTGAAATCAGCGAGGCTATACTACACAAAAAAATAAGCCGCGATAAAATCCGTATAAATAAGTTTACGTACGTAAGACAATACAGAGTGTATAATAATGCCAGGCGACACTGGACTCCACCGTTATTATGTTGGGAATAGGTCCGTCACATAATGTAATTCGCGAAATTTGAGTACGAATTACCTTTCTTTATGAAGAGTGCAAGCGTGGTGCTATATTATATGCTATGCTACATACGTTGAGACATATGTAACGCCATTACCTGTAACAAAAAACAAACACAAATAAGTACAAAATATATTATTATATTATATTTACGCGATGTTATACATTGAATATAAAAAACTATCGACGTTTCGGTTGCGGTCAAAATTAGTTCAGACGAAAAAAATAATCAAATACACTTTTACATTCATACTTTAAATTATGCCTGGCTAATTTAGTTGTGATTTTATCGGAAATATTTGTGCGTGTGCGAACTAACAACCGACAACACGTGGGGCGCGATAAGAACTTAGCCACTACATCTTATGTTAAAACATTTGCTATCGTTGAGTTCATTCCACTCATTAATAATTTCAAAAATAAATGTGCATTAGAATTATAACAAAAGCAATACGATTGTAAATTAAATTTAAAGTGGACGCATTGCTTTCATAGTGATTTAAAAATAATAGAATTTCGAACCAAGTATAAAATAATAAGTGAATGAACTATCACACAATGTATTCTTAGAAAATATTTCGATCTATTTTACTTGGCAAGATTTTTTGCTTCAAACGTCCAAGATTATTTGTCTAGGGTATAAAGGATAGTCATCCATTTTACTTGCAAGTCATGAGATCGAACTTAGCTGACTCACCAACGTTCAATAGGCAGATATTTATGCTTCGAACGTAAAAATAAATGTAAAAAAACATTGTCTATTTCGGACCGGTCCGCTGTTCTCATTCGATTATTTGTTTTAGGACTTTGAATTTTATTGGTCCTTAATAATTAATAGTTTAATCGCTGAGTAAGGTACGAGCTCGTATGTACGTAACATTAAACCACCTCTAAACGAACTGCAGATAGAGATTGAGAAGTGTGTAGTTAGCGACCTACTTGTGTGTCTGTAGTCTGCCGAGTAGGTACTGTGTGTGTTTTAGAATAAAACAAGCCCCCGTAGTTTTTAACAGAAAATGAAGGATTAATATATCGTAGCCTCAGAGCAAAGCTCACCAAAGTACTCTGAAGGCGTGCTAGTGCAAGGTTTAACAAAATAAATTATTTAAAGAAGGCAAGCCTGACGGTCTTTCATGAAAGTAGCGTAAGTAACTTATACTTACGCTATGCTAAATCTCACTGGAGTAGCTAGAAGCAGGCGCAATTAGGCGCACAACAAAAAGATTATAAAATAAACAGTAATGTTATCCGAATTTACATAGTGAGGGTTCCATATATTTAAAAGCAACGTGTACATTGCTATGTAGTAAAAAGTTTTAGCATATGCTGAGATAAGCAGCTGTGAAAGCAGACAGACAGACGGACAAACAAATTCGCACCACAAGGTGTGCGATTATATGATTTTGATTCAGAACTCTAAAATAGAGCTCTGGCTTATAAGCATTAATGTCAAATTACGCACGTTAAGTGTCTCAAAAAAGATACAATCTACAATTTTTATGTCAAATATAACAACCATTCTTATCTAATTTAATTTGTAGAACAGCCAAAGTAAACTCAAATCTCACGCAGTTTATGTTTCACGATGTCGTTACGACGCTTGTTTAATTTTCTCTCTCTTTTTATCCTGCACAATACAGTATTATAAAGGCAACAAAAACAAACAACATTTGTAACTCATTACAAGATTAATACGAAAATACAAGCGCTACTAATATTTAGCACAGCTTTGGAGGAATAAGACATCAAAATTTGAGCTTGCTAATATTGCATACAAAACATTCCCAAAGGCCTTCGTAATGATGAGCTAATTTATAACTCCATACACAAGAGGAGCAATTTGATAAGTCCATACATATTAAAATGTATACTTGTATGAGTAACATGAATTTATGAATAATTATGTAATTAAAGACATGGATCAATTGCCCAGTAATGAATATTTTCTTTTTTATTTCATCAGGAATACAAACAGTATTTACAACATGAAATAAAAAACAGACCATGGAAATAGGCAGTTGCCAATTTATGTTCGCATATTAATACAAAGAAGAACGTGTTTATCTTAAATAAGATAATAGCTACGATAAACAATAACATATAATAAAGATAGTTAAAGAAAAATACCTAAATTACAAATTAGAACCTAATATTTTTCTGTTCATTAAACATTTGCAACCACTGTTACATTCAATCTCAATACGTTTTAAAATTTAAATTACTGATACATATTCAATTGTATTGCTGCGATTCTGGGGGAATTTTTCAGGTATGCATTTTACTCTCTCGAATGCAAACGTACGTTCGCTTTGCATAATATCGAAACAAATCAACTTGTCGTTCGCCAAACGTTACGATACTGTATTTACGTATTGAAAAGCAAATTCACTCTGTAGATGAATGAGATTTCTTAACACGAACTGGTAGCAATTATTCGGTTATCACAATAATAATTCATAGTATACTATATTTTGTTGCGTTAACGTATATTTTGTCAATAAATTTCTACCGCTCGGTACAGGACTTTTTTCTGGATGAAGGATTATCTATGCTTTTCTGTACTCCTGACAACGTATATGCAAAGTTTCATGATGATTGGTCGAGTAATTAGGACGTGAAAGCGTAACAAACAAACTCATATTTGATTTTATAATATTAGTTAGCAACTATAATGTAAATATTTATCCTAAAGATACACGCTTAGTAAAATAATACGTAATCATTTAACATATTCCATAATTCAGCTAACATTCCGTAGGCTGTGTCCTTGTCGCGGCGGCACGTTACTTACCACTTATTATAAAACGTTCTTCATCACATAAATTACATTCTTGTTTTCATTTAAAATCCGAATGTATGAGTGTACCATGACCATGGCTTTCTAAGGATAAAGGCAGAAGGTTTTACTATAACCTTCGTTCCGGCTGCACTGTCCTTGTCGTGTCGGCTTTCACTATATTTTATGCTCTCTGTTATGCAGCAAGTCGTAAAATATAGCGCACTTTAATTCCGTCATTGTTTGCTGCAGTGGTTACATCACAGAGTTAATAAATTAGGTTGATATTGTAGCTGGAAATTGCATTTGACACTAACAAGCTTCAAAATTAACAAGACATTTATTTGATAGAAATCGGACCTTCTCAGTGACACCTATCGGAAGTCAGAAATATAACTTAAAGAAATTAATTTCCAACGTTGACATTTCGGAAACCAAAAATAGAAAGAATATCGACTCGATGGAAAAGTTTCAGTTTCTATAAAAAGTAGAAATGTAGACTGACACGGTTTGTAAACAGACCATTCGTCTTCGATGTAATAGCTTCACAAATTGTAAATATCAGTACCGAAATAAACGAAGAAATATAAATAATGTCAATTTGTAGCATACTTTTAACCACCGCTTATTGACAAGTACAAGCAAATATTTTGGAAAGAAATGTTTGACAACTGACAGATAACATCCATTCCATTATTATACACGCGACAGTGTATGTTAAGTTTTTATACCTACACCGCTGACATATTTTGGCACACGCTCAAGTCAAAGTCAACAATCATTTATTCACTTAGGTCACAAAGTAACACTCATGAACGTCACCAGAAACAAACATAGGCTACTTCTTAACGCTATTTACTAGATGTTTCACACAAACGAATTCTCAATTTCAATCTAAAAGACATAATATATCGCGTTTAAAAATCTGTAAAATTGATTATCATTTGCGTAGGATTCAACTGCTATACATTTTTCTCCTCTCGCCTCAATCACAAGATTGCAAAGCTGCGACATCGCGAAAATATTACCGGAATGCAAAATACGCGCGCTTCATCTTTCAATCTCGCTGTTTTTCCGGTTGCCTCGCAAATATTAATGATTCAACATTTTCTTCAACATTTTCTGTTTCATACAATACATAATACAGCCGAATAATAAGTACTAACAGACAACGGTTTTTTATACAATGTGGCATACCACGTGGCCCATTCATAACCATCGATGTTCGACGTACAAAGAATAGACGGTCTTGCTGGTCAGCTTGCACAATTGCGCGGTCAAGTGCACTCAGCCACGTTATTAGTGTACAATGTGAGGAATTTTAATGAGCTGAAAACTGAGGGAATCCAGGTCACACGGACAGCTCGGCTCCACTGAATAGAAGACTGAATAACCGCATCTATATTGCAAAGGGCGCGCGCGAAGTTTTCATTTCGCAAATGTCATGTAACATGTCTTTGCGATGAGAGAGATGAGGAAACAATTTATCTTTTTTAAAGAGAATAAAAGGGCAGTTGCAATTTAGAATCCATTTCCAGGCCCATTTAATTTCCATCTAGCAACTTATTGTATAGTACAGCGGCGCTGCATTTTACAATAAAGTCATGAGAATGTATTTTAAATCTCCAGCCGCGTAAAAATGAATTGTTCAGTTAAACAGATATCAATTGCTTTCTTCTATATTTTTCGTATTTTTCATGTTGTTATTCACGGTTATACATAGATATTCTGAGATTATATTTATGCTTGTCTACGAGGCCAACGAAATTAACATAACTCATTTTGAACACCACAAAATTGCCATTTGCTACGGAATGACAAACATTGCCTGTGTCAACTTTCAGCATTTAACGTACCGCAATTAGGCAAGCGTAATTTTGTTAAGTCAATGCACACATATTTATTTTATTTGCGGTTTACGTCATACCGCTCGAATACGGAACATACGTTATTTTATTTTAAAATGCAACCAGCTGAATTTATTTCGTTCAGTTTATTGCCATTCAAATAATAAAAACTAACAATTGAAACCATTAAATGTTAAAATTATTCCACAATTACTTAAACAACGGTGAAAATAAATAAACAAAATTATAATATTTTAACGAATGCTGGTATATGTTACAAATGAAAAAGCAAACAAATGTCATTCGCAAATAATTTCGTAAAAAGAACGCCGCGTCGTCTCTTTCTCCCTATTCGAATATGTTTTCTTTTTTCTTATTAAAAGGCGTAGGTATTCATTCAAAGCCAAAGGGCGCTAATGTATTTACCCGTGAACAGTTAGCAAGCTTTTTCCCAACACCAAACATTTATATATTATTAAATTGCCTCAGAGCAATTTATTATACTCATTATGGTTACGTCAATAACAAATTGCCATCAAAGAGACTTGTTATATATTTCGAAACAGTTTTTAATGTTTAGTGTAAATAATTTGATTCGATGGTTTAAAATGTTGAAATACTTACTTTATATGTGATTATTATTAATATGTTTATGGTAAACATAATTATGTTTTACGCGAGTGTGCTTCGAGCTTCGAGCGTAACTTCGAGCATAGTCTATGTATTAACATACTCGAAGGGTTACTTAAAATAAGATATTGTATTTGTATTGTAATGGATAAGATATTGTAATCTACATTACTATATTTCTTGGGGTATAGACACATAAGTAGACAGTCTATTTAGGTATATCTAAATATACATCAAAATACATAACCCTTATGTTTGTCAATATAACAAATTATATTATATCGTGAATATCGATTCCCAGGTAAGAGTTACTAGATACAATTATCGCCTGCTCCGTGCCTCGGAGAGCACGTTAAGCCGTCGGTCCCGGCTGCCATGAACATCTGTGGCAGTCGTTATCGGGAGAGTGTCGACACAAAAAGATCCCACTGGGTCGAAGTGTCGCCGGTCTGCACTGACTGGCCCCCACATAAGATACATACATACATTCTATTTAGATTTTCTATTATAAAATCTTAATAGGTAATGTTACCAATTTCGTTTAATAATCTTAATATAGCTCACAAAAGGTGACTATGGTGCTTAATTTTAGCATTACACATTTCTTGGTATTAAGCGTTCGATTTCAGTTCTAAGTATCAAATGAAACATTAATATGTTTTGCAAAGAAACCCGCTACGGTAATGCTATGAAAAATTTACTGCAATATTTTTTTTGTTTTTATTTTCGTACTTTCAGCACTTTCTTATATTTTTTCTACATATAACGATACTTATGTATGTAGGTACATATAACACAGTCCATTGAGGATTAATCGCTTTCGATTTCGATTCTCGGATCAGTCAAGAGAACGCCGCGCCATTTTTCTCCATTCGAATATTTCTAGGGATCCTTTTGTTTCGCCTAATTTTTAACATGTGGACAGGAATTTTAAATCGTCAAATAATTGGAATCAAATGGTCAATGAGCAGACTGAAATTTAAATGGCGCCACCTACTTGCATTTTCTACAAAATGATTTGCCGACATTGTTAGAAGATGTACCACTCAACATCTACAGAGAAATGTGCTATCAACAAGATGGTGCCCAGCTCATTATGCCCGGCCTATACGAGAATATTTAAACGAAGAATATCCCGACAAATGGATCGGACGCCTTGGATCAATTTTATGGCCCCCTGGTTCCCCAGACCTGAATCCGATAGATTTTTTTAACTGGGGACACATAAAAGAAAAAGTCTACTCAAAACCAATACAAAATCTATTATAATTGCGCCAAAAAATTGAGGCATCATCAGAAGAAATAAATGCGAGTAAATGTGCACGATTGATGAATGGAAGGTAATTTCTGAGGCGATGCAGAGCTTGTATTCGTGCCGGAGGGAAACAATTTGAGCATCTACTTTAGTTTTAGGGGGATATTAAAGTGTTACGATAATTGATTGTTTTATTTTGATTACTTAGCACTTTCATTGGCAAGAAAAGTGGCAAGTGTTGTACCATTTTGAAATCTAGACTAAATGGGCCATCTTTTGAAATAACTTTCCAAGTGTAGTGTGGTACATTTTTTTTTCCAACATTGAGTGTCAAAGTTCACTGACAATAATTTTGTAAACCATAATTCGTCAAAACTTAATTTATTTTACTTAGTTGACAATGTTTATTATTTTGGTTTTTTGGTTGCGACTAATAGCACTGTTATTTGAACTAACTTTTTCGAAAAATGTCCATTATCGCTTGACTAAGTGACATGGATTTTTTTCTTATTTTTTTCATAACTGGTATACCTTGGTCTCTCGTCCGGTACCAGGTTATCGTTGAATTTCAGGACATTCTGTATATATATACATAATAGTTTAAAAAAAACTAAAAAACGCTTTAAAAAGTTTAGTTTTTAAACTATTATTTATTTATTACTTATTTGTTATTATGTTCATTTTTATCTTCTTACTGTTATTTATTATTAGATGTATGTGTGTGATTATTATAGTCGTAATGTCGTTTAAACCTACAATTTTTTTTTAAAACTGTTATTAGCGACACTTTTTAATTGGCAATAGCTTAAACATAGATTGACATAATATTGGTCTCCCCGTGACCATGGCTACTGAAAAGCAACCGAAACGTCGGGGAAAGTGTAAAATTAAATTAAATCTAAATAGTTTTAATAATACTTTAATTAGCTTAAAAATTAGTAAAGTTTAATCGTAGTACCTAGTAGTGTAACAATTTTCGAAAATTATGTAATAAAGTGTCAAATAAACAACGCGATAAAATCCGTATATAGTAGTTTAATTTCAATGAATAATATTCGCGTAAACAGAAGACAATATTATGACATAACATTGTCTAACTAGCTGTAAGTTTTAAGAACTTGAAAAATAAAATGAATTGTTGACCAAGACTCTTGTACAGCAGTCGAATTCACTACAACTACGCTACCGAGGCGGTCATAATATGCTAATCTTCTTTCAATGCTTCCATTATTTAAAGTCTTATCGTGATTAAACCAAATAAATTAAGTGTAAGTAGCCGCGGCGTGCACTAATCTCAATACGCTGCACGAGAATCTAATTAATGTAAAGCTGTCGTTGATAAAATAAAAACCTCTGTAATAGAAAAAGAAAAATGTGGTTATTTTAATTGTCTATTCTTTTTTTATAATGATGGTCAATAATGAATAATAAATATGTGATGGTTTTACTATATTACTTTAGTTTTTCTGTATTTCATGCGTATTAATGCTTACACAGTTACTGCTGCCAGTCTTTTGGGCACGTTACCAGTTGACAGCGATGCTGAAGAATTCTACGATGCCTAAACCATTTTTGTAAATATTTAGTATTATAAATATTTGTGTTTTTGTAATTATGTTATCTTTTTTAATACGTTTGTAAAAATAGGTATATTAGATTATTTCGTTTTAAAATTAATTTTGTCTTTAACTTAATAACTAAGCCATTAGTTATCTAATTCTATTAATTAAACTCTGTAAAGGGGACATAGTGTGATTGACTTAAATGACGTTACGGGCGAACGATACGAACAAAGTCGCGGTCAGTTTACTAGCCTAGTTTACTATAAAATCTTTAAATATTTATATTTAGATCCTTTTGTTTACTGTAGACTAAATCACTATTCCATTCTTGGCTCAGTAACGACAAAATTTATAAACATTTGAAAAAAGAAAACAGAATTCATTGGCGGCCATTTTTAGAATTAAATAGCGGGTTCCACCAAATTTAATACGGCCTAGTCATTCAAATTACAAAGGTTTGTTTATATTAACGATAATAGAAATGTTATTTCATCCTTAATGTAAAGAGAAGCTTTTTATTTTAATAACAAGTCTATTCGAAGTCAGAAAGCAAACAAATTACGTCCTAAATTTCAAATTTAACAAAGAAAACGAAAACTGACACGCGTCTTTGTTATAAGAAATATTTTTCGAGGAAAAACCAATTTAAGATTGAAGCTATGTATTATATTGAAATGTCTTTAATACGAGCATGTAATATCGGCATCTCGAATTTTGATGAATATTGACATGAGACATACACAATATTATCCTAATCCTAACCCTAACCAATATTTTAAATGGGAATGTGAGTTTGTTTATTTGTTTGTTACGCTTTCACGCCTTAACTACTAAACTGGTCATCATGAAATTTCGCATATACGTTGTCAAGGGTACAGAAAAGGACATAGAGTAACTTTAATTCAGAGAAAGTACTAATATTAAACTATAGCGACGATAGTGTTCGTCAAACCGTAAATCTGCAGATGTATGGATAGCCTAGTGTCATTATTAACCTCTGGTATGCCGGAACGTAGATCTGCGCGAGACACAATGCTTTTTCTATTATGTCTGGTATTCTGGCATACAACAGGTTAATCGCAGCAGGCGTCGATATTGTTCGTCAGATCGGACAAAGTATAGATGTATACACATTTGACACATTCATTCATTCATTCAACACCGCACTCGCATCAGGTGAGGGACGAGTTCATAATCCCTCACTCTGCCAAACTGTGTGCATAGCTCCTAACTCATGTATTTTTATAATGACATTGCTATAATCCTCTTTTATAAAAATATCGTAATAGAGATATCACGTGCCACAAGTAAGTATAAAAACTCAGTCAAAATGAACATAAAAACAGCAACAATCTAATAGGTACATATATCACGCATATACTCACATACAAACATATACAAACTACCACATAAAACAATATGCATAAATATTTTTATTTCATAATTGAAACTTAACTCCTTAAGCTTTCCTATCTAAGGGTAGAGATAAGACAATCCATGATTCGTAATAGATAGATTATATTTCTAAAGGAAATGCAGTCAACAGTTGAATCTGAAGGCACGTCCGTGATATTCAAATACACACTATTCTTTTTTTTTTGACATATCAATCATCTTTATAGGCATATTGTAACATATCGCCATTGACAGATGTCACTCTGAGAGATTTATGACACACTAATCATTATTAAAAAAACTATTGAAGTAGGAACTAATGGCATTTAATACAATAACATAAATCAGCAAAAATATTAAATGTATTTTTTTATCTGGCAACTTGCCGCGAGAGCTTTGGATTCAGACTAATAATATAAAAAGTGAAAGTGTCCGTTCTGTAACTATTTGATGATGATCTAATAAATAATCGTAAAAACTGACTCGGCAGTGATACGTTATCTATTGAGCTGACACATGAGCGAGTAAACATTAATACTACCTAGGCTTTTTGAGTTATGGGCATTCTGCAATATTTTAAATAACTACTATTTTTGCGCTAGAAATAATTCCACAGCTCGACTTTCAGACTTCAAAATATAATAAAATTTGATAAGACAGTTATACTCGAGTCACCAATATTTACTGCACTACAAGAGTAGTGCTGTACATATTGATGACTTGAGCTTCGGCTTCTCAAGCCATCGAAACATTTCTACTACTATTACGTACTCGGTATTGGTTTTCAACTCATTATCGCTATCCTATCACAGATGACAGGATAATATTAAATGGGGTTTTTTTGCCATATGAGGGTTGGTATCAAAATTGTGCCTATCGCAGTCGCCAACTAAATTTGCATATCTACTTAAGGATAGAGAAGCTATAACTGTTTATATTATTACTTTACGGTAGGCAGGCACTTAGCATTGCTAAACAAGATCATTTTCTATAATCAGGTCGCTACTCGATCACCGAAAGAAATAAAAAATCATGAAGTTTTATACAAACTAGCACAAGTTGCGAGTATTTTCTCTTTATCCACAATGTTGCAGACTAAAATCAATCATCTACTTTTATTCATTACAAGCATTGTATGTTACACATGATGAGTATTCTTGTTGCGAGCGCAACGTGTAATAGTCCGACTTGTTCTGTAGCCGCACCAGTCGAACACTGACAGCGCATACATAGTATCAAACACCTTCGCTATATTAAATCGATATAAAATAATGTCATCCACACTATATAAGCTAAACAACTATTCTAGAATACAATTTACTTACAAACATAACTTGCTATACTCTGATTGCAAAATCCATTGACTGCAGCAGTCAATCTGTTATATTTTTTATGCGGACCGGTGTCTATAATAGTCCAATTACTAGGCAAGCCAAGTCGCGTGCAAGAGCTAGTAGATAATAAACTTCATAAACCGACACGACGTGATGATAAATTACGATAGACCCTCTCCATTACCGCTTGAACATTACGTAGCCATAATTCAATCTGACTGGAGCCTATAATAGATTGCACATTTTCGAACTATTCGCTCAACTATATTTACGTCTATATAGCGGTGTGTGGTTTATGATATGATGGGTTTAGAATCTGTTCGAGGAATATTCTGTATATTACGGCAAGGAATTTTGTTTGTAAAGTATCTAATAATAAACTCATACTAGATTACTTCTTAGGTACTTATAGGAGATGAGTATGCTTATGTTCGGTAAGTACACTATATATTTGATGTACGGTATATGGTTTGTATAGAAGTGTGTATTTTAAAATAAACACATTTATATAGCATCACCTCGAAATATTATGTATGGATGATTGGGGAGATATAAATCACATTCATTAGCTATCTATAGGTGGCTAATAGTAGATGATGTCTCTACGTGTTGCTACCAGTAGACAATTTTAAGATACAGTACGCTAACCTGGTTTCAAACCAGAATTTTACAACCCACAAAAGCTTAGTGTTACTGTTTATTCTGTTAAAATAATTAATGGACAGCCAAAAGATAATATAAAGTAACAGCATTATAAATATCATCATTATAATGAGGTAATGAAAAACATGCTTTGATTATATTTTTAATTATTAGGTAGATAAATCCCAAAATTTATATAATTTTTAACATTATATTAAAATTACTGACAACCTTCATATCTCGAGTACTGTGTTATTGGTTCACGAACTCGACACAAACTTACCCGAATTTCAAACCTATAATACTAATCATACTACACAAAAGCTTTCTAACCCATCAGGTATATTCAGTCGTAAATCTATCATGTCTATCCAACCTATATGTGGATCGATCGGAACCATCCGACGAGACCTAAAAACTGAGAAAAATATTTTTTCTAATCCGGAGCCTTTATTACACGTGTTAGTCCTTAACGAGGAGTATTAAGTATACTTTTACGGCACATAACCGCCCCTGTCTTCGCTATCTAGACGCCGACCTCAAGGGAAATTTGATGATATAGGAATTTTATACTATTAGACTTTCTCATCGTGTAATTTTGTCGTGTAGCTATAAGCACTTAGAAGATCTTATCAGATTTAGTTCATAATTCCGTGTAAGTAAATTTTCTAAGGAGTAATTTTCATAATGACTGTAGAGGTAAATGGTTTTTGATTTTAAGGATTATGCGTAGCGTTTAGTTGGCTATTTATAATCTTAATTACAGAAGTGATAACTGGCGATTTCATATTAACTTTAGGCCTCGCGCATGGGCCTCACAGCCTCCGGGTTTCAGAATATTGCAAAACAAATGCAAATAATTATATATATAAATACATAATTATTTGTAATTGTTTTTCTGAAAGCCTATTCAAATTATATTAAAAAGCATATCAGATACTCATGTATAATAGTATATTATATGAATATTTATGTCTTATATTTTTTATATTGTCACTTTTCTGCAGTTGCAATTGCATTATCAGTCTAGATTTTAAGATTGTCCGCTAGCCGTATACGAAGGTGTTCCCAGCAAGATAAAACTGGCGAAATAATAGAGATATTACACTCTCCACGACCTGTGAGTGAGTGAGTCTATGTTTATATACAATTATAAATGACAATTGTTAATAAATATGGCATTGAATAACAGCTTATCTCGCTTTTAAGAAAGCGAAACTTAATAACGTAATACTATGGAGCATTACGTTCTTATTCTTGCAATCTTATCGACCATACATTTGAAAAATACAATTGCAGTTACAGTACATGCTATTTTAGCTCGTTCTCACTTGACCGAGCGTGACACAGCGCCGTGATAAACATGTTTCGTTGTAATAAATGTGGTGTTACCAAACATGAAAATAGCATCGTGACTTTTCAAACTTAAAACGTTAGTTATCGCCAAGTATTTTGACACGTTTACTACTACTACTAACTAACTTTAAACGACTGGGTTGTCGTAGCGAAAATTTCTTTAGTGACAGAACTCAACAAGCCTTTGCTAGACTCGGAAATCACACGAGATAAATCAGATGATAAGTGGGATTGTAGGCTTGACGTATTTATCTGAGTGCATATTTTGTGAGTATTAAATAATGCTATTTAGATATTCTAGCTTCAGCCCGCGGCTTCACGCGCGAGTATCCCACATTAATCCATAACGGGTTCAAAATCCGTATACGGTACATGGTCTATCTGTATGCTAAGTTTCATCCGAATCCGTTTAACAGTTTACTCGTGATTAAGTAACAATCATTCAAACGTCATTCACATTTATAATATTAGTATAGAATTAAACACATATTGATATAAATTCTATGAAGAATGCTCGTTAATCACAAGCCGTATGAACGGGAGATATGGATCTATTGACACCAATTGACTCGGCCCTAAGGTTCAGCGACACGGCCTACCTCATTCACATTCAATAACTCTTTGTGGTCATGCAACGTCTACACACTATTGTTAGGACGCCGACTGACTTAAGGCGGCGTCAGACGTACGCGAACGTAGAGGTAACACGCAAAATTTAAAGAGGTGGGTTGAGATGAGTACTAGAAGGCCTGGTCGAACAGTGCCAGGTATCCACCTGACATGCTGAACTAGGTCCTATTTTGATACTGTCATAATACGCCCGCCGCTATAACCCATACTTCTCGAATTATTCTAATATTACTTTACGTTTATTTGCTTGTTTTTTATATTGCTTATACCTGTTGCATGTTGACTCGGGATGAATATTACAATAAATGCAAATTTATCAGTGACAGCGATTCATAATTAATTTTTCTGTAATATGTAGCATTTAAAGTGTGCAACAACTTTTGTTTTTTTTTTTTATTGGCCAAGCTACTTTCTATGGTTTAAGTAAAGCACTTACACCCAGAGCTTTACTCGTAATATTTTTTTTTTTCAGTAAGGTTATAGAAAAGGACATCCTTCGTCGTCTTAACACATTTTTTAGACTAAAATCATTTCATCAATTACAATACTAAAATCAAAAGTCAAGTTTGTACAAGTACAAACACAGGTAAAGAGAAATTAATTCGTAGTCGTCATTATTGTTTTGTGTATTTTGTCGAACATCTTGCGCAGCCCTTAGTTACGTGGTATGGAACTTCGGACGCATGCCAGACAGAACTGACTCACGGATTGTCAGATAATGCATAATGTAGAAGAGGGCCTATTGAATGTCAAGAATCGCTGTCATTGAACATTATTGAAACTGATATCTATCGCTAGAGTTATTCATTTCTTTGTAGGATGCGAAACACCGCGCGCCGCCCTTCGTGCGTTTATGCCATATTGAAATAGAAAGGTGCCATCTTAGGTACCTTTATTTCATAATAAAGGTACCTAAGATGGCACATGTCTCAATAAAAACCCAGATTATACTCATGTATAATCTGGGTTTTTATTGAGACTTATGAAAGGGAAAAGGAGCCAAAATTTGGTAGTTTTCAGCTAGATAAATATAAATCAAAATCACGTAAAATATTTGTTCCTTTTTGACATGACATTTAGTAATCAAACTGTAGCAATTGTAATATTAGTGAGGACTCTTGATAAATAACTTATTTGCCAATAGTTAGGCTATACGCAATTTAATAAAATGTCTTTTTTAAGATTTAGAGTTTCTGTTAGGATATTTCAGTAACAGCCCATCCTATAGCGAGAAACAACAAAAAATTTAGAAAATTAAGTATGTAAACATCTCTGGCTCACCTTTATTGGATTAAGGTATAGATGTGATTGGAGAGGACGTATGAATGTCAGGATCTAGTAGTAGTCTCTACCCACTCAAATGAGTAAAAGGCGAAATCTTCGTATATAACACTACAGCGTCTTTTATTATCACATAATTATCAGTTTGTGGCAGTCAGCTGCTGGACTTAGCCTAACCCATATTGCGTCATGTAGCCCAATATTTGGCTCTCATTTTTCAACTTCTGCTTTTACATCTACAGTGTGCAAGGACATCTTCACCCCATTTCGTATTAACATGGAACGTAGCCATCTTTCTAATGACAAATGCGAAATTTATACAGAACCAACAGTCAGGTCAATAATCTACGTAGGTTTGTGAAATGACCAAGTCCCGTCTCGCCATTAAATAAAAAGTGAAGTAAGCAAATCGCCCACTTGTTGTGAGCGGTGAATCGTGTGGGCAGCAGATCTAGCAGACTGGAATGGAGAGCCACGCTAAAGTTATCATAATATTGCGCTGTTATTTATATCATAATAAAGCTCAAAGTGTGCTTTATCTTTACTATGCCCTGGTAAGAAGTGCCTTAGAATATGGCTCACCGATCTGGTCACCATATTATAGAGTGCATATTAACGACATAGAGCGTGTTTAAAAGAAATGCCTTAAAATTATTTGTTACCGTCTAAAATTAGGTCGTAATTACTTCAATTACGATCAGAGCCTGCAAAAATTTAAGGTCCAACCATTGGAAGGTCGTCGCAAATATTTTGATCTGGTTTATTTATATAAAATAATTCATTCAATTATTGATTCATCCGAATTGCTTTCGCATATTTCTTTTTTTTTTTCAGATCGAACCGTGTTAATCTCTTTGCCTTGCAAATTTATAAAAACAATATTTCTTATTACAATCCGCTGGTAAGAATGGCTAGACAATATAATGAATTAGTAACAAATAATTTACAGTTAGACATTTTTCATCCTCGATTTTACACATTTTTAAATACTCTTAAGGATATCCTCTATCCCAAATAGATGTATTGATATTGATATTGTATTGTTGTTGTTGTGTTACGAAATTAAACCTATATATTCTTATATGTATATTTGTGCATCTCTTCTGTCTGTTAACTTGATGTTTAATTGTTTCAATGTATGCACATGTGTTGAGTTGCAATCTAGAACTAAACATAAGCTTTGATTGTTTTTAATTTTTAATAAGATTGTAATTTGTTTTGTGCAATGAATAAATAAAATAAAATAAAAATAAAAAGCTATGGTTTGTTGGGACTTACCTATAAAGGATGCAACTTTATGGTGTATGCATATGATCAGTCAAGTCAGCATTAAGTTCAAACATCGGATATTTGGTTTTTAGAGTTCGAAAAAGACTCTTATACAACAGCTTTGTCCATCCGTCTGTCTCTTATACAACTTTCAACTCGAGAACCGTAAGAGCTAGAGACTCACGGTCAACACCATTCGACTCAGCATAGTCGATATACCCCGTAATGACCTTTGACCTCTGACCAGGTCACGTGGTATCACATGATCTTTTCATATTACTTGAACAATTTTTTCGAATTCTAAGATTTACGGCAATTCATTGCCGTTTCTCACTTGTTTATTTATTGTTTTAGATACTTCCCAGCGATAGTGTATGCGAGTGCTATGCATGAGTTATCTATCAAAAACGTACAGTAGCAGCACAGAGATTGTAACTCTGAACAATAGAGGTCAAAAGATTCGTCCTTTATTACGTGGAATCTAAAACTAGAGTTAGCGGATTGCGTATAGGTATGTAACACCTTTAGATCCATCCTTTGGGGATATAGGCGTGAGGCTTTGAATGTAATCTGCTGCTCATACCAAACAAGAAATTCGACGAAAACATACATGTGACAATACTTTTTACGTTATACGTTACAATACGTTCTAATAATTGTAAAAGTTTGTGGAAATGTTTGATGTTACTTAGGTAACTAGTAGTCCGGTAAACCGAATAAAACGAAACTTGGCACACATGTGCCCTTTAGCTTTGGTTTCACGTAAGCGAAGCCGGGCAGAAACTAATTTAATGTTATTTGTTAAATATATTTTACAGACCAATTCTCGTTCATGTGGTTAGTAATTTGAAGGCAATGAAAACTAAATAATTACCTGCAACAAAACACAAAAAGAAAATTAAGTATTATCATTTAGATTGCATATTACATAAAAAATCCATCCAAATAGATAAAACCGGTCAAGTGCGAAGGGTTCCGTACCATCGTACGAGTCCTACTCGCACCGCGCACACGCTCACTTTTTGTTATAGCGACAATAGAAATACACAATTTAAGAAAATTTTAACTCTCTACCTGTAATAGGTAGAGAGTTTAAATTTTCACAAATTGTTGTTCAGGATATACAGCCCACTGACAGACTGAAGGACGGACGGAGAGCTTAGTAGTAGGAAATTAATAAATTTAAGCAATCGAGAGTAACATAGGCATGATTATGTCTTGAAAATATGCACGCATACATATTATGAAGGTAATTGTCATTCGCCTCTAATTCCAGTGAACATTACTTATTTTACTTACTACAGCAAAAATGCCATTGGAAAAGACCTCGGCAACTCAATAAAATCACTTACAAAATAGGATTACTGTCTCGCGAAGGACTTCATAAACATTAAACACACAAGGAATACACAAACTTGAAACAGTCATTAAGATTACACAGACATTTGTACCGCGTTAGGAATGGATCCCATTACACTTGGCGCAATGTCAGTCATTGCCTAAATGACTGCGCCATCTGTGGTCAACCCAGATTAGGAGGACCACAGCTTATGATCAATCCTTATCTTAATCTTTCTAACGTCTTGCAGGATACTCCACTAATAGTTATATGCAATGACCATATTGCACAACGAACTAACCACTATGATAATACGCACACTGTGTACTATGATCCAATTCCCACGGCAGACCACACAGCCAAATTGTATCATGTGGGTCGTCGACTAGAGACACCATATATCCCTGTACTTTTAGAGCCGTCCCATAATTTCTCATAGGATATGGTATCTTAGAATGGTGCGCCAAAACATAGTGATATTTTCCAAGGACTAACCCTGTTTCTGAAAGGGTAATTTAACGACATATAAATTTCAACATAATTTTAAGGGATTAGATTGGCTATTGCTAATTCCGTCAGCATTTACAGCAGGTGACATGCGCCAGCAATTGAGTTGTTTCGTTGCTATTTCGATTTGGCAAAGATATTATTGTATTCTTTTTGTCAGGAATTTCTCAGTATTAGCACGTAGTCTGCAAATATATTAAGATGCCAATACCTCAACTAAGTGGGATGTAAAAACTTTTGAGTACCCCTTTGGGGATGTTACGGGTATAAGTCTATGTTATGTTATGTCTTACTGGATATTGCCCGTGGATTCGCACGCATGAATGTAAATTATGTCAATAAATTACTTTCCCTCGGGAACAGTAGATACTTTTTTTTAGATGAAAGGTATCCTATGTCCTTTATTGTAACGAGTATGCGAAATTCTATGATGATCGGTCGAAGTCATTCCAATCTATACTAATATTATAAACCTGAAGATTTTGTTTGGTTGAACGCGCTAATCTCAGAAACAACTGGTTCGAATTGAAAAATTATTTTAGTGTTGGAAAGCCCATTTATCGAGGAAGGCTATAGGCTATAGCTCACGCTACGACCAACAGGAGCGGAGCAGCAATGAAAAATGTTGCAAAAACGGGGAAAATCCTCTAACGTGAAGCAGACGAAGTTGCGCGGGTCAGCTAGTATGTAATAAATGTGCAATTAGGCTAAACGCTTACGCGAACTTTGTCCATATAACAAATTTTTCAAATAAGCTATTTTGATAAAGAACTCCTTAGGCAAATCTTTATACATATTTATAATTCAATTCATTTTGTTTGCGTATGTTAATACACCGCAAAACTAGAAAAGTATTTGAAGGATTGACTTGAAAGAGAAGTGGCTTTTCTATATAAAAGTATTTTATATAGAGAGCACCCAAGGGAACGGGTAATATAATAATTTTATTTACATCCCTGATAATTAACATATTAGGCTGAGCCACAGTCAAACATGGCTGGGTTTAGCTAGTAGAAAATAAGTAGCGATTTCCATCACAAGTCCTGATTTATGTCCAATTTCTGGCCACACTAGGCTCAACACTCCCGACATTATTCCTGTATCTTGAAGGACAGATACCGCAAGTGGTGTGGGCGACAACTAGGAGCACTTCCCATACGGGAGGTGGCCAGATAAGCGAGCTTAATGGAAAAACAGTGGTTTTATGACAGGCTTAACGGCGCGATACGATACATTACTGTGTTAATGCACTGTAGACATAAATTCACAGAATCTAAAAATCCCTACTGACATTGTCTCTGACTGCATGGATGGCGTAGTGGTTTAAGTGATCGCCTTTTGCCATTGCCACTGCGCTGAGTGTCGTTGGTTCGATCCCCATACAGGCAAAACAATTGTATGACCCACAAATACCTGTTCCGAGTCTGGATGTTCTTTGTGTCCGTGGTTTAAAGTTTTTAAAGTCCACCGCGACACGGAAATAATTCTTAGAGCGGCAGAAGCTTTTTTTAAAGAATAATTTTCTAGGTGCAATGTTAATCTGGATGTTCTTTGTGACGGTGTTTGAATGTTTCTAGAGCCCCCGAGACGATGCAATGTTAACAGGAAATAATTAAATCTGTCGCATCACAAGTATTTGCTTATGCTTGGGTCGATAGTTAGGTCCCGAGTTCGATTTTCAGTTCGGAAAAAGCGTTATTGAAGCTTCTATTTGTCTCAAAACTCGGAATGAAATGAGGAAATAGGTTTTTTGTCTATTACGTGGGACTCAAAAACAGCGAGAGTAATGTGGGTGCAGTATATCTCTACCTACACCTTCAGAGTTACATCAATATGTATATAAACACACAAATATTAACAAACACTGAATAAAAAACACTTGCTATTGTAGGTAGGTACTAGAATAGACTTTGCGTGGCCAAACACACTATGAACGCCGCGCGCTGTATCGAACAAACTATTATGTGTAATCAATAAGACATTTTCTCGCCATTCAATTATACAGAGCACTTTCGTTACGTGAACTTGACGCGAAAATCCGAAGGCCATTACATTACGTAGTCACTTAGCTGCACCAAATTTAATCTATAAAGAAAATTAGCAATCCCGTACAAGTTTCCGTTTTTCATTGTGATATCACAATGAAAGTAGAAAGTAAGAAAATGTTTTCCTGAGAAATTTGTAACGGCTTCTTGACGTGTTTTTACGAAGTTTTTTTAAGATGAAAGTTAAAGTGACTTTGTAAGGTCTGGCTTAAAGCCAGTTGTGTACGTCAGCTAAACATAGGTATGTTTGTACAGAGCCAGCTCCTTTGTTATGAGATTAAATAATGTACTGTCATAATATTGCCTGATCTGTTGTATAAAACTAAATAAAATTCAAGCTCACTTAATTATTTATATTAACCCTGACACTTTATAGTAGAAGAACATAATATAACGTATATCAATATTTCAATCACCTATTGCAATCTTTGCGTCGAAGATTACTTGGCTGCAGAAAACGATACTTTTTAATACGATGTCCCTTTTGTAGCACGTAACTAAACCAATATATTATAATTTGTTAGTAATTTAATTCGGTAATCGATATCGTGCTATTGAAACGGACCCTTCACTATAGCTGTTCAATGATTGTCTGTCTAATCGGACTTAGTATTTGAGACAGAGTACAGATGCAGAAACAGAAGGTGTGACGTGTGACCAATCTACTTACCTGTCTTCAATATTATTACAACATTTGAACCATCTAATTAGTTTAATCGCAAATGAAAAATCTAAAGTTATTGACAACTTCACCTTATTAGAGAATAAGGTGAAGTTATTATAACTCTCAAGCGTAAACAAATCATCCTACAATATTGCAACATGCCAGATATTTCTCCAGCTAAAAATCGTCTCGCGTTTAAATCGCCGTATGCAATACCATAAGTACACAATTGAACACCACCGCCTTGATGCAACACGCTTCAAATTCCAATCGATTCTACTCGTAACCCGTATATTTGCTCGCCGAAACGAGTTGGAATTTCTATTCAACCAATCCATATGGGTACAAGAATGCAATAGCCATAAAAGCGGGTACTTTAAAACTCTTCCAACTTTTACATTTACAAACTAGCTATGTGGGACTATCGATTATTCGGATGATCAAGTGGTATAAATGCTTTTGAATAATATTGATCGGTATTCGAATACATTAATGATTGATTCATTTTGTCTTAGGATCTCGACTACACATGTTATTTAGTCTGACTGCGTGATCATATGCGTAACCTTCTGAGTCGCAGCGGCACACCGGTGGCCACACAAAATAGATTTTTAATAATGTCTTGTATTCAAAGATTCTTGACAGATAAACCACATGGTGCACGTTGCCACCCTGCTTGATAGTATCAAACCATCTTGTCGGTGTCCTATCCTAAGCGCGATGACACTACAACAGCAGTGGTACAGCCTAAGAACTCATAAGTCTGGACGTCCCATCAATCTTCCCCGGTTTTATTGCTTCGAGTTAATTTAAGTCATCGCTTTGTTCTAAAGAGTTATTTGTGGCATTGGCAACAATACAAGTGGTTATTATCAAACAATAACACTTTTTCTTTGTTAAAAAACTTATTTTCATATTGCTTTTAGGTCGTAGTTTATTAATAGAATGTAATATACATTATACTATTGTCATTATAACCTACATTAAAAAATCTTTAATACTAATAATTTAATAAAAAGGTATTAACCTTTTTTATTATAACTCTTTTTAAAAAGACGCATCTCACGTTAGGGACCCTCTGCCGGAATTGCAATATTACAATTAATCAACACAGAGTAGACTAACAAAAATTAATCGTGGATCACACAAATAATTTTCCTGTGTGGGATTTGAACCCACAACACTCAACGTTGCGGCAATAGCAAGGCGACCGCTTGCCCGTTATGCCATCTGTGCAGCCAAATTATAGAGCATATATATGTGCATACTTTGAGTCCTAGTAAACATAAAGGCTTAAATAGTTATAGACATGTTACAGTAACTGTGCAGATCGGGCGATCTAAAGGGCACAAAACTCTTACTATAAGGACATCCATTTACTGTATCATACCGCACTCTTAATAAAACAGCGAGTTAACTCGAAATTTGAAAGTAAGGCAATTTGAACTCTAATTGTATATGTTAAATTCTAATATTATATTTGTGTTAAATCTTTGCAATAGAGTTCAAATTTGTCTAATCCAAAATACTGAGATAAGTCTCTGTTTTATTAAGGATTCGATACCGTCGCGGTCGTCAGTAAGAAATTACGTAAGTAATTTTTGACAATGATAGTAGTTCCAATATTTCTTTATGGGTAGTATTTAATTAAGTGAGAGTGCCGGAGGCCCAATCATCCTCTTTCACCCTTCCCGCTCCTTCTCCTTACCACTGTTTTTCTCTCTTCTTCCTTTCCTAAAGAATCGGAAACGCGCAAGTGATGCTTCTGGTTTTGCAGGCGTCCATAGGCTACGGTAACCACTTAACATCAGGTGGGCCATATGATTGTTTGCCACCTTAGATGTATATAAAAAAAACATCGGCGGCCAGACGCAATTGGTTTTCAAGTATACCTGGTATTCCAAGCATTGACAAGTTAGTAACACGATGTTACTAACTTATCAATGCTATGTCGCAGTGAATTAACCCCATCATAAGTTAGCCCTACATCTCAATAAATAACTGTAACAACTACACACAGCAGCTCATATAAGGAAAATAAAATAACATTGAATTGTATTGATGTAAACATTTGGCGATTGAAAAGAGTGGCCATGAACTTCTTGCCTGCTTCTTCTCATGAAAACTCTACTCTTCGAACAGGCTTTTTGCAATGCCAAATTTTTATTGCCTTCTATTTATTTTAATTATTATTTTTTATTAATATAATAGTGAACTGACGTGTCCAAGAATTGTTTGCACTTTTTTATGGAAATAAAGATTTTTGACTTTGATTTTGAATATAACAAGGCTAATTAGGATGCTAAATGTTTGACCAAACAGGGAGACATGCCGTACTCGTTACTCATGATGCCATTGCCAATTGTGATGCTATTTTAAGCCTAGAACACATCGGAGTGGTGTGTGAGTCACGCGTCACTGAGGGCACCGGACGGATAACACCGCACGGCGTCATTATGCAATTGTGTTTGAGAACCGTTTGGTTTTTCACACGCCGTTAATAACAAATTGGTGATGGAAAGATTTCGGATGTATTTTATTGGTAGAATATTCTCTCTAGTAGTAGATAATAATATATATGATTTACACGCAGTAATATTTAAAATATATAAGAAGTAATAAATAAGGCCGGCGAATCTCATATATTTCATATGGAATGTTTCGTAAAAGGGAATGTTTAGTCATTAATGTCACAGTTTCAAATTCCGCTCTATGTATTGTCTTTTTCTTCGTTAATGTTTTACATTAATGCTTGAGACATGAATTGCAAAGTTTAATACATACCTACTTTAAGCGTTGCGATATATTTCCACGTTTGTCAAATTAAAACTACAACACAAAACTAACTTAAAAACAAGTGAGAATCGGCAATGAATTGCCGTAAATCTTAGAGTTCGAAAAAATGGTTATGCAAAGATCACGTGATAATACCACGTGACTTTGAGGTCAGGCGTCATAGTCATAGACGGAAGGACGGACGGACAGACAACGGACGTGTTGTATAAGAGTTTGTAGAACTCTAAAAATCAAGGCGTTTTTATTGAATGCATGGAAAATCCCAATCCTAACTAATAATATAAATGCGAATGTGAGTTTGTTTGTTACGCTTCCACGCCTCAACTTTTCGAATAAGCATTATGCAATTTCGCATACACATTGTCAGGGCAACAGAAAAAGACATTGGGTACCTTTTATTCAGAAAAAAGTACTGTTACAAACCTACCCTAATCTAACCTACATTTACGCGAGCAAAATCTAGTATATTATTTATTTACGTTCATTAATTCTGAAACAATAAGGATAATCATATTTTTGTTAGCCTGCCTCAGTGGGGTAGTAATAGGCTGTTTGCCTTATTTAATTTAATTTAATTTAATTTAATTTAATTCAGATACAGATCCATATTTTGTTAGTAACACACCTTATATACCTATGTTAGTAAATTTCAAAAAATATTTTACTATGAAACTAATTCATGTATCTCTCTGCAGCGTCAGCACCGCCACTATGTATGCGGTTCCAACGCCCCAGAAAAACACAATCATATTTCTCAGCAATAACCTTCAGAATGCTGTTGGTACTCCCACGAATTCTACGCAACACTGAGGCACATCGCTTTCGCTCAACTTTATATCAACTACAGGGCACAGTTTGAAGCCCTATGCTGACACAGAAGTTACTTGACAAAAAAACAATTTAATTTGCCCTACCCGAGAATCGAATTCGAGACCTCGTGCACATCAGCCGCATTTACTACCGCTGTATAACATATTAAGATAAAAAGAGAGGACTGTTCAACGGAAAAATTGCCAAACATCAGGTTAATTACATAAATTGGATTGATGTGGGCGTACGGAGATATTACTATGACGAATCGAATCATTTGCCCACGTGTCATTAGCTTGCATAAAAACACACGAGACGTGACCCGGTGCGGACACGCTCTGTTTAGCAACACACGAAAACACTGCCAGACGAAACATAATTTTTATGTGCCATATAAATATAGGGTTCATTTGATGATTAGAGGTAATGTATACTTGCCATAGCAGGGATACTCGCGCGTTGGCAAATTTTCATCAAAACGTATTCTTAGGGCTATCAGCGTAAGAGACTTTGACTGCACCGATGTCGAAGTGGTTAAGTTGTGGCCTACGCCACTGTCGCCGCGCCGAGTGTTGTGGGTTCGATACCCACACGGGATCAATAGGAACATCACTTTACAGAATTAAAAATTATAACAGTACCATCACTCTATATTTATGAAGTAGCTTTATTTGTGAAAATTAATACACATTTATTTCAAAAACTATCCAATGGTCAAACGAGATCCGCAAGGCGAATTTATAAACATAGGCTATGCTTGAGGGAATCAAAAACAAGTTTAATGCATAAAAGCATATTTTGTATGGGACCAAAAATATATAATAAAGTACCTGATAATATAAAGGATATGGACATAGTTGAATTTGAATTTGCGCTAAGGAAAATTCTCATTTATAAAAGTTACTATAGGTATCATAGACAGTTTTTAAATGATAACCTTTTATGAACTAATATAGTAACTTTAATTCCCTTTTCTTCTTTCTTTTTTGTTTCTTATTTGATAAATTAATGTAATTAATTATTCATAATTGTCCAGCAGTGGACTAATATAGCCCGATGATGATGATGATGAATTGTGGCTTATTATTAATTATTGAAATTTATTGTTAAATATTGTAATTTATTGTTAATTATAGTAATTTCATTATTGTAATTGATTATCGTAATTTATTGTCAATAATAATTATATTGCTGTGCATGTCATTTGACTTTAAATGTTATTATAAGATAGATACACCTGACATTGCAATAAAAATGTGTAAGCTGCCAGGCAGATTTTGGAGATTCATATAAACTTGTAATAGCTTAAGAACTATTGTACCCAAAATCACACAAATAAATAAGTTTGAGTTTGGGACAAAAAATGGTGTGATCCACATATGGTTGTTCCGAGCCTGGGTGTTCTTTCGGTCCGTTGTTTGAATGTTTGTTAAGTCCCCTGCGACACTGGCATAACTCACATTGCGGGAGATGCTTTAAAAAAAAACAATGACAAAACTACAAACATCAGGATAATATGCCATCTTAAGAAGCTATAGAGAACTACTTCTTGCGTAACAGAAAATAAACAGTTTAGTGCCGGGAGGATTTTATGTGCGTTGTTTTAAAGCGACTTAACACCCAGGCTCAGATTTATGTCTCGTCACTACCACACACGAATTAACACTAACCCTACGACGTAACCGTAACAACATTTTCATAAAACTAAATATATAGAGCCATATTACATCCACACTTCGCTAACTACAGTTAAGTACAAACGTAACATGACGCGGGATTGCCATCCACCGGGAAAATTACCAGCCTGTGTATAGGTATCTACTAAAAATGTCTAACAAAAAACCAAGATTTTACGTTCGTAAGCAAACATAACTATAAAAGTAAACAAAATTAAATATACAACGCAGCGAATTTGTATATGGTAAACCCCACCCTTTGTCCAATACGTTGGGTTTATCAAGAAAACTCCAAAGAGGAAAATGCAAAAGGTAAAAGCGCTAATAGAAACGGAACAAGTCTAGTTCCGTCCATTCAACTTGGTTTAACTTTTATACGAATTTGTGCCGAAGCTGTATTTGAAGGTAGAAATTTTCTCCTGTATTGGAATAAGAAGTTTTCTGTCGAGTTGGAAGTTTCGGCACACATACCGACTCGTATAAAGTACGGAAACAGCTTATGGAGTTAGAAGTACGGGTTCTTCAGCGCGTATGTGAACATAATTATATCAAGTGTATAAACGCAAATCTATATATGTAATAAAAACGTATTAATAATAATAATAATAATATTCTACCACATACACACAACACCATCTAGCCCAAACTAAGCAGAGCTTGTACTATGGGTACTAGACAATGGATAAACATACATATATAATTTTTTTTTTTGGCAATACATACATATTATTCATAGAAACACCCAGACCAAGACAAACATCCATATTCATGCACACAAATGTTTGACTTGTGCGGGAATCGAACCCGCGACCTCAGGCGTGGCAGTCGGTTACACTAACCACTACGCCATCGAGTCGTCAACCAGTAACAGAAAATAAACAGTAAGTTTTGTATTGTAACCGTACATTAGATATTTTGTATTAGACTGTTATATTTAAGGAAATACTCTCACCCAAATAAATAGTAGTTAGACGTGTATATCAATACATATAGTAGTATAAAAATACCGCCGTTATGCTTTTATCATAACTAGCGGTCGCCAAGTGACCGAAATTCGCCCATAATTTATTTAAATTTTAAATTGGATCGTTATTAAAGTTTTATTATCTATAACTACCCTTATAATCCATTTTATTTAGTCACCTACTCCATAGTTACGAAGCATTCTACGAAGTCAATCAAACAATGCCGAAATACTACGAACGCGATTCGACTGGTTATGTCAAATGCATGGTTGTGTGCGTGTAGTGTTTTTCATTAATTTAATGTATTTCTAATGCATATTTTATATAAATATTAGGAGACGCCCCTCCTTCTCCATATAAACTTTAACTGTGCCAAATTTCATACTCCTCCGTCCGCGCAATTTTCGTAAAAAGCGGTACAAAGTTCTTGCCTCACGTATTAATTATATAGATGTGTGGTGAGCTTACTGCTGTCTACCGTTCCGGACTCCGTGTTACTATGGAGGACTTCATGACAGTTCAGTTCAGAACCCAGCTCGACCCAAAAATCGAACGTCGGAACCTCATGCACAGCAGTCGTACTACCAACGCGCGAACGAAGCCTTGTGTTAGTGTTACATAATAAAATAACAAGCAGTCAATCAAAACATCGACATAACTAGATAAGTATCCATATGCAACAGAATCGATAAAAAAACAATCCAAGCGCGTTCGATACAATCCCAAACTCGGTGTGTTTCCATCAGCCATCAATCAATCAAACTGACAACCCGCCGCTATAACACAGCGAGTAAGCTACAGCGCAGTTAATTCGATAAACATACAAGGCAACTGACCATAGAAAGAAAACGATAATTATAGCGTTACTTAGTGTACTAACATCATAATTATCATTTGCTTTTGTACTATCCATACTTATATTATAAATGTGATGCAGTAAGTATGATTTGACGCTTTTAATGGGATTAGTCATGGAACCCTAACCAAAGTAGTATTTATATTTTATTAGTCTATCTAATCTAGGTATGTACGTAAAGAAAAAACGTTGTTCCCCTTTTTTAAGGGTGGGATTTTTCATAGTTAGTTAATATAGTTAGGACTCTCTATATAAGTTTCAAATGACAAATACCACCAGCAGAAGTTAAGAAAAGGTACAATTTAAAAAATTGTGTTACTGACAAATTTCGACTAATAGGCGAACCCTGGCGCGTATTATACAATGTGTGTAAGTTCGTAGACAAAACTTTATGGAAAATACGCTCGCTATGTTTTTATTCGTCGAAATATTACAAAAGGTATGAACTGACATACACTGAAGCTTGTATATCACGAAGGTATTTAAATGCAGAATGTCCAGCGTGTACTTAACGCCCAACTCGCGAAATGTAGAGGTAACAGTGTACGATAAACACGTTTTTAACCTTGACAGATATGGATTAGTTTTTTTTTTTTTTTTTTTAATTTATTTAGGACAACAAACAGTTACACTGGTAGCTTAAGCTAATACATATAAACGACAAATTACTTACTTACAGTGAAACCAACTACATTGTCCGCAAATAATTAACAATGAATGTACCTTTACCGAAAGTACTTTCCACTATCAATTACCGTATTATCTCGTAAAAAAGAGCACATCTCGAAGACTCAGATGACTCTGCGCTGCTACTGATCGGCCCTGGAGCAAGTGCTGCCTAAAAACATACGAACAATAAACGCGTAATTGAAGAAAGAGTGAAACTTTTGCACCTAGTTATTTTATTATGAATCTTTCACTTTCAATACTATATATATACACAGACAGTTTCACACCAAGCTGCTGATTATATGTTACTGAACATTCTACGTTACATTAAGTAGAAACTGTCATAGAAATACTCTATCATCAACTGTTTAACGAACAAGTTGAACAAGTTGAAAAAGTTGATTGTTAAAAGCAAAAAGATTAATAAATAGCTTTACAAAACGAAACATCCGCGTTGGAAAACACACTGATAACCATTTATTATATTCTTTTTGTCGACAGAACTACTCGTTTTAAATATTGCATTTTGGTACGAAATTTGTTTTAACTCTGAAATTTATATTTTTATAATAGGTTTCTTATTGTAAACGTGCAGTTTTATATTTATACCCTCAGTCAGTACTTTATTAATTAGTTAAATACTAACCATATGGTGGTTAGTAAACCACCTCGATACCGAGAATACGTCCCTCGCAGTATAGAGTCTAACTGAGCCTGACAGCTGGTTAGAATCCTGTTACGTAAATTTGTTACTGACCATGACTGTTAGTAGTTAGCACATGACAACGGCAATTATGCATACGGCCCGATGTATAGTAAACAAATATGGTGTAATGGTAACTATTCATAGAGACTCACCTTTTAATATTGTCAAACTATTTATGTCATGTCTATTTATTAGAAAATAATATAGTTTGTAGGCAGTATCTCAATGATTTTTATAATTAGTTTGTTTATTGAAATTAAACTACTTTATTCGGCTTTTATCGCGTTGTTTATTTGTTTAGTTTAAAAATTATTAAAGTTCAATAGTAGTAGAGCAACAGTTTCAAAATTATGTAATAAAGTGTCAAATAAACAACGCAATAAAAGTTTAATTTTAATGAAATAACATTCGCGTAAACGTAAGACAATAATATGAGTTTGTTTGTTTACCTGAAATACAAATAAGAAAAAAATACTATCGTTTAACACTTGCCTCTAAATAACGTAATATCATCCAAAGGCAGGCTTAATATAATCTTAATAAGGGTTTACCAAACAACAAGTGAAAAATCCTATTGACCACTACTAAATAAATAATAGTTAAAAAAATAAAAACACGCTTTAAAAAGTAAAAAGTAATATAATAATTTAATGTAAAACAGCGTGGGGTGGGGATTATCAAAATATCTTAGAAAGCACCCCACGCTTTTTTACATTAAAATTATTAAAATATTTTCTACTTTTTAAAGCGTGTTTTAGCTTTTTTAAATTGTATTTTTTTTCTGAATTATTGTATTGTCATCGGTCCTCGATAAGTGTGCAAAGTTTCAAATCAATCCGTCGGTTTGAAAGGGGTGAAAATCACGTTCAAAGATTCCGTTACATAGATTCATAGATACATACCAAGCTAATAAAAGCGTGTTAAAAAGACGGCTACGAGCCCATACGCCTTGACCTTTGCCCCTTTCATAGAAAGACGGAGCCCTGCTTCGCGGGGCTTCTATTTTTGGGTGGATTTCAAGAAGAAACCTAACAAATACCTATTATGGGGCGAACCTTCATAGATGAACGGGCTCGTAACTAAAAAGACATCTATACATATACACGAACGTAACACATTGTAATTCCAATGTCCAATAATCCTCAGAATCGTCTACCAAATTGTCATAAGAATGTCTAACGCTAAGGCGTAACACATGTCGTCGCATATTTTGTATTCGAAGCGAAATATTGCAAGTGGTACTACGCTTGGGTTTCACGACGCGGTTGTCCATCATCAGAGGAGTTTCATATTCTCAACCCTTTTCTATTGCAATAGTCGTGATGGGCAATCTGAAGGTGCGTGGTAGGTTCTTCTCTTCGTAATTATTTTATTACAAGTGACGCTTAATTCGGTTCTATATATTCCAATGTCGTTGTGCCCGCTACTAAAAAAATAATGTTTACAAGCCGTGATCAAACAACGATGTTTGTGACGCTGTTGTGTGTTAACATTGTGTCCATCATAAACACAAAAACCAGTAAACGATGCACGCCACAGATCTGTGATGTAACACACGATTCCTTTGTGTTACGCCCTTGGAACATCGATCACGGTCGTTACGCCGGTTAACAGAGCGCAACTCTGTTACGTTCTTACGTGGTTAGGTCGAATAACATTGTCATCTCGTGTTTGTTCCTCTGGACTTTCACCTTTTAAGGGTTAAGTGGTTCTAATGATGTATTGTTTGTATTTATTAGGCTGTCTCGCGAAGCACAAACGATATGGATTCAGATGGCTGCCTTAAAAAACGCACTTACACAGCAAGGAGTGCGTACAACGAGTTAGGTTCGTAGTCTGCCAAGTTTTAGAATACCAGACATAACTAAAGTTCTATTGTGCTGCTGCGACTCAAAATTGTTAAAGCTTTGAAATGATAGCGCAGCGGTAGTGAATGCAATTGCTATGTATGACGTCAATGGTTCGAATTTTGGGTTAAGTAAAGTGTTAGTGGGTTTCTTGGCAAAAGATTTTTAGTAGCAGTCCGATGTCTGGAACTGGACATTGTAGACGGTAATAAGCTTACCCCGTATTACGTGGGACTTCAAACCACTTAGCAAAATAGGGCCGTAATACGCCTATTTGGGGATATAATCGTGAGACTAGATAGTCTATACTATAAGAGATGGTGGCAAGGCCGTCTTATGCGAGATCGAAGTACATCTTTTATGTCGGTAACTTCCTAAATCTTTTTGATGTATTGTATTCCTTAGCTCTACTACTCAGTCATTAGATATGCAGATCTTTCAGAGTTTATTAAAGAGACCTTGTGCTGTCAGCAGGTAATATCCTTGTAATACTTTGCACTAACGACTGAGTGTATATTCCCGTGTCGTAGAGCCGTTGGTTCTGCGTCTGATCTCTCTCCGGTCGTGTCGAATCGCTGTCTCATCGGACTTTGAGAATGAGGGGTTGAGAGTGCACTATGCTATCGCCTGCACTGATATCTAGTCTCCACTAAGATTGGCTGTCTTAACTGAAACTGAAACTGGCGAACCTTCTAGAAAAGAAATTTTCATCAGCCTCGACTAAGTCTCACAAACTTTAGTGACAATAAAAACTATACAACAAATAACACGTGAACAACAAACAAATTACGTGAAAGTAATTTACAGTAACCAGCAAACATCGTATAGATACATCATGGAAATAAAACTGAGTACCACTATGATGTATGTATCGTATTAAAGTAAGAGCACAACATTAATCACGTACATCACTATGATTAATGTCCGATACTAAACTAACCATAGAGCTATCTAATAAAAAAGTAATAAAAAGATTACTATAATGACCACATTTGCAATGTACTAATACATATGCATAGGCGATAAGTGAACGGCTCATTAAGAAGACATGTTTTATTCTTTATGAACCGATTAGTATTGTTTATACATTTTATTTTTATACTGGCATGATGGCGCAGTGATAGTGTGACGGTCTCATATTTGATGCCAGTGTCAGGTTTCGTTATATTGGCAAACAAATCTAATCAATCAATGAAATATAATCAATTTAAAAACTCAATCGTAGTTGGGAATCTGAAGCTTGACCAGTGAGCCATAGCCAAGTTTCATCCTCCTATTTTGTAAAAAAAAAACGACAGCTGGCGAAATATTGGCATAATAGAGTTCTGCAATTTTCTCCATTGCCTTCTCCATCTGTATCTATTGCACATCGTAAGACTGTATTTGTATGGTTATTCTTATACAGTCATAGATGTTTGTGTCTGTGTAAAGATGTTATTGTAAAGACGTGACCTTAAAGATGTAATCGTCCGATAGTTATGACTATTCTTGACCTTCACATGTTTAATTATCTGAGCTATATGTATATATAGAAGGCGTCACACACGGAGGTAGCAACTCCTATCAAACCTAGAAAAAACCAACTAAGGTTCCTTCTAGCTGAAACAAACCTTAATTAACGAAAAGTACCTTATATTCCTGTGGTAAGTTCTTGTATTGTGTACCTTAAAGAGGCGCTATACTCTAAATAAAGCACCAGCAAGCTTATTTTCTGATTGAGTTATCTAATAAAGTCTCCTCGACACAGTGATCATTTTCTAACCTGTTTTCCTACTAATTCTACTAATATTGTGAACATGAAAGTGAGTGAAGATGTTAGGAGATTAAAATGTTTGTTACCCAATTACGCGAAAGCCGCTAAACGGATTTGAATGAAACTTTATACATTGATAGACTAAGTCTTAAATTAACATCTATATGTTTCCATAGAGTTTACGCAGGCGAAACCGAGGGCAGAAACAAGTTAACAGTATCAAATAAAATATTCATTTAAAATGTTTTACTTCATGGACATTGCAAAAGATATTAGCATAAGAATAATTATAATAATTGTCTAGCTGTCTAGCATGGTTTTGGGAATTGTTATTCATAATGACTCAATCCTAATAACACCTACTGAATATTAGCATAGCTTTTTAAATCATAGTCATGGAGATTTTAATATTTACACACATAAATAGCCTATATTCTCTAATGGGTAGGCAGGGTATTATAGCTGTTATACAATTCTTTCATTTCGTCAAGTAAGGGTTTAAGGTCCCACTTTATAGAAGCAAGCAACAAGCCTATTCCAATTTTATCGACACGGTTCTTAACTCCGTGCTGGTAATGAGTATATAATGACAGAATAACCTAATAACACTGTTATTAAACTGCTATATACGGATGTTATCGCGTTGTTTATTTGATACTTTATTACAAAATTTTGAAAATTGTTACACTACTACTACTATTAAACTTTACTAATTTTTAAGCTAATTAAATTATTATTAAACTATTTAGATTTCATTTATTTTTACACTTTCCCCGACGTTTCGGTTGCTTTTCAGCAGCCATGGTCACGGGGAGTCTCCCCGTGACCATAATGAAATATTAATTATTTAGTAGTAGTGTAACAATTTGCAAAATTTTGTAATAAAGTGTCAAATAAACAACGCGATAAAATCCGTATATAGCAGTTTAATTTCAATGAATAATATTCGCGTAAATAGAAGACAATCCTAATAACACTGTGTCTGATCCGGGAATCCGCTGCGCCACCGAAATGCCGAGTTTTGGATAGGTAATTGCTGTTTTAAGTTTTCTATTGTAATAAAAGATAACAATTCATGTCTGGCGAAACAAATAAGACCACAAACTTGTTATGTTATATAAAAATAAATAACTTTATTTAATTAGTGTTTAAAACTATTTATCTTTTTATCTGATTTAGCGTTATTATATTTATGTTTATCCTGTTGTTAAAGATCGTAAACTTAATCACAGATAGTCATCGATTTATAAATAGTGGAAGCAGCAATCTGTGTTATTAATAAACCTAATGTGAGTGTACCTCTATATTGCAATTATATTACATTATACCTTTATAGATTACGCTACATAATAACTACGCTAAATAATAACATACGTTGTGACAGAACTGTATATCCCAAAGGGGTAGGCGTGATAAATAATAAACTTTATTAGAGCTATGTTTAACCACATGCCCTGGGTCTTAACTTTGTATTGCTACAAAGAAGCACCTGACTGAAAAACCCAATACCAGTTTTACCTAACCGAACATGGTACCTCGTCACCGTTAAAAATACAAGCGCATAATACGCCACAAGACCTTCTGTTATTATAGTTTTCTTTACAACTCTACATGGCCTTTATTGTTAAGAACCTCAGCTGTTGAGAATGTCTTAAAAGAAAATCCTAATAATAAATTTATCAACCTGGAATCCTAGACTGGCAAACACACAAAAAGAATTTCATCATCATCATCATCAGGCTATAATAGTCCACTGCTGGACATAGCCCTCCCCTAATGAGCGCCATAGCGCCCTGTCTTCGGCTTGCCGCATCCAGCATCTGCCTGCAGTCTTTCGCAGATCGTCATCCCATCTGGTCGGAGAGCGTCCTACACTACGATTGCCGAGTCGCGGTTTCCACTCAAGAACACGTTTACCCCAGCGGTTGTCGGTTCTTCGCGCGATATGGCCAGCCCACTGCCACTTCAGCTTGCTAATTCTCTGAGCTATGTCGATGACTTTGTAAATTAATTTCATATAAAAGAATTTATATGAAATTAATTTACAATACGGATTTAATCCCAGTTTATTTAAATAGCAAATTCTACTATAATATTAATATTTCACATTTGACCATGGTTGCCTTTGAGGAACTCCAGCTCGTAAAAAAAATATTATAATATATATTGTATACATATGTCTTGCCTAGTGCAGATTTCACAAATAATATTAAACCAATTAAATTTGTAAGTTAAATAAACCGCGACAAAATCCGTATTCAATGTATAACATTCGTATGAATAAAGACAGCAATATAGATATAACAATATAAGGATCTCAGTCGTTTAAAGATACAATATTTTTGTCCTCTCAGGACTTTATAAACAGATAAATACACGATACAACACTTAACGATAATATGTGGTTTATCTCCCTTAGCCTTTATTATTCCCAAGTCACTTGGGGTCGGCTTTTCTAGTCTAACCGGATTTGACTGGATATCAGTTTTTACACGAAGCGGCTGCCACCTGACCTCCGCAACCCAAAGGCTAACGATACCCTAAGGCTAGACCAGTGTCAGGATATTAGAGGGTACTGACTTTCCCAATAATGACTGCCATAGATGTTCATGGCAGCCGGGACCGACGGCTTAACGTGCTCTCCGAGGCACGGAGCAGGCGATAATTGTCAATCAATACGCACATAATTTCGAAAAGTCGTATAACTTCCGAAAGTCAGAGGTGCGCGACGTGGCTTCGAACCCGAGACCCTCAGCATTGCAGTCTGTTGGTCTCCCCACTTAGCTATCGCTGCTATATAAACGATAATAACGATAATATGTGGTTAACACAAATATTTAATCCGCGCGCGAATCAAACTAACTGCATTATACATTAGGTATAATTACTAAAGCCACACTTTACACGGTCAAATGTGGGTGTAATGTTTATGATAATGAAAACAAATGATGTATTTTAAAACCCACACTGGTCATTTAGCTACCTAATGTCTGTTATAATGTTAATATATCGGCAATAACCGCTTACTACGTGGGACTATAAATTTTGCAGGCGCAATGTGTGTCTTGATGTCTTGTAAATTTGGGCTGTTTATAGGGTAAATCAGGGGGTAAACCTGCAGCTGGTGGATTGCCTGTAGGATAGAAATAGTTCCTCACACAGGTTACTCCAGGTTAAGCGAAATCCCAGGTTTAAGAGAGAATCCCACTATTCTAGTAAAACTAAGATGGTTCATGAAGTATGCATCATGAAATATCGACGTTTTACTAATGTTTAGTGAACACATCTCCAATCACTCTATCACACGCCATCTGCATTGTTAGACAGTCACCAAATATAAAATGAATTAGCAACGTGGTATAGGCAGAGAACTAACATGCAGCAACCTACTTCTAATAAAAACCGGCGTATATTTGATTTATTATAACACATAGAACAAAGAACACTCAATGCTAAACATTGCTTGCTTGAATTTGATGAAGAAGAGCAATATTCAGACACGATTCCCCCGTGTACATCGGCACATCACCTCGATCTAATTCCTTAGTACCGAGACAGGCGTTCACCCCTTCAGTAATCGCATTAGAGGGCAATGCCGCTAGACGTGTGAACGATTCTATTAAATAGACAGCTGGCTACAGAGTGCTTGCCTCGAGTACAGTATGTCAGTTACCTCGAAGTGTGTCACAAGTTCAAGGATCATTTGATGACGAATGTATCCTAAACTACCGAACTGCGGTAAATGACCTTCATGCTAACGGTACGCGGTTATCGGTACAGATTGTTTATGTTTGTTACACGTAAACTGTTTTCACCTACAGGTTTTTGAAAGGTCAATGGCTTTGCTACATTCTTGTTGACAAAGTAAATGTGGTCTGTTAGTAAGTACCTAGATGATGGTAAGGACGCCTGAAATGCCAGATCATTCTCGCATATAGGGGCGCTTGTATTGTAAGCAAGGATGTAACAGCATCCCATTGCTCTCTCTAAAAAATGAGTTACTGTTCTGTACAAGCAGCAGTGATACTTATTCCCTGCACGGTCAGCACCTTCTTAACCTATTGGGCCGCAGCGGTACACCAGCGGTCAGACAGAATAGGTTTTTAATTATATCTGGCATTCCAACGATTGACAGGTATAGAGACTCTGGCACCCACTTGTGGCAGAAACAAAACACTAGGTTATTTGGATGCAATCTATACATGATATGATGGTAGAGTTACCATAGGTAGTCAGGCTACTCCTGGGTTGAATCCCAGTACATAAATGTAGATAAAAAGTGATGTAATTGAGTTAACTTTTTCCAATTATAGCGGTTTCGGCCGGCTATTTACATGGTTCGTTACTCCAATTTGCTTATCGATAAAAAAGGTCTCTTCTATTGCAATTTCCATAACGAAAAATTAATTAAATATGAGCCAAAAATAGAGGCGATATTCCGAATTGATTTTCTATCATTTCTTTTTGTGCATTAAAATGTTGACTATTATTATATTAATATGTCCATCACTCGTATTTTTATTAACTCTTTAAACAAATTGACAGGCTATGTGTTAACAGTTCATTCACATTCTATTGCGATGTGAAAATGGTAAGGAACGACTACGGAATTTTAGGGGCGATTCTAATGTATCGATACTAAAAAAAACTGAATTCTAAACTAGTTTATTGATTGTGATCCCCATTGATATTGGGTTAACCGTTTGGTGAGATGGTATATTTCTACAATATTCAGTCGCAAAGTCTTGGTATTAGTAAATTACTCAATCTGTGTAATCGACGCTTTATTTTTTTTTATGCCTTTGTTGCAGACGAGCCTTCGTCCTACCTGATGGGAAGTGGTAACTGCTGCTCATGGACTACAGCAATGTCAGGACACAGCAAAGCCGCTGCATACCGTGAACCAATATCCCGTCAGATACGAATACGGCAGACTCAGCGTATCGAATCTAGTTTTGTAGTTAATATAACAAGCTATAACAATTTCCACAGATATAAAACCTCTACAGAGGTATCTGTAGAGGTTTTATCTGTTTACAGTTATAAAAATATAACAACATCACGTAGAGACCTTTGGTAAAAAATACTCCAATATGCTGGCAGTTTGTAAACCTTCGCCATGTCATTGACCGTAAAAAAGACTACTAAAAAAACTTCGCTACTGGTGTTTATACGATCTACATATGTATATACGAGTATAGTAAAGCTGATATACATTAAAACTTTTACCCAACACTTTTAAGGGTTTTGTAAGTATTTATTTTAACGACGTATTGCAAACCTTAAAGTAACCTTTAACCAGAACCAGTAACCAAAAATTTCAAAATGTTCCTTTCACAGCAACCTGAAGTTATACCAAATATAAACTTACTCTTGTTTAAAATGAAGCAATATTATACATTACAGTTCGTAAAAAAATTCTAATAGGCACTATTTTGAGCAATCAATATTGAAGAAGCAGATATACCTACAGAAAATATTCTTTATATTGTCGTCACTAAAAGAATTCAGCCGATTTTATTTTATTGTTATTTTTACAGACTTCTTGTGAAACATAAGTACCTACACATCTAGTCTATACTAAGGTAAAGGTTGATAAGAAACAACTACTAATATGGATGTCTGTATCATAGGAGTTTATTAGCAAGCCAGGTCATATACACATTTTAAAACATTTATAATATCTAGTAAACCTAGTAAACATGTTTTAACAAATTGTAATACCACCATATTCACGGCAAGAAGAAAGCATCAATTTTCCAATCGTCATAACTAGTGAAAGGTAAGTAATTGTATATAAAAGACTAGTATTTCGCGTGATTGCGCGGGGCCGCAAGCGGCCCGCGAGGCGGTGTGTACAGCGAGGGGGAAGGTCAGACAGTTTGCAAAGGGACCTAGAAAATCTCCGAAGCCAAAAAAACCGTTGACCTTAAAATAACCTTTTCTAAAAAGATCTCGTCGATCTCTATAACATTTGTTCGAACACACCCCGCCTGTCTCTAACCGTTTCGGAGATATTAGAGGTCAAAGTTTGTATGGCAGCCATATTTTTTGTATGGAAGACATTTTCTTTTTGCGCCTCCCCCTAAAAGTTCCCAGGGTTTTAGGAAGATTTTGTTCGGGAACGACTCTCGTAGATATCACCGTTTCCGAGATCCGATGGGGTACCACCACCAAGACCTGACCTTCCAAATGTCAGGCATTTTTCCCCGGCCTTCTGAACGATTCTCTATACGACGCTATATTTACTTATTTCCTACGACTTCCCCTTATATGACTTCTATTTCTCTAAGTCAGGGAGTGATAATTTAAGACTACGCCGAGCGAAATGTGCCGAAACAGGCGGTCACAGTTAAGTTGATAAAATCAACAGTTTTTGTTTAATACAAATATAAAATATACATTTACCATAACAATGAATGTGTTTACAGTTACTCCGTGTAATAAACTTAAAATAATGAATATTTTCGGCCACAAAATTACACAAATTTGCTCGAAAAATGCATAAACGTAAACTCGTGTTACGTGATTTTCTGATTATAACAGTAGAAATCTATCCTATTTTACAGCTTAAACGAAACATAAATAGTTATATTACAATTTGTTCGTCCCAAATATTTAAATTATTGGTTGACAATAAAGATACAATCTATCAAACAAGCACTTCAAATCCCTCATACAATTTTACTATGGCGACCGCGCGCTGATTTGAATTTCGAGCTTTGTCATTCAGTCCAACCGCGTCTTACGCTCGGCGCAGTCTTAAATTCATATAGTATGAAAACCGTCATTACATTCGATAAACGTACAACCTCCTTAAATTTCAATGTCTAATTAGCGTTAGTCAAATAGAGGTGTAAACACTACTAGTCTAACGATTTTAACATATTATCACATGGAATTTAAAATAGAGTCAAATAAAATAAGTATTTCTAGCCTTGACTCAATGAGTAAAAGTGTTCTAACAACTCTAACTAAATCAAATGAATCATGATCAAAGAAAAAATATATTACGGCTGCAATTTCTTTTAGCAGGTCGAGGTCAAATATAAAATTAAAATATTTAAATACCAATATACTAATACGAATGTTTTTTTTTTTTGTACTTTGTAATAAAGTGTCAAATAAACAACGCGATAAAATCCGTATATAGCAGTTTAATTTCAATACTAATACGACTCATTATTGCTTGTGTTATTCAAATCAGTTTCTCTTTCAACTTTACGTGTTATCTATTCAAACATGAATATTAAAACCAGTGCATATATTTTTAGACTAGATATAGTTTTATTACAAGACTAAGAAGGCAGGCAAGCATATATAGTATCAGCCCTGTATTATACTGTCCTACTGCTGGGCAAGGGCCTCCTCTCAGTGTGAGATAGCCATCGACCGCCACGCTGGCCCAGTGCGAGTTGGCAGACTTCACATTATCTTCGAGAACATTATGAAGAACTCTTAGACATGTTTCTTCACGATGTTTTCCCTTCACCGTTAAAGCAAGCGATACTTAAATATTTAATACGCACATAACTTCGCAAAGTCAGAGATGCGCGCCTTGGGATTGAACTCAAGACCTGTGCGTGGCAGTCCAACGGTCTCCCGCTGCCAGTGCCGCTCGCTAAATGGTAAACGTCTACCGTGGCCTAAGATCGCTTGCAGTACAGTAAAATTTTACGACACAGACATCGTCAAATTCATAGATCTATTATTAGTGAGTGCAAGATAAATTAAAAACATAGCGTGTATGCTAACACCCACAACTTTCCCTTGCTGTATAAATCACAATATATTATTCCTTCCCAGTACTTGCCAGATGCTACGCATGAACAACTTCTGAAATACGAGACCCATATTCAAATTATTTTGTCTAAAAGGTGCTTATACATTTATTTTCTTGTAGGAAATAGCTTTTATATTATATACATTCTCTCACTTCTATATCTTTATTCGTTGGGTAGACAAAGATGTAATATTATTCCCACATTTTGCTATGGGTCTAAGTTATAAGTAATACAGAGCGAGGTATGAGGAATGCCTCAGTATTGCTTCTGTGAATTACTTGATATAAAATCCCATAGCAGATGCATGGACTACTGTTTCGCTACTGATGCTTAGTATATAATATACCTACTCATAAAATAGTAAAGGCTATAATAAGAATATAGCTAAAACAAATTACTATAGACCTTTCTTAATATCTTTAAACCTGTGCCTGAGTACTACTGGTTTATAACAATAGATAACACTATTATCATATTACAATAATAAGCTAACAGTAAATATTTAATTTCATCATCATCATCGGGCTATAATAGTAGCGCCATAGCGCCCTGTCTTCGGCTTGCCGCATCCAGCATCTGCCTGCAGTCTTTCACAGATCGTCATCCCATCTGTCATCGTCATATTTAATTTACTGTTAGCTTATTTTATGTTTCGAAGAAACAAACAAGTTTAAGCAAAAACTCATTTCGAGATTACTATGAGAAGATTACTCACCGATATCATTATTCTAATTATATTATTCTTTTTAATAAAACATAAAACTAATGGTACTTGATTTACTGTTACACTGGTGACGCAGGGATGAATCACGCTACTACTTAAATGGTCTATGCACTGGATTCAATACCCGTACGATGAAAACTTGTTTGTGTGGGATAACATATAATATCAGGTTTGTTTATTAACTATCTGGAGGAGTTTTAGAATGAAGTTCCCCACGCTAGCCAAATGTGAGTTGGCAGACTTCACATATCTTAGAAAACATTATGTTCAACTCTCAGATATACAGGTTTCCTTACTATGTTTGCCTTTTTCGTTACAGCGAGCAAATGATTTACTATTTAATACGCACGTAACTTTGAAATGACGGAGATGCGTGCTTTCGATTGATTTCGACACTTCTACGTGGCAGTCCAACTGACTCCTACTGCGCTATCTACACTAGAGAAAGTTAGGAGTACTTAACCGCAGGATACGATTGGTATACTTATTGATTTTAATATTGTCAATTCTTTATACGATCAAAATGCATCGATTATTAACATGTCACTTCGTTTCCCCCAGTGCTGAGAGTCGTGCGCGACGGTAACACGGTTTACTTTCTCTAGCAATGTTGTGCAGTCTGGTTGGGTTTACAGCAATATGCGTAGCTTTATACATATGAGTGTCTAGTGAGGACCCGATCTAATCGCATCGGCTTTTAACCACTTGGTATACATATCGAATAACTGAATAAGTAATCATCCATTTCTGAGTCAACCAACTGATCTACCACAATGATGTATATAATTGCGACAAAAAATAAAATAACTGGACTTGGAATATAAAACACTGTGTGAAATAAACATTTTACATTGTTTGAATAATTACGGTACTTTGTTAAAAGTTTTAACAATGCTAACATTGTTCACTTATAAAAAAATATAACAGTTAATTGGTGAAATAGTTGATAAACAATTTAACAAAGTCATGTTTGGATAACATTGCTGCGCTGGCGTAAATAAGAACATGGGAAGACCATAGCATAACATAATTTTATCTGGCCACTCAATATCTTAAGGAGCTCCAACCGAAGACAACCGGATGCAATGTTCGTGTGTACCATTTGAACTACGAAGAGGACTGCCTCAAATATCACTAAATAATTCAATACAGCTAAGGAAGACAAGGCAGCAAACTTGGGTAGCCCGACTGATGAAGAACACTATCGAAAATTGCAGACAAATATGGTGTTGTATTCTTGCGGTTCATAGAGTTTTCAAATTCAGAGTTTCTTAAGCAGCCGATATGCTGTTAGCAGGGATATGTGTCTGATAAAATACGTCGCAGTTCTTGCAAAAAAAATAATACGAAGATGATCTTCATTTATTTTTGCAAGAACGACGACGCATGTACAATACTTGCTTTTACAAAGACAGCAGTAACCCTTTCTGTTACACTATAGTTACATCAAGATCGCTTATTTCAATAGTACATACATTCCAACTTCTGTATAACAACAGATAAATAGCGATTATATCAATGAAGTTAGTCTTGCAAGTGCAGAAACTAGTTCACCATTGGAGCGTTCGATTCCAACTATCTGCAAACAAACTTACAGTGCAAATTCAAGACGGACAATAGACTAAATACAACATGACAAGACAGATCAAGTCACTAGTTTCATAGCAATTCTGTTCGATTAAGAAGACTTGTATTATTTCTTGAGTACCTATATATCGCTTTTTATATGTAACTATGCTTTATATGCTATTATATGCTACTAAATAATAGCGTATAATCATTTGCAAAACGAGTTAGACGCACGAAGGAGTTTTAATCAGTAAGTTTAAGAAGAAAATTAAATTGCATTTTATTATATACGCAGTGAGAGTAATAGGTTCAATTATTTATTACTAGATGACCCGCGCAACTTAGTCTGCTTCATATAAGATAAATTCCCCCATTTTGGCAAAATTTTCTTGCTGCTCCGCTCCTATTGGTCTTAGCGTGGTGTTATATAGCCTATAGCCTTCCTCAATAAATGGGCTATCCAACACTGAAAGAATTTTTCAATTCGGACCAGTAGTTCCTGAGATTAGCGCGTTCAAACAAACAAACAAACTCTTCAGCTTTATAATATTAGTATAGATAAGCGTGGACGAACGTTTGCCCAGGTGCCGATTGCTATGTCGCGAGTTCCATCTCCAAATCTGGCATAATGTTATTGCAATTTCTGACACGAACGAAATAAATAACATAAGCCTTTACTTAACTGTATATGCATATAAAATCGTGAGGGTATATACCCTTTCAACCTTTCATAATGAGCATTATCAATTTGTCCGAGCATTGCGAATATTGTCGTATTAATCACTTGTAACATAACATAATTATGTGTTTAATTTAAACCACGGTAATGTTATCTAATTTAAACCATTCACATCAGATGAGATTCACATCATCACGCTGTCGTAGGTTTATTAACGACAACATAATGTTGTTGCTCGTAAATAATTCAAATTGATCATTAATATTCATTGAGTACCTGACATCAAAGTTGTGCGCAACACTGGACTCCCTTGTGGTCATAATGACTATGATTAAAGATTCATCGCAGTGTTCACGTTGAGATAGGTTAGGATACAGCACGTCATTAACCATTTCACTTTGTAACACCTGCATATTACAGTTATAACGAGCACGTAATGTATGTGGTCTGCATGTGAAATATTCATTCAACCAGTACACAATACATCAGGGACAGAAGGGAACAAACTAATGAGCTCTAAAGGACAACTGTATTGTACAGATTGGACATAAGGAAGAATGAGTAAATAGAATTAATCATATTGACAATAGTATCTAAGTAACCTGTTCAGCCACAGCGGCACACCACTAGACTGGTGTTCTGAATCATGGCTGATTCATTTTTATATTGCTAATGCTTGTAAAATATCCAAAGATTGATGCAGATTAATAATGTTACCAAACAACATCATTAATAGGCGTGAAAAGTCTATTGTGAAAGACACTTTTTGTAGATTTACCAAAAGAGATATCAACGTAACTGTTGTGTAAATATTGTACAACAATAAAATAATAACGGACAATGAAAAAATCTCAGACGGGTGTCAACAATTCGGAGTTGGTCAATTTTAAAACAACGGCGAGACGCTCGTAAACTTTGAAAGCTTTATTGATTTCGCAAACTCGCCGAGGGGGAGACGAGTGGACAATGAGAGTTTACGTGAAATTTAATGACCGCGTGGGCAGGACGTCCTTAATGTTTTCTGAGTAGCGAATTTTCCGTCCACTCCACCATGCCGATGCCACGCTAGATTTATTTCCGGTCTTTGTTCAAATTTGTTTCATTCTACAAATAGACCTCTATTTGTTCCGGTCTGACATCGAGACATTTAATGTCATTTGCAAAAAAGAAGGGACCAAATCACCTTTTGATTTGTCTGGAAATAATAGACGTATAAAAATAAATTACCCGAGGTTCGTATAAAAATAAAATTACATTAACACTGGTCAACGACTAACAACTACTCCCATAAAGTGAAGCATTGGAATGAAATAGAACACCGAAATGCCAGCCACTACCATCTACGACCATTCCATTATCAGTTTGCTTACGTGATTAGGTAAATCGCTGGACAGCGCCTTTGGACTGCATTAATGCTCGTTATATAGAAAAGAGCTTAAACTTTGAGCTTTATACAATTGTAATAAAGCTTAATACGTTATACCCTGAGCATTTTATCAAGCAATCAGCTTTGGTTTTCCAAGCCGGTAGGGCAAACATAGCCGGTTCAGCGACCCCGGTAAACGCGAAAGTGAAATCCGTCACTTGTTGCTACGATACGAATTGGACGGAAACGTGTGGTGGTTTAGAATAAGTCGTTGTGCGCGAAATAGGGTCGACATTTGTATGCCGCTGTTGCTTATTGCACCTAATTTAGGATTTGATTAGGTACGCTAATAAGAATTCAGATTGGAATCGGATTAGATTATCGTCCGCCGTCTTTCATTCTATTGTAAGTGTCGTGAACGAACAAGCGACGCAAATTATTAATGAACGAGCATCGATTCAAGTTCTAATCATTATTATTTCTGACATTTTCCAACATACCCTGGTCCATGGTTGAATGTTGCACAATGTTTTCCAATCAGAGGGCATATATTACCTGCAACAAACAAAAATACAAATATAAAATACTTACGAAACAGGATCGTAGCAAATGGAAATCCGTAGTCTCTGCCTACCCCTCTGGGAAACAGGCGTGAATCTATATATGTATGTACGAAACATACAATATCTAAAAAGATAAGTTCTTATTATCAGGCTTGTTTTATATCACTTTACACGTACTACATAAACAAAGTAGGACAGCGAAACGATTTCAAACAACATTATCAAGACCTTTCTAGTAAAAATAACAGTTCTATTTCTAGGATAAATATAATAACAACTTTGTAAGTTCTTAAATAAAATATATCAAGCCAACAACGCTAAAAGCTTGATACAATTTATAGAAAAGACAACACAGTGAACTTTTATCCCAAACAAAGCTACGTAGAGCGCTTTAAGTAATACAACATAAGAACGAAATTTAAAAATTATTCAAACATAAACTTTGAACCTGAGATGGTGTCCAAACAACGCGTCATAATTAATTACAAGAGTAATACTAAATTGGTTGAAATTCCATGAATCGTGAACAATGGACGACTGAACATTGAGGTCGGCGGCGATACATACGCGGCCAATGTATAATATGTAAAAGACGTTATTCTAATTTGCACAACAATAATTGTAGCACGTAATAGCATAGTTCTAACGTCACACGAACGAAACGTAATGGATTATATAGTTGAGAAGCATTAATACTAATTAACAATATAATAAAACGTTTATTTTTTGCCCTAGTTCCATGTAGAAAAAGGGCAATTAGCCGAAGACCTATTATCATTTACATTCAGAGCATCTGAATAACTTTTTGTTTTATACTTTATAACACAAGTGTTTTGTCCTTATTTGCTATACAGTAATGTTACTAGACAAAGGTACAGATCGCGCACTGTATGATGGCCGGTCTGAACATTGCGCGAGTGGCGTCGCAGTTGTAAAGTTTTAGGTCTCTTTGGTGACAGGGGGCGGGGGCGGGATGCAATCTGTACTGACTGACAGACTGTACATGCGCAACAATTCGAAGACGCTATGTTCATTCCGGCCATCATAGATTGCGAGATCTGTAAAATAAATAAGATAATAGACTTCTTTTTAATATTACTTCTTTAAATTCTACAATTGCTTAGTCTCTCCGTAACTTTGAACTCTAATGCGGTAAATTGGCTAAAACAGCAATCCAGCGATTAGAGGCCATGGGTTTTGTCCGCACCTATTGCAATACCGCCTTAAGCCCGCTTCTAATATACCTACTAAAGCGTCTCACTTATGTGGCCGGGATTACAAGTGTAGATACTACATACATACATTGTCATAATGAAAATATCGTACGTATATGTAAACACAACACGTAAATTACTATGTTTCACAAATAAAAAAACTGTTAGAAGGCAGACAATCATATCAATAAATCGATAAAATATCAATTGCAGTCTTTTTATCTAAAATACTTAACTATTACTCGTCATTACCAGAACACTACTAAGTATTATTAAATAGCAAATGTACAAAAACATTTGTTACATTATATTTATCAGTACACAGTTACTGACTGATCCGAGCAGGTCAGGTCACGACAAAATTTAGTTCAAGATAATCTCCATACACAAAACAGGTCGCTATAATTCTAACGACTAGTAAATAAACACATTCAAACTATGCTAAATAAGCATATTAATGTCGCGTCTGTGAATAGTGTGCGATGATCTTTGAAATAAAGGGTAATCAATCAACATTAAGCCGAAATGTGCGGAGCTAAGCTAAGTTTATCTTGCTATGTTTTTCTAGAAACAACTTTCATCTGAGCTGAGCGTTGAGAGTATTAACAATAATTCTTAATAGCATTCAGTTAGTCATTTGACACATTGCTATTTTTCATGAAAACGTAATATGAAAGCTTGATTCGGATATTACCAAGTGTACCTTGCAACTTAGTTCGTTTAAAACGTTATCTATACAAAACTGCATTAAAATTTGTGTAGAGGTTTTACCGTAAAAACGTATCAAAACTGACGAAATAAGACTGTGCCGAGCGAAATGGTGCCAAAACAGGCGGTCACCGTTAAGTGAATAAAATCAACACTTTTTGTTTAATACAAATATAAAATATACATTTACCATAACAATGAATGTGTTTACAATTACTCCGTGTAAAAAACTTAAAATAATTAATATTTTCGCCTACAGAACAACGTAAATTGCACGAAAAATGCAAAATCTTACAACTCGTGTAACGTGATTTTTAGATTATAACAGTAGAAATCTATCCTATTTTACAGCTTAAACGAAACATAAATAGTTATATTACAATTTGTCCATCCCAAATATTTAAATTATTGGTTGACAATAAAAATACATATTTATCAAAAAAGTAGTTCAAATCCTCCATACAATTTTACTATGGCGGCCGCGCGCCGATTTAAATATCGAGCTCTGTCATTCAGTCCAACCGCGTCTTACGCTCGGCGCAGTCTTAAGTTCATTATATTAGAATGGACGCACATTTTTCATTGAGGCATACTAATATCAATTGTCATATGTATGTGTTTTATACATATATAGCATGTCATCGTATAACACAGTGCATCACGTTTAATTTTCTGTTCCCAATATGAAACATAAGTTAATTCAACAGCCTGATCACCGCGGCATTAGGCAAAAAATATTGAAAACGATAAAGCTAAATTGAAAAACGGTCTCCGCAAAAACATCTCGTAACTTTTTGCGAACCAGCTACAAACGTATTATCTCTATGCCCTCGTCAGTTTAAGAGACAGTTTTCGGGCCGGGATAATGTTTCAAAGCGGTTGTCGCGTCTGCATCATTTATTACTTAGTCTTTGAAGAGTCGCAGCCATATGGCGTGTTTGAATTAATGGCCGTTGTTTAATATGAAAACAAATGTTTAGCGCAGCGAATGCGATCGGCTAATCTGTGCTTTACACATGTAAGAGTTCACTGCATGCATTTATTTCAACGGGTGTGTGATTTGTATTGCTTGAAAGAAACCAGACACCGCAGTGTAGTTCGTGTGAAACGTCATACCTAGAGAAAAATATATAATAGCTATATAAGATTAGTTGGAAGGTAGTAAACCAAAAGCGGGTTACAGAATGGACAATAAATACAGTTTTATAATCAACGATAGGAAGCGAGACTATTATTTTCTTTCAGGCAATACAGACTCCGCAGCAAAAAACTACCTTAAAAACACACACACACTTTTGCCGACACAGGTATCGAACTCGGTATCTCATGACGAACGGCATACTTAAGCGACAGGACCAAATATGCAATTAATATCATAAACAAAACTGTACTTCGGTTAACGCTTGTGATTTTTATATCAATAACAACTTTTTGCGTAATTAAAAATATACCCTCATGTTTCGTTAAAGTCTTTCCTCCCTCCAATAACAAGTATCGCCATAACATTAGCTACATAAACGATGTATATGCTATTATTTTCTTTGTCCACAATAAACTACAGACCTTTACCACCATTGATAAGAGTTAGATATAAAAGGTCAGAACTATGTAGATAGCGGACATCCTGACTGCGTGGGGTGTGCTGCGGAAAGGATGAGTGTATCTATTTCGGGATTCGAACCTACTTCCATTGATACTTATAATAATATTAGCCCTGTATTAAACAGTTCAATACAGGCCCGTGCTTCTTCGCAGTATGAGAAGGGTTAGGCCATAGTCCACCACGCTGGCCCAGTGCGGGTTGGCAGACTTCACATATCTTCGGGAACATAACGGAGAACTCTCAGACATGCAGATCTCCTCACGATGTTTTCCTTCATCGTTAAAGCAAGCGATAATTAATTATTTAATACGCACGTAACTTCGAAAAGTTGATCGACTTATCGATTAATGAAAAGATGCGCTCCTTGGAATCGAACTCGAGACCTCTGCGTGGCTGGCAGTCCAACGGTTTCCCGCTGCTATCATTGATACTTATTGTCGTAAAAATGTTTCAATAAGTTGGTTAGTTAGGAAAAGATACAATGAAAAAGCAACATATCCGGGCCCCAAGGTCCAAGCATTAGCTGAAAGACGAAAATCTATTTTTCACATTCACGCCTGTTTCCCTAAGAGAAAGGCAATAACTACGGATTTCCATTTACGGCGAGCATATTGCTGTTGCGTAATAATTTTTATTACTATTTACTATTACCCAGCTAAAGCTTATAAGACGACAATGACCATTATTTTATAATACACGTCATAAAAATAACACTCATCAATTTAATGATCTCGCGAATTAAGGAAACATTGTCGCAGCCAATTTACAAGTAAGGCGTCCATCAATGTGCTTGAGCTTGCATTTACATGATTAGGTTAGTCGATATGGCGAGTCTCACCCTTTGCCTCAAAGTATTGCCTCTAACTACATATAGGTAATAATACTTTAAAAAAATATATTTTCTTATTCCCATTAACATTTTCCGTATTTTTTTATCACGTCATGTTTTGTAATATACCCTCAAGTCGATTTATGCCAATTTATATGTTGAGCTTAGTTTGTTACTTATTATTGTTATGTTAAAATAATTGTTGAACTTGTTATCCTTTTTAAAATGACTTCAAGACAGTGTAAATTAAGCCCAAATAGCTTTTGTTATGTTTGCGGCAAAATAATAATTTAAAAAAAAGAGACCTATTACAGAAGCGGTAAAGCGAGCCTATTTTGCAATACTTTCAAATTCCTGTATCAAACCTTGATAAAAAATGCTTGCCGATTATTGCTGGTCTATTTTAAGAGTCTGTGACTGCGGTCAGTATTAAAGATTAAGTAATTTAAAGCAATTTTAATTTTTGTCTTAAGTGATCAAGTTAAAATTTGAAAGATCTTCTTTAATAAATATTTTTAAAAAGTTACGTGCCTTTTTTTTCTATTACAATATCAAATTAAGGGTAACTTACTCTAAAGATATGCATTAGTTTCATGCGTGGGTATTTTTCTTGTAAAGTAGTGTAATTATGCCTCCATTTTGTGGAGATTACATGGCAATCGACCTATGAAAAAGTTATATTTAAAAATATAATGTTCTGGTGCGAATCATTTCTAAATAAAATCATGATACACGAATCAATCAAACAACTCGAGCGCTCAATAAACAGACTAGCGAAGTAAGTCATTACAACCAATATTAGTTTCAATATGAATGGACGAACTATTTTTAATAATACGCAATATAGTATTGCACTTGAAACGAATTGAAACATCAGACTAAGGTACATTGTATTCTTATGAATAATCCCGATTGCGTAACGTAGCAAATTGTGGCAATTGAAAACAATTTGGCAACTGTGAGAAATACTGGCAGGCTTTTTTCCCAATGCGTAAGCCGTGAATAACGTACTATTAAAAAAAATAATATGGCTGACGACGAGAATTTAATTATAAATATGCTATAGTCGTGCCCCTTTTATACGTAAGAGTGTAGAGGCAATTGCCATCTAGTTTAGTTTTATATCTATAACATATACATATACATAGGTTTATATAAAACCTATGAACTTTTAAATATATCTGGCGTAACGAAAATTGTATTGCAATAATCCCTACGTCGCCGCGTCGTCTCCTTTTACGTAAATTCTAAACATACGATAAGGTGAGTATGCTTTATATACATATCTGGCATTGTATTCAATATGTCGTTGGGATATGACCCATTCGAATCAGATAAGGCATTTTTTGCATATTTTATATTACGACACGTTCATGATATAAATATATTGATTTGACCCTGTGGATTAACCATACGTATAAAAGTATACATAGATAGTATGTTAAAGGCGGGGTCGTACACTATCAACCGCCGATTGACTAAGGATCAGTATTACTGAATAGCAGTTTAGTTACTCCTCAATAACGCTAAACACTGCGTTGAACTGTCGACTATAGTGATATTGCAAACAGAAACTATTAGATCGACTGTACATATCCATAAATGACACAAATGAAATAAAAGTAAGGGAATTTTATGCAGGCACGTGTAAATATACCGGAAAAGCAATTCATATTTATATACGTATACAATGAAACAAGGAAAATAAAGACACGCCCGGTGAATTTCTTCCGGCGGAACTTCTCAGCGAAGTCTGCGTCCGATCCGGCACTGGCTTAGAGGAAAATGTACATTTTAAAACCTCTATAGGGAGAAAATGTATACAACCCACATTTTACCTATACCTGTTTCGTTGAGATAGGAAATACACTATTTATCTGTAATACTCTGAGGCTTTGGCCGCGTAGTGTACCGGAAACACGAATGCTAGCGCCGTTCTGAAATCCCGTCGAAACATAGCAGTGAATCGACTTTGTTTATAGGAGGAAGCGCACAAACTTCTTTAGATGTGAGCAAAAAGTAGCAAATATATTTTTTATCTGTGATATTAGTTAAAGAAAAGCTTTAATTGTTGAAATAAATCATTTAAATGCAGCATTTCTGATGGTAAGCGGTGATCGTAGAATTTGTTGTGTGAACAACACCGAAGAAGAAGTCGCTTTGTAGCCAAGGCCCGTGGCAAAGACTACTATTTTCTTATGAGGTCTGGATACTCAACTTACCTTAAGAATACAACACAGGGTACTATGGCTACGACCTCTTATAGGGTTGGTTCATCCTCAGCCAAGCTACTCTAGTTTGGCCGAAATTCCAGATTTAAGCAAAGATTTCGTTATGATCTACCTCTTTAAAATACAATACTCTACTTAGCAACAATTTATATACACGAAGATTATAAAAGAGTCTCATAAAATAAGTATAATATTCACGATTTATATGTCTAAGTCGTACTAAAGCGCACCACGTGCCCGATATATGCAACTATTTCAATTTGCGTGTATCGCTAAAGACCGATTGTGGAATTTGTAATATAAGGTCCGGCATTTCCATTTAGTTTGAAATATTACTTTTCAACTGCTGCTTGAAACACTTGTCATGTCAGGTGTATTATAAAATAGCTGTTCGCACGCGTAGATTTCGATTTCATAGTCATCAAGAGGCGAATAGCGAAGGCCCATAGTTGAACTGAATAGGAACAATGACATAAATGTAGATGTAATCAAAACGTATTTTACGCATACCAGCTCTGCCATCTAGATCGATAGAGATATAGATTAAGAACGTTTTGTTTTATTAATGAGACTGTATTTACTACAATGATTTTAATACAACGATGGAAAGGAGGAAGTTTTCACTCTCTAGACTATTCAACCACAACGTGATTGTGTGCCTGCTAGTACTGGAAAAAGTCATGCGCGTGTCATACTTAACATAACATTTTGTTGCACGTGCTAATCACCTTCTGTGTCGTGAGAATAAAAACACAATGTACTTTCAGAAACGTTTTCGGAATATCAACAAGAAATCTCCGAGTGCAAAAAGACCGCTTTTTTGCTACACTTATCTTGTATCTCTAAATAAGGCGAAGTACAAAATACTTTACATGCGAATTATGCATAAATTAATCACAGCAGTAATTAATAATATGTTAGTAATAGTTTAAATAACTTTAAAAGTATTGATTTAAGCACCAGCTTATCCTCTCTACTATGGCTGCTGCAAAATTATCCGAAGCATTGAGACTAAATACGATTAGTAATAAAAGTAGTAATCAAATATAAAGAACATAAACCGCGCCAAAATCAACACAAAGTATATTTAAAAAAAATAACGGTTCTGTAATGCCAGCTACTTATAATTAACGCAACAGAAACTATAGAGTTCATAATTCTGTCAAACATTTTGTCAACCACACTAATAGATCAAAACAAACAACTAAAACATTATAAACAATACCAAAATAATCACGGTATTCTCATCGCATTTGCAATATTCCACCTGACAAGAATACCAGGTCAAATCATAATTACCACGAGTATACCTTACATAACAATTAACATAGCAGTCCACAATCATATAGGCAACTGACCAATACAATGTAAAGCTATCCGTGATAGGCACCGAGATACAATCTCGATATCTAAACGAAGCCATCGGACTCAACGTAATCTGATCGAAATGGACCACTGTATCAACATCTGACACTATTCAATATTGATTTTTCCGACACACACACACACACACATATAAAAACAACGTATGTATCTTTATGTAATACATACATATACTAGAGTTGTTGTGTGATTGTTCCATATATGGTTCTTCTAAATTCCGAGATTTCGTAGTCTTACATAGATAGTATTCGATGGAAATCAACCGGACAACACTGGGATTCCTTTTGATTTTGTAACTAATCAACAAATGGTAGCCATGTACTTTTCATGTATGAAAATGTTATGTCATGATCGCTTGCGCTACTAGAGATGTCACTAGCGCCTTACGCTCCTTGGAGAAAGTGGATTTAGGAAGCAATGAAAGAAAAGGAATGGTAAAGGTATATGATGCCTTTGGGACGGTTACTCAGCAGACAGAAATTCTTTTTATCCTTACCTCGGTTTCCTGCAAGAGTGTGGTACTTTTTCAGACGAGACCGCGACTCAGACGGCTACTTCACCTTAATTTACAATAGCAAGCTCTTTCACTCGAAACTGTTGTGGCGCACAAATTAAGTGAGGCCGTTGTCCAGCACAGGATAGATTGATTGATTGATTTGGTCAATTTTCGGCAGCTTGTCGCGTCCAGTGTAATGCGGATGTGGGCGGACTATGGATACTTAGTCTTTTTGCATTTAAGCACCGTTAACATGTGTTGTCAAACAGTGTTTTGCACTGAATAACACTTTAATACATAATTGGAGAACTGTATCTAATCACGTATAATGTACTTAATGATTTTAATGATGATTAATCGATGAACAAAGAAAAGCATGAATTTTAATGTATTCGGACAAACCGGTGACTTAGTATTTTTTATCTTTGATACGCCAATTGTTTTGCGTGTTTTAGTGCACCGATGGCGTAATAGTTTAGGTGGTTATTACACTGTTATCAACGCACTTTAAACAGCCGATTCACGGCTGGTAAGGGGCCACAATGATAGTTACCTCTGATAACTATATAGGAATTATGTGTTCCCTACCTGTGATAGAAAGATTTACTAGTGCGCCAATTGAGTTTTATAGTCTGAGCAAATTCTTCATCAAGATACCAATACCATCGGGCATTATGCAATGATTTAAATGTGTTTTAAAGCTAACATTCAGCGCCTAGTGCCGATGTTCCCACGGGAACTGAATGTTGTTTCATGACTGGATAATCTGGTTTCGTCTCAATGTGCGCAAATCCCTTTGTCACAAAAAAACTCCCTAGTATTAAGATATTGTATTTTTTTAGTACATGTCTCTGCAATTAGGGTGCTAACCCAAAATCAACCAAGAGAACAGTTCGGGTGCAACAACAACAAATAAAACGCATGTATTATGCAATACATAGCTCCATCACTATCAATCCTCGAAGTCACAGTGGGCAGCGATCACGCAACGTACCACGCGTTATTTACTCACGTGTTGAACGTTTAATTGAATAAACTCAACTAATCCAAGCAAAATGGCCGTGCGTCACATCACCGACAATGAAATGTCACGCGTTTTAAGCGCAAACTAGTTTTAAATGGGTGACAAACAAATTCATTAATACGGGTAATTGTTTGTATAACACATCATACGTATGACGCGTTGAACTCAATGATGGTAAGTTAGAATAATCACTTGGTGAAAAGAACTGACAATGAGAGACTGCATAAATGGTGCAATTGATCAATAAGATGCCCCCGAATTATTTTAATAGAGCTGCTCATCAGCAGAGTGTAAGTTCGTCCACAGTCAGTCGCGCCCTACCTTACATTACCACCATTAAATATATATGTATATATAGATGTTTATAAATCTTTCCCCGACATAAGAATTATCACTATTGTGTGCGTCGTTTGGAATTCTAAAACTATATCGACGATGACGAAACAAAGAATACTCTCGTAACTCTCGATCAAATCTAAAAGACATTAAATGTAACAGGCGGACTACAAAGTCTATCCATCACTACGACCATTCCACAGTCACTAATGGAAACATTTTGGCATACATAAATGTATGAAGTACAAGGAATCCAGCCGGGCACGATCAATAATGCATGCGGTGCCGATAGCTGACCAGTATTACTCGCCTCGTTAGCTCTTCATGTTGGCAAGCTTTGAACGGATAAGGGATCTCGAGTGATTATTTATTATACATAAAGAAAAATATATCTTGATTTTAATTATAGCTGCCACCCGCAGCGCATAGTGATATAACAAAACATCATTAAAACAAACACGTATATTAAGTCAACTTCACAGATATACCTATAGCCGAAATATTGCATATACATATGTGATATTACACATCATACGCTCACGGTTTATCATATAAGTTGAGGTCCAATAGAGAGCAGGAATATTGTCAGTAACTGAGCATAATAGGACACATATAGGAAACTGATAACATTTAATTAGGCGTAATAATTGAAACCTTACATCGATGTACACACAAACTGCACATTATGAATCATTCTGCAATCATAAATCATATATACATGGTAAAGTAACTTCACGAATGTTCACTAAAGCATTTCATATTGTTGTACACTTCCCACGAGAGCGGATAAGGTGAATTAAATTAATGTTCATAGGCTACGCTCTATCATTGTTCACTCGGTTGAATACAGAAATATGGAAATTGAATTATCTCAAGACATAATTCAACCGTGCGGTGAATAACTAATTGTTTTAATGGCCGCGATGTGAGATGAATATCTTCTGAATATTTTTATAGAGCAAGCTTTAATGAAAGAGGACATGATTAATAGATAGCGAATGGAAAATACATAAAATTTTAAGTAAATTGTTGTCACTGCGTGGGGCACTGGTTTTCTTTTTTATTATTATGTTGACAAATAAAAATGTTGCTGGCCTTATGGATAGCTGTTATTGTAGCCTAAGACAGGTGCACAGCATATGTATACATACAATGACACATATGGTATACTGTCTGCAAGAAATAAGTCGCTAAGCTATCACCGAAAGGACAAAGACCAGGGATCGGTGTCAGCATAGCATCTCCTTAAGACGTTAAAGAAAGCCGCAGCGAAAACCTAACTTAAGTTTGTATTAAGTATATGTACATAGGTTGGTCTGTAGGGTGGCGTTACTTTCCCCCTGACTGTTTTGTTGAAGTAGAGCCTTTGCTTTGTTCTACTTTTCTTAAGTCAGTTTATATTCACAGACCAAAGAATAACTTATATTTTTGTATAATTTATTAATCTCACCAGAGATACGAGTAGGTTACGTGTTACATTGCGTGAAGTTCATTATTTATTTGGTTGATTTAATTAATTGATAAAATATTTCTGAGTGCAGATTTCACACAACTTCGAATTTACTATGCAAAACTGTACTACTATATACTTTACAGAGGTACAGGTTTTCTGAAAATGTTTTCCTCCACCACTGTTAATATCTTTTAAAGAACAAATTATCGATATTAACTTAAAAATATTATTATTGCTGCTATTATGACAAGACCTTATAATATTTATCAATTCCAAATGCATAGACATCAATATTATATTATGCTATCTAATAGATAAAAATGGATACACAAATAAAACAGAGAAATCTGAAGTCTCTTCTAAGTACACATTTATCTCGGTAAAACATTATTCCAGTAGGTAAACTCTAAGACGTACTTCAAAGCCAATTACAAAAACCATCTGTCATCAAAGTAGAAATAAATCTCAGTGGACAATGGTAAAAAAGGTTTGTAAGTAGCGCTCGGACAAACGACCTGGCGATCGGGCATGTAGAGTATTCTGCAGTGACAGATACACAAAAGAGAAAGTGATTGTTACTCTGTGCTACCGTTTGCTTATGACTTGAGTTTATTCTACCGATAGGGTTGCCAATACAGATATCGAATTTTAAGTGCCTCCAATTTAGGATATCAGCTATGAAAGTCGTTCTAGAATACAACCCTAAAGATTGCCATTTTTTGCTCACGGTATAAATCGGTATAAATGCTAATTTGGTCGTTAGGGCCAGTTCTTAGTTTTCTTATGACAATAGTAATAGTGGCAGATACAAAGCAGAGAAAGATTATTATTACCGATATGTTGCTGACTATGAATCGTTATAATATGTTATATGTATATGTTTGTCGAAACTAGATAACCTGTCCAATCGGACATATTGATAACATGTGAGTATGTATTAGAACGAATAATCGGCGTCAATTTCAGCTAACTGCTGCAATCAATCATGAAAACTGAATCAAATTAAATCGAGAGCTTGTAACCTTCGAGTAGTAATTTGATTGGTTAATCTGATGATTGATATTTGCTCATACATAGGTACATACATTTCTATTTCACGCTCAGTGGGAGTCAGTGAGTGACTCATACATATGACAGAATCTATGGAATCTACTTGATACAATCCTGGGACACCTGTATTGTTTCATTCACTTACATAATATTCTTTACTAGACTTTGCCCGCGGCCTCACTCGCATTAATCTAGATTTAGTCAAAAAAATTATATTCCTCGGAAGCAGTACTTTTTTCTAGATTAAAGGTATTCTGTACCTCTAAAAATGTGTATGTGAAATCGCATGATGATCGGTCGAGTAGTTAATGCATGAAAGCCTTTCATTTTCCCATTTAATATATTAGTTAAGATGTACGCTCATCGGTTTAGAGTACTCTAAACCTAGCCTTCTGTTAGAATGTCTTTGTTGTTTAGAACATTCGTCGATCGGGTTCATAATCATACATTACAAATGTTTTCAATTATATTTTTCAATTTTCGATATTAATTAAACAGAACTTATATCAGCAGCTGAACTTTTTATCACTCGGTTACTGCTACATAAACGCAATGTGAGAGTTTGTATTATTATTAATTGAACTGGATATATTTGATTGACTTTCTCATCGACAAGTTGCACTTATTAAGTATGACTTGCGTAACGATGAAAAAATATGCTAAGTCATCTATTGCAACTTTATCAACCCTACCACGGTAGCTTCGGCATCGGTTTAACGTGCTATTCTAGTTGAAAAATGGGGGTAAAAGTAATATTGTATTATTGTATAAGTAATTTGAATTTTATTTTCTTATATTTGTTTATGCGTGTATGGAATGAAGTTACTACTTATAACCGTGACCTAAGCCAGATTTTTTCGTTGAATCTTATTACGATAATTTCTCACAAAAATCTATTAATTCTTACACCTGATCCGGAAATCAAATCTCGTTTTCTCGCTATTGTCGATTGACTGCACTTATAACCTTAAATGCCCGTAGCTGTCTAAATATCATTACAAAGTAGCATTACAATTTTAGATATACTTAATGCATTCTTACTTAAAAACACTTATATATATGCCGGCGAATACGCATCGGTCGACATAAATGGCTGTTTGATAGCCATACGTAATCCTGTGTTGATGATACCAGGTGTAACAAACTGGTAGTCATATGGAACTGAATCAGATCATGAATCGATTACGATACGGTGATTTCACATCCACTTAGCGTTTATGGGGCCTATGGTAACAAAGTCACGTACTGCTGAACCACAGATCGTTTTTAAACTACCCGCAGGCAGCAAACAACTATAATTTTCGATTTTGCACACCTCATAACAACTTTCGACGTTACGGCTTCAGAATATTCTAGAAAAATATTGTTTTCCCTAGCCAACAGAATGTTATTTTCCAACTACCCTCAGATTTCATCACGACGCGGTGCCGAGGCAAATCTAATTTTCTATAAAGAAGCGTCGCCAGCGAATATTATTACGTAAATAAATATCTCATTTATTTTCTTGCCGCGCAAAACTTTAATACAGCGAAGCCTCCGCAAACAAATTTATTAAACGTAAGTGCCTAAAATAAGAATGATGTTTTACCAAACGTAAAACGCTTCCAAAAACAAGCACAGTGATTGGGTCCTACTTATTAGCAGTAAGCAATAAAATGCATGTTAACATTATAATTGATATAAAGGGCTTTTGCAGTGTTAACTATGTCATAAGACAGAGACAACTGAATTCGGTTCTATCCATTTAAAAACCTCCTTTTTGATAGTACACGATACAACAATAGTGTGTGTTTGTTAACTTATAAGTTTAGATACAAGAAGACACGTAAAATATACCCAGGATCGCTTACAAATTCTACCAATGTTAAAAATCCTAATTATTTTTGCCATGCCGCTTTCTTGTGTTATATTTCTATATTTCTCAGTACAATGAAATATTTCGTCACAGGTTTAAAATTATAGTGGTAAGTGTAGGTAAACGGTACTTATGCAATACCTGTGCAAAATACTCGCCGGTTCATTGATCCTTTTCTACATAAATAAAGACAAATAAACAGACTTTCGGATTTATATTCACATAGTGAGCTAACGATGCGAATATAAATCCGAAATCCACAAATCCTTATTTAATTTTCGCGAATGAAAAGAAGCATATCTAACACAACAATTCCCTAAATAATTATAAAAGATAAAGACGTATAAAATGTCTAGTCGCGTCTGGCGTAACTTACTATTTGACTAAGCAGCATGACAAACATCACTTGTCTATTAAAGTACCAGTACATCGTCATAACGCACGATACCGTATTTATTTCGTCATCGGTTCATATGGCAAGTTAGCGAATGCAGTCGCCGCTCGATTGAACAAGAACGTCCGTCGAGCGTATCGGGGAAAGTGTCTCGCTCGATTTTATAACTATCCGAGAAACTCAGGATGTGAACGGTACCCGGCGACGACTGGAATATGAAGGCGAACGCCATTTAAATTACAAAGGTAAAATTGATCTCGTGTACTGTTGAATTTTGTATACAAACTTTTTGAGCTATACATGTTCTACGACGGCTTCTAGTGATATAGATACGACTGTCGCTTTATTCCGTATTCAAACGAGAACTAGAATAGAAAGACATATTGCCAAATATTTAATGGAATGGCTACTGTTTCAGTTTAGGTGTACCTTTATGTAACAATGTTGTATGTATATGTAGGTTTCTTTATGTTAAGATGATAGCCTTATGTGTGCAAAGATTAGGACACATAGCATGAAGACTAACTTAAATAACTATCTGTATATCACGCAACAGTATGACAATTTAAGTTAATGAGCCATCGTGCAAACGAATGTGTGTATTGCAGTTATAGTAATTTAAGGTACAATTCCAAGATGGGCTGCAGACCGCAGACTGCAACCGCAAACTGCAAGCGACACCACTTATTTCTATAAATCTCTAAGAAATTGATTCCGAGCGCGGCAACACTGCGGCCTGCAGCCGCGGCGCGTAGCCTACGGCCACGGCGCGTGGTCTACGGCCGCGGCGCGCAGCCACCGCAGACTGCAGTAACAGTGGTGTCGCGAACCGCAGAGTTCACACGTACAAAAATGAAAAAAACTACTTTTCCGGAAGATGATGAAGAGAAATTAATTAACTTTGTTGCTGGTCATCCAATCCTTTACGATACATCCAACTCAAATTAATATTAAAAATATAATATTAATTCTAAATAATGTAAAAAATTTAAATAAAAGATCAGGTGCTTTTCTTTCTTTTTTGGCACATAGTAACAATAAGTCGTCAACATCTTCCTCTTCTAACAAAAGACGCATTATTAAACTATCGGTAACGTTGTCCGACATTCTGTTTCGCACGAAGGTACTGGAGTGACTGTGGCACTGAGGTTTTATGCATTGTGCAGCCGCTGCATGCGGCCGCGCTTGGAATAAACGCAACCGCGACCGCAGATGCTGGCCGCAGTATCACCTGCGGTTGCAGTTTGCAGTCCATCTTGGAATTGTACCTTTACATATATAGCGTCCATCCGTAAGAAAAGTGCCTCCTTAGTTAGTCCCTTCATCATCATAAGACAAACATAACACTTTTAGTTTTTAACTTGCACAAGTGGAGTAGTGATTTAAGTGGTCACGCCACTTACCACGCACTGAGTCTGTTTCGAGTCTGAGTATCCTTTGTAGACTGTAACATTATTGGAAACTAGTGAAAGGAGATGAAGTAGGCGATTACTTAAAAAAAGCAGTTTCGAATAAGTGATAATGCTTTATTTTATAACCTACTAAACCTGATTTGAGCGACTAAACCGCAGTGACTACTGTTACTAGGTTTTGCTCGGTAAGTAGTTCCAGAAGCATTAATACCTGCTTCCCACCTTTCTTTTCTTTGATTCCTTTTCTCTATGGTCCACAAGAACTACTGTGTGGACGATAAAGTACCAAAGGTATCACTAGGCACCTTTGGTATTTTAATGGATTACCGGCTATGGTATCACATTCGAAATTTATTTTTATTCTCTGTGATAGGTAGAAATGTAGAATACGTTGATTACACATGAAATAACAAATATTTAGTCCGAACAAAAGAAGCACGCCATACATAATACAATCATCGATCAATCAAGTCATGAATCATCCTTAAACACAGATAACGGAACTGACACATCGCTAAACACCAGAATTATATGTAATGATGTCACTGAGGAAACCTAAATAATACACGAACCTACAGCTATATCAGATATAAGAGATGGCTGTGACAGTATAAAGATATTGTGTTGATAAGTATGTATTCGCCACGATTTTATTTTTATTTATGACTTCGATCGATAATTTTCTCGGAATAACGACGTTTCGATAACATAATAATATGATGTGTGTTCCCAATATGTGATAATAGTAAGTCTATATAAAGCCATTCATACGTGGAGTAATTGTAAACGTATATTGGATATCATACTATAAATTATTCTTTAATTATTTTCTGATCTCTTATATATTAGATATCATACAAGTTTTACATGCAATTTCGACTGCGTACTTTATTGGTTAAGGTATGAGTTTATTATCTTCACGGTGGACCTACAAAATCCCCGTGTAAGCCTACAAAAGGTATGTATTTATCGACTGTACAATGTTAGAAAGAAAACAGTGAAAAGAGAAACATTATAGTAATATGGATCTTCATACTTTTTATACTTATATAATTATTTATTTTTGTTTGTAACTATAATATACTTAAAAATGCTTTAGGTACTATTAAAATATGTTGAAAATAATAATCGCATATTGACAAGAACCACAGTATTTATAGTCCTAAGCCCTATGCGAACCAAACAAGGTAAGGTAAGGTAACCAAATAAGGTATTTCTATAGCAAAACATAGTTAATATCTCAATGCACAAATTGAACATGTACACAATTAGTTAGGTAAAAAAAAAGCTTAGGCGCCATTACTTATGTCACGACGTTGAGATTCCGGTTCTCCACCGTATATTTACGTCGTGTTGTCACGAAACCTGTACTTGTATGTTGACTTTTTCACCTTTCAATTACTTTCCATATTATACAACATGTAGTTAATAAGAACTGGATGTGAACAGTGAAGCTGTAGGACCGTGACCTTAATTAATTTCAAACCGTAGATGTGGAATCCAGTCTTCTTCCAATGGCCAACTTCAATTATGTATTGCAATAGAAAGGTTTGAAAATGCAGCCAATAATTTGTATTACGGCGTTTCGAGGAGTAATGCAATCATTTAGGTGTCTTTTCCCATTATAAATAAGTTTGTTGGTAAGTAATTCTAAATGAGAGTTATAGATTTCTCTTACATTATGTTAGGATAGATCAAATAACCTGTTTCAAAACATTGAATTGCATCTTAAACAGAGGTCGATAGGTACATCTATAAATCGCTTAAAGTAAGACTCACTTAGACTCGGCGTGAGAGTTGAATAGTATGCCTAGTTAGTCTTCGTACAATTCGCAGTAATTACCTGTAACATAAAAGAAAGAAAAATATAAATACTGGATCTCAAAAGCAATATTAAACGATGTAAGCATCATATTTCAAATTGATTTTCTGAAGTATATTTTAATAACTATTCGATGGCAGCAGCGATACGTCATTACGATTGCATTTCTTTTTCGAGAAATATTATCCATTAGTTAGTTTATTACTTACAGTGATAATATTCGAATATTTATGCTTGTTTAACCGGTCGTATACCGCCGGCTCGCATACCAGCCGGCAGTTTTGTACCCGTCGTAGGCCGGTGGCTCGCATGCGAGCCACCAAATTGGTTTTACGTTAGCTTAAGCTAAAGCGAAGGCGGCGCGCGGCGTTTTGGCGCCAATTTGGTGGCTCGCATGCGAGCCACCGGCCTACGACGGGTACAAATCTGCCGGCTGGTATGCGAGCCGGCGGTATACGACCGGTTAACAGTATGAACAAATCTAAATATTCATAAATTATATTCGCAAATTGTACTACACGATTTAAATTATGGACCTGACCTACACGAACTTAAATATTCTTTTACATAAAACGAATTTGTCGCTACTGCTGTTTTCCGAGTAAAATATAACGTTATAAGAATTGACAACATAGATACAAATAACAATCAGAAATTAATATCAACATTTAAAATCTAATAACAATTGCTGCATTGGTAGTGCCGTGATTACTCTCATACCACTACACTATACGCATAGTCAACACGCAATTCTATCCGTCCAATGCCTTTTAACAAATGTCATACCAAACCGAATGCAACTAACCACACAAAATCCAAGGTAAACGAGGTATTACAAGCTATCGGCTCAATGTTCTTCAACACGGTCATTGTCCGAACTGACACGTTACGTAAACTAAACGTATTCACTTACGTAAACGTTTACGCACGTGTTAAGGAGCGCTTCGACAGAATGTGTTAACCGGTAACTGGCCGAGTCCCTAGTTGTTTTAATAGAAACGAAAGTTTATGATGGATGAGGTCGTTTCAAGTTTCAGGGTTTCGTCGGAGATGGTGTAGCCGAGGTAAATGAAGATCGTTCTGTATAATGTTAAAAGGTCTGGCGTATAAACATCGAGAGTAGAATATAGTGTATGTAGTGGGTTGTTCTAAGTAGGTCTTAGTTAAAGTAAATAAAATGCCCGCGTCTTGGGGCGACGTGTTATACTCAGTAGAGTTTCTTAACGACGGATTCATGTTAATCTTGTTGAGTAAATTTTAGCTCATCGTATCAATATTCAAGATCATAATATTATGGTCGGGATCAATATATTTTTTTTTTTTTATAATACTAGTTAATCCCTGTAGTAAAGGTAAATGCTTGTGTTAGGAGGGACATCACGTCGATAGTGTTATTGATGGAGATCAAACCTACGACTTCTCGGTCGTAAATAGGTGGTAGCTTTAACGATAAGGGTATTATACCTTAACCTTTAAAGCTACCGCCTCACTTTGGAAGACTAAAAACTTAATTCTTGCATTTTGAAACATGAGACTGCGAGCCGTCTACGTCTATGTACTATTCAAGCTTCTAGCACAGTGTATTGAATGAACACGATCAACGAACACCTGTTTTATATAAAACCAGAAGAGTGAATAAATATCAAAGGGTTTTTACTTCCCGTTGACCAGGAATCTTGAAAGTTGGCATAACGCTAGATTCTCATAAGAGGAAGGGAATAATATAAAAATAATATATATCAGATTTCTTATTTATTTTATAAGACTGGTTTCGCCTTAAGGATAATTTTTCTATCAGAGAAACTTTACAAACATTTAAACAACGGAGACAAAGAACGCAATTTTAACCTTGTGTGGAGATCAGAGCCATCTCAGGCGAACCTTAAGCCACTGCGCCATCCTTGCATAAAACTATTTATTTGGGTAATCGTTTCTAATATATCTCAACTCAATGCACCATTGACTAGATAACAACAAGTAGGTTTGATTACCACCCACATCTACACGGTTGATTAAAAAGCTCGGGAACATTAGATACGATAAATTATTCGATTAATGTTTTTTTATAATAAAAATACTATATAACACATGGAATAGAATACTTTATCTACCCGAACTCTATAAAACGGCGTGTAGGTACATCGATTAGATAAATAGATAAACCCTAATACATAGATAGTAAATACATACTTATCAAATTCTAACAACAAAAACGTGCAGATAAAACGTTAATAAATACATGTAGATATCATATTTCTTACATCTAAAAGACACACTCACATTTTTTATTATTCAAGTCTCATAGTTACATTATCCAAAAACTAAAATACAAACAAAATAAATAAGATACAGCCTTTGAAATCTGATAGTAGGGGTAATTGACAAATGACAGAAAAAGGATGCACGATACAAACTGTGACGTAACCACTATTTTAATGTATGTGCTCGAGGGAGATAGCGAGGTGACTCTACTACATCCCCACTCTTATTAAATCCAAATTAATAATATTAATTCGACTCTTATATTGCAACCAATTTATTGCAAAATATGCTATTTGCAAAATATGCTATTTGCAAAATAATCTACAGAATTAAAAATAGGCAAACACCCTGTTATCTATCACCGTCAGGTGTCACGAATTGCCAACTATGTATATGTGTGAATAAGAACACATATACATATAAATACATACAATCACAGTGAATCACAAACTAAGATTGAATTATCAAAACAAAACAATTGTTACATGCGCTCATAAAATGTATGCGTAAACTAGGTACATACCTATAAAGTGCATCTGGTCGTCACACACAAACACAAGGCAACATAAGTCGTTTATATGAACTGAGATTCAAATTAAAGTCTAACAAAATTCATATTCTCATTTGATCCAAATACGAAAATAGATTACCTACCTAACAATCTATTTAATTAAAATTATTTCACTTCATTCAGCGACATTAATTTTATCTTGTGTCGCAGTTTGAGAAACCTTAATCTATTAACTCGGATTAATCAAAGACTTAAATAAAACGAATTTTCTAGATCAAATTCTGGCATTATGGCAGTAGCTCCGCCAAGTGTAATTTTATAGGGACGCTATTATGTTACCCTTTTGTTAAGCGTTTACGCAAAATTACGAGTGAATAGCATTTTGATTTTAGAAACTGATTATGTAGTCTATACTTATATTATGAAGAGGAAAGATTTGTACTTTTGTTTGTAATGGATACTCAAAAACTACACGACTGATTATAGAAATTCTACCATTATATTATAGTCTATGTAACTGTTGGATAAAGTAGCTTACTGCTTTATCAATTATTTTACATTTTTAGCAGTACCTACTCATTAATAATGGTGAATCCGCGCGAGAAAACTAGTATTTAAAGAAACCAATACAAGCCCGCCGTTGCCAATTATTTGATAACTGTACGAATGAGCCGCCCCGGACGTACCACCCTTTTACAGGTAACTAGCCTGAGAGTAATAACCTAGTTACTGGGTTTCGTCAGGTGTGAAAGAGTTCCAGAGGCTCACAGGCCAGGCCAGGCTCAGCGACTTTACACTGTCCCATTTGAAAATACCTTTATGTCAGCAACGCATGTTTAATACCCCTGGCACTGCGAGCAATCATAGATTTCGGTAATCGGTTAGCATCGAGACGGCCATATCCTTTTTGCCGTCTTGAGTTTAATAATACACGAACGCAAAATATACACCTCAACAATGTTCAGGCTGTTTATTTTTATAACAATGATGAGCGCTACAAAGACACATAATACTACCTTTATTCCATAGTAAGTCCATTGTAACATTTCAATTGGTCCAAATTCATATTAGATAATTAATTTTCCGTAGGGATCCAAAAGGTTCGGAGCTTTGTGAGATCCGGAGCCTTGGGAAACGTGACTGGAATAATATTACTTAGAAATTCTTTATACTAAGCTTATAGTACAATAAAGTTAGTGTTATATTAGCATAATGTATTTTATTATAACACGTTATTATGTAAATTGTGAACACATAATTTTATCAAGAAATTATCCCTTACATCTATACTTTTGTAAAAAATTTTGTAAATGTGTTTAAGCTTTGTCGCTGAAAGAAAACCTCGTCATATAAAAAACATCTCTTGTTTTTCATTGAAATTAAACACTTTATAAGGATTTTGTCGCGTTGTTTATTTTAAAACACTTTTATTACATCATTTTAAAACTCTAACGCCACTATTATTGAACTTTACTATTAATTAAGCTATTTAATTTAATTAAACCGATTTATATTTAAGTTTACATTTTGCCCCGCGACGCTTCTACGTGGCATCTATTACACCACATATTAATTTGCGATTACATTATTTCCAGCACCATGAAATCAACATAAATCTGCATCTTATGGTGTAAGTTTGAGCTCCGGATCGAACAAGAATTATGTGCTTTTTCTGTTAGGTTGTTCAATAGCAGCACCGAGCTGGAAATGAACCCGTAGACGGGAATAGGCTTGCTCGCCTATTACGTAAGATCTATATACAAAGCTGATGAGATGTAGGTGTACCTCTAAATACCACTCATGGATGTACAGATGTGCGTCTTTGAATGTTTGTGTAAAGTCCACAATCTTGAAATATTGTATGACAAAGGCGCTTATCGTAAATAGTACCTATGTCAAATTGTCATTAAACGATTGTTGTACACAGTGTCTCCATATACACCGTAATTACGGTAGACATACCGTAATTTTGCCGGGTTTACCACCTACCGTAGCATCTATGTTACGGTAGCAAAAACTACCGTAATTTGAAACTTTGTTTTTTTTTAGATTTATTAGCCATTATTTTTGTTAGAGATAGAAACATTAATTAATATGACAATACTGATGCTCAAGCTAAAAGGACTAGTATCTAATAACTGTAACAAACCTTTTAATAAACAACAACAGCTGACATGCATAACGCGGGGAATCCCTGAGTTTTTCCATGGTTCATTCGTAATGCACTGTAAAAAGAGTTAGGGATTCCCTGCTTTGTATACCCGACCAAATAAAATTGTAACGTTTTGTATATATATATAGTAAAATCATTTGAAGAACAGAACGTACCACTACAAAACGTAATAGGTTTTGGGTCGGACGGTTGTAATACAATGATGGGGGTTCGCAACTCAGTGTCATCCAGATTTCGACAATCCTGCCCGGGTATTGTTATTCTCAAATGTATCTGCCACTCGTTGCACCTGTGTGCTAGTGACGCCGCTAAAGAAGTACCATCAGATTGTGAACAACTAGCACGTGATGTTTACAACCATTTTAAATCGAGCAGCAAGCGTCAAAGTCAGTTTAAGGCTTTCTAAATTTTTGTGGAAGTTGATGTACACAAAATACTTCGTCCAGCCCAAACAAGGTGGTTATCGCTATTATCAGTTGTCGACCGATTTTTGGAACAATGGGACGCTCTACGACTTTATTTCGACAGTAAATGGTTAGATGATCACGAGTGTAGAGAAATCCATAAACGCCTAAATGACCCAATCATTAAAGCCTACTACTATTTTCTTTCTTGGATGTTACCCAAATTTACAAAAACAAATGCGTACTTTCAAAGTGAAAGTACTGTTATCACAGAAATGCATACTAAAATGAGATAATTATATAAAGATCTGATCTCACTTGTTATGCGGCCGGAATGCACGCGCAATGATAAGCTCGACGAAATTGATCCTACCAACGAAAATCTTTACCTGAATCTTGACGATATATACCTTGGCCTCGGTGTCCGCAAACAATTATCGTTACCTCAAATGGCAAACAATGAGCATGACATACGAGAGTTCAAAAGTAACTGCTGAAAATTCATTATTAGGGCTCTAATTGGAATAAGAAAAAGGTACAGCCTTGATGATCAACTTCTTCATGCAATTTCTACCCTAAGCCCAGAAGCTTGTCTGTCACACGGAAGACCTTCCACCTTGGCACCTTTTTTTACGCTATTGCCACGCATAGCTCCCAAATCTTTGCAAGAACAGCAGAATTTAGATGACGAATGGAGATATTTGCCATCTTTCGAACACAATAAACTGAATACCAATTACCCTCCTGACAAATTTTGGCATGAGGTATGTTATTTTATATTGTTAGTAGTGCTACTTTATTATGGATGGCTCTTATAGAAAGCTGATTCTTTTGTTTTTACTTTCAGATTATCCAAATACAAGACAAAAATGGAAAGAAACCATTCGCAAGCTTGTGCAACTTCATGCTTCAAATATTGTGCCTACCACACTCTAATGCTGACTGCGAAAGAGTTTTCAGTCAAATCAATAACATAAAAACGGACAAGAGAAACAAATTAGCTAAAAAAACTATTAGCGGCAATATAATAGCCGAACAAGGCATTCAAAGGAATGGTAAAAACTGCATAGATTTTGCTCCAACAGAAAAAATTATAAACATGATGAACAGTTTTATTTACAAAAGTGAATAATAAACCAATTTCTGATACAAGACTGATTATAAGACTGATTATGAATAAAAACTGGCAAAATTAAGCGTCTAATTTTTTTCTATTGACACCGTAATCTACCGTAATTTTCACTTGGTAACACCGTATTTTCGAATAAACTATCTGGAGACACTGGTTGTACATATGTTTTTATTAAAGTACAAAAATCGTTTAATGGCAATTTAAAAAATAGGTACTATTTACGACAATCGCCTCAGCGGCTATGGCGGTTTATTGAAGGAACTTCGTATGACATCCTATTGACCTACTAACATAAAATATTAGGCATCTCTTCGCGCGACGTTAAAACGAAGGTATAAGATGAAGGTATTCGGACTGACATAACCAAACTGAGTAGGTTTGCCTAAAAGGGATAACAGATGACGAACTACGGCAGTCAAAACCACGGAACCAAGGCAAGCGACTTGGTCAGAGGGAAAACTTCTCGATAGGACGACAACGCTGTCAAATATACGGGATAGATAGGAATCGCACAAAACTGAAGATTAATGGAATAGAAAGGGGATTACATTTAGCTACAGTCTGTTGTACTGAAAACGAAATTATTCGCATTAAACATAGTTGTAACAAAACTGCATTAAAAACGCATAACAACTAAATCACCGACAGTACTGGCCTTTATATCAAAAACAATACTAATACGTCACAAGTGAGCAATGAACATATTACTTGACATACAACACGAACAGACAGACATGCCAATGTTTATCTACAAGAGCGTGTGCTCATAACAGGAAAGCTGTTTTCCGGCTGTTACAACAATAACAACCAATGTTTAGAATAATATCACACTGTATGTTTACACAGGCTGTCTTCGTATTACCACTTTGAACTTTAATACGTATCTTTTCAAAGTAGCAATTTATGGCCACGTGTTTTATTGGATCTAGACTGGAATGTTCGGTGTCTGGTTCGTTTATACAATAACGTATAATAATAATAATGTCCACCAGACCGAATTTCGGCCACGGCGGCCAGTCTTTTAACGGCGACTGGCCATCTGCACAGGAGATATTATAGTGCACAAGTGTGTGCGCAAAAGTGCACTCTCTGTTCCCTCTCTCATGATTCGATGGGACGGTAATTCGACACGACTGGAGAGCGATCGGGCGCAGTACCAACGGCTTTACGTGGTTTCCGAGGCACGGGGGTGTCTAACACCGCCAACTTCCTAACTCCGGGCTGCTATTGAGATTTCTTAACAGAAAAACCTAATAACTTTTTGTTAGCCCGACCCGGGATTCGAACCCGAGTCCTCATGCACAGCAATCCCATTCGCTACCGCTGCGCCACATATTAGTTATTAAAAAGCTAGTCACTAAACTTCAATCCCAGTATCTACCCCAATCGTCTATGCCATAAGACTGACATTGGAAAATTTTATCGTCTGCTTTGGTTGTATGTAGTGCAAATTCTGTAGCCTATTTTCATAATCGTTTTGTATTTGAAACTAATTTAACTCCTACGTTTGTACCACTTGTCACTCAGTAATAATAGGCTTCATTGCACGGGGTTATACAGTAAGTTTCTTCTACAACATATTTACCATTACATGTCATTCGCTATATAAACCGTTCCCGAATCCGATGTGCTACAAAAACCTAATGAATCCAACAACAAGCAGATACCTTCTTACCCTTTTCACGTTTCTAGAAAAACATGAATCCTCATTGCAAATTTAGCATAATTTACACACTAGAAATAAATGTCATTATGGTTAACTAGGTAGGCTACTAGGAACGTGACAAATGTACAAAAAAAGGCATGCTAAAAACAATCCAAGGCTTTTCACATTCCATCAAGCAATAATAATTCTAAACGTATGACTCTTTTTATACGAAGTATGTTTAACGGCAATGATTACTTATACCTTATCTACTCCCAGATAAATTAGGCACAAAATCCAAATCCTTTCACCTCCGATTACCCATCAAGTCATCCGAGTAGGTATTGGAACGTCGTAAATCGATACTTTTATAAGCAAACATAACTACCTAATCATAACTTAATTAAATATCTAAGTTGACATCCTCCAACAGAATTATTAGCACACGACGTCACATCGTGTTATTTATGATGACTAATTTGTCAAACCGCGGGTCAAGAAGGGTATTAGAAAGTGGTCAAACTACACAGCCAATTATTTATGTTGGTTCAAGTGATGTACGGAATATTACGGAGTTTTGTTAGCAGCTTGAGTTGATGATATTGCCATTAGTAAGTACCATCGTGGAGTTTCTACAGTAATACATCTTAGAAAATAGGTAATAAAGACAAGAAAATAACAGAAAATGATGGCAGGATAAAAAATATACAGCAAGCTTTTTGTAAAGATTATCAGCAGGCCATTTATCATTAACCTCTACCTAGATCGAAATGTGAGCGACAAATATATAAGGGAGCTTGCGAAAGACAGACTTCGGCAGAATTACTAATGATCCGTTAAACTTTTTGACTTTGAAACTAACTTAGCTTATAGAACAAACCTCGAATCAATGCCAAAGTTATACCCACAAATTAAGATAGATTAAGGTATTAATCGAAACGTCGATATTATACGATGGATGCTGAGCAGCGAGATTTAGAAATTAAGATCAATTAGTAAAGATCACTGGGCTGAATAAATATGCTTCAAAAATAGATAACTCGTAGTACAATAGGGTTAGTTCGTTGGCCAGAGCTCGTCGGTTAGGCAAATCGATGTCGATGTTGGACACTTAAAAAGAAACATAATATAACTTCACTGAGTTTCTGTGTCAAGCTTTCTGCAAGATTGATTTTATGATTGCAGAAAATCGAATTGAAACCTTTCATATACACTGGCTGTGCGAAAACGAATCCCTAAAAGGGTCGGCAGTACTGCGCTGTTACGTTTGAAATATAGGTACACGTGATTTTACGCAACAACTCAACATCAGTTCAATAAGCAAATGAGAAATCCATGATGATTACCGGTGAACTTAACACAGCGCAATTTCTTATTGCAGATACCATTAATCAAACATGAAACCACTATCCGCACAAAGCAATTCTGAGTTCACTTTCGATTCTTTAACATAACATCACTTTCTTTAAATATGCTATAATAAGAACTTAATTCCGAACGTGAAAGGCCGCATAAAGATGAACAATAAACGAATTCTCCATTGTGTTGTCATTTCGATTTGACTAAAGCTTTCGATACGATATACCATTACGCAATTAAGTTTTACTGTTCGACAATCATTCGCTTTCACGTCTAGAGATTACCTTTAAAAGCAATTCTCACTTATAAGAAACATCCTTATATAGATTGAGTGGCATTCCTTTACAGTATGAGAATATATTAAGGAAACAAACGTGGAGGGAACAAAGAGATGCGGAACGTATGTTTTGTTATAGGCGATTTTAAGTCTGTGTTTACCTCGTGCATTATTCGACCGATTTTATATTGACTACCTCGATTATACGCCACGCAAGCATGAAGGGCATACGAAACTGTCAAACATTCGATTCTTGATTGTGTATTAGACTTCTCTTTCAAGTAGCACGGAATCTAGAACTGTGGTGGATATATTTATACCTCGTTCTCTAAACATAGCTGAAGAAATGTTGGAGCATGATAAATGCCACTTAAAAAGATACGGGTGATTTAAGAGCGTAGATGTTTGGTGGTAAAATGTTCGTGAACCTGACCACATACTCTATATATGTATATCTAAGTGACGATCGTGATTCGCATCCTCGGTTTAATAAAGGCGCCATGAACGCTCGAAGGCACAATTACTAAAACTTCGCGTATCTTCCTTCCGTTGCTTGAATACGCCCTCGGCACTTCTCAAGTAGTTGTTATGCCGGTCTTGTTTAATGTTCGCACTTTACGTTAGTAGCTTAAGACTCAAATTAAAATGCAATGTGGGTAATCATGTTTAGAAACTTGCAAGTCAAGATCTAGACTCACGAAGTAGTACAAAGATAGTCATCGCGGTAGATTTCACTAGACTTTCACAAGAACTTTATTTCTTAGGGCTTTCGTGCACAAACTATCACTTATTTCGTATACATAGCAACACTATACAACCATACATCTGCACTCGTAAATAATAATTAAAGGAAAGATTTATAGTCCGGACATATTCTTGTTAAAAATCATTAACGAGGTCAGCAGGTATAATTCTTAGTATAAGCAGGTGACTGTAAAAAAATAGACATCAATCATGTCAGAAATGCAAATGCAGATGAAATATAAGTTCGACAAATTAGACGAAACTTAGCGTGTCACACTTTTTATACTTTTCACACAAACACCTAAACACTTTTGAATGAAATCAGATAAAGCGTTTAAGAGAACAAAAACAGCTTAAAACTGCATGACTGATACTTTGTTTTGTCACAAATATGACAGGTATTGTAGGTTTATTATATCTTATGAATATATGAATACCTACTCTTTTTACTAACTAGAAAACGTCTCAGTCATAAGATTTAATGACACAGCGCTAAATAGAGACAAATTGTTTACGTTAGCACTGCTATTTGATATAATTTTAATAATTACGCTAACTGTACTTGCGCATGAGTTTGTCGTAAGGCCATACATTATGTATCTATGTTAATTATAGTTATTATGCTCGCGGCTTTATCTGTAGACGTGAAGTATTGTGCTATTTATCGCAATGTTTTAAATAGTGCTATGTAAGCCGAAGCTGCGTTTACGAACGGCTTTATTCAAAACGTTTTTTATATCTAAACTGCTACTACAAACTTTCTAAAGAACATTTGAGAATATAGCATCGTAACGATCCATAGTCTGCAAATGTGCTTACGAACCCAAGAGATTCAAATCGACCCAAGTCTTCTTGAAAATACACTCCAATTAAAAAGATAAATATGTACTTAATATACGTGCTCAAGTCTTTCATTAGAGACTAATAAATAAATTCCTTCGACCCATCTTATTCCCCGAGCTCAATATCGCGCTCTTCGAGAGATTAGAAATGTAATAAATACTGTAAAGGTTTTGGTATTTATTGAGATCTTACTTATATAATCTAAATTCAATATAGAATTTGTGTTTACAAATCTATCATCTTTAATAATAGTTGTTTATAGTTGCTGATGGATCGATATTATTTTTATGTGATAGTTGTTGAATATTTGAAGGCACCACTCGTCAAAAGTTGACGTCATATAAATGATGATATGAATTTAGTTATTCCTTCAAATAACAATAAATTAGTTTCTATAGTCAGTAGTATAATTATGGCATAATGGCTGCAACACCTTGTTAATCTAAATTGTAAAATACTGAAATTATATTTAATTGGCGATTTAAAAGAGTGGCCGTGAGTTTATTGCAGGTTTCTTCTTATAGGCTCAACCCTTTGCCTGAACCTAACATTTAACCTAAATGTAGCTTCAGGAACTTAGTAAACTCACTAACCTATATATTTTGAAGTTCATAAGTGTTACTTTGTGATCTAAATGAATAAATGATTTTTGACTTTGACTTTGACTAACTTTTAGGTCCATATAGCGAACAGTTTCAACCAAGCAAGAATTTTTAGAAGTTATTTTTAAAGCTATTTTTTTAATATTTTGATGTTATTTTTGGATTAAAAATTACTAGTATTCCTATAAAACTAATATGCTTGTATTCCGAGTGGGTTTACGTCAGTAGTGCAATATGTTGTCCTGTCGATCACAAATCCAATGCTTTATTCATTGAGCTTCCACCGCTTACAAGTATATATCAAGAATGATGTATTTTATATACGCGATAAACTTACGAGCCTACCTAAAGTCAATAAATTATCTCATTCATCAAAATAATATAATTATAATGACAAGCACTCATTTTCTCAACATCTGTATTACGTAGCTTATTTAAAGAGGCCTTGAAACGTAGAAAAATATTGTGTTGTTATATTAACGACATAAAACAATGTGTTAAACTGCGAACAGGAAACGTCAACGTGTCGTACACAAATAACACAGGTGACAATACATACACACGAATTGTCCAAATCACCCATTGTTCTCACGTAAAGGTGGGTGTCCGATTGTCCGACAATGTGAATATAATGTCGTGATATTTGTCATTTTGTCACACCAATTGTAGGAGAATCGGCAGCTTGTCTTTCGTGATATATCTGCTAATAGAGACAACTGAGCGCTGAGTACCACTAATTGCTGTTCTTTTATGACAGACTAGATTTTTCCTGCGGCTGCGCTCGCTTAAATGTAGGTTATTTCTATCTCTTAAGGAAAAATACTTTGTCCTGGATGAAAATACTGTACCCTATGTCTTTTTCTGTACCCCTAACAACATGTATACAAAATTTTATTATGATCAGTCGAGTAGTTAAGGCATGAAGCGTAACAACCAAACTCACATTCGCATTAATAATAGTAATGAGAATGCAACCGCCAAATGTAGGTGGAAAGCAAGGCATTCTTTAACTGTGTAAAGTCAAAATATGGCTCAGAATTAAGTTTAGTTGCTCACATCAGCAACGAGTTACGATAAAACCACTGATAATTATTGCAACCAATAGATGACCTAGTATAGGCACTGTATAAATCTTACTTTTGTACTTAAGTTTATGTGCTAGCAAAACGATAAAGGCGAGTCATTACACTGGTATTGAAATATAAATCACTTAATATATTTGCTCAGAAGCCGCTGCAAGTATTCACAAGAGATAACATATTTTATAGCTATAGAGTGAAGCTGGTGGATTCGTATCCAGCTACTACATTGTGTGGTTATATAGAACATACGACAACAGTCCTTAAACAAGGCCAGTAGAAACTATCGAATCAAGGCTGCATTTGATACAAGACAATCATAACTGTCGATCGAAACTTGGTGAAAATATTTTTACCAGTATGAAGATATGGAGAATGAAGATCTCTTTGTATTTATTACATACATATATATACACAGTCTCAACCCTATATACACGACGGAATAAATAGACGTGTAGATTATAAATGTGTATGGTCAAAGAATAAAATAAAAAATGTGTTATACCCATATTTCGGCAGCTATACCTACCTACAGTCCTACGTAATACGGGGCAAACATACTGCTATCGACCATTAGTTGCAAACCCCGTGCCACCCACTACTTACATTTTTGTGACACAAAAACCCGCAAACTCGTCCCAAGAACTCAAACACAGCAACCATTACTTTGTATTTGGTTATCAAATATAAGGGTTAACACGAAATAATAGTAATTGGTTTAACTACATGCAATTTCTCTAGCAAATAATTTTTGTAATAAAAACTTAGCTGCATCGACGATCTTATTAAAAACTTGTAAAGTATACGGAAGAACGTTATTAGACGTAATTCGATTAAGTAGAAGTAGTATCTATTCATTAATAAGGAAGCACTTTCAATAATTAAATTATGCGGCCAAGATGAGACCGCTGCTGTACTGACGGGCGACTATTACGAGCGGAATAGTGCAAAGGTTTATCGCGCGCTGAGTGAAGATGGAAATTGGAGTTGTCTTTTCAATAACTATGTCATGGGAACTAGGTTATACCTAAATCTAAAACTGTTAGAATTGTGCATTTTGTTTTGGCATAGTTTGTAAGTGGTTATCTCTAGTGGCTAATGAGCTAGCGGCCCGCCTGAGGGTAACTGTTAACCGATGCTCAAGGACTTTCGCAATGTCAAGGGTATACTCAGCCAGGCCGCTGCCTACCGCTCATTGAGGCAGTCCTGATGCGTCAGATTTAGGCACTGAACGAGTCAGACTCATCTAAAACAGATGTGCAACCAAAATTTTTTGGTTATTAATTAGTATAAGTAATTTCCAGATCTATTAGTGTTCATTGTTTTAGTGTGTAAAGTGTCTGCTGTCCAGGAACTCCTATATCCAATTGGTATAATATATAGGAGTTCCTAGACGGAACACAATTCGCAAGAAATTTACCATGTTGACCGTCCCTACTGACATGACCCTCAATGACAATAGATAGTTGATAAGCAGGACTCAGAAAACACTAATATAATTATATAGACATTTAGTTAAAGTTTTAAAAGATGTCACGACTTAGTTTTGCAGATATCACTAAGCATATCGTAAATAATGAGAAAATCCTAATGGAATATGCTTTAGAATAACTAAAATAGAATAAAAATATCTTTACAACAATAGTTTGTCGATGAAGACAATGTGTCTTATGAAGGAGACAATTTCTTTAAATTGACATCACATGTCGTGTGGTATCAATTTCGTGATAAACAAATTACACATATAATGCGATTAACAGTGATGTGCGTTTTGTCACATGTCAACGTCACAAATTATTGTGACGTTGACATAATGTCAAAGTTGAACAAACTGTCTCAATGAGTCACGGTCATTAGCAGTTTGTTCTCACCGGCAATGTAGTTAACATACAATATGAATGAAATTCCAACGAGTTCTGACTTCACTGCACGCCTTTTTAATTAACAGCTTAATTAGTTCCGAATTTAAATCCGTTTTTACGTGTCGATTAATTTTAAAAGCCGTTATGTCGGCGAAATTTTCTACCGCTATTTATCGATATCAATTATACGATAAATATTAGACTAATATTTATGGTCGAAAACGTAATCGTTACGGCCTTACATTTAAGGTAGTCCTATGGAAACTCATTGTACTAATAAATTAAACCCTACCCAACACATGTAATCAGCTTAAATGCAGGGTTAACAAAGTTTTAACAATTTAAAAATAAAACCACCATTATTTACCTTGTTCATTAGTAGCATAAAATTTTACGGATGGTAATAATACATTTACCCTAGCTAAAATGCAACAAGACAGTAACAAATTTCCGGTAGGCAATCTACAATAACCTGTTAAGCTATGTTTATGATACAAACGTAAATGAGCAGGCTATTAATCAAAATTATCACATGCATCATCAAAAAGGAACTACTAATGACTCTCAACCCATGCAACCATAATTGCTGTGTTGCAGAAATTAAGGTAGTCACAAAAAGATAGGTTACCTACATAAATTCGCGTAAAAGGACCTGACGGTTCCGTACTATAAATTAAAATAATAAACCATTTATAAGTTACATTATTTAAATAGAAGGCAAAAAGTATGCGGCCTGATGAATTGTTTTTTTTTAATTGTAGGTGCTGACCGCCTATGAACGCGCGCAGTAAGCGGATGCTCGCAAGATTTGCAACAGTAAGTTAAACTCACTACTGGCTACTAAGCCAGCTAACAAATAACTGCGCTTTCAATGCGAGGAATAGATAACACTGTTTTAAAAAAATGTCTTTAAAGAGAACAGCATAATTATTAACTTGTAAATACCCGGCAGCAAGGTGTATTTATGACATGGTATCTGCAGCACTGTCTGCCTCTCCCTCATAGTAATAAGGCAAGCATATAATTAAATATAAGGAAAATGTAATTTAGGGTACGATGAGGCTGGCATACCTTTATAAGGTAAAAGCCTCTAAATAAAACAGATAAAAAGGAATTAAAAAAAACTTGTAAATATGTATATTTTAGCATCATCTATTCGTTTCAGAAAGGTCATGACGGAGAGACAATACGAATACTTTTAAGATTTATCTCTTACATACGGTACCCTAAAACAGTTACTCAATGTTTACGGATGTGTCGCATACAGGCGAATTACTGTAGGTAAATAATAGCGGAGTAGTCATTGTGACATCAAACAAATTGTTCCTCCGTAACGCGTGACAGGAATAATACAGCGGCACTTGTGGAAATACAAGCCTTGTGCTAGATGGTTATAAAAATGTTTTGTAATAGTTATAATGCCGGGTTAAATAAACCCAACCATAAGAATGAAAAAGTAGTTTACACTCTATACAATTTTTTTTACGATCAATCCAGTCAATCACTAATATTTGTGATAAAATCCTTTAACAACCTTATAACACGAATTTCAAGTCTTCATTGATCTGACATTTACAAATTGCCTTTCACTGAAAATCGATTACTTGTTTAGGTAGACATCAAACAAACATAGCTGTAATACTTAGCTGCAAGCCACCGCCTGCTTGATATCCAAACTGATACTTACATTATAAATACGAAAGTAAATCTAAACTAATATTATAAAGAGGAAACATTTGTGTTTTTGTATGTATGTTTGTAATGTTTTCACACAAAAACTATTGGACCGATTTCAAAAATTCTTTCACCTCTGGAAAGCTGCATCTTCACTGAGTGACATAGGCTATATAACATTTTCAAAAAAATAGGGATCCTTAATAAAAATGCAATAATATAACCCAAGGTGTGAAAAAGTTTGACATAAAGAATCTGTCATCACGTGCGCTGCGGAAACTATTGATGATAGAACAAAAAAATGTTCTACAGTATTATAGAACGTATCAATATCTACAAAAAAGTCCGCGATACCATATGTCCAATTACTGTAGTTATGCTAATATAACTACTTTTATACATTTTAAAAGTTGATAAAAGTGCCGTCAATAATCAAAACATATTATTCATACCTCTGTATCAATCCTTATCCCACTAAATGATATTTTATTAATTATAAGACCGTTTCAATACGCGTAAAAAACTTTCTAAATTATTAAAATCGGACATTTCATTCAAAAAATATAATTCTTTAGATATAGTAGGTAGTTTCTAAATATTAGTAGGTAGTTTTTAAGTATTAGCTATATATATAGCTAACTACACCTATATAGGTGTAGTTAGACTTATTAATTTCTTTAGTTGTAGTTTTATATATTAAAATTAGATAACAAATTAAAAGTAGGTAATAAATTAAAGTCCACGCGGATGAAGTCGCGGGCAACAGCTAGTAGAGTATAAATAGAAAGTAAGTATAGTATCAAGTAAATTGTGTTTGTTTATTACATTTATCAACCTAAATTGCTGCACTCATGTTTATGAAATATGAAGTAATCTATGAACTAAGGTCATTTATAAAGAATCACGCTAATGAAGTCGCAGGTTACAGCTTAATATCTCAGACGCAATAAAAAAACTCACTCTCAGACGTTTGTTGATGTGCGATCTGGTGTACCCAGGCTAAAAACAAAAACAGCGCCTAGTCTAGATCTAGTGCATAAATGTGAATGTGAGTTTGTTTGTTTGTTACGCTTTTACGCCTCAACTACTCGAACGATTATAATGTCATTTTGTGTACACGATATCAGGGGTGCAGAAAAGTACATACGGTACCTTTTTGATCCAGAAAAATTACTGTTCTCGAGAAAATGCGCAAACAAAAGGTAGTAAAAATGTATTTATATTTATTTGATACACCGAAATCGAATAAAAATACGTTATGTAAAATCTTGTCTCAGTACCACACCGTTACGTGAATCATCTCTGTGAAGAAAATAACACGTTTTGTAACTCTTTAACGAGAAGACAGAAAAACAAACATACTTCACATTTTGTTTGGGATTAGAATAAATCGATGCACCTGACTGACTGCACACAAAGATGATGAAACTACGGGCCACACTACACACTTATGGTATTAACTACGTAAACAAAATGAATCAGCCAATTACTCAGGCATTGGTGAATCATTTAACATAAAGAAACGTGGCCGCCCCCACGCGATTAAGAATAAAAAATATACAACATAACATCTTTGTTTAATATCAGAAGAAAGAAACTTTACAGGCATAGTCATATACATATCCCAACTATTATAAATGCGAATGCGTGTTTATTTGTTACGCTTTCACACCTTAACTACTTGACCGATCATCATGAAATTTTGCATACACGTTTTCAGAGGTACAGAAAAGAACAAGGGGTACCATTCATCCAGAAAAAGTACAGTTCCCAAAAGATAGAAATTTATTGACAAAATTTACATTAACGCAAGCAAAGCCGCGGACAATATCTAAGCGGCCATAAGACCATATAAACTATGTGTCACCAAAGGGACATGTTAGTATCACGCTTGCTATCGAAGGGAAAGGCAGAGAAGCACTATACTACCAACCTATATTTTACTCATAATAGGCGACAAGCATATCGCCGTCTATCAGATATATATCCAGATTCCGTAATACTACTAAGAATTTTCATGCAAGTATAACCCAGTAAAGCTAAGTGAAAATCGACGCCTAACCCTCGTGCATAATCATGAAGCACGTCTTATAATACACTAAGATTATGATCACACAGGGCAAGAAAAGGTACATTGAGTGCCAAAATATTACTTCGTTTGACCCAAATACAAACAAATGTTGAAACCACGTTTGGCATAATAGCTAGTTGATGAAACTGCACCGTGCTGGGACAGTTTGGCACCTCTCAATGTGACACTACATATAATGGATTTAATTTCCTTGCAGTGCTAGGTTTGCGGATGATGTCGGTTTTGTATATTATATAATATTACATAGACTTGGACCTATATTTCTCCGAAGAGATAGGCTGATGTGTATTATTGACACATTTTGCGGTATGTTTTAGGTTCTACCTCATAGAAAGCGAGCCGATCAAGCACATTAACAGAGCTCATATTGTTACAGAAATTTATCCGACTCGACTCGAGTCGAGACATCACAATCGCACGCAAAAATAAGCGCAGACCTATGACATGGATTCAACAAGAAAGTTATCAAACTCAGAGAGATAATAGTGCTCTGAGTAAGATTGTTCACTATCAGTTAAACTATGTGCTTGGAAATGCTTGTGCGATGACAAGAAAACACATTCACCTCCATGAGCGGCGCTTACCGCTAATCATCAGGTGGGCCCATGGGCTGGCGGCAAATCTACCACCAGCGGCATTAAAATATGCAATCTATGGCTTCTAAAAAAACTCACAAACTTCAAAAAGTTGTTGCCTGATGGCAAATTTTACACAACTATGAGAGAGTGTTTATAAACAGTTTATACCTAAGTTGCCACGGGAACGGGAAATTAAAAATATCACTGATTTACAGCGAAGCGTGGCGTTTAGCTAATAAAAAATAAAGTTACACGCCTATCTACGACCACCCTTCAAAATTCATAACCAGCATGGTTATGCCAACTTCCTTAGTCAATAACAGGTCTCAATCTTGATTAACGGCACACAGGAGCTACAAGAGCAAGCATGTACGTATAGATTGGCATCCATTTAACCACAGCCAGTTAAACGCAGGATGTAATTCAAGACACTTGAATAATTACCTTCACAAGATAGATTACATCCGTATTTCTGCATTGCTTGCTGTCCACAATAATCTATCGTGAAACTATAAACAACTTTTATGATAAACTTTGTTGGGATTTCTGTTCAGCACTTCTCAATAGCAAGATGGCGTTTAGAAATGTAACCAATAAATGACAATAATGTAGCCTTATAAGGACGTAGATCCCACGTAATAGACGTGGACCTAAGTCCATACCTGCGTGTTATACAAGTCTGTCTACCCTTTCAGTCATATAGCCCTGAGACTTCGTATATATGAAATTCGAAAGTAATTGTGCTTAACGCTATTTAAGCTATTTGAGTAGAAATCTCGTACCCCAATTTCCATTCACGCGAGATTGCATATACTGTAAAGATTCCCCCCGTAAATAGAATACGTGAGAAACCGCGGACGGCAGCTAGCATACTAACAAATGTATCGTGTGCATAGTTCATTGATAAACGGTAATAGAGCGAGGAAGGATACCGCCCGCTACACGTAAACTAAATTTTAACGAGTGAGTCAACGGTCATTCACTATCTTGCCAAATGTACGGAAACTATATGAGCCAATTATCTACTTCCTAAACTAGCGTTCTATGGAATATATTTGGGTTAGTGTTAGCAAGTAACTGTACTGTGGCTTTGCTTATGGTATACAAAAGCAAAAGTAGATTGAAATACATACATATATGATCTCACGCCTATATCCACGAAGAGATAAGCAGGTTTATAAAATACCCGGGTTTGTCTGAACATATTTATGTAGGTAAATTTGATAAAAGATAGACTTTTTTATCAAAATAACAAATATTTCAAATATGGGTATTAAGTAAGTGAAACTCAGTAAACATAATTTTGTATGATGCAATATGTCTGCTGCTATATGTTACCTAAATTTGAAGGGCATCCAAATCAACATATTGAATATTCGTAAACGTCATATTACTATAACATAAAAACGCACACAATACGACGAGCTAAATAACGCCGTCAGATAAGGGTAGTGTTGCAACACTGATTACAAACATGGCGCGTTTGTAATTAAGCAAAAATTCTGCAGCACAGCTAAAAGCGAAAATGTGTCTCCATTGTTTGCGAAAAGGCCGTGATCCGAAGGTGTGATTCCGGCAGACTGCAAACAGGAAATAATCACGTATTGTATTCTTGTCTTCGATTGATCAGGCTTTGTAAATTTGACTATGTACGCAAGACGAGTCAAAACCATTGAAGAGTTCCTAGGTCCACACACAAAAAATGGTCATATGTTATTAAATAAAGTGACATGTACTGATCGCCCGAGTTTTTTAAGTACTTTCATGTTTTTAAAGAGAGTTCCCTCGTATTTAGAAAGAATCCTATAGTCGTGACGGAATTAGGAACACTGAAAAAGCGGATATAAAATTAAATACAGCTAGACAATGATACACCAAGGAAAGCCATTTACATACAGTTATTAAATCAGTTTTGCGTGTAAGCAATAGATTCTAACCCGGCTAACCGACCATATGTTCAATCATCTTATAATATGGAGTCTCATTAAAAACATTGAGATATTAACACACATATCTATGAACAAAAAGCACTGTTTTAGGAATACCTAGAATTCATTAATACATACATTTCGTTAGAAGGCCGCCCAGTAGACGGTAATACACTGCACCCTATTACGTGGGACCCAAAATAATAGTTGGCAAAATTTGGGTGCACTGTATTCACCTCTGGTTATATAAAAGCGTGAGCCTATGTATTTCGTTTATAGTCACTTAAATGCAAACAGTGTCGCGAAATTCAACTAGCACAAATAAGAATGTTCTTATTGGAAGTAAAAACAAAACAACAATAGCGTTTCAGAAACGAACGGTGAATTATCTTCTCTCAGATCCGAAAATAAGAGCACACTTAGTCTGGGAATCGTCAGATGTCTGTTGCATTTAAATATGGCGAAACTAGATCATGATTTTTAATAAACATTATTTGATATAAACATCCGACCTACAAACAAAATGGCCGTCGGAATTCATTTTAGTGCTTAACTCTTATTAAAGCAAGTAACATTTATTTGATTCCGAACCGGAATGTTACAAATTGGATAACTTCGTAAAGTTCATGACGCCTCTAACCAACAAAAGAGAAGTTTGATTTAGGTAGAAACAAGCCGAGACTATTCCAATGGTAAATCAGCATTTTACGGTTCATTGCTGATATACTGACTCAAAGTATAACCTATACCTACCATCATAATCAGAAAAGAAGTCATATTCCCATTATTATAAACATTAATACCGTATTTTTGAAGCCATATCTGTAATGTAGCGTCTGCAATTGTTAGGTCTAATCAGATTAAAATACAGAACGCTGACTCTGAACGCCTACTTCATTAATAAGGGATTTCTCATAGAAGAAGAATGGCTTTTGTTTTAATGTGGATAAAGCTTGGACTACACTCGTGCAAATCAGAGTAGTTATATCAGCTAAAGAGCCAGATATTTGTCTTTCGTTTTGTCTATTGAGAAAGCAACGCTTAATTCAGCTCATTACACCACAAAAGAAAACAACAGAAATTGGACACGTCAAGATTTGATGAAGCACGACAGGCAGGTCATCGACCAGCTCACAAAAAAGAGTACCGATCTGGAGTGCTCACGCTGCAAGTAACGGTTCAAGATACAGAGAGGGGACACGCGAAATTACTGTTTAGATTTACCGAGCTATAGTTGTAAATAAGTAATTGTGTTTTACAAGTATCGTTTACAATGTTATAGGGATGTGACGATTCAAATGTCGCGATTACGATTCTAACCGTTATTTATTACGATTGTATTTGCAGTACGATCGTTGTATAAGTTCTCAATCATATCTAAATATGTAGAGGTGACATACCTACATTTTAACTAGGTAGTGATTTTACGTGCTATGTTTGCATCGAGGAAAACCGCAGAGAATTTTATGACAGAATGACCTAAGTCAAAGTCTATCATCAGTCTCAATTTAGGTATTATTTATTAACTATACAACACAAAAACCAAAATAATGTAATAAAATATATGTACTAAGCAGACTTCTTTAACATTTAATCATTTTGAATCTCACCAATATTTATGTAGTCGACCTACTTATTAAGTATTTACAACGAATTGAAATATTAAAGTAATTATTACAATTATAACGGTTTCTTACATTGTTATTAATCGTAAAAATAACGATAATCCGTAATACGGTTTATGGTCGCTTCGTAATGGTTACATCCCTAGTTTTCTATTAATGTTGTAATGTGAGTATAGTTAGTGCAAAAGTGGGGCAGTGATGTATCATAGGTACGCAATATAGTCGTACTAACTAGGTTTGTAATTCCATAGCTTGGTAAATTAATATCACGAATGAGAATCCTGATTCGCACTTCTTATGATGCGGTGCCTCGTTCACTAGGCTTCCCTCATATGTACAGTGTATGTGGATAAATATTAAATATAAATAGAACATCTTTAATTTACTTAGATTAATAATATATTCAACTAGATATCTTACTCATGATAATGAACTTCGCGAATTTGGTGCCCAAACTGTATGGTTATTAATAATTGCAATTGTGTTAACAGAAAAATTGTTATAGAAGCTGAATATTATTGGAAATTGCGCTTTAATTTTAAAGGGATTCTGTTTTGAAACAAATAGAAAAACGAGCTATTTAGGAACGTTTTTGAGTCTTCACTTTTCGTGCAGTAATGACATATCTGCTTATTTTCTGTAAAAATATGATTGATTTATATTAAGTAAATCGTATTAATTTATGATGTCTAAAGAACAAAATTATGAGCCTTATTGCACTATAATATACTAAAGTACGAGCTAACAATTTTGAGTCACCTAGCAAACATGCAAGCAAATGCATGCCAAAACGAGGCCAGCGGAACATCCCGTGACTTTGGAGCCAACACTATCATCTGTGCAAACAACGTTAGTCGTTAAATACTTATGATATAATTAAAGCAGTTTCATTTTCTGAAGTTTCTGATAACTATATACAATGTTGGGGAGTGGTTCCTAACAGACGGATACAATCTTAAACTTTAGAAGTTCACTACACAAAGATCCTGCTGGAAAAGTTTACGTATCGAGCGTCGTCGAGACAATGTTCATAAGATCTGTTGCCAAGCTCGGCATTGTGTCGCCACGACTAAATAACTATGTTGGGGCAAAGGATAACAAATAATTCAAAGCGATAAAACATGTGGCCAACATCTGGGGAATACTGTGGTGTTTGAGCCAACAAAATTGTTTATTGGGCCAATATTGGATGATTGATCTTCACTATTTATTGAAAAAACTGAGCACCCTTCCAAGGGCCGTGAACTTGATACTCGGTCATGTTGGCTTTGAATGTTTGTTTATAGGATTTGTATCATGACAAACTTCTTCAAGATATTATATATTTTAGAATGGAATCAGGCACAGATATTACTTAGTGTTACATAAATTCACAAAATATATTCTTACCACTGTTTCTAGGCATACACTTGAAGCATTATTATTTTTGTTATGAAGAAACAATGAGGTATTAAGACAAACACCTTATCTATACTAATATTATAAAGCTGAAGAGTTTGCTTGTTATATTACCTATTTGTTTGTTTGTTTGATTGAACGCGCTAATCTCAGGAACTACTGGTTCGAATTGAAAATTATTTTAGTGTTGGATAGCTTATTTATTGAGGAAGTTTATAGGCTTTATAACATCACGCTACGACCCACAAGGATAGCGCAGTAACTATAAACGCGGGTGAAACCGCGGGCGCATCTAGTATATAATAATTATTGAGGAAAATTACTCAAAATATGCATTAAGTAATTTGTTTCATTTTTTACTAGCATGAAATTAAGTTGGTGTTAAAATTATTATTGCCGGTTATTTATCGTATACGTACTTAATTAAGTGATTTTAATTTTATCTTTCATTCAGCTATATTATATATATATATATATATATATATATATATATATATAAAATCAATTTGACACAGAGATGATGCTATCTATCTAAAAATACATATGACTTCTTATTATTTACAAGTATGACATTAAAACCACTTACTTCAAAGAAAGTAATTTTGTAGTACAAGTCAATATCTTTGAACGACGATTAGCTCTAGAAAATTGTCACGTACGAGTCACTACGGAGAAGGAATTTGGGCCAAACTATTGTGTGCACAAGGCCTGCTTAGATATGCTCGAGAATAATGGATTACGACTCTCGACAGTCGAAGCATTAGAATAACAGCACACAGAATTATAGTTCCATACAAAGTTCATTACTTATGTGTGAATCACGATACTATTTGCACATATTGTGTGCATAAATGAAGATATTTTTTTCTCAAGAAACTACATAGATAGTTTAGCTATAGGTCGCAATAGTAGTGCCTGAGTTAGCTCAATAATGTACTAGAATATCGGAAGACAAGATTTTACGCCTAATTTAACAGGGCACCGACAACTTTTTCTTCAGAGTCGGCAAATTATATCGCCGGTGTGGAATATTCTACGGTAGTCACCTACCATCAGACGGTCTACATACTCTATATGCTTGTTTGCTATCTCTTGAAAGAAAAAAGCTGGCAAGACGGCAACAGAATCATTCTAAGTAAGACCTATCAAAACGAGAAAAAGAAAACAATCTCTCACTAACTCTATACGAAAATTAACTGAGCATAGATAGCACTATGAATTAAGCATAGAGTTGTAGGTGCATTCACAGACGGAAGTAAACATGTGTTTAACAAATATTTGTGCCCAGTGTTAGGTGTTTTTGTTATTTAAATGTTGCAAGGCCATCGCTTAACATGGAAATCCTGCAACCACAGCGAGGGTTATCTTTTAAAAACATGTACAGATATAATTTTTCGCATATGACACATTCCATTGTGGCCACAATATCATATATATAAACTATTGGCAATGAGCTGCTTTCCGCGTGTCTAAAATTAAAATCCATTACGGCACATTACACAATCTCTTCGAGATAACAGTGAAAAGTCAGTCGGTAATTTAAAAATAAATACTCTATGTCTATTCGTTTATTTGCACGACCGTTAAAACAGTATCAGCGCACTCGCCGCACTTATTTATCTATCTGTCTGTTTATACGAACTAATCTCGGAAACAACAAGGCGAAGGTTCGTGCTGATGACTGCGAATGTTATTCTTGAGTGTGTAATAAAATACAGCTATAAATAGAGTAAAAGGAACAGCGGTATCATGGTTCCGAACAGCCATATTGGGCAGAGGTACCTACAATACAGACCAGACGCGGTGGAGTAGTTTCTTGAAGATTACTAAAGAAGTTTGAGGCTTTATGTTAATATGATGAACAGAGTTTCTAAAGCTTATTAAAGCGGTGTTGGGGTCAGAGAAAATATATCATGAGTGCGTACTGCTATTTAAAAATATCATAGAGTCCAACACTGCCCTTCACCTAACTATATCAGAAGGACAGGAATGCTTATTATTTATTTCTTGAATGTATTTGTTAGTTTTTGATGTGATGTCGGTACGTATTAAAACTCTAAGGGTGTTACCAGACCAATCGATCGATCGTCGATCGACGGCATCGATCGATGGTAGAATGGATTAGACGACGTCGATCGATAGTTTTTACCTGACCAATCGACGTCGACAACTTCGATCGATATCGACCGATGCCGTCGATCGACAACCGATCGATTGGTCTGGTAACACCCTAATACTTGTGTAGTATGTAGGCATGCAATGGAGGGTTGACAAAAATTTAATACTTAAGTGTTTACAAACACGTATACACGCGTAAGTATTCTTTTCTTTTTAAATACTACTCCCGCACTTGTAATATATTTCTGTGTCGCGTCCTTTACAAACATTCAAACAACGTACACAAAGAACACACAGACTCAAAACAACCATTAATTGTGGATCACACAACTTTTTGTCCCGTGTGGGAAAAAGACAAACAATCACACTGATATTTAGGCATTACAAAAACAATTTAAAATGATTACATGATATTAAATGACATATACGCAATCTATTTGAACAATCTTGATTCTAATGATCTTGTTTAGATTGAATAAATATGTTGCGTTATCAACACGGAAATTATATCAATGTCATGTAATTCGCTAAAAAGAAATCATAACTTCGATGTGATATTTATTTTTAACAAAAAAGGTCTTACATGGAGACAGACTGTATAAGCTCAGCCATGCACAGAAATACCTAGTTGTTCGAAGTCTGGCTGTTCTTGGTGGCCGGTGTTTGAATGTTTGGAAAGTCCTCTGCGATACAAGATATGCGATCCTAGTGCGGACGTTGCATTTCAAAAACAAAATAATACATACACGTAGCGAATGCTTGCGGTATTCGGTTTGTTGCCCAAGAAATTCTCAGTAGCAGGAAGTAGTTTCCAGCTGTGATCAGTAGACGGCAAAAGGTACGTTCAAAATTACATATGACTTAAAACCATTATTAGTAAAATGTGTATGTAGGTAATACATCTGTGCCTGCCTTCGATAATTATAATATAGGCAGATACCATTTATTTGGTCCGATTGTAGATTAAACTAAAGAAATGAATACTTAGTCTCAAAATAAAAGATATTATTGTTTTTTCTGTTTACCATAGACAAGATACGGTGAATAAAACGACGATTGTTTTAATGGTCCAGTTACTTTTTTTAAAAGAGGCTCGCAGATTAATAATATCTGTTATACCTACCTATTATGGAAATCAAGAAGTTGGTAATAAAACCAACTGCAGCATTATATACATTATTAAAAGTAAAATTTATAAATTAAATATTGTATACTCTCGGTAATGTTTTATAAATTACTCATAATCATCCTAAGATTATTATAAAGATCATACCACATCAATTATGCTACAATGATTAAACTTAAATAGAAAGAGCACGGCCTAATAAATAATAATATAGGTATTTATACAGCAACAGGCTTTATTAGAATAAAAAATTTAAAATAATTGCAACGTGCCTAATTTATCATAACTGCTAGTATTAAAGAAAATATAAATAAATGACACAGTATCGTCAGTCTCTTATAACTAACGGTCGCCTGGTGCTCGAAATTCGACCAAAGTTCGTCTGTAAGATATTGCTGATATATGTTATTATATATTGATATATGTAACCATAGTTGAGAAAGTGAAAGGAAATCGTTTGGCTTGGTATGGACATGTTAAGCGAAGAGATGATACGTATGTAGGTAAGCAAGTGATGGTTATGAGGGTAGAGGGACGAAAAGGGAGAGGAAGGCCAAGGAAAAGATGGATGGACTGTGTGAGGATGGATGGACTGTGTGAGGATGGATGGACTGTGTGAGGATGGATATGAAAGGAAAAGGGGTAAATTATCAGATGACGGGTGACAGAGAAGTATGGAAGCGAAGGACATACTGCGCCGACCCCAAATAAATTAGGACCAGGGCAAGAAAATGATGATGACATGTAACCATAGTTACGCGCTTCGACTGCGTGTGTCAAATGCATGGTTGTGTGCGTGTAGTGATTTTTCTTTAATTTAATGTATTTCTAATGCATATTTTATATAAATTTTAGGATTCGCCCCTCCTTCACCATATAAACTTTAACTGTGCCAAACATACACCTCCGTCCACGTTATTTTCGTAAAAAGGGCTGCAAAGTTTTTGCTTCACGTATTAATATATAGATAAAGGAGAACAAGAGAATCGGTACAAATAGAACTATTAGAGTTAGTTGGCAAATCGCCCTCAACTAAGAACTAAGACCTCTAGTATCGGGTAAGTATAAATTAACCCAGAAACGAATACAGTATAATTTGGTTGGTTGGTTTGGGTTTATCGACAACCTAAAAATCTTAATGTAAAAATGTTTATAAATATTTTTAGGCGTTTGAATATTAAGTCAATCATGGGTTAACCGTAGAACTGATTTAGAGGAAACTTGACACAGAGATAAGCCAAGTTTAGGATTAACTCAGAGATTATATACATAGATATTAATATTATCCTTATCTATCTTTAGGCGAACCGGTAGTAAACATGCGGGGAAGCTGTGGGTTAAACGTATTAAATTAAATAATAATATAGGAATAGCTTCTAATGTAATGATTTCGTTATAATTATACCTAAATCATACTTAATCGTACCTTTGGTCGCTAACAACATATAAGGAAAAATACGAGAATTTAACAATAGGAGGAAAGATGATGTTTACACGAATCATTTTAACACTTGAATGTCATCGGCTACTTAATGCGTAGAAAAACTGTTTAGGCAAACATAAAAACAATTTAGATATATGGTTGTGTGTGTCACCATTATATACAAAGTGAAAAATCCGTGACACAGACACTATTCTTAATGCTGAAGTTTTCCTATATCGCAAAAAACAAAGTAATGATAGTCTTATTTATAGACTGTTGTCTATCTCTTGTCGTAGTAAGACCTCCGTGCTCAGCTGTGGGACAGTTTATGAACAGGTTAGTATGGACTAGGTTTTTACTAAAACAGATTGCCAGACATTTTAAAAGAATCTTTGCATGATATTAAGTTCGGCATGCCAACAAGACATCTTTAACAATTTTATGAAGTATTCTCAGGTATGGATATTTACAAATCATGATTTACAATTTAAGCGTATGATAATTTACTTTATATCATCATTTTCTTGCCCTGGTCCCAATTTATTTGGGGTCGGCGCAGTATGTCCTTCGCTTCCATACTTCTCTGTCACCCGTCATCTGATCATTTACCCCTTTTCCTTCCATATCCATCCCCACACAGTTCACCCATATTTTCCTTGGCCTTCCTCTCCCTTTTCTTCCCTCTACCCTCATATCCATCACTTGCTTACCTACATACGTATCATCTCTTCGCATAACATGTCCATACCAAACCAAACGATTTCCTTTCACCTTCTCGTCTATGGGCACCACTTTCAGACTACCTCTTACGTATTCATTCCTAATTCTGTCTGTAATTTACTTTATATACGCAACGAAAATGTATGTCAAAAAGTTAGACCACATACAAATTATTTTGTAGTCAGATGTAACTATGATAAAATTTTCATCAAATTGATTGACAATTATCGCCTGCTCCGTGCCTCGGAGAGCACGTTAAGCCGTCGGTCCCGGCTGCCATGAACATCTATGGCAGTCGTTATTGGGAAAGTCAGTACCCTCTAATATCCTGACACTGGTCTAGCCTTAGGGTATCGTTAACCTTCGGGTTGCAGAGGTCAGGTGACAGCCGCTCCGTGTAAAAACTGATATTCAGTCAAATCCGGTTAGACCAGAAAAGCCGACCCAAAATGACTTGGGAATAATAAAGGCTAAGGGAGAAGAAGATGTAACTATATATTAATTATATAATATTAAAATCAGTGCAGTCGGTAAATTAAGTCAGGAAAACTTTATTACAGGAAACTTCTTATGCAATTTACCTACATACCGAAGCCCGTGGAATTACTCTATAAAGGTATATGATATTATTAACTAATATTATTGTCTGAGTACATGAGTTAATAATATCATAACATAATCAAAATTGATGTATTCGGTCCCATATATAATATAACAAGTAAAAGCAATATTAATAAAATCTTTTTTTTTATTGGTTGTCAAATAAACGATGGCGGTTCCGTCAATGTTATTTGTTAACAGGCTAGAATAATAAACCGAGCCTTTTCGTAGATATCTAGAAATTGATAGTTAATAATGTCCTCCAGACCGAATTTCGGTCACGGCAGCCAATCTCAACGGAGACTGGCCATCTGTGTAGGAGTTATTATAGTGCACAAGTATGTGCGCAAACACAAGTGCACTCTCTGTTCCGTAACCCCTATAATCCGATGGGCTGGATAATCCGACATGACCGAAGAAAGATCAGGCGCAGGACCAACGGCTTTACGTGCTTTCCGAGGCACAGGGGTGTCTTACACCGCCAACTTCCTAACTCCAGGCTCGTATTGAGATTTCTTAACAGAAAAACCCAATAATTTTTTGTTGGCCCGACCCGGAATTCCAACCCAAGACCTCATGCACAGCAGTCGCTTTCACTACCGCTGCGCCACGGAGGATATGGAACTGTCTGCTTGATTTAAAGGATAAGGACAAAAGTAATACAAGGAAAACGATGTCCCATTATATTCATTTAATCATTATTAATAAAATATCTTATTTGTCATATACAAATATTACTGGGATCACTACGTTCGAAGCACTGATAGAGCTACGATGAGATGATGACTATACACATAATACACATACTTAAATATAGTTATAAAAACCCAATGTTACCACGTAATTGTGATTTACAAGTCTAAATTACAGTTATTGTTCAAAATTAACGGTAGAATAAAGTTTTATGATGAGCGTAGTTATTGCCTCGAGGTTGTAAGGATTATGTTGAAATCGATGATCTTATGAAAACAATTCGCTTCTCGTCCTTACCTAACAAAGTTAGTTGGGTGTACATTAATTAGTTACTGAAACTACCAGGCGACTACTAGCCTGATGATTTTTAGCGTTATCCTTACATAATTATATAGTAATACACCGAACTTACGCGATAGGTGGGACTGAGCGATAACCGCGTAAGTCGAATTCGCGTAAATCGGGGTATAATTTCGCATATAAATACATATAATATAAATTATTTTTAATTAAGGCAAGAAACTAAAGAAACTAATAATTCTTTTAAAATTTTTCAAAGTATCTGGGATTATCCATATATAAAACCGCCAACTGATATTATTTTGATGTAGAAGGCTTCATAAAATGTAACAAAGTAGTTTGACGTCTCAAAGATTTTCTCTCTCAAAATTTCGTCAATTCCTGGACAATAGTGTATGAGTAGTAAGTCTGTAATCGAAAATCGAGAGTTATGTGACGCTCAAATAAAAGACGAATTAACGAGATTTGAAAATCGCGTAGCTCCGGGTTGGCGTATGTCGAGGTAGCGTAAGTTAAGGTATTACTGTAGGTAAATAAAAGTCGGTTTGCCTTACTAAAATGCTGATTCGGAATATTTAAATGTATAATAGTATATTTAATCTAGCACTAGCATGCTACAATATGCTTTAGTTTCCATTTCAAGCACACATCTAAATTTAAAGAATAAAGCGAGCACAAGGTGGACTCTGCTTTATTTATTGTTCAAACATAATTATGCTTATATAATATATAGTTTTGCCTTATCTCATTCTGAAACCAGTGTTCCAGTAGTGTTAAAACCGGCTCTGGTCGCTATGCTGGCAGCTGGTCTTGACAAGGAGTACTGACAGGACACAGACAGTTCAGCTCTTGCTTTACTCAGCAAAGAACGCAACTCAAAAAAGATGGCGGTCTTTTGAGGGGGGTATGAAGTTTACCATTCGGATTGTGCTTAGGTTATAGCGAGGATCCCCTTTTTAAATTACATACAGTACGTATTACAACAACACGATCCATCGTAATAAATATTGATATATAAAGTATAAACGATACAATGCACTTGCAGCTAAAACGGGTGACCTTGCTTACTGGCAATAAGCATCAAACGTGTTTTATATGTAGATTAACCGCTCTAGACCGTGACCTCAATGCTTTCGCTAAAATGCTACTCACTGTAATCTTTAATAGCCATTCGATTGCCGATGCATTTCAGAGTAGTGTGATATGATATCTAGACGAGTTTTAATGTCTATTTTCTTTTCTGTCTTTCTATCTAAGGGATATTTACAAATATGAATTCATACCTTAACATTTACTCTCAGGACAGGTATATCAAGAATAGATTGTTGTTAACCCCTTCAGCTATGCTAACATGCTTGACAGTTAACAAATATACTTATGTAAAATTATTACTCTTTTTGATGATGGGATAGAGATAAAAAAGCCTGGTACGCTACAAGAGATTTCATCCTTAAAAAAACCCATGTGTGACCCTACTAGGGTCCGTGAGTAGGGTCTTAATGAGAGGTCTGTGCGGTCAGCACAGCTTGCAAGAAATGACCCTAGCATTCATTGCCAATAGGAACCGCTTACTACCAGGCGGGCTGCCAGCTCAATTGTCATATCAAGTCATATTGCCTAATAAAAATATTACATTTTGAATGTTTTTGGCGCTACTTGTACCACTACACCATCTATAGTGCACACAAATATATCTTATTTACGTATGTATATCTGTAATGAGAATGACTTAAGAAATCATACTAATTATGTAACTGGACCGGTCTTTTTACGATCCTCGGTCGCCACTTTCTGTTCATGCCCTAAAAGGTTCTTAAAGAAAGTACCAGACGAATGAATCATGTATTGACACTTTTAAGACTTAGACATACTGGCAATTTCACTCACTGTCATCACTGGACTTTAGTAAGTCAGGAGCACAGTCAATTTACTGTTATTTTTATTATGCGCATGATAATAATGCTCTCTTTAAGGCACGTTTAAAGGAGGATTAATCATAGCGCCCGGGGAACACCGCGGCAGGTAAGCAATTCCATGTACAGTACAAATACAATTATTTTTTTGTTTTTATGAGGATATGGAACGTACCAGGATCAAGCCTTTGGCGCGTGGGATTTTACTATAATGCAATAAACGGACACAAAATACACCCATACTCAGAACAATTAATTATTAGTGGATCATTCAAATTATTGCCCCGCATTGGAACAGAACCCTCAAAACATAGCGCAGCGGCATCGGTGAGGTGACCGTTTGCCGCTTAGTTACCTAACTATACAATAAGTGGATTTTATTTGATTGACGATTCATGTATGAGTACCAAAGGTCCTTAGAGTGGGTAAATCTTAAAATCATGTTTTCTGCCGGCATCTGAGAACACACGTAAAAAACAGCTATTATTGATTGTCCTATAAAGGGCGAATCTACGAAGTAACGTAGAATACCCGCGGTTTCACACACATTTATGATTTTACAGCTCTGCTCCCATTACTTACTTCTGGTTCACTTCAATTACTTCTTGATAAATTAGCTTTATAATGGTAAAACAGTTTCTAAAATCGATTCAGTCGTTTTTGAGTTCATTCATTTGAAACCAAACATCATTACATAAAAATTATTTTCTATGCTTTATAGTTGCTAGACATTATTTGGCTTGATGAACCGTTAAAAAAATATAAATAAAACGAAAGCTAAGCGTTGACGTGAACCCGCTATACGCTAATTAATCTTTAAACATTTAACAAAAGACTACGGTTACAGTACAACGTTCTTCTCAGTTCACAGATATTAATTAACATAACTGACTAAAAAGTTACCTCACGTTCACACTGAACAACACTTTAAAGTGGATTTATAGAAGCTAGAATTGCCTTAGTAAATATTTTCGAAGACAAGTCTAGCTTGTTTTATGACACAGTATTTGACTGCACGGATACAATAGTCTTCTCTCCAATGCAAGGCGTACGCCAAATGTTGTGTATGTCGGGGCAAATAAGTGATCAGCAAATAATTGTGCCGACTAGATATTCTTTGTATCGACAGTTTGAATGTTTGTACTCTCACGCGACACTCGCGATCCCTAATATAAATTTATGCCAGATATGACTTTCTTTAAATTAAAGACCTCCTTAGTAGGGCAGCAGTTATTAATGCGAACTACAGTGCATGAAATCTCGTCTATGATTTCCGGGTCAAAAAAGTGTAACTCAAGTTTGCCCTAAAAAATGTTAGCTTCAGCACGGAATCTGTTACTGTGGCTAGTAGACAACAATATCCTCACTCCCTGTTACATGTGACTTATAACCATAGCTGGCAACATATGGATATAAATAACCTCTACCTAACCCCAAGAGAATATAGTCCTAAGTATGTATGTGTACATGTGATTAAATAACAAGTGAGAAACGTCAATGAATTGCCCTAATTTTCGAAAAAATGGTTCAAGTTATATATGCAAAGGTCACGTGATACCACGTGACCTTGAGGTCAGAGGTCAAAGGTCATAGTCATTTCGGGGTTATATCGACTATGCTGAGTCGAATGGCGTTTACCGCGAGTCTCTAGCTCTTACGGTTCTTGAGTTGAAAGTTGTAGAACAGACAGACGGACGGACGGACGGACGGACGGACGGACAAAGCTGTTGTATAAGAGTTTTTTCGAACTCTAAAAATGCAACATTTGCCAAGTCAAAACGCAGCTTACAAATCTGACCCGCATTGTGAACACACCATTAACATCTCAGATGTCCGTAAGACGATACCTAAAGTGGGCAGAGACCACAATGACTCAATCGCTGTCACCCACTCGTGTGTCACCCCCCGGCGCGACCTTGCGGTCACCCCACATCGGCGCGGGCGCATCAATTACTCGCGCGGACATTGGACATGGCACCGGCACGGCGATTGGTGTTTATTACAATATTGAACACGCAAATGTTGAAGAGGACTAATCCTTTTTATCTGTGTTTCTTTTGTTTGTTTCTGACGTTTTGAAGTTAGGGATGCTAAATATAGGGTACAATTTACACGTCATATTCGTTCATCGGCGTACGGACGCCAGCATCCAGGCACAGTACGTTTATCATTACGTCTAGATAATCATTTACTGTACCTACATATATTATGAGCTCAAGCCTGTATATCCCCAAAAGGAAGGTTTAAGTACCTATGTATGTAAAGCCGACATTTCAACTCCCATGTTTTAAGAATCACGTAAACAGTTTCTAGCGACAGCGAGTTTATTCCCGTTTTACGGGCATATTTCTAGACCTCGTGCTGTTGTTAAGACTTTCCTAACAGTTAATCGAACAACACTGGCAGACCCGGCATCGAAACCTACGGTCACGATCGACTGCAATTATTATAGAGACAAAATTATACCATGGAACATCTACATCTTTGCTTACCCTTTCAGATAGACAGAAATACAAGCGTGAATTTATGACCGAAATAAAGCTATAACGTATAAGCTAAAGACAGTTCAAAACAAAAGTGTTACACTAAACGGTAGTTGTGAGTATTATAGAGATGTTACACGCCATACTGTTTACTGCATGCTATGACTAAACAACGGTATAAGGATGCAACCGAATACCTACCACTGTTCAAGATACACGACTGAAGTTTGTTTACTGCGTCTCGATTACAATACGCATAATAATATCTTAGTCACGCTAGGAATCTGCTGGACATCATAATTGTTATGCGTTGTTTCATTGCTGCTACTGCCACCAAAGGATAAAGTACAAATACATACATAGTTTAACGGAAAATTATTTTATTGCATTTGGAAATTACTACACTCCGCCAGATAGTAATCAGTCGTGCAGTGCACGAGCAGAGCCCACCACACCACGCCCTCGCGTAAAGAGGTGCCGAGGTGCCTATTTTTACTGCCTAAGGTTTTTTTTCACGCCCCGCTTGGAAGACCCAGGGTCCCTAAGAGAAGGATAACACCGATATTTCGCCAACTATCGTTTTCAAGTCCGACGTAATAGGCAAATCTGTTGTTGTCTACTTGACATAGTTCAAAGCTACGTAACGAAATTTTGCGCGATCCGAGAATAATAACCTAGACCTTAAGTACAGCAGTCGCATTCACAACGTAATCCGCTACGTCACTGAGGCAGTCAAGTACGGATACAGGAACATAATATAATTATCAGTCTCATTGACAAACTGTCCTACCAATGAGCACGGGCCTCTTAATACGAAAAGAGTTTGGACTATAGTTTACTACGCAATACCCAATGCGGGTTGGTAGACTTCACACATCATTAAAACATAATAGGGAATTCTCAGACATACTGGTTTCCTTCGCCGTTAAAGCGAGCGATAACTAACTATTTAATACGCACATAACTTCGAGAAGTTAAAGGTGTGAGCCGAGCAATCTAACTCGAGACCTATGAAAGTTTAAAAAACTTCCAAACAGCCTATTTTTCGAGTATAGAAAAACATCAACACTTAGTATATTTTATGCGAATTAAATAGATATTTCTGTACAAGAACAATGCACTGCATAGTGAAGATGATCATTTAAACCGTGCAGTAATAAATGTAGCCAAAACCTCAACCTTATTATGAAGCGTAATCAACTGTCTCTATATTTGGTTATAATGGCGACAGTTAAGCAATGTAAATCGTGGTCATTCTATAAATGGGTGCCCGCTTAAAGTTAATTGAGGAAAATACTGGGATTAATCAGGCTCACACTTACCTACTGACATTACAATGTCTATACACATGCATAAGCAAACTGACGCCTAATATATACATAAGCAGAAGTAAATAGTTTTCAAAAGGTTTCCTCTCATAGGTTCAACCCTTTGCTTGAACCTAGCAGCACACATAAATGTAGCTTCATAAACTTAGTGAACTCACTAACCTATATGTTTTAATGTTCATAAGTGTCACTTTGTTACATAAATTATTAAATTACTCTGAATTACACCCACATTTCGTCAGCTAGTTTTTAAGTCCTCATTTATAATGGACGAGCTTATTATAGCCATCTATCGGGATCATTTATAGACGTTCTACTGCTACTAACAACTTTCCTAACAGAAAAACCAAAGACTTTCCAACTCGCGGCAATCGAAACAGAGTCTCAACGTTTATCCACAAACATAAACGCAAATGTATACCACCGTACGAGACGAGGCATTGTGTACTCAAACATTACCATATTATGACTGACCTAATAAATTCTTCATAAAAAGGGGCTCAATTTTCTTCCCTACTTTTTCTCCACTCAGCATTTCATCAGAATATGGTAATACCAGACATTCAATTGCGGCATACGTTAGCACACATACACACGTATTGGTACGTAGTATTTATGTACGTATGTGTGTGTTGAAACGTAACTAGTGTGGGTATAAGAGTCCATATTTCAGTGTTCGGTATTCGAAATGACTCACGCACCGTTCGTTTTGGATATGTCTGTACGAATATGCTCGTATTTTACCGTAGTTACAATTCTAGGAATAGGCTACCTGATCTAATTATGTAGGATCGCAATTGCAGATGCTTTTCCCGCTATGGGTACCGATTTACTTTTGACATAGTGACACAAGAGCTCAAGTCAATGACTAACATTAACCAATGGACCCGTATTTCCAAAGAACGTCCATATATTTGGCGCATTTGAATGTCTTCCACTAGAAGAATGTATTTGGATAAACTTGGTTCTAAAATTTTGCATATATTGTTAAACATATAAAAGACATTCACTTTGAAATTGTAACATTAATAATTTATAAGAAGCAATGCAAAGAACATGTCCTATTTTACAATATTTTCCAGTCGACCCTGTGTACTTGTAAGTTAAAAATGAAACTTAAAGCACATTTACTCTGTCTCAAATACAAAAGGTATAAGCTTGTATTGTTCTCTCACTCAGAGGTTCTAGGCAGATACAGTTTCCTTAATAAACGTCAACAATAAAAAATACCTTTTTTCGAACCGCATATAAAACACACAGCTGGTCTTCTGCTTTTTACTTGTGGTCGCGCAGTAGCCGAAATTCGACCATAATCCATCTTTATAACGTTTTATCTTAGCACTCTTTCTTCATAAACACTGTAACTATGCTAAAATTTAGACTTCTTCGTGCGTGCAATACTAAAATGGAGTACAAAGTACATAGTTTTTCAATATCGCAAGAAAGCTAAGTACCTACTCGCACACAAACTAAGCCATATATGGTTATTTTACTCATGTGTGCGTGCATCTAGTTACATTGACCTACATCAATGTAACTATTATGCTGGTTACGCACTAATTATTACTGCTTGTATACAATTTAATGTTTCTTTTTATATGTAACTATACTATGTACAGTGAACCAATGATCTCTATATATTTATCTAAGTATCCACATACTTTAGTGTGAGATATTCGATATAAATATCTTTAACCGTATTTCCATGGCGGTAATGTACCTGCGCCTACTTCAAATCCGTCCCTATTAAAATAACATGAGATTTAAACTAACAAACCCACGCATTCGTAACCTATTAGCAACGCATTTGTAAAAGAAATGCCTTGCCATTATTCCGTACTAGATTTCGTTCATTACCGTACCGAATCCGCACAAAAAATGAGTCAAAGCATAACACATGCGCACTAACGATCTATCCGAGTAGTTAATTACTCTCTGGTATGTATACTATGTCCCGCCGGCACGGAGGCAGGCAGCTGTGCGCTCAATTGTTACATAAGAACATAATTCATTAATTAATACACACATACAGATTTTGTTTTCTACACACTAGGCGCAAAATCTTATGTAATATAATTAAGCCTTATATTATTACGTTTTATTATGCCACTTTGCGAATAGGAACGAAATGTTTTTATTAAGGTAAATCTATATTCGAAAAAAGGCTGGATGGCTTTATTATTTTGCCTAACAAAAGAAGTTCAGACGATAATAATCTCCATGAAGATCAAAGATGACGGATAAGCGTCGCAAACATAGTATTCAGGTTTTAAAGAGTATTTCAGATAGTATTTTTTTATATGAGTCTTATATCTGTATTTACATACTTACTTGCCTAGGTATATTTATTAGATTATCATGTATTAGATTTTTTTTATAGGTGTATCTGGGTATACAATTTGTTTTTTTATGGTGACGTGCTTGCCATGAACATCTATGGCAGTCGTTATTGGGAGTGTCGACACAAAAGTCCCACTGGGTCGAAGTGTCGCCGGTCTGCACTGACTGGCCCCCACATAAGATAAGATAAGATGGTGACGGGCAACGGTCTTTAGATAATAATTAATTAGTATTGTTTGGCACTGTAACCCAAATGTCCGATTAAGACCCTTTTTAACCACCGAAATACATTAATTACTGAAGAACAAAATTTACATAATGACAGTTTTTGTACAATAGGTATATCAAATGCATACTTGAGCTATCTGACGATTTAAAATTTCGCTCGGAAACCGACAAATTTTTTTACTTTATATTTTATTACTTGGAAAACCTAAAAGAGGGCAGGTGAAGGCGTCGCCTAGTTTATATTATACAAGTTTCTGAATGAGACCATTCCATTAAATAAAGACGAAGGGATCCAAATTAGATTTAAACGAAGATAAAGATAGGGTAAGATCGCGTACGATTTTCAAAGCCCAAATAAATGTGGATAGTTGAAACAGGCTTCTGTTTAACAAATTGCGTAAGTATATCTACTTGGGTTAATATATTAGTAGTGGGTTGATATTGTCATTCATTATTATACAATAATGTTACCCCATCAAAGTAACAAGAAAAGCAATATATATTTTTTTATATATTGTTTTAGAAGTCCCTAACCAAAGAGTGTCATGGTGTTCTATTACTAAGCCTACATCGTTGCTTTATGTATCCAACTTTTAGTGGGCTCATCTATTGAATAGGTTAACACGGCTGAAATTTAAGGAAGGTGACTAAACAAGAAATAATGCGTATAGTGGCGAACACTTACGACACTTGGCCAAAGTAGTAATATTTTTAGGCAGAGGTGTATAACGTTTCGAATTTTCGATATGTCATTTAAGATCTCGGTAACGCCTATTGTCTATAATCCAGTCTATATCCAAGTACGAAAGTTCATATACACATGCAGACTAGACAGTTCAAAACAACGTTCATATACGAATACTTATGTATGGTGTTGTCTATACATTATAATATATAATTCGAATGCAGACATAGCTAATATGGACCACGACTAGTTGTTTTGTAGGCGATTAGTATTACACGATTGGACCAGCACGGTAGTCCTATAACCTTTTATTTATAACCGTATAGAATGTAACAAACAGTTATTGTTATTTATTTACACATAAATACTGCTTTAATCACTTGTAAGTTCGTGTCTTGCTTCTAAATTGTTTCACGAACTCGTTTCTAAGCGTCACGAATCGGTCTACAGATTAAAAAAGCAGGAAGTAAAGCTCTATGAAAATAATTTCCTTTGTTCTGTTTTGAATATGAATAATCGTGATTTAATTTTTATTTATTTATTTTTAGCCTGTATTGTCCCACTGCAGGGCAAAGGTCTCTCTACCGCTTTTCCACATATCCCTACTATGCGCTAGTTTGCACCAGTCTCTCCTTTAGTTAGTGAATTCGTGTGATAGTTAGTTATTTATCATTGTTTTAAATAACATAATATATTTGTATGTTTGTCGATTGCCCTTTTAGTCCATATGCCTCTTGAGAGACCCAGGTTCATAACTCAAGACTAAAGAATTATTTTTCTTTAGCAACACGGAAATGATGCCTGTGTTATTAACTTAAGTTTATAAATGGACGCGTTCTGTTTTGATGTACCTACTATTGATTCTCAATCGTCCCAATAATTTAATATCAAAGATACTCTACTCTAGGGATGCCACATATATCGCAAACGACTTTAAAATTGTTTGTTAAAAAATGAACTTGGCTCACAGACAAGACTACTTAAATAGCCATCCGTGCAATCAAATGCCGAATAAGGCACAGTATCTTCTAAAGGTTACTGACAGGAAGGCTTCCATCCAAACTTCGCGTTTAATACCTTTCCCGGCACAAAGCGTCTTATTTATAGTCTGCGACCGTTCTATACCACGTATAAATCACGTAAGGGGCCTAGTATTGTCGCTGGAGACTCACGAAAGTTTCTATCTACCATACTATTGCGCGAATTCTCTTTAGAGGATTACGTAGGACATTTGTTTATTTATTGGACGTATAAAAACGGTATGAAACCGTTTTATGTCTTTTTATGTACGAGTATGTCCTGTTTTAGCAAAATAAGGTCAACCATGGCCTCCCTTTAAGTTTCTTGTGACTTGACTTAGAAAGCTTGGGTATGTTGTTTGAATGTTTGTGAAGTCTCCGACACAGGGTTTAATCATAATGCGGAAGAAGTATTAAAGAAAATATTGATCTTAAAATAAATTTAAATAATTCTTTAGATTTGCGGTCGTTTGCTAAAGCATACCAACGTGAACGCACTTCTTACACAAACATTTAGCTTAAGGAGTTAACAAGAATACTAGTAATTTGTAAACGATTGGCTTGGTTGTCGATTAGCTGGCTACGAGCCCGTACGCCCCTTAACTTTCGCCCCTTTCATTAGGTCGACAGAGCCCTTCTTCGCGGGGCTCCTATTTTTGGGTGGATTTAAGAAGAAACCTAACAAATACCTACTAGGGGGTGAACCTTGAGGGGCGAACGGGCTCATAACTGTTTAGCTGGGATATCGAAAGTTGGGTTAAAGATAATTATTTAAAGATTTAGTGTTTTTACCTAAATTAGTTCTTATTCTATGTTTTTAATTAGTTCCGGAAGTATAATGATGCAACCATAACATACCTATGTAGTAATTTATTACGGAGAAATATTCATCTGTATTGACAGTTGAATATTTATCCGTTTCTTATAATACGTATTCAAATATATGCCTACTGACCTGAAACCTTTATCGCTACAATATTATAATTGAACAAGTTTATTTTTTAATAACTTGATAGTGAATAAGCCTACATCCTGTCTATATTATAGAGTCTTTATACAAAAGAATGTTCGTGGATAAAACAACAATTTGAACAAAATTCGATGGTCATTTACTTTATTGTAGCGCTGCAACTGATATTACGATGAAATAAATGTACGGTATAATGGCCCATTTTTCACTATCCATTACAGTTCACTTTAGTGTTTACTAAATCGCTGTTGGAAAATGTATGGCAAATAAACGAAACGTCAATTTTTCTCAATTCTTCAATAACCAAACGATATTTCTCAGATAAGCAATTGTTAGGAGGTATGAAAGTCAAGAGTCGAGGAAAGTACCGGCTGATCAATTACAATCCTTGTAGACTGACTTTAACAAGTTGCATGATTAACCAAGCTCTGCCTGTAGATGCCAGACACCCTGAGGATCTAGTACGAAGTTTAAATGCAATTGACTGTACGGATGGCTTAGTGTTTTTTGCGAAAACTAGGATGAACTAAATTGTTGAACCGTTTGAAGATTAAACCCATTTAAACCACTGCGTCATCCTTGCCGTCTACTATTAAAACTTATAATAAAGATATACAGACATACAAGTACTACACAAACCCAAGACAAAAAAAAATGGTTCAAAAGATAGTGCTTTATTTTTAAATGCTACTTGTTTTTAAAATATACCAATATTTTGCTATGGTTCATTTCTATGTCGCGGAGGCCCCAAGCATTCAAACAACGTAGACAAAGAAAACGTCTTCTAAAGTCGGACAGAGAGACAGTGTAAGCTTATAATAAGGTCTCGTGTCCAGGTGCCTGAGTACGGCAGCTATAAAGTCAAATGGAATATCACACACACGTGCGGATCATGTGCAGAGTAGTAACATAAAGAGTGTAGGAATAAAAATTCAATTGAATAATATCGTCGGCCTTGTGTTAAAAACGTAATCAAACTGTGACAATTTATTGTGAATCAACAACATCCTGAACACCCACATGCCAATCATACCTATGTGTTCGTATCGGGAATATCTTCTACTGAGTACTTCAAGTACATAAGAACTGGCCAACAAAACATAATAGCCATTGACCTTACACATACATAGTATGTACGTACCTACATCTTATAGGTACACAGGGACAAAAAATCCAGTGTGCCACATATTGCTTTCTTCTTTGGACAAACAAAATTTATTAGTCCCAAGTGTATTGGGGTCTATTTAGTGTTATAAGATTTCGTGTGATTGTGAGGACTCCGGTACCGGTGCCAGCACTATTGTATCAGTATCGGCACGGTGCCTGAAAATGCGTCGGGTAGACGATTAGGGAGAGCGAGCCTATGTCGCTTATAATTCGTAAGCACTAAAAACATAGCTACGACGATATGTGGGTGCATTATGAACATCATAAGCAGATGTGCATTACACCTTCCTTTTGGGTATATGCGTGAGACTATATTGTACGTATGTCATAAATGTATTAAAATTCTAAAATAAACCCTACCTATTTTAAAAAATGCGAGTGGGTGTTTGTTTTTTGTCGCATTCACGCCTTTCTACACGATCCATCATCATGAAATTTCGCATGTACACGTTATCAGAGGCACAGAAAAGGACATACTAGGGTACTTACCTTTAATGTAGGAAAAAGTACTGTGTCCGAGCATGCGAAGCCGCGGGCAAAAACTAGTGTGGTATATTTTAGAATTACGACATTTACGAATAATGAATTAAGATTACATATTGTATAGTAAGATTTTACATAAATACTTACTTATATAACATTTTAATATCGTACAGTGACGATGGAAAAACTTAGACTTTCGTAACAACGCGGTTAGGAATGTAAATCTTTCGCTTCCTACTGTATAAAACCTGCTCTATAGTATAATCGTTGTTTGTCAGTATAATTGAGAAGTCGGTCCTTACATTTAATTCTTTGATTATCACAAGGCAATAAGTTTTGGTATAATTGAATACATTTAACAGTAGTCCCAAGAGGGTTTGGTCGACAACTTTTGCGCATAATGCTGTGAACTCGGCCCGCAATGGGATAACACAATATTTACTTTTCTAAATGGATTAGATCGCTGGTCCAATTCTTTTTTCCTGAGTACAACTTCTAAGAATAGTTTATACTTACGTACCCATTATAGTTCGTAATGTTAGCGTAATTGTTATTAACTATATGATTACATTGACAAGAGCGTGTTGTGAGCGCGCTTTCAAGTAACATCACGCATTCTTAAAGATGTCTATTAGTAATTGAAATACTTGTCTATTATAGGTGTTTGTAAGACTCACTTCGCGGTACAAGAAATACACATATGTACATACATAGCCCCACGCCCATATTTCTGAAGAGGTAGGATGTATCCAAATTTCCCCAACAATGGTTTTTATAGATTTTGGGCCCCGCATATCTCCTATTACGTGGGATCTAAAATCATAGCTGGAGAGCCTATTGCCATAAGATTCAAGAAATATATATTTAAATAGGGGATAAAATTCTTTATTGTCGATTGATAAACCTTATGATTATGAACATTTATTACATTAGTATGAGGCATCTGCACATGCTGCGTAACCTAACTAATATTATAAATGCGAATGTGAGTTTGTTTGTTTGATACGTCTACATCTTCACTACTCGACCGATCATTATAAAATTTCGCATACACGTTGTTAGGCATATAGAAAACGACATAGGGTACCCTTTATCCTTAAAAAAGCTAGTGTTCCTAGGGGATAAAAGACACCGACATAACCTACATTTACGCAAGCAAAGCCGTGGGCAAAACGTAGTTGTAAATAATCTTGAAAAGTTATCATCACGGTATAATAGAGACACTAACTTTGCTTTATAATTTGGCAGGCAATTTTAGTATTGCCAAGTAAGTATGAATCATTTATAATTGGTTCTGAGTAATTAGGATGCCAAAGTAGCTTCATATATCAATCATTGCTGTTATGAGCCCCGTCTTCTGTTGTTAGCCAAAACATGATGATAGTGGTCTAGTGTCAATTCAGTAATTTTGTATGTAATCAATTTAATGACCAATCTCAATAATCAGAATTTAAAAGTGTGGATTATTAATACTTCGTTTTCTTTATCAATAGAAACAAATATTATGAACCTGAAAAGTTATTTATGTTTAAATAAAATATTTCCAGAAACTACTAACCCAGTTAGAAAATTTTTAATTAGATTGGGAAGCCCATTTACTGAATGGTAGATTTCAGCTATAACATCATGTTTTGACCCATATCATAGATAGGCAGGCGGTATAAACATTATAAAATGCAGTAAAACCTGGCAGAACAACTAGTCACTATGTGAATATATTATAATTCCCACTTAATTAATAATAATTACTATTTAAAGTACATTTTTGAACATTACTTGTTGACTGTGGAACAAAAATCAAAGTCAGTTTGCATATTAAATTTAATCTAGTTGGTCAAATAAAGCTTTAAAGAGACTTATAATAGTATCCATATGCACTGTGGTTAAATATATACATAGACTAGACAAATTAGGTCTGCTATTTCATTGAGGAGTTGTCAGAGATTATGAACTACTATTATTTAAAAAAATAAATACTCCTAATTATTCTACTAATGGATATATTACTGAGAGTGTAGAAGAAACCTGAGAAATGTCACAGTGCTAGTAGATTTCTAATATTTATAGGTACATGTAGGTATGTTTATAGGTAGGTACATGTAACATTACATTTACTATAACTAATGAGGATACCTGGAGGCAGACAAGATCATCTTCTAAAGCAGACATAGTGATAAGCTCGGCAGGATAAAATTCAACCACAAATATACACATATTACACTATACATTTCATATTAACCTCTTGTATGCCGGAATACCAGACATAATAGAAAAAGCATTGTGTCTCGCGTAGATCTACGTTCCGGCATACCACAGGTTAATGGATTTATAATCACTAGGTAGTAAAATGGAACTGATATAGCAAAAATAGATTTTTATTACACTTTCAATATAAATAATATATGTAAAGTGACAAGGCACAAAGGAAACACAATTTGTGTGGTATGAAGTTATGTGATAAGAAAATAAATGTTTCAGTAATGTAACTTGTAACAGAACAAATACTTTGTAATTAATAATGTGCTATCTTATCTTTCCTAATTGGCAAAATGTATAGCTCTCAACATAATCCTTCATATAAATAAAATTGATGTATAAACAATAATTAGTAAATTGTATTGTCTGTGGCACATCATTATCTAATGAAAGTAAATAATATTATTATTGTCTATGGTTTGATGCTTAATAGAATGTGGTGGTAATTAGTTTAGGTATTTTGTACTTCAAATAGTCCATTATAAAATTACCTGTTGATGTTTGTTAAATTTATAAGACATAGGACTTTTAGATAGTGTTACTTATATGTACATTTCCTAATTAGAAATGTACTAATATACTAAAGGGATAAGAATAATGGCAATCAAATAAATGGACTACACAATCTTCCAAAGCCAGTTTTGTTATGTTATATATTAAAGGACCAAAAGTCTGATTTGGTTTGTTATCTCAAAAAGATAATTAAAAATTACACAATTAACTGAACCTAAGCAGATAAATACAATTATACAGGGGTGAACCATCTACAAATGTCAAATTCTCTATTCAAAACATCTGTTGACCATCTGAAACTTCTCTAGACTTTCATAACTTCACACGAACACTCTAAACAACAACTAACAACTGGAAAGTAAGAAGTAATCTGCAGAAGTACGAATGTAACAAAACGTAGATAAGCCGGCGAGACGATCACGAGCGACGCCCCACAAAACATCGTTATAAACGTCATAATACTACAGACACACGCCGAATGTAACACAAATGCATGCTAATCGTAATCTTTGACAGAATGTGAAACACGAAACTTAACATAAACATTGCACTTTTTTAACATTTCCAATTACAATAGTACCTGGGAATGCAGTTAGAAGGTGTCCTGTCCACTTCCCAGGCCGCAAAAAGTTTCATGGGAACAGGTTTCGATGCATTAGTCATCTTTTCCGATTTATTTTTCTCGGTCATCTTAAACAGCACCAAAAAACGGTTTCACAGCACTACACTAGTTAAATTACCATTAGCATTGTTATTTAATCACTAAACACGACACTGTATTCATTTTTAAAACACAGTTCATACACGAAGCCGATGCCGACGCAAACACAACAATACCCAGTAATTTTTATAGCACGGTTGACTGGTAAATCGCAGCGAGCCAACCGAGGGCGTTCGATACGTTTGACAGCCAGCTGCCTAGTGTTTCTACACCAAAGCAACAATCTCCACTTTTAAGAAATTATGCAATTATATATTATTAATTCATATTTATTAACGACAATCAAATGAAAATGAGTATTAAAATATACAACTACTACAGAAGGTGTACATTACATTACATGATCAATAATTCCAACCTATTTCAAACAAAAAGTTGCTGAATTTTGAGCAGAAAATATATTTAAGTTCTATGTCTATGTCCAAACCGAATCTTACCAATTCGGTGTTCGTGTCTCAAATAATCCCACTGTTTACGGCTACTTTTTATTTAAATAACTAGGCTTTTTAACGTTTAAAAATATATTCCCTATTTCTAGGGAGTGTATTGGTGGCTTACCACACCATAATGTTGTCATAAGTCACAACTAGATGTCACTTTTTGAACGCGTTCAAAAATAAAGATATTCTTAACAATATAAAAAAGATCTTTTAAGATTCTGCCAAAGAGCAGCATTGTGTGACACGGAGCATTTAAATTATTTTTCAGATATAATTAAGTAATTAAGTGGGTGTCCAGTGTATAATCCACATTTATAAATTAATTGAAATATATTAAATATAATGTAATACTACCAATTGTATAATTTGTGTGAAAAGATGTTCGTTAAGTTCTATGTCTGTTGCCGGTAATGATGTCGACCATCCAAGGGCTATACATAATGGAAATATAAATTGAAATATGCCCACATCACGGATCAGTAGATCCTGTCAAAGATAACGCATAATTATTGTACTTATACAATATCTTTCAATGCCGGTATGCTGGGGTTAGGTGCGTAATTGTTAATTAACTTTAGATTTCCTACAAATAAGTTCAAATAACGTCTGGATACGTTCATTGACTTCAATGTTAACTTATGCAATTAAAAAGTATACGGGTAGGTCAGATATTTAAATCTTTGAGGCTGGCATTGTTTATTATTTGCTTTTTACGAATACTTCCAATGAAGCCGTATCGCGGAGGACTTTATAAACACAATTAATTATTTATTACTTTGTGTTAAATTCAAACGCGCAACACTCGGCGCGGCAAAAGCGGCAAGGCGACCACCCGCCGCTAAGTCATCTGTGCGAATTGCACAGTGCAATCAATTGTATGTTCGATTATAAATTTATAATATATATATTAATCATTACAACATTGTTTAATAGACGTTAGGAATTCAATTTTATTTATTTCAATAAAACCAGTTCTATAAAACAAAAATATTATATTTATAACAAAATAAAAATAATGAAAACAATTTAATTAATATCAATAAAAACAATATCATTAAAAGCATAGACTTATACATAATTGTAAATCCTTAAAATCTACATAACTAGAATTCCGTTTTAAAAGAAATAAAAGTCTGAAATAACAGAAACATGAATGTACAGATATACCTAAAATACATATTTTTTATTTTTATCTAGTACCCAAAAACCTTATAAAATGCTTAAAATTATTTTATTAGACTAGATTAAATTTAGAAGCTTAAGACTATTAAAAAAGAAACAGAGCGATTTTTGTATAAAAATGCAAAAATCTTGAGAAAAGAATGTAACATACCTTCTACCTAGTCCCCAAATTGAATACACATTGTAAACTTCGAACCAGTGATCAATACAATTGCTTGATCACTACTCCCAGCTTTAGACGATAAGGCTATTTTGGTTTAAGACACGTAAATAATATTTGCGTATATTATATTTTGTTTCTATGTAAGCTATGTCTAACTTCTCTTTTATTGTATTCTGACATTAGTGAATATTTAAGGCTAGTCAACATTGCTTGTAATTTTTATATGATTACATACATTAATTGTGCTATTATAAATGCTATAATTCTAATCAGACAATTCCTTTTTACCCAAAACGTTGCATATATTTTTAATATGGCAATATAATTTCTTTCTATGGCAATATTGAGGTGATCATTTTATCTAACAAGATGAGTGCGGCCAATATGCGGACATGGTAATAATATATTATTATGTTTATTTAGCAACCTCGGGTGGACAGTCTGGCTGCGATGAGGGGTGAGCGGCGCGGAAGGCTGGGTGGTTCTCCAGTTCACGGTCTATGCGGAGAATAATGGGGAAGGGACGAAGGTCTACGTGAAATCTGTAATTAGAAAAATGTCATATGATATAAAAAGTAAAACCAGAACTTCGGAATTGTATTAATTGCTTAGACATTTCTTTGTGTGTAATGAACTCGTGCTAGTCCTTAGGTCTGGTTGGAATTTGTTCGTATTTTTAAATACAATAAAAGCCAACACGACACAGTAGAGGCAGGCTAACTTTAATCAGTTCAAGTTAATAATTATTGGCCTTGTCACTTAGTGTATGGGCACTGCATGAACGTGGCCATCGTGTATTTGTCCAGAAAGCATGGATCAGGCTAGCTTTCTTCTAGAGATGCTTGCTTCTACATATTGTGGCGCTGACGATACTCTTTTAAGTACCTATACCAAACTGATATTTGCATGCATAATTTTAATGACATTAATTTCAGGGATTTTATATATATTTGTCAAAAAAAATGATAACTGCTCAATATATAAAATTATCAAGATTATCCCCATACCTTCTAGCATTGAACACTTGCGGTACAAGACAACAGTCGGCAAGAGTGATCTCATCTCCGACACAGTATTTACCGGCCGAAGCCGAGAGGAGTTTCTCTACTGCACGGAACCCTCTCGTGATCCAGTGCTGCGCCCACTCCTTCTTCTTCTCTTCTCCTACATATATCAGGACTATCAAGTTCTGGAGGGGCTGTATACCTGACGAGATAACCTGAAATAGATTTTTTAATATATGGTAACATTTGAAACTTAGTTTTCATATAAAGCTGAAATTAACAGACTAAAACTTCTATAGATTATTAAATGGCATTCAGAACAAATTTTGACCAGCTATGACCACCAATATAATTTTTCTTTGTCAACCTAACAAGCTTCATTGATTTGCTAAAGTGACAATTATTGAACCTCCTGGTCATTCTGTATTAACCGGTCGTATACCGCCGGCTCGCATACCAGCCGGCAGATTTGTACCCGTCGTAGGCCGGTGGCTCGCATGCGAGCCACCAAATTGGCGCCAAAACGCCGCGCGCCGCCTTCGCTTAAGCGAAGGCGGCGCGCGGCGTTCGACGTACGACGTACGACGTCGTACGGCGTACGACGGGTACAAATCTGCCGGCTGGTATGCGAGCCGGCGGTATACGACCGGTTATCATAATAGCACAGTATTCACTGTTATCATAAGTCACCTCTGATGGCTACAGTTGATGTAGTTTCATCTGTTTATTTAAAAAATACGCCACATTTTAATAATCAAGTGATTGTAACATACAGTATCTTATATCATAATTCTTAAAAATTCCATGCACCATGTGGGTGCTGCTTCGTTAGAGCACAATTTTGATCTATCACGCACGCAATTTTTGGACACAACGTGCAGTGCATGCGTGCAAATCTGGCATTAACTAAAAACAAGTAAGAAACGGCAATGAATTTCCAGAAATCTCAGACTTCGAAAAAATTATTTAAGTAATATGCAAAGGTCTGATATGATACCACGTTACCTTGACAGAGGTCAAATGTCATAGTCATCGGGGGTATATCGACTATGCTGAGTCGAATGGCGTTGACCGCGAGTCTCTAGCTCTTACGGTATTTGAGTTGAAAGTTGTATAACAGATGGACGGACGGACAAAGCTGTTGTATAACAGATTTTTCGAACTCTAACAACACAATACTATTGTAAATGAAAAAGTATCCATTGAAAAACTTAATTCTTCAATAGTTAATTCAACTATTAGGTCTACTGGTCAAAGTAAGATGCATGAGCAACATAAAAATAAAGGATTTCCTTTATTAAATCCCTCTCATCTTTACTTCAAGTGAACCCATATCTTACCTCACAAATTTCTCGCACTTTGGCACGTTTGAAACAGTCTTGAGGCATCAATGGCCTCTGAGGTCTGGTCTCCTCCAGATAGTGCATTATATTTAATGATTCTACTAATGTGTGACCATCTGTAAAATAATTGATATAACATGTGTACCATAGAATTGAATATAGAAATTATTCGAAATATTGATTTATATAGACCAATTTTATCTATTCAATGGTTTTCTTAATGAAAAAAGCGGATACGCCCAATTGCTCGATATGCAACAAAATTGAAGATGTACAACATTTGCTGATGGATTGTGCTCGAAATAGGAGTGAACGTGATTCATTAGTTGAGGAATTAAATTTAAATTTACTAGATGTGGGCCTGATACAAAGTATTTTAAGTTATCTGAAGTCAGAAGCCACCAAAAAATTGTGTAATTTGGTAAAAATAATTCAGCAATGATTATGTTATCCTTAGTTATAATCTATTTTTATGTCTCTAGTTATATCTAACAGAGTACTTTTAATTTTAATGTGTGTATCTAGCTATAAGGTTCAATGGGATTGACATATCCTTATGGATAAAAATCCCAAATTAAACAAAGAAAAATATATAAAATCTATTCAATGGTTAAACTCACATTTGTTAATCAGTTTTGCCTGACCAATAACAAAAGTGTGTTTAGCTGTTTTAGCAATTGTATTATGATTACCACTCACAAAAGATCCTACAATAATTATATAGACCAAATTAATAACACCATATTATTCCGTGATAATGGTAATCTATTGTGTTTCAAAGGAAAAGGCCTCTGAAAAGTATGTAAGGCAGATTGAATAAGCTTAGTGATACAATGATATTAGTGGCATTAGGTACAATATTAATTTAATAACTGAATTCCTCATAGCTTATTGAAATTATTTAGCACAATATGTGGTACATTTTCTCTTATATAAATGAATTTTATGTAAATTCATTTATATAAGAGAAAAGAGGTATTAACTCAATCTAGCTAGGTAAGTAAATGAAATCATAATTTTAAAATTCTTACCTATACACAGTGATGGCACTTGTTCCATAGGGTTGACTTCTCTATACTCATTACAATGTTGTTCCCCTCCACCTTTTATTAGGCTTACTGCCTTAATATCATATGGTATCTCCTTTAAGTTAAGCGCTATCCTAACACGCCAAGAGCAGGAGCTTCGCCAGTATGAATATAATACTGGCTGAAATTAAAAACAAGTAACATAAGAAGTATTATTTGTAATAATATGCATAATTTAAAATGAATAATAATTTAAAGCAACAAGCCACCATCCAAAATGAATAAAGTGTAACCAAATGTTCAAATATTATTCATATGGTTTATGTAAAAATATTCCTGAAGCTGGGTGATTCTAGTTTAGACCTGATTATAGATTATCCTATAATCATTATTAATTGAACATAATAACAACACATTATTTGAACATTTGCTCATACTATAATTAGTAAGAATGAGTCAAGCCTTAGTCCACCATGCTGGCCAACTGCACATTGGCAGACTTCACACACCTTTCAAGACCATTATGGAGACCTATCAGGAATGCAGGTTTAGTGATGATGTTTTCCTTCACCAATAAAGCAAGTGATAATTAATTTTTAATACGCACATGATTTCGAAAAGTCAGAGGTGCGTGCCTTGAATGCGAACCCGAGACCTCTGACTTGGCAGTCCAACGGTCTCCCACTAGGCTACCACTGCCAGACTTAAGGATGGAATAAAAAGTAAGTATACAATGAAAAACAAAATAGCGCACTTATATTATTAGCAGATGAGATGACAGTCATTAAATGATAATTATTTATTCATAGAAATGGGCAATGATTAAGTACCTACATATAAGTATATAGCAAGCATGCTTTTACAAACCGCAAGTGACAACACACTATATTATGAGATGATATTATTTCTTTACTTTTATACCTTTTCAATAATTTCGTCACTCATGGTTGAAATTAAAAAGCGGGTCTTGCTTAGAGCGAATATTTATCTGGATGTAAAGTAAATGTTACACTTGGGTCAGTCAGTACTAAACTAGTTAAACTTGATTGTAGCAAACGAGTTTAAATACACATATATCAAGACTAACCGGTATGCAAATATTAGTAATAATTTAAAGAATATGTGTTAGTAATAATAAATAGGCGTTAATAGAGCATACCTTAGCCATGGCGGAAGTATTTCCGTTGTATTTGGAGTAGTAATTAATTTTGACGGCGTTTATGTACTCTGCCACAATTATAAGCAGTAAATAATGATATTACAGTATTTATCAATAACAGGTAAATAACAAATAAGCCCCTTTATCAGTATAATAGCAAAGTATCATAAATTTTTATCAATCTCTGTATTCGGATACACGATATAGCACCTTGGGATCAACTGAAGAATATATCAAATATTTGAAGCAGGTGACTTTAGCCTTAATAGACACATCCCATGTATTTATTAATGAATTATTACTTATATTAGTGGTAATAAATTCGTGCGATCACAATGACGACACTCGATGGTCACTTAATTGCCTTTTATTAAGACGACGCGACGAACTAATGAAATTACATGCATAGTCAAAAAACCTATAACTGTAACCGTGACTATTTGTTTTTAGGGGATACGCAAAACTGTATTACATTACATCTATATTGCTGTTTTTCAAAATCCTTCCAGACTGCGTGTTACTAATAAAAAATTCTTAACAAAGAAACCCAATACCACTGTCCGACAGACATATGAGAAGTACCGGGCCGAAAGTAAACCCACGGTCAGGATTACCACAGCAGTTCTTTTTACATTCGCCATCAGTACAAGGTTAAATAATTTTAGAGTAGAATTTTATTTTAACAGGATAGTAAGGACTGAACATTACCATTCAACACAGCAAAATTTCTTATTTAGAATTGTTAAGAATGCTTTATTTCCAAAAGCTCTAACAATATTTATGACGTTTAGTCGCTTTAGTGGGAGTGACAGGTGAGCGTATAAAGTTCATTGATAGTATTCCAGCCTTTAAATGTATATATTGATTAACTACTTGTTTTTCTAACGATAAGTTTATTTTACTCTCTTCGTCTCTCAGGGCTGAGCGCTGGCAACTCTAAAAAAGTACGCGCCAAAAGCTAAATGTCAGTGTTTACTATAATTGTATTGGTGGTTATAGTAATATTAAAATAATATGTTATACTGCATTTGTTTAACAGATTTCGTATAAAAATTTATGTTCGCCCATTGATGGTGTTAGCTATTTGGGACTTGCTACAAAAAGGGTGATGTTAGCCTAGGCCTAGCAACACCGGTTTGACAATTGACAACATATTTAGTGAATTGGTGAATTTGTATACTGATTACGCACGTGAAAAGACGTGAAAATCATTACAAAATGGGCAAACAAAATAAAAAGGGCCCTAAGGGTAATGTATTTAAAGTTGCTGGAGCTAAAAGTCTCAAAAAAAGCAAAGCCAAAGCTGTCAACTTGGGCCTTAAAAATGTAAGGTTATTTCTTGAATTATTACTAGAACATTCATGTTATCATAATGCTAATTAAACGCAGTTACTAAAGTATGTATATTTTATCAGTTCGTATTATCACAAACTTAACAATATGACGTATACTTGTTTGTTTGATTTGTTCGGTGCCTTGTTATTGTCATGTGTCATTAATCACGATATTTATATTGTAACGTTAAGGGTTACTTTGGCTATATATTATTTAGTTGCCACAATAATTTGCTCTAGGATTTATAACTAAGTAATTATTTAATTAATGTGTGCGTGAACATGGATGTTTGTCTTGGTCTGGGTGTTTCTATGTATAATATGTATGTATTTACAAAAAAAAAAAGTATATATGTATGTTTATCCATTGTCTAGTACCCATAGTACAAGCTCTGCTTAGTTTGGGCTAGATGGTGTTGTGTGTATGTGATAGAATATTATTATTATTATTATTTATATCCTCGACTTCGTTTCTCGAAAATCTTCAAACATCATTTGAATTATGGTTCTAAATGTTATCAGATTTATTTGAGAGTTACTTTGTCCCATGTATGAACCAATGTTTAGACTTTTCTATTTATTATCATTATTTGTATTGCTATAAATCCGTGGTATCTTTGATTTATATAAAGTCACATTAAATGCTGTACTATTATTGCTGACTTAAATACAGCAGAATCTTACATTAACTTTGTCTATTTGGTGCAACAATGCTTTATTTGATTGGCAGAAGCAGTGCTGTTGTTGGTAAAGTTGCCTAATTCTTTTGCATATATTTTATTTTAATTGAATAATATTATTTACCAAGTTGCAGCTAGTATACGGGACAAAGAAACCCACACATATAATCTACACAAAAACTTATTTATATAATAAGTATACTTGTGTAAATTTAATTATTATATCTCTAGCTATATATCTTTATCTATAGTAAATATGTAACCTGACTAATGCAGTTTTGTTCTACTTGTGTTATGAGTATTTTATTTTACATAAGCTTACCAACTACTACTCAAATGCATTCATTTTGACCTGGATTTTACTACAGATCAAAATAAATAGGTTTAATTCATTCCTCTTTGATTTGGTCTGGATCTTTAAAGACTAAAGTTAGTTTTTCTGTTTTAGGGTAGTTTACAAACAGCAGCACCCCTTCAGCCAATTGTAGCTACAAAATATAGACGAAAACTTGGCCAGCCTTTAAAATATAAACGAAAACCAGGCAGTCGTCGATATGTTGATTACACCCAAAAGCAATTGGAAGAATGTTTAGCAGCAATTAGGTCAAAAAAGTTCACACAGCGTGATGCTGCAGAGTACTTTAAAATACCTCGCAGCACCATAAAGAATAAATTGGCCAAAAGAAACTGCAGTAAACCTGGCAGGCAACCAATTTTTTCAGAAGAAGAAGAACAAATGTTTGTGGCACGTATTGCAACACTTTCTGAATATGGCATTCCATTATCAAACTTGGATCTTAAAATGGTTATTAAAGATTATCTAACATCACAAAATAAAACTGTCACTATATTCAAAAACAATCTCCCAGGAAAAGACTGGCTTAAATATTTCTTTGACAGACACCAAGAACTATGTGATTCTTTAGAAAGCAAACTCGCCAGAAGTAGAACTGAACTTTCAGAAAAGACAATATCAGAATTTATTGATAATGTTTACTTCAAAACAATTGTTCCACATGTTCCACCCCAAAATATCTATAGCTACTGTGAAATAAGTTTCCGTGATGATCCAAAAAAGAAAACTATTGTATGCAGACGTGGTGTTAAGTATCCAGACACTTCAGCAATTAAGACAGCAAAGGCGAAATTTAGTGTTATGTTCTGTGCAAATGCTGTAGGCGAATCTGTTCCACCATACATAATTTATAAATCCGAGCCTGGTTGTTCAACTTGGACTGAAAATGGTCCCAAAGGAGCTCATTATAACTGTACAAAAAGTGGGTGGATGAATTGTATCACTTTTGAAAACTGGTTTACAATTCATCTTCTTCCAGCACTCAGAAAAAAAAGAGGCAGGAAAGTTTTAATCTGTGAGAATGTATCATCACACATTAACGGAAACGTGTTGACCTTATGCGAGAAATACGACATTCGTTTTATATGTTTACCTCATAAATCGAGCCACATCCTGCAGCCCTTACATTATGCATACTTCCAGCCGTTAAGGCTAATTTGGTTGCAATTATTACTAGATTGGCAAAGCAGCCAGATTGCAAAGAGACTGTCAACACAAATAAACAAAGACTTTCCATTTCTATTAAAAAAAGCCATAAATGCATTGACAGATACAACGCAAAACATAATTGTCGGATTTGAGAAGACAGGTATATTTCCTATAAACAAAAATGAACCTTTATATCGATTGCCAACTGCACACCAAAACATTATTGATAACCATATGCTAAAACATACTGATTATAAATTTGGTTATTTGGATGCAGATCCATTTGATTCACAAGATGACAGTGAATGTGCTGAAATTATACCCAAGGAGGAATTTGAAAACAGTATTTCTGGAATGGATGTTTTGGAGGACAATTTAGGTGCTTTAGATGTTGTAGATGGTGATCTATATATTATTGTTGTACAAGGTGATGAGGTTCTGCAAATCCCACTCCAAGTAAATGAAGCACCTATCCAAGAAAACCCACTCAATGTTGCTATTGGCGACCATGTTATAGTTACCCATGGTACAAGCAACTATCCCGGCAAGATTCTTTCTATATCTGCAGAAGGAGCTAGTGTGCATCGTATGAAGAAATGGAAATCATTGTGGAGGTGGCCTTCTATCATGAGAGAACAACTGTACAGTTGGGATGAAATAGTTTGTAAAATTCAAGCTCCTAAACTAGTGAGAAGAGGCTGCTTTTTCATTCCGGAAATATATTGTAATTAATTGACGATTTATAATAAATAAGACAGATGATTTGGTAAATGTTTCATAATTTACGTTAGATATCACTTTAGAAAGATTACTGTGAATAGTCACTTTACTTTTAAATTGTTTGTATATTATTTATTAATGTCATATTTCTTCCATTCTCATTTAGCAAGTACTAACACTGTTGTAGAGTGACAATTCTAATAAAATAACTGGCATGCAGTTTATTATTTAAGATTACATATCAAAACCTGCTGTAGTTTCATCAGCTCATAGTGGTAAACCAGTCTTTTCAGTCACAAGTTTAAATATGTGGAGCAAAGTAACCCACTCATAAGGTAAACATTGGCACTATATCGCTCATCTAATATCGTGGTAACATCATATTATATTCACCGATTCATTGTAACTACCTTAGACAAAGGACCTATCGACAGCTACGATGTGGCTGCGCATGAAACAGGAATAGTTTCTGTAATGTACTGCAATTGGTCATCCTAGAGTAGGTATATTATGTATACTAAATCCTAACTAATGAAATCTATTTATCATAAATACTCTGAAATTATCACAATAACTGCCGTATTTGTTCCATCAATTTAAAATAATACAAAGGAACCAATACTCAGCTAATTTAATAAAGTTGCCATCTGAATTTCATAGCCACATGAGACAAGCTGTTCTCTGACTGAGTTTCTACACATAATTATATCCTTCTCCTTTGCACGTTGTCGGCTGTTATGGCTACATCCAAAAGTACTTATCTAAAGTAGCTACCATAAGTTGCCGACAACATACTTTCTATAACAACTAAGACTACATCATAACAATATGTTCTCTGGTCGTCATTCGACACGTTTGATCGCCGCTATGTCATTCTATACAACTTGTCTAGTTAAGTCGACGCCGCACGAGGCGCTTGTTGAAAATTTCAATAAAACAAACGTGTATAGGCACTAAAAATAAATAATTCAGTAAACGACGAAAGATAGATGATTGAACCTTAAAATAATGAACAAAACAATAATTTGTCATATTATTATTCTTTTCAGATCAAGCAAAAGGTACAAGACATTGACAAGGAATTTTTTGAAATAAATAAAAAATCCAAATCCAATCCACCTAAACCTCAACCATCAAAGGTTAAACTTCCACAGAAAAAGAAAGAGAAACCAGTGACTAAGGAAGATGTTGCCAAAGCAGCCGAAGCTGTAGTGAAAATGGACTTATAATTTATATGCTTTGATAGGTATAGCTATAAGTTGCCTGTTAATAACTGTAATAAACATTAAATTTTATTTTGTATTTTGTAAAATAGATCTCTTGTCCCTAATTATCATATTAATAGTGTAAGCTAGCTAGCACATAATTCAATTTTTCAAAAATAATCAGTTCTTTCAAACCGCCCACGCGGCGCCCTACTGGTGACACTAGTGGTCAGACAGTCTACATATTAATCTATCCAGATTGCAGACAATAGATTTTTGATTATGTCTGGTATTCTAAGACTTGACAGATTAGGTAAATAATAAATTTAAATAGTGGAAGCTTCTATGATTACCTTACCAATATTAAATGATTGTAAGAACATAATAATATGAACTAAAACAAAACAGAGAATAAACGTACCAATAAAAAAAAACTGTTAGTGATATCTAGTATCCAGCCTACACTTTTTAGAGTTCGTAAAATCTCTTATACAACTGCTTTGTCCGTCCGTCTGTTATACAACTTTCAACTCAAGAACCGTAAGAGCTAGAAACTCGCGGTCAACGCCATTCGACTCAGCATAGTCGATATACCCCGAAATTACTATGACCTTTGACCTCTGACCCCAAGGTCACGAGATACCATTTTTTTCGAACTCTGATTTACGGCAATTCATTGCCGTTTCTCACTTGTTATAAGTTGTAGTTTGTATGGAATATCTCTTTATAAAAAGATAGACAGACAGGGACTTATGTGAATAATAGTTACAACGCACACATAGCGTCCAGCGTAGCAGATCCCTAACTAAAGTAAAAAATATGTGATCCCTGCGATATGGTTAAATAATTCCTGCCAGGTATTCGTAATTTGATCCCTACTAGGAAAATCTTTTATACATGAACTTCGAAAAGTTAGAGATGCTCGCCTTGGAATCGAACTTGACACCCAAGCGTGGCAATCTTAACGGCATCCTACCAGGCTTATTTAAATTCTTTTACTGTTAAAAATACGATGAACGGCGGATTCGATGTATGCTAGATTGTAGTTAGCAATATTTGGTTGATTAATATACAACTAGTTATTCTGGGTCCAGATCTAGGGTCGGGCACGCCACGATTGTGGCGGTAAGTCCCGTGTTTGAGGAGTGGTGGTTGGAGAGGAGGCATGGCACGCTCACCTTCCGGCTTACACAGGTAATGACTGGCCATGGTTGTTTTAGCCAGTTCCTGTGTCGCATAGGCCGGCAAGAGACGCCCGGTTGTCACCACTGCGGCGACTGCCGCGACGTTGTTGTGGATATGGCTGATGGTGGATTCGCCCATCAAAAAACTTAGACGTCTTTGATAAATGTGCCATTTTTTTTATACATAAGCTATTATGTAGGTACTATATAATAATATTAATTTTACTTACCTTCTTCGCTTTCCTTTTGTAAGCGGTACGCATTTATGTTCTATACGTTTTTTTGTGTGCATCAGAATTAGCGGGTGTAATGTTACGAATCAGCATAAAATAAGAATGTATCAAATCTACCTTGAATCTACTTATAAAGAAAGCAATTCAACCTCTTTGAGTTCAGATATAGCTCAAAAAGAAATTGAGGCGCCTACCTGACGTCAGGTCCGCGGGTGTATTTCTGTTTCTGAACGAAATACCAATTGTTTAAGTATGGATTCACTTCCATATAAATCTACCTGTATACTACCTTACAATACTATTTATCTATTCTATCTATTGATAATAGCAATTAGTGAAGAGACAAGCAGGAATTTAACTTTTGCTATTGCCAATTTGCCATGCGCTTAATAATTTCTAACTATTATTTTCAAATACCGCTTTATTCATTCCTTAGATTTAATATTTGTTTGTAGTATTGTAAGGTAGTATACAGGTAGATTTATTTATAGCCTATTAATAAACTGTTAGACTAGTGATGAAAGAGACTTAGTCGTATAAGTCGTGTAAGAAGCGACTAAACTACATTTTGACAGCTAAAGACTGACTTAGTCCTTTAAACCCTTAGCTTTTAGTCTCTTAAGTCTTTTTAGTTCTCGACTAAGGTTTGCGTAGAATAAGCATAGTCTCTAGTGCTTTAAGGCTTATAAGGCGTGTTAGTCTTATAAGGCTTGTAAGTCTTTTAAGGCTTTTAAGTTTGAACTAAAAAGACTCGCCTAGGGAGTCGTGTATGATTGATTAGTTATGAAAAAGACTTAAATTTACTCCATCTTTTAAGAATTATCAAAAAGTCTAATCCCCATTGCAGTAACTACTACTAAGCACTAGCTAAACTCTAAAAGAAAGACTGGACAGCCAATATAAACAGAAATCCTACATCTTTTGTATCATTCACTAGAAGTAAAAAAAAAATTTTTAGCTGTGTTAAATTGAAGATAGAAAGTTAAAGGATTTTCATCCATGATGATAGACAAATTGACGCTCTAATGTTTTGCGTTTCCAAGCGATTTCGTTTTTTTGTAATTAAATTACCAGATTTGGAAAAAGCTTGTTCGCTTGGAACACTTGATGCTGGCACACAAAATACATCATATGCCATTTTTGTCAGACAAGGTAAGTGATACTTTTGATTTGACCACCAAGACAAAACATCTGTGTCTTCTGTCTCAAGTGGTAATGAAAAGTACTTTTCTATTTCATTTTGGACACTGAAAGTGTGCTTGTAAATAGAAGAAAAAATGTTAATTCTGGTATTCTGTGACTGTATATTTTCTGACTCGCGTTGTGTAATCTGTTCGTGTTTGCCGTTTGCGTAATACATGTAAAAATAAGTTTTAAAACATAACAGTGTTTCTTCGTTTTCGTCTCCAGTAAAATAAGTATTTTTTAAACGTGGGTCTAATAGCACGGCAAATTTTGCAAAATTAGTATACAAATGCGGTTTAAATTCGTTAATTTTTTTAATCATAACTTCAAACACACCTTTTGAATAGCTCGTTGTCAGTTTGATTCAAAACTTGTTCCCTTACGACATCGATTATGGGAATAACGTAAAATAGGCTAGGGTACTTAGACTTTGAAAGTAACAAAGTTGCATCGTAAAAAGGTTGAAGAAATCGTATCAAATCTTTTACTTGATCCCAGTTTTCTATCAGATACTGGTTGAATTCCCTTTTCTGCTGACATATGTGATCCACAACATTACGCATACTATATGCACGTTCTAGCATCAAGTACACGGTGTTCCATCGAATGGGCATTTCCTGAAGAAGACTCAGTTGAGGAGCATCCAGTAATTTGCAAGTTTCAAAGTACATTTGCTTCTTCTTTGCCGAAAAATTTATTACTTTCACTAATTTTGAAACATCATCAATAGGCTTCTCAATCGTTTTCAATCCATTCTTCACAACTAAGTTTAATACATGTGCAAGGCACCTCGTATGAGTGACATTTTCGTAATTACTGTGAAATAATGTCAATAATTGCAATAATTTTACATTAGTAGCTTCGTTGTCAGTTGTAATTGACATGATTTTGTTTTCAATACCATAATTTTGCAATATTTCTATTAATTTGTCCAAAATATTTTCGCTTTTATGCGGATATGGCATTAAGTCGAATTCCAAAATTATAGCAGTCAATTTTGATTCAAGAATAAAGTGCGCGGTGACGACCAAATATGGTTTATTTGTGACGGACGTCCAGAAGTCCAACGTCAACGCAATCTTACCTGGAACTGACTTCAAACACTCCATGATTTGGTTCTGTTTTTCTTTAAAAACTTTTTGCATGTTCAAATTTAATTGTGTGCGACTTAGTCCAGAATAATTTGGATTTAGTCCATTAATAAGTTTCTCAAAATGTTCTTCGTCAACAACTGAAAACGGATGATTTCCGTGAATAACAAAATTCAACACCAAATTGTCATAATATTGTTTATTACCAGCAGCCTCGTTCCGCAAAGCATTATGATGAGCACCATGTTCGTGTTTTTTGTAATGCTGCTTCAGCATAGAATGTGAAGTTTTGATTGAATATTGTTTAGTGCATAATTTACATTTCACAAATGTATAACTTTTTTCAAACTGTTCTAGAACTAATGACTTTCTGTTCCTCTTGCTTGAATTCATTATGTCCCGCGTTAAATAGTTATAATTATATGATCAAGTAGTAATCAACACCAAAGAGGAAAACAACAACAAAATGAATATTACTAATACGTCTTCTAACTTGCAACATGAGCAGTGAGCAGTCAACTGAACTCATTTATATTATTTTGCAGAATACCCGCAATAAAAAATATCAAAAGTATCCGTCCTTTCGCCAGTTAAAATTAATGTTACCATGGTTTAGCGGAATGTTAGTGTTCCCGTGTATTGGAAAGTTTTTTTTACTTTTTTTACGGAAACAGCTCATTATAAGAAGATATTTATATTATTGTAAAACTATCTTTTAGTTACAAAGATTTTTAAATTTATTAAATAAGTACACATTGAACTTATCATTCATTAAAAGGTCTGCAAAACAGCTATCTACTCATGATAAGTGTATTTACAATGTAGACGTAACGTGCAAGAGCGTACAACTATTTTAAACTTTAAAATTGTATAAGCGACGTTTCAGAGTCTTGTTTAGCATAAAATACTCGATATAAAATAAAATTTACTTGTTTAATATAATAAACATGTTGTATGTCCGACAGGGCCGGCAGGAGACCGAGAAAAAGGTTTATTGCGATTTATTAACCACGAATATTGCTGGATAGTTATTATCATTGGGACAAAGACTTAAAAGGCTAGCTGTATAAGATTTTATTAACCGACTAAGGTGTAAGCATTTTCTTAAAGGACTGAGTCGTTAAGCTGTTTAAGTCTTCAAGCTAGTCTTATTAGTCTAAAGATAGTCTTATTAGTCTAAAGATAGTCTTATTAGTTTAAAAATAGTCTTTTTAGTCTGAACTAGTTGTTTAAGTAATATTTTAAAGGACTTAAACAACTGAGTCATTGACAACACTATGTTAGACTGCCACGCAGAGGTCTCGAGTTCGAACCCAAGACGCGCATCTCTGACTTTTCGAAGTTATATTATTATGTGTATTTAATAGTTAATTATCGCTTGATCTAACGGTGAAAGAAATCATCGTGAGGAAACCTGCATGTCTAAGAGTTCTCCACAATGTTCTCGAAGATATGTGAAGTCTGCCAACCTGCACTAGGCCAGCGTGGTGGACTATGACCTAACTCTTCTTACAGTGAGAAGAGGCAGGAAGCAGACAGGACAGTTTAGTACAGGGCTGATATTATTTATAACCATGAGAACTTAAGTCCCACAAACAGGGTAGATCTCTGTAGAGTTCAAAAACTCCGACAATGTGACACGCTCGCTCGCTATTACGCGTCCACTTCGCGCGACGCCTCGATCAAAATTAATACGCGCGGTCGGGCATCAAGTTTCCACACGTTTGGTTTGTCAGCACAACGCCCTCTATTCGCCCTTTATTGCGAGCGCAGCGCTGGCAATTAAGGTCGTTTGGATGTCAACTCAATTTGGTTGATCGACCAACGACCACACGATCAATTCTGGCGTCAACTCAACCAAGTTTGACGTGACCGTAGTTGAGTTGGGCGACTGACCCGACCGTGTAGAAGGCGTTTTACTCTTTGGTGGATCGTATGCTTCCTGTGTTGCCACATTTACGCTACTAGCTACTAGCGCGCTCATATTTTAAAGTCTGCTTTTTTATGTCGCACTGTACTTGTATTATTAGTGGTTATAAATTCGCGCGATCACAATGATGACACTCGATTTTTGACATCACATGATGATCACTTAATTGCCTTTTATTAAGACGACGCGACGAACTAATGAAATTACATGCATAGTCTCAAACCTATAACTGTGGCTATTTGTTTTTAGGGGATAGGCAAGGTTGTATTACATTTATATTGCTGTTTTCCAAAAATCTTCCAGGCTTCTTCTCCCTAGCCTTTATTATTCACAAGTCACTTGGGGTCGGTTTTTCTGGTCTAACCGGATTTGACTGGATATCAGTTTTTATACGGAGCCGCTGCCACCTGACCTCCGCAACCCGAAGGCTAACGATACCCTAAAGCTAGACCAGTGTAGTATAATTACCTTCTTCTTTTGATGGCGTATAGCTGGCTATTGACGACTCGATGGCGTAGTGGTTAGTGTAACTGACTGCCACGCCTGAGGTCGCGGGTTCGATTCCCGCACAAGTCAAACATTTGTGTGCATGAACATGGATGTTTGTCTTGGTCTGGGTGTTTCTATGTATAATAAGTATGTATTTACAAAAAAAAAAGTATATATGTACCTATGTTTATCCATTATCTAGTATCCATGGTACAAGCTCTGCTTAGTTTGGGCTAGATGATGTTGCGTGTATGTGAAAGAATATTATATTATATATTATACCTCTATGGACACCTCATTCTCATGTACCATAAATATGAAACATGTTGTCATCTCATTCTGTCATTGCTAATTGTCACCTATAATATGCACGCTTTTTATGTTGAATAAAACCAAGTATTCTTTGGTTTTGGCTAGTATTCTATCAATTTATTCAACATAAATAATTAATAAAAATGTCAACCAGCAATTCAATTTCTTCATCTTCTGAAAAAAATCCTGTGTCATCGATGACACGATTTTTACAACCGGAGCGCTTCGACATCAAACCCAGTACATCGGCAGCCGATATAAAATGAACTCACTGGCGGTACACTTTTACAAACTTTCTATGTGAAGAAAATTCTGAGTAGATTCCGGATCCGATTAAATTAAAACTTTTGGCTAATCATTTGACCCCCACAATTTTCTCGATGATACGAGATTGTTCGACATATGAGACTGCCATGAATTTGCTGGATAGTATCTACATAAAAGCAATGAATGTTATTCGTGCGAGATATACATTATCCACTAGGAAACAAAAGCCAGAACAGTAAATTTCCGACTATATCCGTGCTCTAAAGCAATTAGACTTTGATTGCGATTTTAAAAACGTGACAGCAGAACAAAATAAGAATGAATACATTCGTGATGCATTTATATCAGGCATTTCGAATCAAAAGATACGGCAAAGATTATTAGAGAGCTTAACTTTAACACTGGACCAAGCTCAAAATCAAGCCATATCTCTAGAAACTGCAGAAAATAACTCTTCTGCCTATATGCGTAACAATACTTCTGAAATGCAGTTACACGCAGTAACAGATACTATCAAAAATTGCGTTAATGAAACTGAAGATGTTACGGCTGCAGCGAATCAAAACAAGGGTCGGTGTTCTTTCTTCTGGTAAGAGCATGCATCAACGAATTAAATGTCCAGCGTTTAATGCAATTTGTCAATTGTGTTCTAAGAAAGGCCACTTTGCTTCTGTCTGTAAAAGTCGTGGGCAGACTTTAAATGCTATTGAAACTGTAGACAGTACTGCTCATCCGAATGATACAAAACACGTTACGGCTGCATCTCCGTCGAGCTTAAGTAAAGCAACTATTTCTATCAGTATCAATGAATTTCAAGCTGAAGCTCTGATCGACACAGGAAGTTCAGTCAGTTTCATAAACAAGAAATTGGTCCAAGATATGAGACTCAAGATAAGACCTTACAAGCAAGCTATATCTTTGGCTTCTCTAAGTCACATTTCTTTCGTAGAAGGTATTTGTAATGCCACTATTAAACTGAACAAGCATACGTATTTCCAACAACCTCTATTAATTGTCAATAATTTATGTGCTGATGTTATCATAGGACATGAAATACCATAAGAGCCTAGAATTCAACTTTGGTAGTTCAAGGGATACTTTGAGAATATGTGTCATGGAGGCATCAGTTCCTCCAGCGTCGCTGTTTACTAATCTTTCTTCTAACATAAAACCTATAGCAATTAAATCAAGGCGATATACTGAAGTTGATGAGCAATTTATTAAAGAAGAAATATCGAATCTGTTAAAGGATGGCGTGATTGAACCAAGTACTTCTCCATGGCGAGCGTAAGTACTTGTAACTGGAGGCACGACGCACCTAAAACGACTTGTCATTGACTATTCTTAACTATAAATAAGCTTATCGAACTTGATGCGAATCCATTACCTAATATTGAATCAATTGTGTCTAACGTTGCAAAATACAACTATTTCAGTCAAATTGATTTAAAAAGCGCTTATCATCAAGTACCAATTTTAAAAACAGAGCGCAAATATACAGCTTTCGAAGCATGTGGCTCCCTTTACCAATTTACTAGAATTCCGTTTGGTGTCACTAATGGAGTAGCTGCATTTCAAAGAACACTACAACATATCATTCAAACTGAAAATTGAAGAGGCACGTTCTGTTATCTCGATGATGGGACCGTATGCGGATTAAATAATGAAGATCATGACAAAAACTTGCAATATTTCATGAACGCTGTAAAAAAATATAATCTTACGTTAAACGAATCGAAATGCATTATTGGATCAGAAAGTATTAATCTTTTATGATATTCAATTAAAAATAATGTCATCAAGCCTGACAAAGAAAGATTGAAACCTCTTCTAGATCTACCTATTCCAATTGATTCAGCATCCCTAAAACGTGCACTGGGTATGTTAGCCCACTATTCAAAGTGGATTTACAATTGTTCAGAACAAATTAAGCCATTGATTGGCAATACGCGATTTCCACTGAGTCAAGACTCTATAAATTGTTTCGAAGGTTTAAAATCAGTAATTGCTTAAGCTTGCCTATCTGAACATGATGAAATGTTTACAGTGGAAACTGATGCGTCCGAACATTCAATAGCCGCTACTCTTTTCCAAAATGGACGCTCTTGTGGCTTTCTTTTCAAAAACTTTATCCAATACGGAACGTAATCATTCATCTATCGAAAAAGAAGCAGGTGCGATTGTGGAAGCGCTTCGTAAATGGTGACATTACTTAATCGGAAGACATGTCATCCTCATAACCGATCAGCAATCGGTAGCTTTCATGTTCGATCAGAAGCATTCAAGCAAGATAAAAAATGAAAAATCGAACGATGGCGCTTAGAACTGTTTTGCTACAAGTATGACATAATTTATCGGCCAGAACGGGAAAATACTATAGCTGATGCATTATTACGAGTTTGTGCTCATATGAGCCATAAACTCTACGAATTGCATGACCAGTTGTGTCATCCCGATGTTACTAGAATGTTGCATTGGGTGAAATCAAAGAATCTTCCATATTCTGTTGAAGCAATACGATCTTGTAAGATATGCGCTGAAATTAAACCACGGTTTTCCAAAACTGAGGGACGTTTAATTAAAGCCTTAGCTCCCTTTGAAATACTAAATATCGATTTTAAAGGACCACTTCCCACAAATACGTCAAATTGATATATACTAACTATAATCGACGAATTCTCAAGATTTCCATTCGCTTATCCCTGTACTGATCTATCAGCTTTAACTGTGATAAAATGTCTGAAGGATCTATTTCACACTTTTGGATTCCCACTATACGTCCACCCTGATCGAGGATCTTCCTTCTTATCGGCAGAATTAAGAAATTTCCTTACGCCAATGGGAATGGCTACTAGTAGGACTACTCCTTACAACCCCCAGGGAAATGGCCAAGTCGAAAGACTGAACGGCACATTATGGAAAGTAATACAGCTAAGTCTTCGATCAAAAGGAATAGATATCTCAAACTGGGAACAAGCACTATATAATGCTTTAGACTCTATTCGATCTCTTCTATGCACAAGCATTTACGCTTCTCCTCAGGAAAGATTTTCATCCTCGTCGTTCACCGAACGGTTCATCTTTACCAACATGACTTATAAATTCCGTACCAGTTCTAATAAAGAAAAATGTGAGAACTTTAAAATATGACCCAATAGTGGAAGAAGCCGAGGTTCTACAAGCGAACCCTACGTATTCGCATGTTCGACTCTCGGATGGACGAGAATGTACTGTATCTAATAGACAATTGGCGCCTTTACCTACAATTCCTAATATTGAAAACGAACACACCAAGATAATGAAATCAATGTCCATCCTGAGCTTAACACGAGTAATGAGCCACAAGTGCCAGCACAGTCTCTAGAAACTGAAGATGTGCAAGATGAAAACGGTACTAAAATAGAGGCAGCACATGAACTTCGCCGCTCTACTCGTGAAAGACGCCCTCCATCATATCTTCGTGATTATATTGAAACTTCAAGGGCGGGTGATTGTAGTATAATTACCTCCTTCTTTTGGTACCTCTATAGACACTTCATTCTCATGTACCATAAATATGAAACATGTTGTCGTCTCATTCTCTCATTGCTAACTGTCACCTATAATATGCACGCTTTTTATGTTGAATAAAACCAAGTATTCTTTGGTTTTGGCTGTTATTCTATAAACCAGTGTTAGGATATTATAGGGCACTGACTTCCTAATAACGACTGCCATAGATGTTCATGGCGGCCGGGACCGACGGCTTAACGTGCTGTCCGAGGCACGGAGCAGGCGATAATTGTCAATCAATACGCACATAATTTCGAAAAATCTTATAACTTCCGAAAGTCAGAGGTGCGCGACGTGGGTTCGAACCCGAGACCCTCTGCATTGCAGCCTGTTGGTCTCAATAAAACCTTCCAGACTGCGTGTTACTAATAAAAAATTCTTAACAGAGAAATCCAATACCTCTGTACGACAGATATGTGTCGGGCCGTAAGTAAACCCGTAGTTATGATTACCACAGCAGCTTTTTCTATCGCCATCAGTACAAGGTTAAATTATTTTAGAGTAGAATTTTATTTTAACAGGATAGTAAGGACTGAACATTACCATTCAACACAGCAAAATTTCTTAGTTTAGATTTATTTCCAAAGGCCCTAACAATGTTTATGACATTTAGTGGGTGTTACAGGGTAAGCGTATAATTAATAAAGCACATTGATAGTATTCCAGCCTTTAAATGTATATTTTGATTAACTACTTGTTTCTCTAACGTTAAGTTTATTTACTCTCTTTCGTCTCTCAGCTGGCAACTCTAGAAAACTACGCGCGAGAGCTAAATGTCATTTGTTATATTTTCTGTATTGGTCTACAGTGTTTACTATAATTGTATTGGCGGTTATAGTAATATTAAAATAATATGTTATACTGCATTTGTTTAACAGATTTCGTATAAAAATGTATTTACCTACGCCCGTTGATGGTGTTTGCTACTTGGGACTTGCTACAGTTGCTACAAGAACGGTGATGTTAGTCTAGCAACACCGGTTTGACATGACAACATATTTATTGAATTTGTATACTGATTACGCACGTGAAAAGACGTGAAAACCATTACAAAATGGGCAAACAAAATAAAAAGAGCCGTATGGGTAATGTATTTAAAGTTGCTGGAGCTAAAAGCCTCAAAAGTAGTAAAGCCAAAGCAGTCAATTTGAGCCTTAAAAATGTAAGGTTATTTTTTGTATTATTACTAGGACATTCATGTTATCATAATGCTAATTAAACGCAGTTACTAAAATATGTATAATTTATCAGTTCGTATTATCACAAACTTAACAATATGACGTATACTTGTTTGTTTGATTTGTTCGGTGCCTTGTTATTTTCATTTTGACATTAATCACGATATTTATATTGTAGCGTTAAGGGTTACTTTGGCTATATTTAGTTGGCACAATCATTTGCTCTAGGATTTATAACTAAGTAATTATTTGCATCCTCGACTTCGTTTCTCGAAAATCTTCAATCATAATTTAATTATGGTTATAAATGTTTTCAGACTTATTTGAGAGTTACTTTGTCCCATGCATGAACCAATGTTTAGACTTTTCTATTTATTATCATTATTTGTATTGCTATAAATCTGTGGTATCTTTGATTTATATTAAGTCACATTAAATGCTGTATTATTATTGCTGACTTGAATATAGCAGATACTTGTAAGATTTTATATTAATTTTGTCTATTTGGTGCAACAATGCTTTATTTGATTGGCTGAAGCACTGCTGTTGTTTGTAAAGTTGCCTAATTCTTTTGCATATATCTTATTTTAATTGAATAATATTATTTACCCAGTTGCAGTTAGTATATGGGACAAAGAAACCCACACATATAAGCTACACAAAGACTTACTTATATTCTTTTTATAAGTGTACTTGTGTAAATTTAATTATTGTGTGTCTAGCTATCCATATCTTTATCTATAGTAAATATGTAACCTGTCTAATACAGTTTTTGTCCTACTTGTGTTAGTAGTATTTTACTTTACATAAGCTTACCAACTACTACTCAAACCTATTCATTTTAACCTGAATTTTATTACAGATCAAAATAAATAGGTTTTAATAAACTCTCTTTGATTAATGGTCTGGATCTTTAAAGACTAAATTTAGTTTTACTGTTTTAGGGTAGTTTACAAACAGCAGCACCCCTTCAACCATTTGTAGCTAGAAAATATAGACGAAAACTTGGCCAGCCTATAAAATATAAACGAAAACCAGGCAGTCGTCGATATGTTGATTACACCCAAAAGCAATTGGATGAATGTTTAGCAGCAATTAGGTCAAAAAAGTTCACACAGCGTGATGCTGCAGAGTACTTTAACATACCTCACAGCACCATAAAGAATAAATTGGCCAAAAGAAACTGCAGCAAACCTGGCAGGCAACCAATTTTTCAGAAGAAGAAGAACAAATGTTTGTGACACGTATTGCAACACTTTCTGAATATGGCATTCCATTATCAAACTTGGATCTTAAAATGGTTATCAAAGATTATCTAACATCACAAAATAAAACTGTCACTATATTTAAAAACAATCTCCCAGGAAAAGACTGGCTTAAATATTTTTTTGACAGACACCAGGAACTATGTGATTCTTTAGAAAGCAAAATCGCCAGAAGTAGAACTAAACTTTCAGAAAAGACAATATCAGAATTTATTGATAATGTTTACTTTAAAACAGAAAATGTTCCACCTCAAAATATCTATAGCTACTGCGAAATAAGTTTCCGTGATGATCCAAAAAAGAAAACGATTGTATGCAGACGTGGTGTTAAGTATCCAGACACTATGGCAATTGAGACAGCAAAGGCGAAATTTAGTGTTATGTTCTGCGCAAATGCCGCGGGCGAAACTGTTCCACCATACATAATTTATAAATCCGAGCCTGGTTGTTCAACTTGGACTGAAAATGGTCCCAAAGGAGCTCATTATAACTGTACAAAAAGTGGGTGGATGAATTGTATCACTTTTGAAAACTGGTTTACAATTCATCTTCTTCCAGCACTCAGAAAAAAAAGAGGCAGGAAAGTTTTAATCTGTGAGAATGTATCATCACACATTAACGGAAACGTGTTGACCTTATGCGAGAAATACGACATTCGTTTTGTATGTTTACCTCATAAATCGAGCCACATCCTGCACCCCTTACATTATGCATACTTCCAGCCGTTAAGGCTAATTTGGGCGCAATTATTACTAGATTGGCAAAGCAGCCAGATTGCAAAGAGACTGTCAACACAAATAAACAAAGACTTTCCATTTCTATTAAAAAAAGCCATAAATGCATTGACAGATACAACACAAAACATAATTGTCGGATTTGAGAAGACAGGTATATTTCCTATAAACAAAGATGAACCTTTATATCGATGGCCAACAGCACACCAAAACATTATTGATAATCATATGCTAAAACATACTGATTATAAATTTGGTCATTTGGATGGAGAACCATCTGATTCACAAGATGAGAGTGAAAGTGCTGAAACTATACCCAAGGAGGAATTTGAAAACAGTATTTCTGGAATGGATGTTTTGGAGGACAATCTAGGTGGTTTAGATGTTATAGATGGTGATCTATATATTATTGTTGTACAAGGTGATGAGGTTCTGCAAATCCCACTCCAAGTAAATGAAGCACCTATCCAAGAAAACCCACTCAATGTTGCTATTAGTGACCATGTTATAGTTACCCATGGTACAAGCAACTATCCCGGCAAGATTCTTTCTATATCTGCAGAAGGAGCTAGTGTGCATCGTATGAAGAAATGGAAATCATTGTGGAGGTGGCCTTCTATCATGAGAGAACAACTGTACAGTTGGGATGAAATAGTTTGTAAAATTCAAGCTCCTAAACTAGTGAGGAGAGGCTGCTTTTTCATTCCGGAAATAGACTGTAATTAATTGATAAAGATTTATAATAAATAAGACAGATGATTTGGTAAATGTTTCATAATTTACGTTAGATATCACTTTAGAAAGATTACTGTGAATAGACACTTTACTTTTAAATTATGTTTGTATATTATTTATTAATGTCGTATTTCTTCCATTCTCATTTAGCAAGTACTGTTGTACACTGTTGTAGAGTGACAATTCTAATAAAATATCAGGCATGCAGTTTATTATTTTAAGATAACATATCAAAACCTGCTAGTCGTAAACCAAACATTACAGGCAATAGTTTAAATATGTGGAGCAAAGTAACCCTCTCTTGGTAAACATCGGCAATATATCACTCAACTAAAATCATGGTAACACTATATTTTATTCACCGATTATTGTAACTACCTGAGGCAAAGAACCTAAGACAGCTACAACGTAACCGCGCATGCAATAGGAATAGTTTCTGTAATGTAATAATAATAATTCTTTATTGTGAATCATAGGTACATAATACAGAAGTTATAGTTTACATCATTTAGTTCAGCTATGTCCCGCCCATTGGGCATACAAAAGTTATAATAATTGGAATTGTACATGCATTAAATAATAAAATTAGTTATGCCAATATGGATCGCAATGTCACAGAAATTATAAACAGCCAATAATAATGTAAAAATAGAGATTACTGAACACGTCATGATTGAGGTACAGAGTAATGGAGCAGAGATTTATCACTCATGAAATTATTTACTGTATAATAACATTTATTTATTAACAAGTCATGTAGTTTCTTTTTAAACATAGTTATTTCTTTTACCATTCTGATCTCCCTCGGAATATTGTTGAATATGCGCGAAGATATACAAAATATACTTTCGTGCATTAAATGTGTCTTGCTAGCAACTATGTGTAATTAAAATTTGTTCTCATGTCTTATACGTTTGCGATAGTTATATAACTCAGAATTATTTTTAGTAAATACTAAATAATGCGATCTCCAGGATTTATAGACTTGGCAAAGGTAAAATGGTAGGATTTTTAAAATATGATACACACATATACACGAGTCAGTTACCTGCAAATTGAACATAGCCATATTATACAGCGTCTTTGTGCTACAAATGCCCGGCCTTTGTCTGTACTGTTACCCCAAAATATTACTACGTATCTTAGGGTTGAACAAACGTAGCCATGGTATGCTGCAAAAAGAGTCATTTGATTTGCCAGTTTTCTTAATCTGTTAAGAGAATATGAAAACTGACTTAGTCTTTTCCATACATAGTCAACATGTAATTTTCAATTAAGTTTGTTATCGATATGTAAACTTAGAAATTTTGTTATATCAGTTTCTTCTATCTCGCTATCATGATAACATATTTTTAAGGGAGCCGTGCGTTGTGTACGTATTCTAAAATTCATTACTTTTGTTTTATCAATGTTGATCATTAAATTATTAATTTTAAGCCAATCTACAAAATTTTGGCATGTTCCCGTTGCGTAACACCAGTTTGTGTCACACTGTTACTCAATTGGAAAAATATTCCCGATAAGTAACACTGTAATTTATTGCAACGTTTTTTTTTCCCTATAGGTAACACTGTAACATAACAGAATCTTGTATTCTCGTTAAGTAACACCTCTTTGTAATAAAATCATTGATGAAATACGCCTTCAACAAAATGTAACGATTAACTAATATTGTGATTAGCCAGATAATTACGATATTAGTTATTTTGCACAACGACAATGAAATAAATTATGCAAAATAAAATATTCTTTATTAAAAGCTTTTGTCCATCCGTACGATTCCGACTCGGAAGCGGTAGGTTGTGTTAGGTTCACTTTTGTACACCCACCCAGAAATAGGAGCCCCGCGAAGCGGGGCTCCGTCCAAATCCCATTAGTTCTACCATAGAACTGAGGAATAGTGTAGAATTCGCCTAACCCATAAACAATTTTATTAAAAGATGTTGATTTAGGATTAGAATGATTTTATTTAATTTTTACCTAAACAATAAAGTTCTGGAACTTTTTGGGATATTTCGTCCGGATATGTAACCCTGTTACATACAAAAAATATAGTGTAAATTATTGAGAAAAAAAAACGTTGCAATTATTGACAGTGTTACTTTTCGGAAATATTTTTCCAATTGAGTAACAGTGTGACACAAACTGGTGTTACCCAACGGGAACAAAGGAAAATTTTCTAAGGATTGATTAATGTCAAGTTCTAAATTAGTTAAATTGTCATTATTAAATAGCACTGTGCTATCGTTAGCAATTAGTGTAATATCATGATTAGTTATTGAAGGCATTTCATTTATATACACAAGAAATAACAAGGGGCCCAAAATACTCCCTTGTGGGACACCAAATTGAACAGTCCCAGCTTTAGATGTATAGACTTCGTCGGTCATTGACAGTGGGTTCAGCTGACGAATCTCTGTGTATTGTTTGAGAACAATACACAGACACGTAAAATCATATCTTTTAAATAGAGATTTGAAAGATGATTTTACGAGATCACACACATTACCTCTGATACACGTACATTTTTCTTAAGAGGGTATTATATATATTAAAAGTTATATATTGCCACATTTACCGATTAATTTTTCCTAAAACCATATTGACTTGGTGTTAAAATATGATGGTTTTCCAGGAATTCATATATGCATTTATATATAACTTTCTCGAAAATCTTTGCAAATGTAGACATCAGTGCTATTGGCCTGAGTTTATCTGGATAGATGCCATATTCTATGCATAAGTTAACAATGAAGCTTAACGGTTCGGATAAAATATTAGCTACCTACATCTTTAACAATATTTGTCAATATACCGTCATAGCTAACGCTGGTTTTATTATTCAGTGCTGATATAATGTTATATAATTAATTAGGGATAGTCGGTGCCATAAAGATCGAATTGGAATGATTTGTCAATTTATTATGTGGATTAAATGACAATTTATTAGAAGAATTATTACATGTAAATTTATTAGAGTCATCGTGTGTCAATTTATTAAATGAATTATTAATTGATTTAGTCAGGTTTTTATTATTGATGTTAAGAAAAAAGTAATTAAATGTTTGGGCGATGTTCAAACGGCCATTTATTATTGAATTATTTTTGATTAATTGTTTTACGCTTTTGGTAGGATAGTTACATTTGATCTCATTTATTGCTTTCCATGTTGCTTTGCATTTGTTTGTTGCAGTATTGATATAGTAATTATTTTGAGATTTTATTGTTAGATTTATTATAGTTTTGAATCTCGTCGCGTATGTTTTAAATATGTTTTTATTTACTCTACTTGGATTTTTTCTATATTGCCACAAAAGTTCACATTTTCGCTTGCTGCACATTTTTAAGTCACAATCCATTTTGGTTTAGGTCGATTATAAATATTAATTCTTACTAATGGAAAGCATAATTCGTATAGCATAAAAAGTTCAAATGAAATTAATTGTAAGCACTATTTGGATCCATACAGCTATAAACATCGTTATTGCTCAACTGTTTTAAATATTTTATAAATATTACTCGATTTTCCTTAGAGTAATCTCTTTTCAATATAAACCAATATTTTACTGTGCACGCTTTACCGGTATTTTAACACTGCGCATTGTGGTCCGATAAACCTAATTCATTTCACTAAACGCCACCTGTTAAATTTAGTAAGAACTAGTAGGAATGTTCGATAGTAAATAGGGTCACGATCGATATATTGTACTATAGTTATCGTGATGTAGCTACTTGACGCTAGATGTCAATATTATTAATTATTCTCAGTTTTGCGTCTATTCTCCGCTGGTATCGCTAGTTTATATGGCACCAGTTTGAAAATATTTTTCACAACGGTCTTAAGTATAGTTTATTTTGCCACTTCCAAATAGATGGTTACTTATATATAAAGAATGTACTGCGTACCATTTGTTTAGATGTTCTAACTATGATTGAAGCCCCTTCGCGGTAGATTTTATTGGCGTTCAGTAGTATTCACTTATTGTTTGTTTACAAATACTTCTCTGGTTTTGTCACGTTTGTTGTGAATAGTTTTAAGCAATAGCACTAGTATGTAAGTATCGTATGTTATGTTTCACTATCGTTATAAAGTTTATCGATAAAAAGCAACTTTTACTATTTTTAATGTAAATATACACAGAGCCGTTTTCTATCGCACTTTACTAGATGGAGTCGCCATCTGTTGATGTACTGCAATCGGTCATCTTAGAGTATATAATGTGTTATAACATAAGTAATGAAATCGATTTCTCATAAATACTCTAAAACTATCACAATAATACGACGAAACAGACACGTAAGTACTCATTTTAAAAAGTTGCCAACCTAAATACCGTCTCCACATGAGGCATAAGATGCGACACTTTGTCTCAGTTTTCTTACTGAGATTGTATACAAATATCCTTCTCCCTTGCACATAGTGTAATCATGGATACATCCAAAAGTAGGTACTTATTAGTGATGTAATGAATGTCAATTTTTAGGCATTCGCGAATGCGAATGCGGATGCGAATATCTGCCGTTGATATTCGCGAATGCGAATAATTCACTTTTGAATTTGGCGCCATTTATCTATGGCTTTATTTTGACAGCTTACTCAGCGCGCGAGTCACACGCACACATTTGTCATCGTTTGCATTTCATTCCGAGCATTGTCGAGCTGATCCGGCGACTACGATATACAGGGTCTCCCGAAATCAACGATAACCTGATACCGAGCGAGAAGCCAAGGCATAACAGATATGAATTTTTTTTTTTAAATCCGTGTCACTTAGTTAACCGGTCGTATACCGCCGGCTCGCATACCAGCCGGCAGATTTGTACCCGTCGTAGGCCGGTGGCTCGCATGCGAGCCACCAAATTGGCGCCAAAACGCCGCGCGCCGCCTTCGCTTTAGCTTAAGCTAACGTAAAACCAATTTGGTGGCTCGCATGCGAGCCACCGGCCTACGACGGGTACAAATCTGCCGGCTGGTATGCGAGCCGGCGGTATACGACCGGTTAAGCGATAATAGACATTTTTCGAAAAAGTTGTAGAAATTTGGCACTTTTGGTCGCATTTTTAAGTACTGTGATCACAATTTTTACAATTTGACAGTGATTTTTTATAATGTAGTCTCAAATAACAGTGTTATTAATCGCAACCACAAATCAAAGTAATAAACATTGTTAACTAAGTAAAATAAATAAAATTTTGACGAGTTATGGTTTACAAAATTATTGTCAGTTAATTTCGAAAATCCATGTTCGAATAAAAATGTACCGCACTACCCATGGCAAGTTATTTCAAAAGATGGCCCATTTAGTCTAGATTGCAAAATGGTACCTTGCCACTTTTTTGCCAATGAAAGTGCTACTTCGTATTTTCTGCGAAGAGAACCGCATTTCAAAAAAAAATAACTGATACTCTTTTGTTTAAAAAGGTCGCAGTCTCCATTGTTTGTAATAAACAAAAGTGATAAAATGAGATAGATAGTAGTTATGCTGTCTGTCATAGCGAGACAGATTGTCATTCGACTTTTAGGATGAGTGACACCGATAGTGACGCCGATGTTTGATGAGTCGTTCATAATAAAATAAAAATAATAACATTTGGTACGCATTGTTTCTTCGTTTACTGCGCATCTCTCGTAATCGTGTAACTTTAGTACTATAGACTTTGGCTTGTGTTACCCTAGACTTGATACTCCATCCGTACTTGACGACTCTGGCTTTGTTTTCTGGACTTTGTGCTGTGCAAACTGTGTGTGAACAACATGCCGTATTTGTATACACCGGAAGAATATGCAAATATGCATCTTATCTACAGTGAGCCGTTCTTATCCAGCCATCTTATCTACCGTTTTAATGCCTCTGCCGCAGCTAGATTGTACCGTGAGAGGTACCCGAATGTGGAGCGGTACCCAGATTATCGTGTCTTCCAAAATGTGCACTCATCATACTCGAAAGGACGATTGCCCAGTGCTCGTACGTCTGGTGGGAGACCTGGAGGAGAATACGACGACGTACTTTTGAATGAAGTTTGAAATTGACCCGAGTACCTACTTCAGTATGTGCAATTGAAATTGCAATGAGAGTACCGAAGAGTATCGCTCATCGAATTTTAAAACGATACGAATTATATCCGTATCATGTGCAACGTGTGCAGAGTTTGTTACCACGTGATCACGCACCCAGAATTATTTACTGCAGAACCATGTTGGCGAAAATTCGTGAAGATCCGGCTTTTCTAAATAAAAATTTATGGACTGACGAATCGACGTTCAAAAGAGTTGGTTATTTAAACTTACACAACCTACATGGTTGGCACATGGAAAACCCGCATTTGATGTGTGAGGACCGATCCCGGTACCAATTTAAAGTCAATATGTGGACAGGAATTTTAAATGGTCAAATAATTGGACCATTTGAGCTGACTGAAAATTTAAAGGTCGCCACCTACTTGCATTTTCTCCAAAATGATTTGCCGGTATTGTTAGAAGATGTACCACTCAACATCTACAGAGAAATGTGGTATCAACAAGATGGTTGCCCAGCTCGTTATGCCCGGCCTGTACGAGAATATTTAAACGAAGAATATCCCGACAGATGGATCGGACGCCTTGAATCAATTTTATGGCCCCCTCGTTCCCCAGACCTGAATCCAGTAGTTTTTTTTTACTGGGGATGCATAAAAGAAAAAGTCTACTCAAAATCTATTAGAATTGCGCCAAAAAATTGATGCGTCATCAGAATAAATAAATGCGTGTAGATGTGCACAACTGATGAAAAGGTCATTTCTGAGGCGATGCAGAGCTTGTATTCGTGCCGGAGGGAAACAATTTGAGCATCTACTTTAGTTTTAGGAGGATATTAAAGTGTTACGATAATTGATTGTCTTATTTTGATTAATTTTTCCATGAGGTCCCTTCGCAAAAAATACGAAGTAGCACTTTCATTGGCAAGAAAAGTGGCAAGTGTTGTACCATTTTGAAATCTAGACTGAATGAGCCATCTTTTGAAATAACTTGGCAAGGGTAGTGTGGGTCTTTTTTTTAACATGGAGTGTCAAAGTTAACTGACAATAATTTTGTAAACCATAACTCGTCAAAACTTAATTTATTTTACTTAGTTAACAATGTTTATTACTTTGATTTGTGGTTGTGATTAATAGCACTGCTATTTAAGATTACATTATTAAAAAAAACATCGTAAAATTCTGAAAATTGTGATCACAGTACTTAAAAATGCGACCAAAAGTGTCAAATTTTCAACTTTTTAGAAAAATGTCTTATCGCTTGACTAAGTGACATGGATTTTTTCTTATTTTTTTATAACTGGTATACCTTGGCCTCTCGCCCGGTACCAGGTTATCGTTGAGTTTCGGGACACCATGTATAGTTAATTTTAGGTTTTTATTGTATGAAATCCACTAAATTATGATAATCAATTAAATAAATATAGAAATACAGCTTATTATTCTATCTAAAAAGGCATTTTATGCAAATAGGCAAGTAATCAGGACAAAATCACCGGTATTATTCTCTTCGTTTTATATATCTAGAAATAATACAATTTACTATTAGTTAAATTGTTTCTCTAAGTAGAAAACAATACGTTTCTAACGATGTATACTTAGCACATATATCATCCTTAGGCAAAATATAATGAAAACAGCGAGTCAAACTGCGCGTCAAGGGTCCTTTTTTGTATTATAATATGAATAATTTGACTCTAGGTTAAATTATTCATATTTCTTGACATATTTTATAATATTATATTACAAATTATTATTTACAAATACGTTAATATTATTAGAATTCTAATAAGAATACATAAGAATCTTATTAGTTTAAATTGATAAAAGCATAATTACAACACGGAGTAAAAAACGAACACGCAAAAGCTTTAAAAGTTTAAGGTGTTGTAATAAATATTATAAGAAATTAATATTTACCTTTTTGTTATTGACATCTTATTTATTTTCTCGGACGTTCATATTCGCAATACATTCGCATAAGATTTGCGAATGCGAATGCGAATACGAATGTCAAGAAATATGCGAATATTCGCGAATGCGAATGCGAATATTCGTTACATCACTAGTACTTATCTAAGTATAGTATACTTATCCATAAGTTGTCAACACATAAGTTGAGAACATTTAATGTACCTAGTCTTAGTTGATATAGAAAGTATTTCTATAACAAATAAGACTACATAAAATGTTCTCTGGTCGTTATTCGACACGTTTGATCGCCGCCGTGTCATTCTATACAATTTGTCTAGTTGAGTGGTAGCCGCGAAAAGCGCTTTCAGAAAATGTTAATAAGACAAGCGGACAATCAAACGTTTCGAGGTATTATAAATAAATAGATTCAGTATATTCAGTGAACGACGAAAGAATAATATAATCATAAAATAATTGATTGAGGATATCTTTTCAGATCAAACAAAAGGTACAAGACCAATATTGACAAGGAATTTGTTGAAATAAATAAAAAATCCAAATCAAATCCACCTTAACCTCGACCATCAAAGGTTAAACCACCACAGAAAAAGAAACAGAAACCAGTGACTAAGGAAGATGTTGCCAAAGCAGTCGAAGCTGTGGGGAAAATGGTCTTATAATTTATATGCTTTAAGATATGTTGCCTGTTAATAACTGTAATGAACATTATATTATATTAAATATGTTTTTGCATTTTGTAAAATAGATCTCTTGTCCCTAAGTATCATATTAATAGTGTAAGCTAGCACATAAATACAATTTTCAAAAATAGTCTTTGTTCTTTCAAAACCTGCGCGTGGCGCCACAGTGGTCTGACAATAGATTTTTGATTAAGTCTGGTATTCTAAGACTTGACAGATTAGGTAAATAATGAATTTATGTAGTGGTAGCTTCTATTACCAATATTTATGATTGTAAAAACATAATGATATTATCTGAAACAAAACAGTATAAACGTACTAATTAGAAAAATCTCCGTTAGTGATTTTGTATAGAATATTTCGTTATGAAAAGATAGACAGACAGGCATTTATGTAAATAATAGTTACAACGCACGTACCATAGCGTCCAGCGTAGCAGGTCCCTAAATTCGGGTAAAAGAAAAATGTGATCCCTGGTACATGGTTATAATTCCTGAAAGGTATTCGTAATTTGATCCCTACCAGGAAAATATTTGAGACATGCAGGTTTCCTCACGATGTTTGCCTTTACATACATACTACCATACTACTACTACATACTACCGTCAAAGCGAACGATAATGAACTATTGAATGCGCATATAACTTCGAAAAGTCAGAGGTGCTCGCCTTGGAATCGAACTCGAGACACCAGCGTGGCAATCTTAACGGTCCTACCAGGCTTATTTAGGTTATTTTACTGTTAAAAATACCACGAATGGCAGATTCGATTTATGCTAGATTGTAGTTAGCAATATGTATTTGGTTGATTAATATACAACTAGTTGTTCTCGGTTCAGATCTAGGGTCATTCAGGGATGTAGAAAGTACACAACCAACTTAATCATTCAGATCAAAGACAATATAGTTAGCTTATAGAAGCGCGTAGCAATGCGCGTCGCGTGTTGTATCGTAAATAACTCAAATTTAAATAAACATACCTAGCCTTTGAAATATGTACGCAGATAACGTGTATATTATTTATTTGATACAGAGCGGCAATGCTTGCAACGTAAAAGACAAAACCCAACAATAAAGTTATTGTATTTAAAGTTCCTAATATTTGAATGGATTTAAGGGCACGCATTTGTATACCTAGAGATATTTGTCAAGAGAAGGGTCTGACCATTAATCAGCGATGGACTTCATACAACCCTAAGATTTTAATTGAACCGAATATCCTGGGGTGGACGCCAGATAATTCTGGAGTGCGCTTCTCTGTAAACGGGCCTACAGCCTTTCCACCAAGGATTTGAGAAGATGCGTAACGCGGAATATGCCTTGCTACGCATTCTCCATTTTATACCAACTGATTTATTGATAGAGCAATGAGCTTAATTGCATTTAAATGTATTGACAAAAATAAACATAAATACAGTCCTAGACCATGTCAATTAGGTAACACATTATGCATAAATCTGTTCGAATAGAATAAAGTCCATCGCTATTTTCATACCTTACCTTAAGTGTGTCCGTTTCGACTGCTCGGACACAGTGTCGTAGAGGAAAGACGACTACATCAACATTACGAAGGAATATGTAAAACACTAGCAATGAAATTCGCAAATTCGTAGATCCAATATTTAGAAAGTTGTTAAGGTTTAACCATGTCCACGCAGTCGCACGCTGCAGTTCTCCTCAACGGAGATTAGTAGAAGCCCCATTGTTTCTGTTTTTGTTTCGAAGAAAATGTAGACAACATGATTAAAGTTCTAGTGTTTGAACTTCATGACTTACAGAACTTATAACACAAGTTAGAAGAAGGGTGTCCAAGATTTACGGTGCATCAATGAGACATTTCCAAAAGCGTCGCTTTTTTATCACGTATACTTACAGTTAGTAGGATGGAGAAATACTTATACGAAAACATTAACGCCGTATTCGTATAAATACTTATTATAACATGTTGCTAAAGAAAACACTCATTTAATCATACACTTATTTATATTTCTGTGAATTAAGTATGCAACGTCATACGATTTCTATACAATTATTTTGTTTTATTTAGCAACTTTCTTGACCATAAAGAAATTGACACTCTTTAGTATTTTTGACAATGTACCTATTAATAGGTATAGGTCTCGGCGAGTTGAAGTGAAAGTTGAATTTTAATAAAATAAATTAATCTGATTTCACATCGATACTCGTTGCGATACTATGTGCGATAGCGTTATGATTGACCTCAGCTCTAGCACCGATACGTACAACTAAAAAATAGATGAGAGAAAAAAATAAGCTTGATTTAAAAATTAAATCATAAAATTAAACAAAAATAACAAAACATAAAACAAAAAATTTAAACACCGACAACAACAACAACACTTTTAAAAATAAAACTATGTATTAATAGACATAACGTTTTATTAAAATATACTCTAAATCACATGTTGTAATAATGACAGTTCGTTTCATACGTTGTTGCATTGGTCTTGAAGTTCAAACATTAGGGCTTTATTCATACAGTCTACATTTTCTTCGAAATCGTATCAGTGGTTAGCAAAAACAATGGGACCTCTACTAATCTCCGTTTAAGAGAACTGCGTGGCCACGCGGTTCTCCACGTTTCGACTGTGCGGCCATGGTTAACACATTCGCATCTTAATAACATTTACACGCTTCATACGCCATACGCTTTACTAGTGAACCCGCTAGCGGGGTCCTTGGTAATACAGATGCGCTGGGGCGAGCCCACGACGTGGGTCTGTGGTATACAGCAATTACTCTTAACACAAAACACTCTTGTTATAAGGAATATGGTCATAGTTCTTCTAGATATAAGATTCCTGGAAGTTTTCTAGTGCTGTGTTCTAGTTAGAACGTACATACACTAAGATATGGGTAAGTAAACAATTTTTTAATATTCGTTGTCATCATGAGACATAAATTGTCAACCTTTTTAGAAAGATCATTTAAAATTGTTTATTTTCAATGTATTTTTGAGCCTACATTTTTCACACCCTTTTATTTACAAATTTTCTTTATACTTATTCTTTTTTCATATTAGCACAAGTTTACCAAACGTGGTACTAACTTAATTAGCGAAACGCAAAATATTCATTCCGAATCACAGAATATGTGTACAGAATATGAAACTTTTCCAAAGAAAACCCGGGTCTCAACAGACAGCCAGGAAACCTGTGTCTCGCAAGATGTATTACTTGATTCTCAACTTTCTGATGATTTATCCTATTCTAGAAAAATTGTTAAATATATCAACAAAACTACAACAATCTAAATATATAAATATACAACAAGAGAAATTGGTACTTTGACGGAATACGAAGGTTGCAACATGAGTGCAGAAAAGCAATTTCAGTGTTATGAATATTTTGAGAGAATGGTAGCATTGGAGTTGTCAAAGTATCACGGCAATACACGTTATAATAAGATGAAGGAAATATTGGATATTTTGAAGAATAGTAACACATAAAAATAATTCTTCTGCAAACAATTATATTCAGTCAGTTCACTATAAGAACTTATGACATCAAGAGTTCTTCTAGAAAATCCTACGAAATAATTATGTATTGACAGATACATCGCTATTGTGCTTTAACGACAAAAAAATTATTTGGAATAAAAATAAAAGCAAAGTAAAAAGAAAAAGTAAAAAAAGGTATTATAAAAACATATTTTTTATTTTGATTCAGTGTCTACTTATGATTGATCCTAAAACATAAAAGACAAAGTCCAGGCTTGAAATGACAATCATTGCAATGATATGATGTCCTCTCGGGTGCCACACGTCATACACAAAAGATATCCACGACGCCTCTGCGGCGCCATTCGCACGGAATCGGTTAAGCAGTTTGAATAAAAATTATTCGTATAACTTCAAATCATCGATATTACATGCAAATGAATATAAATTTCGTTTAATAATTGATTAAAATGTTTAATAATTGATTAAAATTAAGTTGATTTTGTGAATAACATTGAAGTTGTTTGCATAATATTATTATTTACCAGCCCTATCATACAACCCAAGCGGTTCCTTGGCATATAGGAAGAAGTAAAAAAAAACTAATATGTTTAAATCTAAAAACCAACACCATCATTAGGAAGATATGTTAAATAAATATACTGTAGTATATTATTTTAATTTTCATAGTGTATTTGCAAAGAAAATGTATTTTTAACATGAGCCCTCGACATGGGTTCCTGTGCTCTCAAATGTGGCATTAGTGATGTGGGTCAAAGGCAATGAATGTGTTAAACCTTTACAACTTTCTGAATATTGGCTTTACGAATTTGCGACTTTCATTGTTAGTGTTTTACAAATGCCTTCGTAATGTTGACACAGTCGTTTTCCTTTTACGATACTGTATCCGAGCAGTCGAAACGGATACATCTTAAGTTAGATTTGGTAGAAAAGGGTTCGATGAATAGCAAAAATGTTAACATATTCGCTAAAAGAAGGTGACTGTAAAAGGAACTCTATTAACGTTTTCTTTTGTAACGCCCTGGTACTCTACTGCACTGTATTGGTTAGCTATGTCGGGCATGCTCCTCATATAGCTACTTTGCGCATATCGTTACTTCCTCATACATCATACATTGGAACTTGTGCCCGCTATACGATTTATTTGCAATAAAAGATACATTTGTACCTTGCTATTGCTTTGATTTATAGTTTTGTTTGCTTGCACGTACAAAGTGTCAAAGCATTCTAAATCTGTAAAGCATCTTTAGCATATTAGCCTAGTGTGTCTACATTGGTAGTCTAAATGACACATTTACCGTATCTAACATTGTTTGTTCATTAGTGTAGCGCTATGAATGCTAAAGAGGAGAATTTAGCCTTTTCATTACCCTCACATGTAGCTTATTGATTTATTGTTGTTTCGTCAATTGTGATGGTGTTTCGCCAGGTGATATTATGCTACTGTCAGGTAAAGAGTTCTTTTTGCTGAGGTCGCTTCTCCTGATGCTTTTCCAAATTTTATCCTGAGTGGCCTAGTATATAGGTAGGTATGTCTAAATATGGACATATATATAATAAAACGAACGACTTGTTAATATGTCTTTTATTGTTAAAATTTAACAAAATATAACATCATTAAAACACTTATGCTAGTAACATTTAAAGTTTTAGTTTTTTGGTTAACGGTGGTAGATTATTTCCTAAACATACATGTATACTCAAGGAAGGAGTACTTTCATTCTTGCATAATTTGATTACGCAATAGAAAGGAGGGTGACAGACATAACCACCTTATTGCTATCACATCATTCATGTCTACTCTAGAACGAAAATGCGCACGAATGATATTTAGCATAACAGATAATGCTTAACTAAGAAGTAACAGTAAAGTAATTTTTGTTTATTCTTCATCAGTTAGGTCGGGTTCCGCTTTTTCGTCTTCGCTGACGTCAGCGGCCTGTTCGGCCTCAGGTTCAGGCTCTGCTGCGGGCGCTTCAGGCGCTTCAGCCTCCGGAGTTACGGGCTCTTCTACGATGGGCTGTGGTTCTTCTGCAGCGGGTTCACTGAAATACAGTTATTGGACGTTTTATTGACCAACGGATTGACTACAAAGATATAGTGGTGGAAGTGTCAAGGGTGGTAGTAGCGAAATTTGAAAGTAGTTAATTGTAAAGTTATCATGGATAAACAATAATTGGGTGAACCGATTGAAATTGAACATACCTACTACCTTTTAAAAACTCGTACGTAGTTCTTTCTGTAAGATCATATCTTTTAAATCACGTCTGATTTTGCAGTGAATACTCTCTAAATCTAAATGTTATCTAAACTGTAACTGTAGTAGTAATCTACTACAGTTACAGTTTAGATAACAGTTGAGTTCGACATAAAACCTTTTACAGAAATTTTCTGCTGGGCATGAAATTGTTGTATTCATGGCTATAATAATAGGGGTTAAAGTATGAAGTTGCCATTGTATAGTAATAGATACTTTGAATTGACATAAAACATTCAGAGTGTGAGATTTACGAGCAAAACTTAAAAAAAATGTGCGACATTCGATTTTCGACTTTCAATTGTTTTTTTATTCAGCTTAGACGGGAAAGACGGATACTTCGAAAAGCCGAGTCATTTTTGAATACAAGTACCGACGCGGAACTAATGCGGCAGAAACGGCTCGCTATATCAACGCTGCATTTGAAGAGGAGACTGCTAATAAACACACCGTGCGTTTTTGGTTTAAACGCTTTCGTAATGTTTCTAAAAATTATATTCAGTACATAGTTGTAAATAATGAAATCATTAGTGATCCTACACAATTAGCGAATTCCTTTAATAATTCTTATATTAATCAAGTAACTAAACTGAATCCTTTCTCGTCACAAGCTTATATTAGTAATAATAATCATGATTCCGTGTTCATACCCCCCATCTTTACATGGCGATATACATAAAATAATTATAAATGTTAGTCAAACAGACAGTACTGGGTATGATGATATATATAGCCGTAAAAATATTAAAGCTTGTTTCTGTCAAGATATCTTCTATATTAAGTCATATAATAAATTTGTGCATTTTACACGGCGTGTTTCCAACAGAGTTGAAAATAACAGTCATCAAACCACTATTTAAAAATACAATAAACATATATATACAGGACATAATAAATAATAATTTAAAAAAATCTGTGTAACCTGCAAAGAAAACCTTTATGAAAATTTGTATGAAATATCCATAAAATATGGACACTACGCGCGTCGCACGCAGCTGCTATCGAGGCTGATATATAATCCTTTGATAAGAAAAGGACGGGCGGGGATGCAAATTCGGGAGAGTGCGGTAGCGGGGGGCGGGGGCGGAGGATTTGCTTTGCTTTGGCATAATTATGCGCAAGAGTCAAATTTTAAGTACCTACCTATTTTTTTAGATACTCGTTTCCAGAATCGAGTACTGAATACCCTCCTTCAATATGTCCAGTCTTTTACCAATCAGCCTGTATAACGCGAAAATTTAAAAAAGTTATTATTACAATAATCATGATATGAATTGTTACAGACCTATTGCTTTAGTTCCCGTCATGTCTAAAATATTTCAAAAGGTTATTCACGAAAGTTTGTATAATTATTTTGAAGTAAAAAAATTACTGGCTGGCAAATATTGTTATTTTTTAAATTTCTTAAAACAGTCATGATCGCAGTAGACAATAAAACCAGGCCAGCACCTTATATACGGATATATCTAAAGCTGTTGATAATGTTGACCATAAAATGTTACTAAATAAACTGTACACTTATGGAGTTAGAGGAAACGTACTGATCTTAATAAAATCTTGCCTCAGTGATAGAAAACAGTTTACGCAAATTACTAGTTTATGCACCACTGAAAAAAGGGTAATCAGTTACTCATTAGAACAGCAAAATATTGTGTCTGGCGTCCCGCAGGGTAGTGTGCTAGGACCACTGTTGCTTATAATTTATATCAATGATCTTCCTAAAGTAGTACGTCATGAAACTATTCTTTTTGCAGATGATAGCACCATAATATTTAAAGGTAGTAACAAACAAGAGGTTGAACAGGAAATAATAGATACTTTGTGTAATAGCGTAAGTAGAATACAGTTTGTTTGTTATTATTAGATTAATTAGGTTAACTATTATGTGTAATTGCATGCCGCAAGGCAAAATACAGTGTTGCCTAACCATTAAGTACTTAACAACCCATGTACCTGTATTTGCAATTGAAATAAATAAATAAAATTAAAATAATGGCAACTTCGACTTGAAGAACGAACCACGTGGAAGTGCCCACACAAGTGAATATCGCTGAATTGAAGGAGATAGTGGAAGCCGATCCGAGTCAAACTACCCAGGAATTAGCGGCATGATTTAACGTTATCCTACCTACAATAATGGCTCATTTGCTTGATGCAGTAATATAAAAAAATATGAAAAATGGGTGCCTTATGGTTTGACTGATCAGAAAGAAATGCTTGTTGAAACTTGCGTTGCCTTGTTGAATCGCTACAGAAATGAAGGAATATTGGATCGAATTGTGACATGTGACGAAAAGTGGATTCTTTACGATAACCGTAAGCAAAAAATGCAATAGCTGACTCCAGGTCAAACGCCGCAACAGTGCCCTAAAGCAAAGCTTACCAATAAAAAGTTAATGGTAACTGTGTGGTGATCTCTTCATGGTGTTATTCACTATAGCTTTCTCAGGACTGATCAAGCTATAACAGCAGATGTTTACTGTGCCGAACTTCGAACAATGATGGCGAAACTGGCAGTGAAACAGCTCCGACTCGTGAACCGATCTTCACCATTATTGCTCCATGATAACGCAATACCTCACACTGCACGAGAAACCGTTGTAACTGTACAGGAGCTGCAGTTAGAAACCATACGTCATCCTCCTTACTCGCCAGACCGTGCTCCAACGGACTGCCATTTTTTTAGTGATTTGGACAATTTTCTATGTGATAAAAAATTGTCTTCCCAGGAGGCAGTACAAAATGCTTTCACATAGTTTGTCAAATCTAGATCCCCAGAGTTCTATCGTAATGGCATAAATGAACTTCCGTTTAGATGGCAGCAATGTATAGATAATGAGGGTAAATATTTTTATTATTAAATAAATATGGTAGTTTTTCTTTTAAATTTTTCAGGCAATTTCATACTTTAATCCCTAATATTATGTCAGTTGCTTTGAATTAAATAAATAACATAATCATTCCAAATGTCTTCCAGTACAACATACATATTTCTACCTCTTATAGAAGTTAAGTGCGATACCCAAGCGTTTGGAAATTGGTTTTATTACGGCATAGTTTAAAGTTATAGACCTAAATCCTGTTCAACTCAGGAGTATTACCTGGCTTCAGTCTCAGGTACGTCAGCAGCTGAACCACTGTGTGAGAGTTCTTCCAGACGGGCGGCGGCAAGCTCAGACTCTTGTCTTGCAATCTCGGCTAATTCAGCAGCCTGAAATGACAGAATTCAACATTATAGACATGAAATAGATTCCGTTAATTTGTTTGTATATTTTATGTTAATTAATTTAATTATGTAAATGTTTATTGGAAATGAAATGGTAATACGATTGCGTTTAAATTTGAATTAGATAAACACAATATAAAATCGTTATTTCCCGGCTGTCTTCATTTACCTACAAGAATTTAATTTTAGCAAGTGAAATATAAACTATACCTGACTTGCAAGTTCGGCTTCACGTTCTTCCTGTGCTTGTTTCTCCAACTCTTCTAACCTTGCGAGTTCCTCTTGCCTTCTTTGCTCCGCCTGCCTTTCCTCCTCGAGCCTAGCTTCTTCAGCCAATTTGGCCTCTTCAGCCAAACGAGCTTCTTCTGCCAGGCGAGCTTCCTCCGCAAGCTTGATCTCTTTGGCTTTCTTAGCTTCAGCAGCCAACCTTTGTTCCTCAGCCTTGCGGGCTTCCTCGGCAAGCTTGGCCTCCTCAGCTAAACGAGCTTCCTCAGCTACGCGAGCCTCCTCAGCTTTGCGAGCTTCTTCCTCGGCTTTCCTAGCATCTTCTTCGGCCTTGCGCTTGGCTTCCTCGGCCTTACGAGCCTCGTCTTCGGCTCTTTTCTTTTCTGCTGCTTCACGTTCGGCCTAAAATGGTCGACAAGCATAATTTAGTACACGTATATAGTTTATTTCTAGAATATGCTTGTATCGAAACCTACGTACTTGAGCCTTACGGTCAGCTTCACGTTTGGCTTCTTCCTTTAAAGCTCTGCAACCAAAAATTATGTTAATTTTAGTCAGACAATTTGTATTACTTTTTCTTACGATGTTTAACGTAAGGAAGTTCTTACTTTTCTTCGGCAGCGCGAGCTTCTTCTTGCCTCTTCCTCTTGATCTCGGCCAGATCGGCGGCGGGTGCCATAACCGGCTCAGCGGTAGTTGCCCGGAATCTGGCTTCGCGATCAGCCTTGGCTGCTTTCAGTTCGAGGGCTGGGTCTTCCATGACTTGCGGGGCCTGGAACTTGCGGCTCGGCCTCCATGGTAGCAGTTTGACTGCACCGAGGCCAATGTTATGCGGGTTCCGTATACAATGACCATTGGTGAAATAATTAGATGTAATTATATATCTACTAATTATTTCACAATGTAGTTAATGTCAATGGTCATTGTAAACAAAAAAATGACGGACAATAAGCGACGCAGCACAATGTTTGTGATCATGATGCCTTCTAATCGAAGCTGTTAGCCTCAGCACCAAGCTCGATGGCAAGCCTTAATGGCATGAATATTGCTATGACTTCGTATATTTCTTTTCAGTGCTGCTTCATGCTGTAATGCGAATGGTAGTGCAGTTGTCCTGTGTGGCTCTATGTTGCATTCCTTTTTGGATCGGTTTTTTATTTCAGTGATATATGAACATGTCCCAAAATATAGATATCTAGTGACTGAATTCTACAATGGTTGTGATTGTAACTTAATTCTTATAGGGAAGTTTCTTTAAAATTTTAATTTATCGTATTTTATTTATTATGTGTATTAAACGAATTGTTAAATAATTTTAGTCAATAAGCAAAGCGTTATCAGAAGCTTGGATTCAGCAGCATGACATCGGGAATAACGAACGTGCAAACGATTAAAACAACGTATGATTCCAGTAAAAATTCTTTATTGTTAAGTAAAATCAGTCGAGTTAAGTGAAAACGGGACGTGTCGGTCACCGACTAAATTCGGCGCAGAACACCGCGCTATCACAACGATGACTAAGGAGGTAATAGAAATGATTCGTTCGTCGCAACTCGTAAACATAAGTAACAAAAATATAATCTGTAATATGAATAAATAATAGATGATCTTGGTTAGTGCTAGCGTGTTATACCGAGATCAGAGAGCGCGAAGGGCGAGCACGGCGCGGGCGCGGGTGGCGAGCGGACCCGAGCCAGCGCCGCGCCCGCGCCGCGCCGCGCGGGGAGCTACGCGCACTGCGCCGCCGTCGGCTGTTCCGGCGCGCCGCCCGCTGCAAGAGACACCACACGCAGGGTTAGACACGGACTTTATACCTCTGTTTAATGCTCATTTAGCGCCTCGACCGCGTCGAGGCGCGCCTTTTCTCTTTTAGACGGGTTTAAAGACTTATTTAAAGAATTAAGCGAGGGGTTGTAAGCGAGCGCTAGCGTTGTGACTTTGACGTGGTACCTGTGGCCTTCTCGACGGCCAGACCGGCCGCTGCGAGCCTGTTCTTGGCATAGAAAGAGAGCAGATTCACGTCGTCCCTGATGCTAAGCTCCTTGTAGAGAGGCCTACGGTTGGGGAAGGCCTTTTTACCGGTGTAGTGCACGCACGCGAGGTGACCGCGTCCTGGCGAGAACACCTCACTGTTACCACAGGGGCACACTGGAATTTTAACTGTTAGTCGGTGGTCAAACTGAAGGACAACGGACGAAACAGTTAATACATGGTGGAAGATGCAAATCACAGGTTTTAATTCGTTTAGTCGGTCAACGTTAACTAGTTATTCGAGACTCGTAGATCGTACCTGATGTGAATCGTGGAACCGCAATGGTTTCAATCTTACCGGTGAATTTCTTGGCAGGCTCGTGGTAGAAGGACATGCTATGGATATGGTCGGCGACGTTACTGCGAAGGGGGAGCAGCAGTCTAGCCACATAGGCATCGTTGCTGTAACGGTATGGAACTGGCTCGCCGTACGAATATCTGTTGACATGACATTAAAAATATAATAAATAGTGAAACTGAAATTTATGAACGTAACGCGGATGTTAATGATTCGAATCAAAATAAACGACCAACGGTTTATTAGATCAGACGAAGTAGCAAACAACGGCTGACATTTAACTACTGTGCTATAATTAAACGAAGCTTGGTGATGCGCATATATCCCACGAAAATAAGTCATAAACAAAAAGAAATTTGGCAAAGACATCTACACTAGTAGCGTTTTTATAATCTCTCCAAAAACTGGAACAATGTCAGTTTCCAAATCTTACCTAGTAATAATATTTTGGCAGCAAATCGATTTTTATAATTTACAATGTGAGAAACATCAGGTTTGTGATTGCCAAATGACATGCTACTGGCTGTTGTACCATCAATGTCACTGCCAGGGCGGTCGTTTGATAGACGCATCAATGGGTCGTTTATTTTAGTACTGTTACATCAGGCCAAGAAAAACTTGACCTAACATTGGAACCGGTACCTACATCCGCAAGGTCTTTTGAATGTTTTTGAAACCAAGGATGAAGGTGGCGATATTTTGATTATTTACTCATTTGGAATTTCCTTTCCAGAACATGATACTCTTTGGACTTCTGGAAAAGAAGAGCTTTATGGAAATGATTTGGTCTTTGTGTTTCAAAGTTCAGGGAGAGTTCGCGAAATTGAAGAGCACAATAAAGCAAGTATTTTTGCGTGCTATATTTGTATTGATAATGATAAGGGTTTAACAATTCTGAATATTTACATTCGTTTGTATTAGTGCACGACTGCGAATTTGATAGCTGGGTTAGTAGCACGATCATTAAAAGCCTTGTTATTACAATATGTGCCAGAACTACAAACCTAAACATTCTCTAACACGCTGTCTTAATTCGCGCATGTGATTTAATCATATAATCTTAGATATCTTGATCGATGATAAGCTGTCGTGAATTTTGCTAAGCAAATTCTCAAAAATAGTCTGGAATTGGCGGAATCTGGAACTGTGTCCGATGGATAACAATAACTTGCAGGCGGCGGTGGCGATGCATCCGTGTAGTTGTTTTTTACTCACGAGTATATGGTTTCGAGCGGTGCCATGGACTTAGCACGGGGCACCACGGAACGTGCGCGCGATAGAAGGGCAGCAGTGTCGGCACGGATGCGGCTAGTCTCATCTTCGAAGGCCTGGAAACATAGTTCATTTTCTCAAATATCAATGAAACAAGTAGAAGGTTAGAAGGAGAAGAAGACATTATTATAATGTTTTTGTAGGTTTCACTAAAAGCTGCAAACTTAAAAAAATGCGTTTGTAAGATATTAATTCAATATCAAATTAATAATGCCTCAAGTCTTTTAAAGAAGGGACCTAGAATTTAACCTTTGGGGATCCATTCAAGACGGTATAAACGGGACCCAAAATCGTACCTTGGTCGATTCAGAACGGAAGAAGTCGTCGACTGCTGAGATGGAGAGCTCGGGGCGGCGGCGGTACGCGATGCGGTCCAACTCACGGAGGACTATAGATGGGCGCACGCGGACCCGCACGACGTGATGGGGCGCCTCGGGGTACGTGACGAGTCGAGTGACAGTGCGAGAAGTCGGCCTGTATATCAGCTCAGCCTGAAATATTTCACACACGTCTGAGCCAAGGTTAAGAAATGAATGTTTATGGTGCCAGCGATAAAACAATATTGTGATAGATGTCTGCTTTTACGAGCGAGCATATGGCTCGTAATTACGAGCTCATGAGGGTAGTCATAACTTTTGGCAAATGTGGATAATGTAATATGAAACTTCTTGAGTGCTCATTATGAATTAATGTAATGGAGATTATCGAACCATATACTCAACAAGCAATCTTATTTCATAATAAACTAATTAGCTCTGTGACTTATAGCGATCTATATATAAAGCTCGTACAATAACAATAATGTAGTACGCTTTCATACTAACTGTAAAACTAACGAGCGTGCTAGACAAATGAGTTGGCACTCAAATATAGTGAGGATGGTATTTCTTTACAATACGTAATTATTGTGCATCAAAAAAACGCGGCAAGCGTGTCATGATATTTATCTCTCATGATAATCAAAATAGTGACATGCAAAAAATAGAATATTATAGAAAAAGTCATGCAAGAATTTTAAGATTCTATTTTTAAGAATGAATTGCATAAACTCGAACTGAATAGCTTGTGACGTCTGGTATTTACATTTATTTATTTACATGTACTGACGAAGATTTTTGGTACAGATGTAACAGGATATGAGTGCAACATTGATGTGTGCTGACATGAAATTGTGCGCAAAACATGGAATTCAACGCAACTAGTGTTTGTTTATAAATACGCCAAATCATAGGGTTATTTCGGTGGCGGACCTTACTGTTCGTCTCAATGGCGGCGTGAATCATCCGCCGCCCGTTGTAAAATTAGACTGTTTTGCTGCGCACACGCAGCGATACAGTGGGAGTGATTGCAACTTTTATTATAATGGATATTTCTTTCTACATCTATTTATAATAGAGTAATATGATCTAGTATATATGACCTTGCTGTAAACTAGAAAATGTTTTTTAGGATTTGCATGAAAATATATTTTCACGGTTAATTTTCGTATACCAGTACTTGTGTATTGTTGTTTAATTGCCAAGTTTCAATCAACAGGGAAACGTTAAGCAGGTTTTAGAAACTGTAAAAGCTATCATGTTACCTTTAGCAAATCTATCTTTGTCAGCTTTGCCTTGCTTGAAATAATCCAGTGTTTCATACATCTAGCATAATATTCGCTATATTAGCAAAATCACGTTTTCTATAAGTGTAGCAAATATTTTGTTAGATTTCTTATAATAACATGGATGTTAACGGTATTCTTGGCTCCCGCTTCGATGCCAAAAGTGTTCTCCCTTGATCCAACTCCAGCTATTGTTTTCACGCTTGACCAAGGGAACGTTATATCCGGTCGTTGAGTAAACATATTATTTTCAAGGTTTCTGGTACTTTCCTACTTAAGATGTTTAATGTTTATTTTTTATCAAAGACAACACGTTAGTTTGATTGAATAAATATCCGAAACGGTGTGTATTTTGAAGAGTATTCTAGGGATCAATCGCTATATCGAGATATAGCGATTGATCCCTAGAATAATAAAATATAATATTAAAGAGCACAGCTAGATTAGAATTCTCAGACCATCGCCAAAATTTATTTTTAAATTCTTATATCATGTGACTCTTACATATAGTCAAATTTACTAATATTAAAATCTCATTGAAGAATAATTATTAGTCACTGCCACTGCACCGAGTGATATAGGTTCAATTCTCAAACGCGATAATAATGACTTACAAATAGTTGTGTCGATGCTGAGATTTCTTTATGTCTGTTCCTTGAATGTTTGTAAAGTCTTAGATCTCATCGAAATAATATAATAAGCTAAACTCTTTAATTAGTTTTACTTTAGTGTACCGTGCAAGTGGCCTGGCTTTTATTCTACCTGACATAACCTTGGCCGTATATTTTCAAAGGGTTACACAGGGATTTATCACACTTATATTAAGCACCTAACTATGTCAGTCTCTCGTAATAGAGCCATAACTATAATGAGACTATTCTTGTAACATTTTAAGCACTAATCACACTGGCAGAGTTGAGCATGTACATTCTCAGACCAATGAAATGGTAATTATCTTTATCTTTACAGAAAAATCTAACAATACTTCTTGTCGACGCGGAAATCAAATCTGGTACACATTTCGTTAATTCTTTTTACAATTATCATAAAATATAACTATTGCATCTCATCCTTTAGGATTAATGCCACCCATTCTATCTGTCAGAGTTACAAAATCTTGTTAAACGACTTGTTTTTGCACATACCGTTTTATTACGCCGAAGAATGTTTTTAGCCATTCGTTTTGATTACGAAGAGTAGAGTTGGCGGACTGCCAGCTCTGTTGCGTGGAGTGCCATAATTAGTGATTGAGAATATGTACCTACTGCTTACCACAAGCGTATGTAGCCTAATTATAAATCATAACTGCCAAAAATCGGTGGTACTTCAACACCAAACTTATAATTTAATTCACTAGCTGAAATTCGGCGGCGCGGCGGCGTTACTGTCAGATGTTTTGATGTTTATTCTCTCTAAAAGCTTTAAGATATACTGCTGTCAGTATAACAGTTTAATAAATATTATAAATGTGAATGTTGGTAAAGATGTTTGGTACTCAGTCACGCGTTTATTGCTGAACGGATTTGGATGATATTTTTATGGTATGTGTTACCCGCGGTTAGAAATTGATAACCATGTAAAGTTAATCATATTGTAAGAGAAATTGACTAGCAGAAGCAAAAACGTGACTGGCTATCTTGAAGTCCTAGGTAATACGTACCTAGGACTCCAACGCCGTTCGTACGTAACTCAATTTTGTCTTAGGGAATTCATAGTACATTCTGTGTCCGGCATTGTGACTTATAGATGAGGTCTAGAATATGCGTGATAAGACCGAAATGGGGGAGAAATACTTTACCGGCAAAACCTTTGTCAGATGTAAAGGAATTGTATACTATTACTTTATATATCTAGCTAATTGAATTCACAAGAATTTATGAGACGGAATGGATCATCATTATTTTATACGTTGAGATTAATTAATTCGATTGATTTGAAAGTTTGAGACCTGTCGCCAACATTTTGTAACTTTCTTATTCCCTAGATTTTAGTAAATCTGAAAACTGAGTGGTAATTTTAGTTAATAAGATCTAAATTCTAAAGCATAATAACTAAAATTCGCAACTCAGTAAATCAGTATACGTTCTGCTGGTTGATTTAGAACTTTCAAAACTATCCGGCTCCATTATGATGTCGATGTCGTATGCTTGATTTATCTTTTCGAATAAGAACAATCATATGCTTTTCAGTATAGCTGTAAACTGTAATTTTGTTGAGACTACGGCTGCGTAAAGTTTATCGGGAGGAATATTCGATTATTTAATTAGCTTTATATAGATATTCGGACTCAGATCAGATCGAATCAGATCAGTCGGATTCATGGGCACTAGGCAGATAGTAAACATTGATATTGAAGTCTGAAACTAAGTATGATACATATTGTAAATGGATTCATTGACGATTACTTTTCCTATGAGCAGTATTGTGGGATGCAGATGCACCCCACCCCATCTGCCGCTTGGGCAGTGCAGGTACCTACCTGACTTATCATTTAACTTTTTTATTATTACCTTTCTTCATAATAAGGATGATATTAGACTCTGTGTTAAAACCAATACAATAATTTAGACCTGGTTTCTGAAAGGCGAATCAACGACATGTCAAAATCAAACTCATGTCAAAATAATAAATTGGTTGTAGCTAATTATTTGAGCTTATCACAGTAGCTGTCATGCGTTTAACAGTCTGTTAACAATTTTTTGTTTAGATCTCCCATTCAGAATCTATACAATATCTATGCCTAACCTACAAATGGTTTGGCAACTGGCAATATTATTACTCAAAATATTTATATATAAAAATTAAGATCGATTGCGAACAGGATCAAAATTTAAAAAAAAATCATGAGTGGCAACTACCTTCTCTAAATAATTCCTGTGTCGCGGGGACTTTACAAACATTCAAACAACGGACACAAAGAACACTCCGACTCGGAACAACCATTTGTGAATTACACAAAGTATTGTCCCACGTGGGATTCGAACCCCGCACATTCGGCGCAGTGGCAGTGGCGAGGCGACCACTTAAACCACTCCGCCGTCCTTGCACTATTTCAAAACAAAAGCTTTAGAATTTTTGGCTGACTGTTTGTTTCTTCCAGCGGTACTGACGAATTACTGAACAGATTTTAATGCGGATTCGTTAAGAAATTTTGATATCATATTATTTAAAATCTAAGCCACGTTTCATCTAATTCCGTTATGTACAAGCAAAGGTATGCATAATATGATCTACGGAAACAAATTTACCGACAAAACGCATACGAATACGGGACTTCGCCCGCCTACGTGTGCATGTGCGTACTCGTATATACCTATACGTAGGTGGGCAAAGTCCCGAGCTAAGGCTACTTTATTATAATAGACTAGATGTGCGTGCGGTTTCACCCGCGTTTATCGTTACTGCGCCGCCCCCGTGGGTCGTACCATGATGTTATATAGCCTATAGTCTTCCTTCATAAATAGGGTATCCAACACTAAAATAATTTTTCAATTCGAACCAGTAGTTTCTGAGATTAGCGCATTCAAACAAACAAATTCTTCAGCTTTATAATATTAGTATAGATTATAATTATATTCGTTTTATTAGCATACTATTATTTTCGTCGAGCATATACAAACATCATTGTAAAGTCATTACTAAAATAAACAGTTTTGGAGTGAAACACTGAATCGTAAAATAAAAGTGAGCTGTTTACAAAGCTCAGCCGAGTTACGAACATTCCTGAAACGTGACTTTGATTTATAAATACGACATTATAAATTAATTTGGTGTTTCGTGGTTTACTTATCTTCATTGTTTCGAATCGAATCATCTATTGTAAGGATTCTTGAAATTGTTTATAGGCCATGAATTTAAACGATAGGTGATACGACATATTTCATACATTAATTAATTTTCGCCTTAACTAATCAAAATATTATTTAACTACACCATGTATATACCGTCTTGGGTTAAGACTGCCAGATTTTTTTATAACATTACGGTAGTCATTGATATTTTAAGTAAAAATAGTCTTGCTTTTAATCATTGGCCGCAGCTGACACTTTTCATTGGGTAAGTATTTCTCAGAAAATTGTTTTCTTGTCCGACGACAGTCTAGTAGGCAGATAGTTTATTTATAAAGTCCAAGGGCAGACTGTAAGTTCATTGATCCCGCTCGAAAAGCTCAACTCACTGTGCACTTGAAATATAAAACAATTACTATCAATCAGAAAATCACCGGCTATTTAAACAATCATATTCGAGGTTGTTATGCCAAAATTACTCGCGTGGCTTTAATGTAATATCTGAATCAACGTTTTGGCTGCTATCAAACTATTAATCTGCCACAGGTGTATTCTATAGATATGAATAGTCTCTAAAAGCTGCCAAAATTCTTGCCAAAATGTCTCAAACATTGTCACGGTTGAAAGATATTTTTATCAAAAATTGGAAGTTGGTTTGTAGAATACCTACTTCATAGGTATGTTTTGTTGCGCATGAAATTTTGTTTAGTTATCAAGCTTTCGCGATGAGACCAATAAACTGATTAATTTCCACTGATGCATATTGTGTGGATATAATATGTATATCTTTAATTTATTTTAGTATACTAGTTACCTAAGACTTTAGAAAACAACAGAATATGCTATTTAAAAAATACTTGATCGAAACTGCGAATAGCAGTTAGTCAGTCATAAAATTACTCTAATCTGGATCAAAGAAATTAGAGCCTGCTTGTACACAAGAGGATTAAGTATCTTGTGATGTTCACATGATGTAATGGATCGTTTTGAATAGATCAATAGTAGCCATTTTGTCTGCAAAATATTGAATAACAAAACGTCAATCTTACTTCGACTGAAACAATATTGTTGTCTATTTGTGTGTTGTGTATATGCCTATACTTAATCTCTGACTACCGATATACAATACTTGTGATTCTGGGAACATATTATTTTTATTCAATTTACTGTTGTTTATTTATTGTATATATTGTATAGGTATGTATCTTTATTGTCGTTTAAATATATGAAGGTACTTATCTAATTAATACGAAAAACAACTTGATTAAGACATAAAGAAAATTAATGTGTAATTTATAAATAGTTTTATGAATTTGAATCACGTATATACGTGTATATAACCTAGGATATCAAACCTATACACAAAAATGGTTGTTTTGTACGCAGGATTAACATCGATGTTTGTAATGGATATGTGGTCTGATGGCGAAATAGCTATCCAAAATAGTTAAATAAAATAGAGAAAATCTACTTTGCTTTTTACATAACTGATTATAATATACTGTGCAACACTTGACGTGAATCGTGAAAGTGAATCATGCAGAACAAAATACAGCCAACATTTAATATCACTCTCGTGTCTGTGGTGAAATGTGACAGTATTTCTGATACCATTAACCTCTTTACGTAATTTTCTAAAGAATTTAGTAAAAGTCGATCTGAATAAAATTTCACTTTTGAAATAAAGATGTTATTCCGTGGCCCTTCAGTGGCAATTCGTTGGCGATGGCTGACAAGAAATAAACAATGGTTGAATATCAAATTTTACGAGTTACTGAGCGCTCAAATTAGGTCGAGGTGAGCTAAAAAGGTATGATTGATTGTGGACTTTCGCTGTTAAAGTTTAGATGAAGAATCTATACAGTTTGATACACACATCAACAAAAAGTGAAACAACTTTAAGATATTTTATAAAATACAGCTACAGAAACATAAACAATCCCTAAATTACGCGGTGATTTAAGTTTTGACATAACTACAACATACCTACTCCTTACTTATCATTTCGGCATATAGGTGCATGGAATCACACTAAAAGTAGATATTCTGACGATGCTTATCGTTTCTGTATTCTTAACACCGTCTGATGCAAACGATTTTCTTCGATCTTTGTTCTTATTATCAGATTATTAATTAAATAAAAATCCATGGTTAAAACAAAGATATCCATGGCTGCAAGATTTTACTTTCTTTTACGTAGTATATCATAAATATTTTGTTTATGTATCTATTTGTACTTATATCTAGATGTATTGTTTATACAGGATTGTAAACATCGCTTGTGTGACAGCTGTGGGTTCACATTAGGGCCAATTGAAAACCAGTGCCGGCCTTATCAGTCTAACAAGTACTAAACTGGAAATCTTTTGCAACGACCGTGGGAAACACATTTGTACTCCTTTTTTCATTTAAATTTAACTCTTGGATCATAAGTTTGTTGATAAGCGCCTCGTTCATAATGTTTTTATCAGTGTATTCTATTCTGTCTTACTTATGAACCAATTAGGTAATTATTTATTTGTCATTTGTAGGCAGGCACAGTATTTGTCTACAATATACATATACCGTCAGGCGGACCATATGTTTAAATATCAACTAAATGATATTAAATACTTATTTGACACATTTTCTCTAAAAGTTGTTCAGTTTAATATTATGTAGTTTCTTAAAAAAGTTTGCAAATGTCACTAAACTCTTCTACTTCTCAATGTACCATATACTTAGAAATAAATATATCTTTATCTTTATCTTTACTAAACTATATTACAGGCGGTTTTCCTTTAATAATAATTAATAAGTACCTATTTTATTTCAATCTCCGACATTAAATAACGTTATGCTTGGGTTTAGGAAGAACTTTGTTTACCTAACCAACATTAGTCTTCTTGACTTGTGTCGATCATCGAAAATAATTATAAATTATTAGAAAGTTCGTAAAATATTGTAATATAACAAATTTAAAATGGACTGTGGCTCTGACTTTTCGCCACATTTACAACCTACTAATTGCATTGAAAGGAACAACTGAGAAAGTTGAAAGCTTTCTTCATGAAGCATTGAGCGTTTTCACTAATTCATTATTTAACATTGCTTTTTATTAACTTTTATCTATAGTCAAAACTAATTGATGTCAAGTATACCTACCTACCTACTCTTTTCTTTCATTTGTGTAGGTTATCATATTATATTATCATGAGTGTATCAGGCTGAGTTCGGGATATCGTCATCAGATTAATCTATGAGTATATAATTTATCATTGGAACTAAAATGCTTTTAGTTTTCCAACAGTCAAGACGTGGTAGAATGTCACAGGAAGCTATTTTAAAAATGATTGTGATATTACAATTACATATGCACAAATAAATGGACATTTTCTTATTATTAAGTATCGTATTGATGTATCCCATAAATTCAAATCAAAATGTCTGTATGATATTTTGACCGCACTACTTATGGTTTGATTTGGTGAATGGTACAAGATGCTAAGTGACTACAATTTTATTTTGCTAAATACTGTACCTACACAGATTTTACGACCGCAGGACGCACGTTAAGTGCTGACAGAGCGAAGACGAAATGTAGGTGTGTACCTATACTGCTTGCAATGTACAATGTCTTTATTATTCCGTTTATGCTATATCTACATATAGCTCTTTGCCTTTTTTTTATTTTGGCAATACTGAACGTCTTTCATGTCGCTATCTATTCATATGAACCTATATAGAAAAAAACATTAAAATAATAAAATTAATTTAGCCCTGCACTCCGTATGTATTGCTGCGTTAAACCGTTGTGTGTTTCATCAAGATGTATATGTACAGAAATGTCTGATGTAACGTGCAATTGATAATATCAAATTGTAAGTTTATAAAAAAGCTAGAAACTTTCGTTAAAAGAGTTAAGCTCTAAACACAACGATGTACCGACTGACTAAGATTGGATAGTAACATACATGTGCTGAATCAAATCCTACCCTTACTTCATACAAATCTATACTTATTAAATATAAGTTTACGAAGATATTTGGATGATTCTTATTTATTCATGCGTAAACTATTGAACAGTTTTGAATGAAACTAGGTTCTGAGATATAACCAACTTATGGAAAACACATAGTCGGTACCAAAACTTTTTGTGTCGATAATTATGTGTGCTATAGGATTAAAACCCTGAGAAAATACTTGCTTAATATGCTTATATAGTTATTTGCGATTATATTTACGAAATTAAATATTTCGTATTGTAAACGCTAAAATCATAGCTTTAACTAAATATACAGCTTTTTAAAATTAATTTTACAAGAAATGTTTGTGATATTGTTTCAATATACAATACAGAGATCATATCGGCATTTCAAATGAACGGTTGGTTGATAGGTATGTGTATATTTACAGCGTACATAAAATATTTACATTCGAACAGCTGTATTTCCAAAAATAATATACGTCTTGCTTCATGAACGATGAAAGCAGTATGTTATTTAGCAGTGCTTTCGTGAATTATCATGGTGTGCATTTTGCTTGCTTGGCGGTGTTGCAACGGCGTATACCCAGCAGCCAAGGATGAACTACTTACTTTAGGGTATCTACAGGATTCTCCGACTTACCTGTGAGAGCTTGGGTACGTACGATATGTACGGCACGTTATAGTAGGGTAGTAAAGACGACAGGTAGTACATTGACGACAACGGCTGTCATGGACAATGGAAACAGGCACTAGTTAAACTTATTCACTTTGATCATTTGTTTTTCTTTGCTCTGACTTACATTTCGGTTTCTGTAACATTACCCTAATTAGTATGAAATCTTAAATCTGAATATTACTTATTATGTCTTTATCTTCATATTAATGATTTTTCTTGTAATTCTTCTTACTAATTTGATAACAAGTTACTTAATAGAAATTTCTATAATTTCTTTTTGGAAGAAATATTTATGTTGTAATTTTATGCACAGGATCTTCAGATCGACGTGTATCCTATGTAGGTATGTGCCTATAGATAGTGGCAATTGTAAAGTACATTAAACAATATTCTGATGATTTTACTTGTCAAGTTTACTTATGAAATTGTCGTCTTTTCTTCGTGTTTAAAGTTAGGTGGTTTACACGGATTCGTTGCCTCAATTTACCATAATACAATGACGGTTGCTAATTTTGATAGTATAATACCAATCACATTTGCCACCGAATTAGAATTTACCACCATAAAATATTGTTGAAATAGAAAAAACAACGTAACCGATTTTCTGTATACAGAACGGCAATTTCATAGGCAAAGGTCTAACGATAATATTCTTATAGACCAATTGTATGTAAACATTGTTTTTATTAGTAGTGTGTACTTTGAAATCATTTCAAAAAGCAGTGTGGTACCTAAACTGTAAAATAAATGTACGTATGATGTCATGTTCGGTTACCAGTTCGTTTATAACGCCGGCTATTTTCAGTGTTTATTTTGATTCGACGTAACACGCGTAATATATTATTTTAACTCGGCGGATGTTGATATAGCTTAACATTAGAGTTTCAAACATTACAAATGTATTGTAATTATACTTAGTACTCGAAATATTATTTATTAATTTACATTTTAAAAATAAAATGATTATTCGTCAAGAAAACCAAGAAAGAAAGGTAACACGAACATAACATATTGTTAGTTATTAGGAGTAGAAGAAGGGTCGAGCTCATCATCGACTCGTGTCTCAGGTTGTTGTGTAAACACGACACAAAAGAAATAGATCGATTAGAAAACGCAAGCTTTATTAAAAGTTCAGTCTAAATCACATTTATCGAATAAATAATTTAAGATAACATCAAAAAAGCACTAATCAGATCGTTGTCCACTTACTGAACAAATTAAAGTGGAGCGATCAACTTAGCGTTATTGCGAATACTGATTAGGTAGTTACGGGTTGTGGGAAGCGGGCAGGAGTTAGGAGCGAGGGATAGGGAGCGGGCCGGGGCGGGAGCCGGGGCGCTACACGCGGTACGAGTAATGGCGGTAGGTGGTGCCGTAGGGCAGGCGGCCCGACGCCGTCGACGAGTACGAGTAGCCGCCGGGACCTCCCAGGTTGCTGGAGCGCTCGCTGCTGTAGGAGTAGCCGCCGGGCCCGCTGCCGGTGCGACGCTCCACCGTGTTGCTGTAGGACGAGCGCTGCGGCAGGCCGCTGCCCGTGCCCGAGCGCTCGCTCGTACTCTTGTACGAGTACGAGTACTGCTCCTCGGCGCGCCTCGGCAGCGTGTCGCGGTCCATCACCACGTAGTGCCGCGGCGTCTGCAACAACCCCGCCCTGTAGCCACCACCGCCGATCTCACACGCAACCCTCGCACCGACCCGACACCTAGCGACTAGCGAAAGCGACACACGACAAGGAGGGACTACGCTATCAGTAGGAGGCGTAGTTGCTGTAGTAGACGTGCCGATGTGCGGCGGGCTCGGGCCGGCCGTGCGCCTGCGCCAGCACCATGTCCATGTGTTCGCGCGGCGTGCCCAGCGGGTCGGCCTCGTAGGCACGCTCGCGCTGTCCCACGGCTGCCAGCACGCGCGCGCGCGTCTGGTCGCGTGGCGACACGTACGGCGCGAGCGGCGCCAGCTTGTACTCCGGCTTGGGCACGATGTTCTGGCGCGTCACGGGCTCAAGCACGGACGCGCGCGCGCCGGGCCTCAACCGCCTGCCGAACGCCGTCACCGGATCCGGCACGAGACTCGGCCGTGGCACGAACGGCACCTTCTCCCAGTCGCCGGCGGACCGCCGCTGCAAGCGGAGAAGTCGCCGTTAGTCGGGCGGGCGCGACTCCAGCCGCGGCTATATTTGGCGCGCCCGGTAGCTCCGCTTTCCGACTCTGTTTCTCGATACGAAATGACCCACTTGCGGAACGCTACCACGAATGCTATGCTATACTAACGATCCCTAACTCCGCAGAGATGTGCGGCGACGTCCATCTTATCGTAAGCAATGATGTTTACAAGCAACCTGACAATAACGGGAACAAGTTACCATTTGGGAAGACAGCGAAAGATCATAGTTTCGGACTGGTGGCGGAGCTAAATCACTGAACAAAAGCACTATGAACATCGATGAGTAGGAGCGGCGTCGATGGCCGTGTTGTGAGGGACGCGAGAGACGAGGGTCGAGCTGGTGCGAGGGGCGTCCGGCTCCCGGGAGAAAGTGGAGCGAGGTGCAATGCACGCTCAGTAGAAGGTGTTAGAAGGGCGGCGGCGGCACTCACCGTGACGGTGCTGTAGCTGGTGCTGGGCCTGTAGGGGCGGCGGGTCGTATAGAAGTCACTCTCGTACACCATGGCTGTTGATTTTATGATCGTTCGACTGTAACTCGCGACGGTTGGTCCTCGACTGAAGAGAGCGCGCGCGCAGTGGCGCGACGCTGTCGACCTTATTTTTAGATCACTGTCATTGCAATTTTCACGTCATTCCCAAACCGCGCACGGATTTCACACGAGAATTATTAAATGCTTATTTTGCTGATGTTGTCCTATATGGGTTAAGGATAATCGAAATTACAGAGGAACGCTGAGGACTAAAGTAGAGGTCAATCAAAATTTAATTGTGAAGAAACGCCTCAGCGTATAATGTTTCCCTTGATTTACGAGATATTTGTATATCGTTACATTCCACAATCCACTGTAGGTCGTGTGTAGGCTGAGGACGCAGAAGGGAATTTTCTTGAATGTTACATTTTGTTTACTTCTTTTACGTAGGATGTTTTGAATCATAATGTTATTTTGTAAGAAATAATCACGATCGACTTTTTCTTCAAACATAACATACATCATCTAACTAAAATAAATCGTAATAGATCTTTTTATGTATTCAATAAACTTTCAGACGTCCGATTTATGTTCGTATAACAAATTATTATGTCGGTTAAACTATAGTACCTACTATTAAAGATGATAATATAAAATAGATTCCGGTGAAGTTAATAGCCAGGAGATAATAACAATTTTTCGGTATAATTAGGACCTTATAATGGCATGTGCGTCAAAGCCTGCTGCCCTCTCCTAGATCAGGTAAATATGTAAACATTAACAATACACAAGAATTAACTTATATATTTAACGACATAAAGTCATCCTCTAAGTCAGGTCCAGTTTTGGCAATGCGAAAAATTTCTGGCGTCGGAAAAAGATTATCTTTTTATTACGGGTTACAGGGTAGGCGCTATGATTTATCTGAAGTACTAGCGATTTTTTTAGTTAGCCGCTTCACTCTTCTCCCCTGGTTGGCAATGCTCTTTTAACTTCTTCTTAACGGGCATTGCTGCTGCAAAAATGATGTGGACGTTGATCCGTGACAGGAATGGATTCTACCGAGATCCAATTAGATCGTAGAATATATATACATGCATGCTGTGTATATTATAAACACAACTTTGTAATTTAGTTTATTTAATACACCGCTAGCTTCTGCTTGCATAAATCTACTCGTGACCTATACTGGGATATAAAGTACCCTATGTATGAGTCCAAGATATCGTTTCAACCAAATCTGTTCGACAGTTCGTAATTGAGTTGATAAGAAACATCCGAATATATTCACAAACTTTTAAATTTATTAATTTTAGTAGGATGAGGTATGGTTTTATTTACCAATATCTTTTAATATTTTATTTTAAAGTGTTAAATCTTTGGTAAGTGTTTTATTTCGGTTCGTTACCTACATGGAAATGATGAAATTGAAAATTGAAATTGAATAATGACTTCCAGTATTATTTTGGGAACGAAAAGTCAGTTATTAAGCCCAAGGTTCTTTAAAAGTATCTATTTACATGCTGAACTAGCTTTCCTGCGTTGTATACAGCGTGTTACACGGTCATATTATGTTAAGGTCGCATAATGGAAACTTTGACGAACGTAAAATCTAAATGTTTGAAAAGACATAGATTTTAATACAGTAAAATATTTTGAACATAAATTAGTGGAGGAAGTCGAAGACCGAGACGTACCTTTGTCCAACAAGTGAAGGAAAAAGTGGGAGTCGAATTAGGTACGTCTTGACGCCCCATTCACTTGTTGGACCACTTGATATAATATAATAATAATAATATAATATTTTACCACATACACACAACACCATCTAGCCCAAACTAAGCAGAGCTTGTACTATGGGTACTAGACAATGGATAAACATACTTAAATACTTTTTTTTTTTTTTGTAAATACATACATATTATATATGTTAAGGAGTTAACATGAAAGCAGAACACAGACATAAGTGGCGATTACTACACCGACAAGAGCTACGCACTTAAATTAAGGAAGAATTTAGGAACTTGAAAATGCTAAAACCGTACTTTTCTAATTACATAGATATTAAGCATATCTAGGTTAAATTGCTCGAAAATATCCGAGTAAAAATTAAGACGATGAAGCATAGCTTTTTATGCAATGCATTTGCCTTACATAAAAGCTATGCTCAGAATTATGTTCCTCAAGAGGTAGAACACATTAAACATTAAAAACAAAGAAGCTAAATATAAATAATATTTTTGGAGGAACAGCCAAAAATGTAAGCACTTTTGGCTATCTCTCGATGTTACTTTACGAATGTAAAATATAAGCTTTTACATTAATTTATACAAACAGCGTCATCAAATGCGTAGAGTACCTACTTCTATGAGTACGTACTTGCTATTCAGTAGGTACTTATATAATAATATGTTATTCTGTGCTTTACGTATCTGCCAAGCCCAAGAATAACACGGTAATTAGTATTATTCCTTCTTTACAATAAAAAGAAAAGAGAAACTAACAGACTTTTAGGATTATTAATATTTTTAATTTTACGTAATAATATGGAAACTCTTGCACTAGCAAAAATCCGTATTGCGGAGGGCTTTACTTACAATAAAACAAGTAACAAAAAGAACACTCAGACTCCTCTTCACTTAGACTCACAGCGTCCTTTGTAGATAGCAGCGTAGTATAAGGTGACCACTTTAATAATTACACCATTCGTGCAGATAATCAGTTCTGTATAAGTCTGTCAAGTCGTAGAATACCTAACAGACATAATTATGAATCAATTGTATCTGGCCACCGGTGTGCCGCTGCTCCTCAATAGGTTAATAATAAAGTTCGTCATGTATTTCCGGCTAACATATTCTGCTACAAAAACAAATAATCGTATTGACACGTGTTTCGTCGTTCCACGAGACCTGTTTAGAATAATTTGGCAACGTGTGAGTGTCGAGATGCCATGAAAATACCTACATAATCGCTATTTGGGTAGATGCAACGTGTTGGTAGAATTAATAGCGTGTAACTGAATGGTGTGGTCAATTTAAGTCGTAACGTAGGTTTAATAATCAGCCCTGTATGTAATCTGTTCCATTGCTGAGCACGGGACTCTTCACAAATATAAATAAAATTAAATTTTATCCGTTCTCGTTAAAATTATCTTCACATTGCTAAAGTAGGTATGTTTTCGACTACTTACCTAAGTAAAATGTTGTTGTTTTTACTAAATGGACGTCCACTATTCCATATCTATACCAACTATTTCCCTTTATCATAAAAAGACAATGCCCACACTAGGAATAATTCCTGTGTCGTGAAACTTTACAAACATTTAAACAACAGAGACAAAGAACATTCGAACTCGGTACAACTATTTGTGGATCATACAATTTTTTATCCCGTGTGGGTATCGTACACACGGCTACATATCAAGTTAGACACTCTATATACGCATAACTACGCTACATACAAAGTAGAGAATTGTCGTAAAGGGACTGTGCATAGTGGTGTCGATGTAATAGTAAGGATAGAGCGTAACAAAAATATAACGCACTCTCTCGCACGATTCGCTGCGTTCAACTTCTAATAGTTTAAAGTCCAAACAGTCTATGCGTCGCTGTGTGTACGCACAACACTCAACGCTGAGACAGTGGTTAGACGACCAAAAAACCAATTCGCCATTCTTGCAATCATAACCACGATATATTGTCATGATAGCTTACCTTTTTCGTGCGACTTCTTTCGCATATGACTTTTAAACGGATCATAGTACACACAGCGACACATCAACCTAGACTGTTTGGACTGAACTATTAGAAATTGAACGCTGCGAATCGTGCGAGAGAGCGCGTTATATTTTTGTTACGCTCTATCCTTACCATTACATCGACACCACTATGCACTGTTCCTTTCTGACAATTATTTATTTTGTATGTTTTTTTTTATTTTTATACTAGTAAGGTGGCAAACAATCATACGGCCCACCTGATGGAAAGTGGTCACCGTAGCCCTATGGACGCATGCAACACCAGAGGCATCACTTACGCGTTGCCGACCCTTTAGGAAAGGAAGTGGGAAGGAGAAGGAGCGGGAAGGGGTAATGAGGGTGCTTGAGCCTCCGGTACTCTCACTCACCGAACAAAACAACATTAGGAATACTGCTATTTCACTTCGATATTCTGTGAGAGGGTAGTCCTTCCCCCGTCGAGCTGGCCAATTCATGCTGAAATCAGCGAGGCTCTACGTAGTTATGCGTATAAAGGGTGTCTAACTTGATGTGTAGCCGTGTGTACAATACGGTAAGGTACTGACAATATTTACTAACGTTGGAGTTGGAGCAGTGAATACGACTGTAGATTATGAGCTCTTTGGTACGATTAGCATGTTTTTGTGTTCTTGGATTTGTCTGTCAAGGAGTTCTTAGTAGCAGCAAGCAAGACTGTAAAAGTGTGCCCAGTAGACGGATATTGCACGGCATAAACTAACAAAATTATAATTAACCTAGCTTTTGCCCGTGGCTTCGCTCGCTAAGGTTTTGCCAATCAATTTCTCTCCCCTAGACCTCCTCTGTAACCTATCCCTCGGGAAAAGTACTTCTTTTCTGGATGAAAGCTAGGTAACTACCTTTTATCTTTTTCTGTACACCTGGCAACGTGCAGGTTATGCTACATTACATGATGATCGGTCGAGTAGTTAAAACGTGGAAGAGTAACAAACAAACTCACATTCGCATTTATAAAAAGAATAGCTGGCGAAATGTGGATATAATGCCGACCCCTTTAGGGATAGTAGCGTGAAGCTATAGAAGGGCGTAGATAAAGGTTCTATTTATTCCAAACGACGCATCGTTTAATGACACATCTTGGCACATTTTCTCACAGAACGTCTATACAGACTATAGTGATGAAGTTCCCGGTAGATAGACTAACGCCTACAACATCGACATTCGTTGAATGGTACGCATCGTAACCGAGAGCTTAGAATACTCGTGATAACAGCAGCATATTTATATAACAGCATTCATAGACTCACGCTGTACATCCACGAAGGTGAAGGCAGACTATACGTTAGAGCATCAGAAACTTCTTTTTAGGATTCCGTACCTCAAAAGGAAAAATGGAATCCTTATAGGATCACTTTGTTGTCCGTCCGTCTGTCTGTCTGTCAAAACCCTTTTTCTCGGGAATGAGTGGAGGGTATCGTATTGAAATTAAAACGATATACTCAGGTCTACAGTATCTTAAAACTGTGAAAAAATCAAACTTCTAAGTTAACATAAAAAAAAGAAACGGCCGTTTATACCGCAAAAAATGTATATTTCGACACTCTCAAGGGAATTAAAATTTATAGGGTATTTTCCGTTGACCCAGAACTATGAAATTTGCCAAGTAATACCGTCTTATACTAGAAGTATAGGGAAAATCTGAAAACTATACATTTGTAATTAAATCATAAAAAACAGGGTCTTTATGCAAGGAACGGCGATAAATTTATATGTACTTACAAATTTGTACGGCACCCTCGGTGGGCGAGTCCGACTTGCACTTGTTCGGTTTTTGTTTCGTGTATTACACCCACATTTCTCCGGTCACGTTTTTAAACTCAATTAATAGAGGGGATTCTGTTACTTATTTAAGGAGGACATAATCGTGTTCATGCTACTATTTTTTTAATTTAACTTAGTATGCCACGGGGCTATCGAGCCTGTCCTCTTGTTTTTAGAAGACTTTGATAATTATATTGATGATGGTACTGTTACAAATCCCTATCGTACCCTTATTTCCTTAGCTAGTCCAAATGCACCATACTCGACAAAAACCCCTGCCAATGCTTAAAAGTCCCGTATCAGCACTTTTGCCTTCATCCTAAGCGCAGTACTAATTAACAGCAGTCTGCACATCCGCCGTCGCGAACGGAACTTACCTACTATTCCTAAGTGAGTCAGATACATTTCTCTATGCATCAATTGTACTACATCTTATTTACTATTTTCATTTCGTATTTGAGTGTTTAATTAATAAACTTTATTGAGGAAGTTAAAATTTCTTTTTTTAATAACCTTCCGTCTCTGTGCCTTATAACAGTACGAATAGCCATCTTATTCTGTCCTCGTTCTGAAATCACCCTTTTACTAAAAACCGGTGTAACAGTCGTACCTTACAATGTTTTTGCGTTACACCGAGCGTGTAAAAGTACCGGCAACATACCAACCGCTCCCATTTCTTTTACTGCATCTTTAATTACCTTTTGCTCACAGACCACTTATACTCAGAGAGAAGAATGACAACTTCATACAAAATTTGTGATGAAATTTTTCCTTAGCGTCTTGCGCCATCTATTTGTAGCCCGCACAAAACTATCGTAAATGTCAAGTTGCGCGGGAAATTCAAAATTTGTGGTGTGTAGGTATATATATGGGTATGTATATCTATTTGCTTGTCATCAATAAGGGTTCAAAATTGAAAGCACTGTATTTTTTCGAAGAGTTCCTTGAAGTTAATGTGTATGCCGATTTAGATTTATGTTATTCTATAGAAATCTGGTTATTAATAAAATCAGCGTTCACATATTCAAAGAAAAACTTAATCGAAAAACACAGATTAGAGAGTTCACCAAAATATGAACATAACTTTATTATAAAAGGTTTATTTGTGAATAGAGCAATACATACAATTCTTACTTTGAATGTAGGTACATGTGCATAAATACTATACCCGACTGTTCACATTCTGCTAGCACTTGTCTATTTAAGTTACAACAGGTGTTCCAGTATGTATGTATTAAGAGATTTCATTAATTTATTTCGATAAAACAACAAAAACAATGTAAGCGTCATTTTCTCACAACTCAAGTCTATATAGGTATATCTCACAAAATAACACTTGATTTCACCAAAATACTACAACGGAGAAACAGGGTGCTCGACTCAACGTTTTTAATGCAGGAGAAGTCAAAACTAGTTTATTTATCGAAAATAAACCGAAATTACAAGAAAAACGGTGCGCTAGCGGTGGCAATTAAAACTGCAACCGCCCGTTGTAATTTTTTTTGTGTGACTTTTGTTCTTTATTTATCCATAGAAGAAAGGTTTCACTGCCTATTACTACGGCATTTTTGGACAAACACTTGTGACAAAAATTAGATAGGTGCTGGACGGGCTGTAGAAACGAAATAAGCAAAAAAAAAAATGTTTATTGGTGTGAGTCATTATACGTTTATTCCATGGGGCCTTCGATATGAACAATCGATAGATTATGATTTCTTATCTTATTACGTGGAATGTATCACATAATTTGTTTTGTATTACTTAAGTTATAAAACAATCATCTTATGACACATCTGTTATATGATAAAAGTATATTTAAAACGAGAAACTATTACCTACGATAAGATATGGTATACTATAAACAAGATATATATATTTTATACTTTTACACACACACACATCCATACTTACACAAATATATAATTATTAGGCAGGTAATAAGTGCCTTATTTATGTGTAATTGAAATGATGGATAGTAAATAATGCACTTTAATTTTAATAATAAGGTAATTTTGCCGTAGAATCCCTTATAATTGAATTTAAAGTTAAATTAGCAAACTGGTAACACCTGCAACTATGGTTATGAGAATACCTAAGAAACAAGAATAAGGATCATTTTATTCGCAAGAAATATGGTACCTACATGGGTTGAAGTGTTGTTTGTCCCAAGTGTTTGGTGACCCAAGACCGGTCTGTGTGGAAGACCTTGGGGGAGGCCTATGTCCAACAGTAGATATCTTTTGGCTGAGATAATGATAGGTTACACTACGTACAGTGTTGAACATCACATTTCACTAGTGGTAGCAGTGACATCTATTTATTAAACTGACAATATAAATATAATTGTTGGTTTCAGTCATCTGCACATAAAATTACATAATTATTTTATTACAAACTTTTCAGTTAATTATGTTGCTTTGTATAAATAATAATTACATATACGCAGGCGTATACACAGACCGATACATCACAAAAAAATCGATTATTATTCCTACATAGGTACCGATTAATGATCACACTTTTTTTTATCAAATCAATATTATGTCTGTGCAATCACTAGAGTTTCTTCTGTCCAAACAAAATTCAAATAACCTGCCAGCGCAAAGTACACTTCTTCTGAGACTGCTAGGCAGAGACGCAACAGAATTTCAAAAACATTTATTAAATACCACACGCTACATTTTTATATTCCTTTAATATATCTATATCCATTATATAGGTAGCTGTTCAAAAAATACGTCTTGCGTCACAACTATTTAGGGGTGCCAGTAGCGACATACCATTTTCATTGAACCCTAAAAAGCCAGCTATAATAGTATGTTAGTAAACAACCACGAATAAATTGTGGAAAGCAATAAAGAACTGAATAGAAACGTTTTGTAGGCACCACTTGGGTGGTTTTGGAAAAGGGCGATAAATTGTAATGCAGTGTAATTTTATATTTTTGGATGCAGTAGATCAAGCTAGTGGCTCATTTACACTTGGTCGTCTTTGTTGTGATAAATGCGGCTTAGTCTAAGCGTTGCTTAGGTAGGTTACCTACATAGAAGCGACCGTCGACTTCGGCTTTCTATGAACTTGGTCGACTTCGGCTGCGAACCATCAAACGACTAGGCGTTAACACACTCGGTCGTTAGACGACTTCGAAGTAGTCCTGTCGACTTAGGATATGTAGTAGATTATGCGTAGGAGGTTGCAGTATGTTCAAAGAGACGGCTGCGATTCGAGATAGACCTCTACCCTAATAACTTTTATGTATTGCTTATTTATCAAAGTTCTGTAAGTCAGCTTCGCGATATGGTGTCTTATGTCTGACTAACTACCAGTTTTTTCACAATGGTGTTTATTATTAGGTAGTGTATTATAATTGATGACCATGCGTCAGCGCACACCAAGAGTAGAGCAGAGCAGAACATTTTCTGAAAATTAATGTTATGACAATTCCATACATTGCATAATTAAATACACGTCCAAACTTGATGGTCGACCATGCTTGAACTTGCAAGATGCGTGTTCGAGTATGCGTTATACATGAGCGAGCGCGCTTGAGCCGCCGCCGCGCGCCGCTCGCGCTGAGTATTGCCACAGCGCAAAAACTGTCTGGACGCGTGTTTACTACGGCGCGGCCGGCGTCAGTTAGAAATCATGGATCATGACGTCTTATTTTATTTACATATTTTTCATGTTCCTCTTCCTATACCAAAAGGACGATAATTACTAAGTCACAATTAACCATATTGAACACGTCTGCCAACGTCGGATTTTGGCATCAAACTGGTCATGCACGCCTGGCAACCCAGAGCATTTTTAACGGAGCTTGCTCACGGAGGGGCGAGCATGCCGTATGCATGTTCGAGCAGTCAAAATTTGCTCTACCATTTTGCAGTTCGGTGTGCGCTGACCGTAATCGCCACAGGGCATCTCTGCTCAGTGGCAGAAAATACTCTTAATACTTACAGCGTTTATGTGCATGGTTCACAACACTTACGTTTTGAAGAAAATGTCTCCGTATCGATGGCTTATCCTCGTAGCTCGTACCAGCACTGTTCGCACCGAATTCATGATGCCTTCATGACCGCTTTATGTATATTAGCTTTATGTCCGCTATTTCCAATATATAAAGTCAGAGCAGATATAAGACAGGCAACTCATTTTTTGAAATCGGTGCCTCATTTCCTAGTAGAATAGATAACTTAGTCTTCCTTAGTCAAGCTTTGGAAAATCATCACTTAGGAGTGATTACTGTAAACATAGTGTCTCTGAAAGCATGTATTTAGTAAGTTTTTTTAAAAGGTCTCGTTCAAAATATACTCTTCAGCTGAGGGTATTTCTTTACCGAAACAGATTCTTTAGAAATTTTAGAGAGTATTTCTAATACTTGGAAGGTTACGCAGGAGCAGCCTGCTTTGTATTATTTCAATCCTCCTTAGAAACCGATTATGGTAAAACGCGTAAAAACACCACTACAATTTTGTTGCAAAGGCATGGAGTAGGAAAATTCTTAGCACTTTTGTCTATGAGCTGTTAGGATAATTTGTATGTTATTATGAGTGGTCGTGTCCAAGTTATAGAAAAATTTTGCATCTCAACGAGATTTCCAATACCAAAAGCATCATGTTCATTTCATTCAACATTGGCATTTAACTGTTGGTGTTAGTAAATGTTTTATAAAGTATTTCAGTTAATATTTTAATCCCCAATACTGTTTAATGAAATGTATTTCAGTACGTTTCTGCATTCAGTGTTGATACTTTAAATAAAGGGTTCATGAAAGAGATCAACGTTGCTAATAATACAACAATAATCAAAAGTAATTGTAAACTTAAACTATTTATTTTAATCCTTTTACAAAATTTTACCTTCTTCATTATGAATTTACAATAATTTTTAATCATTCACGTCATCCGAACGTTATGCTGAACTCTATCACAAACGGACCTAGAAGTCGACTCATATAAAAATTTGGACCCAGAAACAAACATGATAAACATACAATTGTTGATATATAGCTAGATGGCAAATCAAACACCCATGTCCCAGACCCACAGTTTATTGACTCACCAGTTTTTCCATACAATAAATCATAACAATTCAGGTCAAACAAAACAACATGTGCCCAACTTAATATAAATAGGTCAAAACTGTCTGGCGCGTCGTGTGAGGAGTCTCGGGAACATAGTTCAGTCTGCCAGCGCAGGGCGCCAATAAATATCAACGTATGTACACGAGGCCACTCGCGACATTACTCCCCCCCTATATATTTATAACTTTTCATTAAAAATTTATAATTTATTTCGTTAAGTCCTATCTATGTAGGTCGACTAACACCGTTGCGCCACGTAGTCGCGTCTACGGAAACTAGATGGCGCCGGTCAACACTCGGGTAATTTAGAGGGTGCGGCCGACGGCGGCGGCGAAGCCGGCGACGGGCTACGGCGCCGGCGGCGGCTGCGGCGCCGGCGCCGGCTCGGGGCTGGCGGCGGCGCGGCCGGCCGGCGCTGGCTCGCTGGGACGGGCCGGCGTCGGCTCTCTGGGACGGGTCGGCGTTGACTTGCTGGAACGGGCCGGCGTCGACTTTCTAGGGCGGGCCGGCGTTGGCTTGCTAGAACGGCCAGCGACGGCTCGCCGGGACGGGCCCGCGTTGACACGCTGGAACAGGCCGGCGTTGGCTCGCTGGAACGTGCCGGCACGACGGGGCGCTCGCCCCTCCAACATCAGTCAACGGTATCGCTATCTTCCAACATTTTGTACACTGTTTGACTGCTCTGCCAATGTCAACACATCGAGATACGTACGATACCTCGATCGCTCGTGTATTCGGCACACCGCCCGCACTCGACGAGTCAGGTCCTACGATCGACAACGAGCGCCGCAAGTATATAATCACGACGATAACATCACCGTCGAAGTGAAATCAGAATATTTTATCGTATGAGGTTTCAGCACATCACAGGCGTATAGAAGTGTACCCGGACCAGTGTCGGGTAGACTCGAAGAAACATAATTTGAACGGAAAACTAGCCAGAGAAACGGCTTCACGATAGAGTTGAGGCTATGCGGATCGTGTGTTGGTGGGGGCGCGGGTGGCGGGCGGCGCTACTGCGACGGGTACTGCGCCGACGGCATCGGCGACGCGTACATGAGCGGCGCCGGCGCGCCGGCCCAGCCGCCGCTCGCGCCCGCGCCCGCGCCGCCGCCGCCCGGCATGCTCATGCGGTACCCCGCTGCAACAACGACACTCACGTTATACACGCTTACAATACATTCATTGCTGCAGGGAAGCAAAAGTAGAAAGAAGTGACTTTTGATGGCTATCCGTTATACTAATGGAGGCAATATTGTAAGGGTATTGGACCCGTAAATATTTGCTGCAAAGGCACATTGATATACTAAATGTCAAGTTGCACATTAAAAAAGATCTTATCACTGGACGTTGTAGATTTGAATACCAAAAATATAAACGGTCGATATAATCAGAGCGTTGATGAGCTTAATTAGAATACGTGGCCTCTTTTTAGACGTTTTTGAGTAGGTGAATCTTGGATATTTCTATGTCAATTATGCAAGGGTAGAAATCAATCCAGTTATGCCAATATATATCAAACCACAAATTATTTAAATATAAGGTTACCAATATCAAAGATGGAAAACACACTGACATCTACAATTATAAAATGAAGTCAACCAACCCAGAGAACCTGCAAATCAAATCATTCGCATTTTCTTGAAAGCAGTATAGTAAAGCACATATTGGCTAAGATAACTGGGCCCAATTCTACCAACTAAAATACTATGGAATCTAATATGTGGGTAAATTTTGGCTATTAAAATAAGCATGAGGTACAATACTTATAAAATTAAAATTACAATACTATATAATACAATTGCAGATACGACAAATCAACTAAAATAGGAGAACTTATACAGCAAAACGAAAGAGTACCAAACGTATTAATAATTTGGCAAGTTACCAACAGTTATAGTATTGCCGGTACCAACAGTTCACGCTCTCTCCCTTACAAGGCGAACAAAAGGCGCTACCACCGACCTAAAATACTGACTGATATAACTGGTTATACAGCTTTTTATGTAGACACCAAAACTGTAGTCAGCAATCGATTCTATACATCACCAACCGAAAGATACTTGTATTGCTAAGCGCAACCAGTGACATAGATTGGTAACCAATATTTTGACTGAAACGATGACGGGCACACAAAGCGTGTGTCAAATGTCACAAAAACATGGAATGAAGATTGAATGACAATAGTGAATGGAGCAGAAAATTCTAAGCCCGCAGGTATCTTTGATATAAGTACAAGGGATAATGCCAGTGCTTAATATAAAATAAAGCAACAGCACCAACAGCACAGTCTGAACAAATATGAATACTGCATTAGCTTGACTTGACACGCCGATATGACTAACAGATATGATTGTGAATGATCTCAATTAGTATCCCTAGCATCCAATATTGGTAGAAATATATTGATTTTGTGCTAAAATTATACTTCTTTAAAACACCCTTCAAAAGAAGCAATATTTTTTTAAAACGCCAAATTTTCACGTATATTCTCTTAGATTGAAATTGTTGTCCTTTTTTCAATAGCTTTTAATGAATTTTCCTAGTGACAAAGACAAACATGGATTTCATGAAATAGAGATGATAATTTCAGATACAGGTTATAACGTTTTATACACCCTTATTATAGTATACCGTAAACCTTAAATTGATTTCGGTTGACGTTTCCCGTACTCGAAATGATTTAGAGAATTTTGTAACAGAAAAGTCTTGCACGATCCAAGTTCGAGTCACGAACTCACTTAAAACCGCAAACATAAACACAATCTTATGGTATGGGACCGAAGAGGTACTTAGGTACTATGATGTTTGTGTCGTGCAATATTTTATTAGGTTTTCTTTCGATCTTACACGACTTTATATTACACTAGCTGGGTCTCACAGATTCAGTTGTTCCGCTCCTAAGGGTTCGCTAGTGTGAAGTTAGATACCTTGAAATCTTCCTCAATAAATAGGTATCTGTTAGTTCTAGAGATTAACGCGATCAAACAAACAATGTCTTCAGCTTTATGAAATCAGTATAGATTAATCGTATATTTACGATATAATTTACCGTTAACAAGAATCTATTTGGCGTAGTGACGTCTACTTAATTTATTAAGTACATAGTTACAAATTATATAATTAATTGTATGTTAAATCTAAATGTAGAAAGTAGAGTATTGTAAACTTAATCGATTGTATAAGAATGAGGACACTTATCGTTCACCTTGTGTTAATAAATTACATATTAGCTGGCAATGAAATAGCTCTCATGGAGCGAAAATAGCGCGGTCACGTCGGTACTAAGGCGGAATGAATCGTTAAAATCGTGATAACAATAGAATTGAGGTGCAGATAGCGACGCTGATAACAACCTGCTGTTAGACAACATAGTTGATTGTTTTATTTTACTACAATATGGTTAACGGCTAAATTTAATTTAATTACACTGGTCTACATTTCGACATACGAATGTATTAATGTTGGATACCAATAATAGGGTTGTCAACCGTACTATATTATTCCAGTTGTGTTCTGTTTACGAAATAAATAATATGCAAAAATACAACATTTCAATTGGATAGATCCATTAATATTCTTGCCTATATTTTTATATGAGTGTGGTGGCAGGAAATTATATGGCTCTTCATCATAATTGTTACGGCAGAATATTCTGTATGCTTCTAACGGCGAGAATCTTGTACGTTCTTCCAACAGTCCGCGCAAAAAAAAAACGTGTTCCTCTAATGAGAACGCAGCGCTGGATCAACTCTAAAACCTGGCAACAATTACTCCTACTTACGATAGGATTGCAATATTCTATTCCACGTAATTAAGCTGCTTCTTGTCAAAGTGAAAATTTCTCTGTACCGTAATTCTCCAAAAACCTCATAAGGTGAAAGTTAAACCATATAAGAGACCTTAAAGATAACTTCGTATAATATGGTCACTGGGATACCAAACGGGTTTTTAAACATACAATAAAACACTAAAAGAAGCAAACTAAAACTATACAGTTTGGCTTCAAGCTGGCTGGCTTAATACTCTACCCAACGGGCATGCATGAAAATGTAATGAGTACGAATAGAGACATCTGCCAACATTTCCAAGAAACAAGCGTGACTTCAATTTTTACAAGAGCATCAACGACGACGACTTCTTATACAACGACATTCATACACAGTATGGGCTAAAGTCTGCGCATACGATATCTGCACTACATAGATCTTCGAAAATATTTTAAGAATATTGTATAACTAGCGATAAAAAAAAGGTCTCATAATTTATTAGATTTAACCACAGATTTAATTTAACTGACAATGTAATAACTATTTAAACAATTATTCGCAAGACTATTTATATTCACTATTGAATAAATATTATAGTTATAACATGAGATTATTATTATTATTGTATGCTATTTATAGAGGTTATAATTATAACGTGCATCAAATTTATGTAATGGAACCATAGATCAACACTACAGTGGGGCCCTAGTCATTTGTAACACAGGTATCTTGATACCTATCGCAGGCACCAGTTAACAGTTCAATGTACCTTCTATATGTAATTTTGTGGAGAAAATAAATTATTTTTGTATATAATCTTACCTGCTGCTGCAGCTTGCGGGTTGCTGTAGGCGGCGGCGTATTGCTGGTAGTAACCTGGCGCCATGTAACCTTGTAACGCCGGGTAACCCTGGAATACAACATATACATGAAGATTATAGTTCTGTTTTCTTCTAGACGTGGTTAAGTAAACCACTGCACATGTATATTGACCTTTTATTCGAGTCTCAGAATAGGAACACAATAGTGTGACGTCATAAGACTGTCATATAGATTAGTAAATGATTGAGAGATGTTACGCGACAATGTCGAGTGCTTGTGCGGCCAAGAATTACTTGTTTTCACAAGGACGCAACGACATATTATCTGTAGATCAAATCTATACAGTTTTTATTATTATTAGTCTTAATTTTGTGTGAAAGTTATACGCAGAATTTTAAAGTAATTAGAACTGTTTTATGGCGGTTTATTGTAGAAGATTGCGATACAATTCGTTTAACGTGGCTTGATCTTCATTTAACACAAGAAAAAAGCATCATCATTATTACGTCACAATGCAAACTAATAGAATATTCAATGACATCAGTAAATAGATAATAAAATATGTCTATAACAGATTAAAGTTTATTTGTTACACACACACTATTCACCTCGAAAAACTTCTTTTCTTGTTCTTGTGATATAGATAAGATAATAAGCAAGCCAAAGTGTTTGTATTTACTAAAGCTGCTTCGCTTACGGGGGCAGTTGGAATTAGAAGACATTGTTGATCATTTTCCTATAATATTAATTTATATTCATTAAATTCATGCATTCTTGCACATGAAAGTAAAATAAAAATTGTCAATAAGTGAACATTTGTACATTTTTACAAGACTGTAAACAAGCAGAACTCTATTTGTTTTATGAGATAATTATGTAAAAGATCTTCTCTTTATTTTTATAAAAGACAATTCCTGCTCTAGGCATAATTCCTGTGTCGCTTAACAAATATTCAAAAAACGGCTTCACGATAGAGTTGAGGAAAATCCAGACTCGGAACAACCATTTCACGACCAAATATTTTTTTCTTTTCTTATAATTAAGGAATGGCTTGCTGCCACAAGAATGAATGCTTTCAGTCGAGATTAGATTGTGCTTATGAACTGAAATAGACCGAGTAGTGGTAAATACCATCCTGTTTGAATCTAGTATTAAGTGGGAAATCCCGCGGATATAACATCGGCAGCTCAAGAGGCCGGGGTCACGTGCCTGAGTTGCCTGTCTTACAGATTACAATCAGAATAATTCTGGGACTATATTCAAAATTTTCTAATATAACATGTACAAATCAGGAAGAATGACGCATAGAAAGAAAATTTGGTAATTTTGAATTGTGATAAGATAAAAAATTATCATAGATAATTATGTTATCTATTTATAAATAATAAATATAATACTTTGATGCCTAGCGTAAGACTGTTTCGTTTGTGTATTTGTGTAAATGTAAGTGTCCTGTGCTATATTCCTGGAGAGGACAAGCGTTATTCCACTATCCTGTACAGCTTGCAAGTGATTTATAGCGTTGTACTAATTTCCTCAATAACTAATTATAAATTAAAATATATCTGACTGTTATTTCTTACTGGTAAAATATTAAAATAGATTTTGTTGATAGCTTGTATTTTACTGAAGCGCAAAGAATGCTTTGTTGTATTAAAAAAACAACTAATGTTTCGTGTAAAAGCTAAATAAAATAGTACAGGATAACAGTTAATAATTAATGTAATAATTATATGTGCATCTTTATTGTCCTGAATGACGCTTTTGTAAAAATATACAAATATGACCGCAATTGCATCTTTGCCTCGTCAGGATACAAGGACGCATGCGCAACTACCAATCGCGAAGATTTTGTTTACATTACAGGACCGCGTGTTAGTGTGGTTTATCTTTAGACTTTCAGTGTGGAGAAGGCAGTAACCTTCATTCTCTTTTAAATTAATTTTATTGTAATGTGCGTCAGACGAGGTTGTGGAGCAAATTGGATATAATAGAACATTGACCAGCCATTACAAGCCTGTAATGGATCTACCAGCCGGTAGATCGTGGAATGTGGATGCTATGCCGTATAAGTCTAGTATGTTAGACACGCCGATAATACTAAAATGTAACACGGAAACATTGGGCTACTCAGATTTGCATGCCCTGTAAGCTCAGCTTAATGGCTCCTATATAATACTGGTATTCATTTATCACTATTTATGCGTTTATATCAATAAATTAAATGGCCCACAGCCACTCTAATAAAGACAGTTTGGTTAGTCGGAGCAATACAATGCCGAATAATCATAAATATTTCAAATCAACATTAGCATAAATATTAGTCCAGTGTTCCGCTTCTTAGAATTGGGTTTATAAATCAAAAGATTAGGTAGGTTTCACATGTCGCCTCGTTATACTGGCCAAAACTTACGAAATTGTGTCGGGCATATAATAATAATAATATTCTACCACATACACACAACACCATCTAGCCCAAACAAAGCAGAGCTTGTACTATGGGTACTAGACAATGGATAAACATATTAATATACTTTTTTTTGTTAATACATGCCTACATATTATACATAGAAACACCCAGACCAAGACAAACATCCATGTTCATGCACACAAATGTTTGACTTGTGCGGGAATCGAACCCGCGACCTCAGGCGTGGCAGTTGGTTACACTAAACACTACGCCATCGAGTCCGCACCATGCCAATGTAACGTACAAAATTGACAGATTTATTTTGCAATAGAGTAGAAAGAGGATTTAACAATCCTATCATGTTATAGAACTTATAATACAATGAGTACATTAAGTATAATACTAAATACGGTACTGAGAATCCGTAACTCTGAACTAAAGAACTCAATTGACCGAGTAAGCAATCACTCAATCACATTTATCAGCAGCGCATACCATACGCTCTTCCGCCACCAGATTGAAGACGAATGACGGCGCTTTATTGCTTTTAAAAAAGGGCAACTCACGCTTTTGTTATAATCTTTATATTGTGTATAGTAACAATGTAAAGTGACTAACTTAACGTAATAGCAGAGAGAAAAGAAGATCCCAGGCTCGAAACCACTATTTATGAATACCTTAACACTCTGCGCACTGACAGTGGCAAAAACCACTGCGCCATCTGTGCATTTACTTAAACAATAGGTACCTACATAACATTCACGTCATTTTCTACTAACGTTCTGGTGGCAAAGAAATGGCGTGCAAACTCAGATCGGCATGTTTCTTTAACAAAAACAAGTCAGACATTAAATTCAATACGTACAAAGCTGAACGCGATACTTTGAATAGACCCATTTGCATATTTCACGCATACAAATCGCGATCTACTCTAAGCAATGAACAACTACTCTTATTGGTACGTGTTTATATACGTATATAGATAGTAAAGTAGTAAAATTAGGTTGTTAATTTTGAAATTATATGCTGACAACTACATATATTTTTTTAAAGACGATATTATAGAATATTTGGAAAGTGGTACACGTTTTAAACATATAATAATGATTTTATATTGCAATGACATGTTTAATCTATTAAACAATGATTCGACTGAAACGAATAACTTTTTAATTTTATCAATGCTAAGTAAGTATATGTAATGCTGTCATAATAAAAGATTACTTGCCACAATATGATCTTACTTTACGCTAATGATACAAGATAAAATTACTACTTTGTAGGGATTATTTAAACGACATCGTGGTTTATTTAAATGACAGCTGTTATTATGTTATTTTCTTAGAAAAACTCTTTCTGTATCCATGGTCACCGTAGGTGCTGCAAATCAGTCGAAACGCCAAGAAAAGTAAATAGTGTTCTAAAATTTGTATAAAATAATTACAAATTTGAATGTGTAAGTAATCATGACATATTTGTTAATTATGTTTATTAAATATAAACGCATTAAAAATAAAAATTCAGTAGGTTTGCAAATCGAAACGGTTTTCAAATAGGAAAAATAATGCACGATGCTTAGTTGTGACGTCACCGCTATTAAGTGCAGGCGTGCGAGGGAGGTAGCAAGTCATACCCACTAAGCCGTACGTGAGTCAAACTTTAGAATATAAAATAGTTGCTGTTGCGTATATCCCTATCAACAAATTTTATACGTAACTATAAACATATTCTTATATTTATAATTCTATTTTTAATACTGAGATATTTTCATGCGCCAAGTTACAAAGTTTACTAACTTTTGTCACATGACATAATTTCGTCGTGACGAGTTCATTCCTTATCAATGTTAATAATTAACTTAAATATGATTAATCTTTTAATTCTGAATTGTTTTGTGATATTAGTATACTGATCGTGTTATTTGTCTTTCCATTATATTCTTACTAGATCTTGATTTTTTATCTCTCGACAACAGTACATTTTTCCAAATGTAAGGTATCCTTTTCTGTACCTTTGAAAAATTTAATGATGATCGGCCGAGTAGTTAATGTTGGACGCGTAACAAACAAACTTACATTCGCTGATATAATATTAAGTTAGCATTTCATTAAATTTATATTTGGCATTAACATTTCTATATTATTTTAATGAACAGTACAAGCTCGAATGCAGTGGTCTTCTATTACTGCGGTAACGCGCGACTTACATCATTATTACGTTAAAAACCTAAACACGTCTTATGTATTACTTGTACATGATAATAAATAAGCGTTATATAATGATGAAGTAGCGTACGACATTTTGTCAATACGTACTTAATCAAGGGCCGTGGGATTATTGTACTGATCGATATAATACTGATAATGATTGCATGGATATTGCTGTAGTACAATGGTTCGGGTGATCGCCTTGCCGTTATTAATAAGCCACGTGTTACGTCTTCAACCGCGCAAGGAAAAAGTTGTTAAAGCCAACCATGTTTACAGTTTGGGTCTTCTTAGCACTATGGTTGACACTTAAAACATACGCATTATCGAGAAAGCGGTCTTTATTCTGGCCTTCTTTAGCTTTTACCCGTGACCTTATTAGCGGAGACTATAGTTCTGCCTCGAATTGATTTATATGGATAATATTATGTTATAAATCTACGGTTCTACTAATATAATTAGGATGGAACCTGGCTAGAATTCTGTGAAGCTATCAAACCTGTAAAAAGTGCTTTAAAATAAGCTGAATTGTATGTGATGCCGGAACAAACATATAAATCAACTAACAGCCATTTTGGATTCAGATCTACTGAATATTATAAGATTTTCATTAAGAACTTACACAAGACAGCCTCATTATAGTTTTATAAGATACAGATACTGATATTTTATGCTCTGTTACCAAATTAAGGTTGTTCATGATGATGTAAATAACCGCTTAATACTATGCAGTCATACCGTCAAAAGCAACGGCATAAATGCTAGATAATTTGGAAAGTCTATCTCGGCAAGACACAATAAATTTCAAATTATAATTATGATGCCGTTACTAATAGTGAAAGTTATGGCTAGACGACTGCATACCACACGTGATTCTATTGAACTGTATGAATTATAGACAAATATATTTGTGTCTATCGCTTTTTTTTATTTGACCTTCATAAGGTCAATGACTTGGTGGACATATATATCACAGCGCGTTGCTGACCAAATTTTACGACTTTTCATAGACAACAAACAGTTTTATGTTTAGAATTGCCCTATTATAACCTTCTGGGTGCAAACAATATTGGTTCTTATATTGAGAGGAACATAGTACTCATAAGCTCACTAATATAGTTCCTTTAAAAATCGTCCTATGCTTACTGTATCACGAAATCTGAAAGCAGTGTTATTGTAATCTTATTAAAGAAGATGGTGCTATACACTATGTATGTACAACTATATCTCTTTCTCTCGATAAGGTAACCTTAGATCATACTATGAGATTGGTATGGTACCTGTTCGGCATATTACCAGTGACTTATGGATGTCATCAGTAGATAACCAAAACCCATCGCCTTTACATCTATGACCATCATTGTCAGCTTTCTATCTTTTACTGAATTTTATTAATAATTTCTAAAGACGCCCGCTTCTCTTATTCTAATTAATCCGAGTGTGTTAGTAATCCTACGCAGGATACAAATATATGAGTAACCATGGTTACCAACATTATCCCTCATACGACTAGATCATGATCGCTTCCATTACTGGCCAGGAATATTACTATTACTTTCGTCTCTTATCAGTAGGTTTGCGTCCAGTATTCCTTGTTCTGTGTGACAGACGCTGTCAAACCACAACAACCATAAGTACATTCGTATATGAGGATGTAATGATTCTAATTACGTCACTGAATGTTAAATAAAGGTCAAACATATTACTTCAAAAATATAATTATCCATGAGGCATTTTGTTATGCGTGTGTAACACGTAAAAATGATAAGCAGCGCTTTTCCCTCAAATGGTTTTACAATTAGTACGGATTATAAAAATAGACGATGCCCATTCCCTGTCCATTTGAGATAAGGCTTGTGTCGTAAAACAATATACTTATTTTGATGACACCATGACGAACTACTAATCAGCTAGCAATGGAAGACGAATAATACGGAGATAACTTATGAGCTTGCTACTAGTCTGCAATCTTGAGTAGGTATGTGTAGGGTGTATATAATCTCTTATATACAACCTACACATATTTACTATTCATTAATTAAACAACCTATAATATGGTCGCCCATATTTAATTAAATGAGTAACCATAATAAGAAAATATAATTATTTCTTTTCGATAGATAATTTAGTGATTATAAACACTATTTTAAATTTCGTTTCCTGTGATAACAATGATTCAGTAATGGAACAACGATGTGATAAGAGATCGTTATACCACATGTTATTTAATTGGCTATCTAGCAGGAAGCTATTATATAATTATTGATACATAAGTACGTATATAGGATAGCTCAGTGGGGAGACCAACAGATTGTAATGCAGAGGGTCTCGGGTTCGAACCCACGTCGCGCATCTCTGACTTTCGGAAGTTTATGTCTTTTCGAAATTATGTGCGTATTGATTTGACAATTATCGCCTGCTCCGTGCCTCGGAGAGCACGTTAAGCCGTTGGTCCCGGCTGCCATGAACATGTATGTAATGGCAGTCGTTATTGGGAGAGTGTCAACACAAAAGATCCCACTGGGTCGAAGTGTCGCCGGTCTGCACTGACTGGCCCCCACATAAGATAAGATAAGTTAACGCTACAAATAAGGATTTAGCAATCCTTTGTTTGAAGTAAAGTATGTAGTAGTAAAGTGTTAAGTATGTTTATTTATCTTCTATGCTTTTATAATTATTTTAAAATTTTAAAACTCAAGCAGATACTAATTTCTATTTAATTTCTATGAATGCTGTTTCAGCTCGTAAGTGGCATGTATGTTAGAACCCTATCTAAATGTTCACTAAAATATAACATTTAAATGCTGTGAGTTACCCGAAAAATATAAAAAATCTACAAAATGGCGGCATTTTAAAACACTGACGTAGTTTTAAATTAATAGAATTTGTGAGATTGACAAACTTAATCCATAATTTTAGCCAAAAACAAATTATATATTATTAAAAAATTACTATCCACGACATTAGAAACGTGCAATGTAACGATGTTCTTTGGCAGCGCTATCTATTTATTAGTTCAGAACTGTTGCAAGTATTTAATCTGTCAAGTGTATACCAGACATAATTAAAATCTAATGTCTGGCCACCAGTGTGCCTCTGCGATTTCGAAGGTTTAGTTGAACTATTACCCATTACCAGAATAGATGATCATGTGTTAATCCAGGGCACAGTCTATCTGTATGCTGAGTTTCATCGAATCAGTTCAAAGGTGTACTTTGCCTTTAGTATCAAACATCCGAAAATCTTCACAAACTTTCACAGCCATAATAAGTAGGATGTTCATTATGAAACAGGCTGTATGTACTGTAAGGATACAGTTTTATCAATACTAGCGGTCGCCTAGTGCTCGAAATTCGACCGAAGTTTACCTGTACGATATTGCTGATATATGTCATTATGTATTGATATACGTAACCATAGTTACGCGCTTGAACTGCGTGTGTTAAATGCATGAATGTGTGCGTGTAGTGTTTTTCATTAATTTAATGTATTTCACATGCATATTTTATAAATATATTAGGATTCGCCCCTCCTTATCCATATAAATTTTCGTAAAAAGGGGTACAAAGTTTTTGCTTCACGTATTAATATATAGATTGTAGTTAATAACGTAAAGTAAGAATTCGACAGATTTCATTCTTACCAATAAATTCTACTACATTATTGGCCAATTGAAACTTATCAAAAGTTGGGGTAGGAAATTAGTATCGTTATTTAAACTGTCACCAAATCTATAGTGCCTGGGGGTGACCGAGCAGCCTAAATGGCGTTAGCAGTAGAACTAAGTCCCCAGTGTTTTATTTTATGCTCTTGGTCAATTAACACTAAATGTAAGATCAGTGGTAAATGGAAAAATGCGAAGTTTACTATTTTATGGCAAATAATATTTACCTAATTATATTTATATGTTTTAAGATGACTCCCGCACTCTATTGTCCTATCCTAATTAATATTATAAATGCAAATGTGAGTTTGTTTGTTTGTTACGCTTTCAGGCTTTAACTACTCAACCGATCATCATCAAATTTCGTATACACGTTGTCAGGGGACCAGAAAAGGACATATGGTACCTTTCATCTAGAAAATAGTACTGCAGTTACTAACATAACCTAACCTACTTTTATGCGAGCAAAGCCAGGCGCAAAAGCTAGTTGATAATAAAGTTAAAATGAACAAAGATATTTTTATAAAGTAAATCTCAGTGTTTATGTGCAAAATGCATTGCACGCTATTGACTTTAGCAGACTAATTAGTCCAGACTTTTACTGAAGCAGCACTTTTGAGGTTTACTGTAGAGGTCAAGCAACTGTTGCGTCAACCGGTATGTATGTAACCATAGCAACGCGTACACATTGTTCGATAACAGGACACTTAGTAAAATAATATAATTGTATTTGCAAAATTACTATATAAAATATATATATATATATATATATAAATAAAAATCAATTGTCATATGTATGACGGAGCATCACTTAGGAACGGCTCGACCTTTATGGTTATTATCTTTTTTGAAAATTTGCCTAAATGCCGTTATAATGTCGAAAATTTAAATGGTATTTTTTATATGAAAACAATTGTTTGACGTTTTGATATTGAATTTAAAAACGTGAAATATATTTTTATAATATAGTTTGACAGGACATCGCCTGTCGGGTCAGCTAGTTACTAATAAATGTTCTAAATGATGGTATTAAGTATAGGTTTTTTGATATACAGCTCTCAAATGAACTGCTGAAGTTTACGACAATAAATCACCTATACTCCATTTGGTTAGGTATTTAACTAAAGGTAAACAATCTTGATGTGTCTTTTTTATCTTTTTATCTAAAAATTCTATTTATAAATAAAATGCTGCTAAAGATCAATGTAAATACAACAATAACGATTACTAAATCAATTGAACCGTTAGTTTATGCAGTGGTTTATTTGTTTAATATTATGTAAAGATTGTTTATCTTTAGTTAAGTACCTAACCAAATAGAGTATAGTTATAACATAAATTTTATATCGAAAATTATTTAAAAAGGTGTAATCCATTTTTTAAGTTTTTGTTTTCGCTCCCGAGTAAATATAATATTTTAATTATCCCATGTACTTTTATTTCAAATCTGTTTATGGTCTTTGTGGTTTTTTGCTACAACTGTTTTACTAAAATTATAAATAACATTTCCTAATTCTGTTTTAGATATATATAATTTTAAATCTTATGTTTACATATTGGATACAGACAATCCCAACATCCACCAAGATTGAGATATTAAAAACTAAATTTATTTTCTCCAATTTCACAATTTCTTGTCATCCTGAAGAACCTACAAAAATACTAGTATAATAATAGCACTATCCAGCTAATGTTAATCCTTGCCAATGAACAATAATGCAATGTCCTGATGGATGAAGAAATTCCAGGTTAAATGCTTGCCGTTCCTCAGTTACTTGTTAATGAAAGTCAACAGATGTTATCAGACTGTATGGTTTAGCATAAGTTAGAGTGTACTAGGCTGTTTATGTATTTACCTGAGCATACCAGTAGCCCATTCCTTGTTGATAGGGGTAGGGATACTGCGTTTGCGCACCCATCGCAGGCGGCGCTGCTGTCGCGTTGTTCGAACTCTGAAATTATTAAAAATATTTTTATTTATACCCACATTTTGGTTACAAATAAAATGCACATTAAATATATTTTCATGTGTAATTGTGACTGTCCTTGTTTCAATTATAATGAGATAGATTACTAGTGTAATTACTCTATTGTGATGAATGAAACAGGACATTTGGATTATTCTACCATCCAAAATACTCTTTGTATTGTTAGCTGATGATTTACTTATATTATTAGAATTTTTATCCTTAGAAACACATTTACATAAAAAACATTAATATATAATTAAAGATTAGTTTTTTATGTTTGCTACATTAGGTCTTTCGCTAGGGTTAGATTGTGAAACCCTGAGTCCATGGTACTTTTATGTAAAGCCACTAATGGTGAATGTTGTTCACCTGGTTATCATTCAAATAATAATATTGAATCTGGGGCTTAATCACAAAATTAAATAGGCTAATAGGAATAAGCTATGGAAACCCTACAATTTCAAAGTAACTCTGAAATTATATAATAGGCTTAATATTAGCTAATATTCTATTCATGAAAACATGTGAAGCTATTTCTGACACAATGAAAATGTATATATGTATTTATTGTACCAAGTGCACTAACCTTTTAATAAACATGTCAACAAGTGGTAAAGTTATACATAGAAAAATGCACACACTTTTCAGAAATAGTTTTTTAATAAAATATATTCATGACAACATGACATGTGTATCAAAAACAACACTTCCTGTCTAATCATCCCTTTTATGAACTATTAAACAAGTTTCAATGTTTTTCTTTGTGGTTGTCGAAAGAGTTTTGTATTTAGGTTATATTTTAACACTGGTCAAGTTTTAGCCAGATTCAATAACTGGATCAATAATATGATTGCTTGTTAGCAAATACTTATTATTATTATTATAATTACTCTGAAAAACTGTTAGGGTTGAAAGGAAACTGGGATAAATATGAGTAAACATCTGATACTCATTAACCTGTGGTATGCCGGAACGTGGATCTACGCGAGACACAATGCTTTTTCTATTATGTCTGGTATTCCGGCATACAAGAGGTTAATTGTTAATCTTCAAAAGTGACTACAATATACCTTATGTTGCAATAGACAATGACCTAAAAACTATGGCAAATGTGCTGGGGAAATTATCCTCAGTGACTCAAATCCTTTGTACTAAACATAATAGGATGATCATTTTATACCAGTTTTAGTTGGATCCGGTTCAAATTAATTAAGTTCTAAATGTTCTTTTAATGTCTTGTCTCGTAACTCAGTTCCCAAAATAGCTCTAAGGGTTAAAGTTGATGACAAGGGGGAATGAAATAACAAAAAAAAGCTTTGTTATAACAGAAACAACAAGTGTAATTTCACTACCACAGCTGTTGTTGTTTGCATGTATAAAATGCCAATTAATTGTTTTTATATGTGGAAAGCCAACTAAAGGAAAAGCAACCAAGCCACTACTAAAATAGAGATGTTATTGCAATGATGTTTTTGTGTGGAATGAGTATGACATTGCAATTTGTAGGTTATAGGCTGCAAAAATGATTACTTAGACAGCATTTTAAGGTTATTTATTCCAATGTTTAGTTTGTAAACAATAGTTTAGAATGCAACATCTAACCCATATCTGAACATATTAAAATGTATTTATCATCATTCAACAGGTGGATAATTTAAAGAAACTAAACTATATAACTGTATATAGCAAAAACCAAGAATTACATAAAATGGTGTGGTCCCTGATTAATTCAGATCATAAAAGCTAGCCAGTCCACTCAAAATGATATCTTATTCTGAATAAATTATAGCTTATTATACTTTGATTATGATAAACAGCTAATTTTGTGACTACATTTCTCCGGCCATATTTTTTAGAAGTGACTTATTTATGTCAATGAAGCACTTATGTCTTATCAACATCAGTAACAAAGCAGTAGGAAGTGAAATATAAATATTTATCCAAGTATTTTAACTTCAACAAATAGTCCATGAAAATGTGTTATGATAACTGATGTACAACAATCTAATAAACTGATTACCCATATTACAACAGGGGACAATTTTACATCCCTATATCAACAATTTTCTAATTATGCATTGGCTTTACATAAAAAGTTTTTATAGACAATGACATCATTTCTGCTAATAAACTACTGTAAACTGAATTTAGGCCTAGTATTCGGTAATAAAATTATGATAATAATTTAAAATACATAATTGTAAACTAAATAAATAATAAGATTTAATAATTTGCTACTAAATCATTTAACTATAAGTCTAAATTAATTTTTAGGGTCTCCTAAGGGTCCCCCTTTACATTATAATTTTTCCATAGTGGACCTTGCTAATTTACATAGTGATAGCGGAAGTGTTTCTGCTTTCATTAAGTAATATCGTACATGTATGGTCATGTTATATATCTCAAGGAATATGGTGGTGTCACCATATTCCTTCAGAGAACCACAAAACATACAAATTGGTTATTAAGTTATGTCAAGCGATATGATGAAGTGAGTGAAGATCATAGCTATTGGAAATATTCACCTCTGCATACCCTCCAAAAATGGATTAGACTATGTATGTAAACTCAATAAACATATTTAGACTATTTAGTTACCCACAATGCTAAAACAATAAAATGAAACCATAATTTATAGGTTATAAAATCTTTGACATCTGATTACACCTCCTGAACTTACCAATGCAGTGATTCATATTGTTACAACAGTCTTTAGTTGTAATTACAATATCAAGTCATATAAGCAACTTGTTTCTTAGTAGAATGGTTGTCATGTCTTGTGCCATCTTGTTATTTAGACAAAACCTGCAATAAAAGATTAATTACCTTTGATTGAATACAAACCTGATTATCACCACCTCCATTTTCTTTTCCCCAGAAACATTTGACTATGTGACCACTAATTTCTGTGTTATGTGTCGCTTCAATGGCATGAGCTGCCGCTTCTTTAGTTGTAAACCTAATGAAGGCATAGCCTTTGTCCCTGAACACTCTGATGTCCTGTATCTGGCCAAATTGTGAGAATGTGTTCTGCATTAACTCCTCAGTAATTACATTGCTAGTGAAGCCCCCACAGTACACGGTCGTATTCGTCGGTGAACTCTGGTTGTACACCTCGTCGAATGTCGGTTGTTTGGCTCTCTTGCTGCTAGGCGCACCTTCGTTCGGCTTTGACGGCGGCTTGCGTGTCGACCAGTTCGTGCGTATGGAGCGGGATCCTAACCACTGCCCATTCATCGCCTGAATAGCGGCCTCTGCATCAGCCTTCTTAACGAATGAAACGAAAGCGTACCCCTTAGATTTGAGCGTTTGTGGGTCGCGGACTATCCGACAATTCGAAATTTCACCAAATGGCGCAAACGCTTCTCGCAATATGTGCGTTTCTATCTCTGGTGAAAGATCACCGACGAATATGTGATGATGGTTGCTGGTATCAGTCTTCGGCTGATTGCCAGGACTCGTAGCCCAGTTAACCTTCATTTCCTTGTCGAGGACCACTCGCTTGTTCATGGCGGCCAGGGCTGTAGCTGCCGCGGTGTGACTTGTAAACTCAAGGAAGGCATAGGGATCATTGCCAGGTTCGCGGATTATCTTACAGCCTTTTACTTCGCCTATTTGTCCGAACAACGTACATATGAATACTTCTGTAACACTCGCGTCCAAATTACCGACGTAGAGAGTTTTCGGATGGCTTTCGTCGCCCATATTAGCTTATATCGTAATCTAGCGATTACTTAATTACGACTATGAACACTAACAACGAAAATAAGCGCTAAGCAACGTGTTATTTCATCACATAAAACATTGGATGACGGATAAAAGAATGAAAAATGTCGCAAACAGCGCTTACAACTTCTCGAAAGACGTTGCTGTTGACTCGTGAAACGTTCACTTTTCGGAAACAAACGCATCTATAGACGAATTTCCGGTAGAACTGTTTGAAAAGTTGGCGGGAAAAAATTACCAATAGGAAATAAAATCACTTATCTAGACCAAAATAATATGCAATTACAAAATTGTGGTCTCAATAGTAATAAATCAAATATATTTATTTATTTCTTTTAGACTATAGCTAAAATGAAAATGTATGTTTCTAGGTCATAAACAATATAGACTAATGATCATAGATTTAATGCAAAACTTTTCCGGAAACGAGTGTCAATTGAAAGTCTATGACTCATCATAAAGTGCTCTTTCGTTTACAAATCATTTTTGTTCGCTCTTGATTTCTATTGGTTTTGAATACTCACGTGTCAAAATAAACCAATAGCTGATTGTTCAGTGTTTTGAAAATGATATAGTTTATAATGCATAGACAAACAATAAGAATAAGATTGAATAAAGATAAAAAGATATAACGTATGAATATTATTGATAATGTCTAGTCTTTTTCTAGTCTAATAGTGTTTGAGAAATAGAACTTACTTGTAAAAATAGCACTGTTTATAATCATCACCTACAGGATTTATAAAAAGAATGGAATAAAACTTATTGATATTTTAATGCGGTTTTATTAGGCGGAAGTTTCAAAGATTAACAGGATTTATTTGTCAATAGAGGTGGTATATATATTTTTATCTAATACATACATTACATAATACTTTGCATCAATGCTGCAATGGAGTTAAATAAAGCTTATATATTACATAACAATAATATACTATATCGAAGTATTATCAAATATGAGCAAAGAAAATACTACAAACTCAGTAGAACAATAAATATTTTTCTAACTGGTAACATCGAAGATTTTTTTGACAGTTCATTTACGACAGGTCGGGTTGTTGCACGATGTAAAGTTTATAGGTTTTTAAAAATCACAGTTAACGTTTGTGTAAATGGAATAGGTTACGGTACTAATCACTATAGCGTATCGAATACACCTATTATCATATACAATTTTGTATCCTATAGTTCATATCGTGCGAGGTTAGAACCGCTTGTCAAGTACACGTATGCAGCTATGTTACTAATGTTCAGTTTTTGTGATATTTATGTGAATTAAACTGAAATGACGTGAGGCAAACCTTTAGAAAATATTGGAGATACAATGTTGCCCCTTACGCAAAAGGACACTCGGATATACCGCGGCCCTTTGGGTGGAATACGTGAAAAGTTTCAAAATTGGCTAAGACTAATTTATTCTGATAAGAATTCGAGGAATTTGTTCTTGTTTCTTCTGCTTAACTTGTCCTTCGCCTTCGTTGAATTGTTTTATGGCGTATGGTCAAATAGTTTAGGTAAGTTATTGTTATATTTATGACTTAAAATAATTTTTATATGGCCTTTTCCTCATCAGAAGATAATGGTAGTATACTGAAAGTAGCACTTGTAATGGCTAATTACTTTGTTTTAGGTCTAATATCAGATGCATTCCATATGTTCTTTGATTGTACGGGGCTGGTGGCTGGGCTGGCTGCATCTCTAGTATCGAAATGGCGTGCCAACGAACGATATACATATGGCTATGCCAGAGCAGAAGTACTGGCGGGATTTGTCAATGGGCTGTTTCTGTTATTTATTGCATTTTTCATCATGAGTGAGGCAGTGGAAAGAGCTATCGAGCCACCAGAGGTAAATACATTTTAATTCAATTTTATTAAATTTAGTTTGAATTTGTAGACACAACCACACCAGAAATTTTAATCTAGAGTTGCCATTTGTCTGTTTCATTAGTGTTAGTTTATAAGACAATATTTTTAATGTTTCTATATGATTATTGAAGAAGATTCACTGGTATGTTTTTTATAACTTAATAAAACAAACAGATATCATTATAATATCATGGAAGTTTAAGATTTTAGATTATCTAACTTATTACTATTATTTCTTCTTAATATTAGGAAGTGTTGAAAATATGCTAGTTTTGAAATGCTTACTTATCTGTAATAAATAATTTATTGATAATTGTTTTATTACAAGTACAACTTAATCATTCTTAGCTTATCTAAGCTAGATAAGTTAGGAGTATATTGAAATAATTTTGTAATAGAATGGTAGGGCAGCAAAAGGCTGCAACAATGAATTATTCTTTTTAAAAAAAGGCTTTCATATTTTATTTATTTAATTTAAAACTTATGCACAAAATAGTACAATGGCAGACTTCAGCTCCTAGTCTCCATATTATTATTATATTATATTATTATATTCGAAGTACACAATATTGGGGTTAAATGGCCATTCAATATTAGACATGCAGATAACAATAGCAATCAGAATGGCATTATTGACCTAACTTTATAAAATAAAAAATATAATATGCATTTTCATAAGATACTCATAGCCCACAGTAAACATACCCAGGACAAAAAGTGCAGTATGAGTTAGTCCAGGATATAGTCTATCAACATGGTCTGTAGCATAATCATAGACAAGCAGTACAGTAGAAGTTTTAAAAGTGAATATGATAATAGCACTTACTTTAAATAGAATGAGAATATAAATTCAGCTAGATATGGACCAAGTATGATTTAAATTAATAAAATATGCAACTATTTCAATAATTCACTTATATTGATAAGATCATAAACAAATCTTAAAAATATTGAACCTTATCACTAAAGAAATAAGGTTTACTAAAACCTTAGTGTAGAAATATCTTTTTTACTATCAGCGGTACTAATCACCTTAATGGTCCCATTGACTTGCGTTAAACAATTAAATTTTAGTAATGGTTTTCAACTTTCAAGATTTATGAGTAGTAAATTTATTAATATCAATCATTAAGTTAGCTCATTAGATTATTCTTGTTTAAAAAATGATTTTGATTTTCTCTCACTAGGTTGAGCTACTAGTAAAATATTAGCTCTTTAAAAAATTATGGTTTACTAAGTCTCACCTATTGATACATTAAATTATGTGACAATTGGCGTTACATTTTACCTAGGCATTGTCTGGTTTTTAACTATACCTATCCATGCCTTGATTGAACCCTTTACTACATCTTATCAGAATACTATAGTCATAGATATGTCCAGAGCTGTCTCTGGGTGTACATATTCCATCCAGTGCATGTAGGATGGTTCAATCCTTACTAATATAATATTATAAACGCGAAAGTTTGTATGGATGTATGGATGTTTGTTACTCTTTCACGCAAAAACTACTGGACCGATTGCAATGAAACTTGATATGTAGATAGCTGGAGACCTGGATTCACACATAGGCTTTTTATCCCGATATTCCCACGGGAACGAGAATATCGGAACTAGTGATAAATAAATACATAAATTAATTGCTTTTCATGCACCCATATGTTTAAATACCACTTATATACATCAACTCCAGCTTTATACTATTTCCTATTAGTTTAAAAACTCAATTGTCGGTAATTTTAGCCATTTTTGGTCGCCCTCACACGACGACTTACTGTTCTAGGAATTACATAGCACACTTTGTTAACAATTTCAGTGCAATCTTCCTTACCGTGGTATATTCCATAAAGCATCGTGGCTTCTAATTGAATATGTCTAGATTATGATAGATTTAAGTGAGAGCGTTTTGTATCTACTAAGTAACTGTACGACCATGTTCAACAATGAGCGATATTTTAGTCAACCATAATTAGGCTGAACCTAAATAGGTTCAGCCTAATTATTATTAATAATCGTATTTACGAGTATTCAACCCGTAAATACGATTATTAAATTAATTCAAATATAAAAATTGTGTACAACAATAATACGCCAAGTCACACATTACTATAGGACGTGCGTTTGCGTCAATAGCACTGTTACCATGAAAACGTGCCTATGAACATTTATCACACCAATCAGGTACACTATCATATAAAAGTTAGAGTTTTATTTAAGAATGCTAGCTAATTTATCTTTCTATTCATTTGAGGTCTCAAGTCAGGTAACGTGGCGTATGACGCCTTCCATATGGGTGTACTGAGGATATTTTTGGAAGTAGCAAAGTGTTGTTGGGCAAGTAGAGCCAAAGAAAGGCTTACGTGGGGTGCATTAAAACAGACTACCGTAGAAAATAATGGTGATGACATTAATTGAAACTTCCCTACAAGCAACCATGTATTGCTACTTGGCGAGTTATTGTTTTATACATTACACCTAATTTGTCGTTCATATTGCAAGCTACAATCACCACTATAAAGCGAAAAAAATGGTGCAAAAGTACCTCATTACGATAAGTCGTAATGAGGTACTTTCGCACTATTTTTTCGTCTGCACTGTCGCATAGTATATTTGCAAAACGATGAAGTTTCGACAGTTACATGGAGAAAGATTGGAAAGTTTTCAGAAGTGGCATTTTGGGTAGAATGAATTTAATTGGACTTATGAACAGGTTTCTAAAAGGTCTACCTACCCGCATTGAGCCAGCGAAGTTAACTCCAATGTCCAACACTCTGGCGCAGTGCTATAAGAAGGGATGCTTACACTTCTCATACATATTATAACAGGCCTGTGTAACAGGACAGATTGTAAACATGGCATATATTATTATTTTTATCTAAAGATAGGTGAAGTACCTATAAAAATAGTGAATTAGATACGGCATTTCTATGGACTGTACTGAAAAATTTATCGAAGGATATGTAGATAAAGAAAGTGGGCCCTTGAAAATGAGTAATGCAATTAGTAAATAATAATTAGTTCTATCGTATCAAGACGTGAACATGAAATCGGAGTGTTTAACCTTTTGAACGCCACGCCATAACGGCACCTCCATGTCCTGTACGCCAAGCCCGAAAATCGATATATTATATATTGTTTTTTATGATCAAATATTTCAATAACTAATAACAATTTTGTTTGCTGTATACAATTAAGTAATAATTGGGGATTCAATTTTTAAGTTGTGTCACTAAAACACAGAAAAGTAATGTTTTAATATGTTTATTTTGTATTTTCTGTGAACCGACAGAAAACAGTTTTGTCGAGTATAGACGACGTTGGCGCACAGGGCACGCTTGCGCATGTCGAGTATAGACGACGTTGGCGTTCAAAAGGTTAAAGAGGTGGCGATTGCTTCAAGATTTACTTAACAGAATATACTGTTCTACGGCTTTGTGATAGCAGTTCTAACTTGCATTACAGACTATAATTTAAATATCAAGTCTTTTCAGACCTGTAGAAGGTCCATATTCCTCCGTATATTTAACCAGATGCCACACTATAGACATAACCATATGTGGTCTGCCTGCTGTGCTTGGCTGTTTAGTGATGACTTACAAAAAAATTGTTGCTTAGAGTTTTGCACTGACAACGTAGGAGCTCTGTTGGTTTTCCCTTCTTTCTAAGGAATTGGTAACGCGCCGTTTGTTTGCCACATTAGTACCTAGTTTAAAAATATACTAAGTATAACTTACTAATCTATAAATAAAAACTATTGTTTAATTATAGGATCTACAACAATCATGCCTATTCAAATATTATCATTTCGATTAAATGTTTACTCTTACTATAAAATAATATCAAACTTTCACTTATTGGACATACCATTTGCAACACCATGCCATTGTAATAATGTTGAAATTCCGTTGCTAAAGTGTATAGAAGTTTACGTTGGGTAGGCACGTATTTTAAAAGTACTTATTGGTTATTGTCAACTTAATGAGCATAGTGTTGCGAGATTTGTTACAAATAGTTCGATTTAGTAGGTTGTATTACTGATTGATAGCTGAAGAAATTAGATTGTTTAGACACGTGCTCTTATATGGTGGTTGGCAAACTCTGTATTTACTTGGCAACGAGGTTCCAAATATACCCTCAGTTCGTCTGATAGCTGATAAGTAAACGGTTATTTATATAACGGTAATCGCTTGGATACTATCTAATTCTCCTGAAACACGAAGACTGAGATTACGGGTCTTAGGTAGATAACATAGCGCCTCCTTTCGGACAAAACCATACTTAGGTAGGTACTGTAGAAACACAAGACGAGATTGTAGGCTACAAACTTCTGTAGGTTAGGAGGTTCTTTCCCAGCTATTACAATTTGAACTTTCGCGATGCATGATATATATTATAATTCGTAACGGGTCATGCGTATTGTTTACCTTATTAATTCTTGACGTTTCGACCAGGTTACACCAGCCATGGTCACTAACAGAGTATTGACGTCATGATTATATACTGCAATTTGAACTAAATCCTCTTTAAAATTCAGGATCCTTTTTGAAAGGCTGGCGGGTATCACAGAACTCCTCACAGGCCTCTGATTCGACACTGTTATCTGTCAATTGCTGCAATTAGCAACTAATGCGCGTGATGTTGCAGCTGAAGACAATTCAGTTTCGATTTCGAACTAACCAAAGGCTAGCTGAACACTAAATGTTAAAATATATGTAGTAGACGATGTTGGTATAAAACTGTTTGACGCAAAAGTCAAATAATATAGCCTTGAAGTGTTAATCTGTAAAAATTAAAAATATTGTAACGTGGTCTTTTTCAATTATATGGAGGAGGTATTACACATATTTAATAAAATTATTATATACATCAGTTTCATACGCTTGGAATTAACATCTGATACAATTGTTGTGCATATATTTATGTGGCACGGGGTGTTCCCACTACACAAAATTTCTTGAAAATGCAGTACAAACCATTTACTGGCTGATAAACTGTCTTCAATTTCAGATTCACCGAATTGTATATCAGTTCCGTAAAACGAAATAAAACTATAAATCACTAGACAAATCTTTGAAATGAGCATGTTTACTTGCAATCGTGACGAATCAATGATGACATTACCTAAATCGTTTTATAGAGTTTAGTTTATTTTATAGAGTTTTCATTATTGTTTATTTCTCTGCAAAGATATTTACGAAACACGTCTATTTCTCAGTAAAGCAGGCGGATATTACGGATTTCTAATAGCTACGATCCTGGCATATTTCTTTATTTGTTCCCTCACGCTCGACGGTTTAATGTGTCCTTAATTAGGATAATCCAGACCAGACTTTGGCACGTTGGCCTACGTTTTACCCTGACGGCAATCTCATTCACATATGACTTATATACTATCTTCTGTCTCATACATACCTGTGTAAAGATATATGTTTTTCCTTTTCTAGATATTAGACCAAGACAAATATATTTATTTACTAAACGCTAGACTTTCTCTTAAGATATTGAATAAATCCTATGTCTAACTGTGCCAAATTGCTGAATCATGTTCTTCCTGTACGATGACGTCACCGTGTGACGTCAATATCCGCAACATTTATTATTCCACTGTAATGCATATTTCTTTCGCCTATAATTTGTGTGACGATCTTGTCTATACATAAGTACAGATTATTCTGTTCTGTAATATCTGATTCGGACATTTTCCCTTGTCACCTATTCTACAGCTCCTGTATAGTAGTCAAAATCAAAAGAGCGTTTATTTTACATAGAGTTAGCTAATGTCGTCCTCTTCAACTCTTCCTAAATCGTAGTTTATCTGACTTGTCAAATTATTCTATGATGTGGATTGCTTACACAAATGTTTTTAGCAATATGAGCGCAAAACGACGTCGAACACGTTTTACAATAAATTAAAACCACTTTCGACACTGCTATACATATTATTATAAAGATATGGCGATCAGGTAAATTATTGTATTCGATTTTGTTTTATACCGCAAACGTGGCATGACGGTATAGTCGCTGGTAAGTAATGGTTGTGTAAATCAGAGCTTTTTTATATCTATACTAATATTAAAGCGGAAATATTTGATTTTTCGTTTGTAAGGATTAAATTAAAAAACTACTTAACCGATTATAAAATTATATTACTGAATAACATAGGCGACATCTTACTTTAAAACAAGTGAGAAACTGCCATGACTTGCCGTAAATCTTAGAGTCGGAAAAAATGGTATCACGTGACCTTGTGGTCAGAGGTCAAAGGCCATAGTAATTTCTGGGTATATCGACTATGCTGAGTCGAATGGCGTTGACCGCGAGTCTCTAGCTCTTACGGTTCTTGAGTTGAAAGTTGTATAACAGACAGACGGACGGACAAAGCTGTATAAGAGTTTTTCGAACTCTAACAAGAGAAAACTCACTTTGCTTTAGGATGATTCTCTGTTTATATGTTAATGTCTGATAGTTTAGTTTGAAAACATTTTATTAGAACCGCCTCGTAGGTAAAAGTCTTTGCTTTGCGTATAATCGTAAGGTTCCAGGTTTGATTTCTGAGACGCGTTCAAAATTAAATGTAATTGATTTTTGGTTTTATTATGCTTAGTAGTATCCCTGTGCAATAATATGCTCTTTAGACAGTGTGACGTCAGCATCCGCAACATTTATTATTCCGCTCTAATGCATAAAACTCTTTAGCTTATAATTCTTGTGTCGATCTTATCCAGGCTACCCGAGTTTACTTTTGGCTCTCACATACAGAACTTGTATTCTCTGGGTCCAAAAAACATACTTAGCGAAACATAGGTACAATTCTTCTGCCTACCCTTCAGTTTATCCAAGCGCATGTTTTTCTAGAAGCAGTTGCCGTTATCTTATTATATAATTAGTTAAAAGGGGTCATGAAAGAATACATCGTTGTCGTGGACGAATCGCGAGTGCTATAGAAAATTTGGCCTTGGTACTTGTATGCAACCGGTTATCGACAGTCTGACGAACGTCTTGCTTGCACGACATTATTAAAATGAATAATTCTGTTGTATAATGTTGTAGTGGTTAACCTAGAAAGACTATAAAAATAATAATAATACCAACTCCATATATAAACAGAACTACTGCTGGCCACGGGCGTATTCTTATAGAGAGAAGGGTTCGGCCATAGTCCACCACGCTGGCCCATCCCGGGTTGGCAGACTTCACGTTTCTTTGATAACATTATGGAGAACTCTCAGAAATGCAGGTTTTCTCATGATGTTTATCTTCACCGTTAAAGCAAGCGATAATTAATTAATACGCAGATAACTTCAAAAGCTCAGAGATGTGTGCTTTGGTATTGAATCCGAGACCTTTGCGTGGCAGTCCAACAGTCGCCTAATAAGCTAGTTACTAGACTAGTTATAGCTTAGACTAGTAAATTCGCTTAGAAATATCCTATTTTAAGTGGAAGGTCTAATAATCATGTCGGTCTTCTTACTATAATGTCCATCATCCCCTTTCGCATTATTTTGGTCGGTAGCGATTGATGCGTCCAGATTTACAAGTGCACATATTCTTCAATAACTGCTTATCATCAGAAAACTTGTGTCCTTGTTTGCTTGATCCACTCTGTATTAAGGATTTCTGCTCAGAAATTCCCAATAATACATTTCCGAGGAATCGAACTTGAGGATTCTAGCGTGGAAATCGAAATCGAAAATACCCAAAAAATCGTTTGAATCGTTGTATCTACGGAAAGTTAATTTTTGAGACATTCTATGAAAAATCTGTCAAAATGTAACTGACCGCTGCTAAACATCACAGATTAATTTTAAAATTGAATAATGTGTTATGTGGCACTTATAGCAATAATCAATGTATTAACAATTATTGTATGCCCCTTGGGCGGGACATAGCTGAACACTAAATGTATCTAATAACATCTGTATTATGCTCCTACCTATGATCCACAATAAATAATAATAATTATTATTAAACAACTCGTTTAGATATATTAAAATCTATCCTAAATCATTTTATACCGTGTAAATGGATCATCATTGAATTATACTATACTATTCCGTGATAAATGCTAAATTAGGTAGCATTTCTTATTTTATTGCTTTGCTCAACAAATATAATGTATGTATGTATCTTATGTGGGGGCCAGTCAGTGCAGACCGGCGAAACTTCGACCCAGTGGAATCTTTTGTGTCGACACTCTCCCAATAACGACTGCCATAGATGTTCATGGCAGCCGGGACCGACGGCTTAACGTGCTTTCCGAGGCACGGAGCAGACGATAATTGTACACACATAATTTCGAAAAGTCATATAACTTCCGAAAGTCAGAGGTGCGCGACGTGGATTCGAACCACAGACCCTCTGCATTGCAGTCTGTTGGTCTCCCCACTGAGCTATCGCTGCTCAACAAATATATTAATGGTTGGTCATGTATGTAATTATTTCTTATTAAAATTGTACAAGATATTAACTTAAACTGACAGCAGACTCTTCTCACGTATTGTTTATGAAAGCATTGAGCATAACTTGCGTTTTTGATAAAATCATGTGTATATTCTGTCCCAATTGAATTAATATTTTATGTAAACAATCGTTTTATGCCTAATTAAATATAAAGTCATTTAGAAAACTCAAACTCTCTTTGAAAAGTAGTTAATGAATACAATAAGCCGTATGAAAGTCCTTCTTTTGATAAATATCCATAAATTTATTTTACAGATAAATATTTTATGATAAAAGTCACTAAAAGTGGTATACCTTTTTCTCAAATTTTATTGGCATAGGCTATAGGTATTTATTGTTATCCTTCTTAGAAAGCGTCTATGATTACGTGGCATAAGCGATATACATATATATTGTTTGTTAGTGCATTGCGACCGGTCGAGAGGTCACGGATTCAATCCGATGAAAGCGTTTTGAATGGACATTTATGTGAAGAAATTTTCAGGGAAATAGGCTGCCTATTACTAGAGTTTTTAGAACACAACTAGCGACATGTGGTGCGGTATAACTCGACCCGGGTAGGCAAATTCTATGTGTATAAGTATACCACTACATACTACTGAACTAGTAGAACAAAAGTGTATTTTCTTCTGTAACTTCTTAATTTAAACTTCTTATGTATTTTACTATTTTCTAAACAATTCTGAAAATTACTACTGGAATAAGGTTACATGACTTAGATTTTCTGTCGGGCGGCTATAACAAGGATTCTTAGTAACAAGTTGAATACTTAACGCGTTTCTAATTAAAACTCTACCGTCGTACTACATTCAAAATTAAGTTATAATTATTGCACGAAGGCACAGAATACATATTAGATGAAGGGCGCAAGGTTAATTGGTTACCTTGCAATTAGCACAAATGGCACGTGTTGTGTTCGCTCGCCGATCAATATTTGTAGGTATTTTAAATGTTTTTGTTGACAATGCAGTCTATATGGAAACATAATAATTAATAACACAACATAATCCTTGCTTTTCTAGAACCTTTGACTGTATTTCCTGATGAGTTGGTACCCATTCGTAGAGATAACTGATGGGATGGGGTCGCGATGCGATTAGGACCACTTAATCCTACTTGGTCCTAATCGCATCGCGACCACATCGCACCAATTAAGATTGCAGTGAAAGCCAATCCCAATAATAATTATAATAATATAATAATATTCTATCACATACACACAACACCATCTAGCCCAAACTAAGCAGAGCTTGTACTATGGGTACTAGACAATTGATAAACATACATACATACTTTTTTTTTTTGTAAATACATACATATTATACATAGAAACACCCAGACCAAGACAAACATCCATGTTCATGCACACAAATGTTTGACTTGTGCGGGAATCGAACCCGCGACCTCAGGCGTGGCAGTCGGTTACACTAACCACTACGCCATCGAGTCGTCAATTAAGAGAAGAAGTCGGTAGAACATGTTATAACGAATTGTTCGATTTTTAAATTCCGACCGTTAATTTCTTTAGATACAAGCGACATATTTATTCTACATTGCGCATTGTCTCTGGAAGCGACGTAGCATCGATTTAAGTGTACCCGTATTATAATCCAATGGCTGTAACATATGATAACGGTAAGTTTACCGCACGTGCGTACATATACAAAACCTGACGTGATGTAGATAATATCTAAGCTATCTTTGAATTAACACGTGCCATGGTTCTATCTGCACGTATGTTGCAACGTTATACTGATTAGATTTTATTGGAACCGTATTTAGGATTTTCAGTTAATAGACTCATTGCTGTTGATGGTTCCTGTTCAGAAATTGGACATGTCTTTGATATTGGAAGGGTATTTTGTATCTATTAATTACACCTATAAAACCTATTTTTAAATTGAATTTGTAATAATCGTTATTTACAATCTATAGCTTGTATTAAAGATTTTGAATAACGTACATAATTATATTTTTTAATTTAGTTGTACACACAGCGACACATCAACCTAGACTGTTTGGACTTTGAACTATTAGAAGTTGAACGCTGCGAATCGTGCGAGAGAGTGCGTTATATTTTTGTTATTTTATATCATTCACGCTGAACGGGACGCGACGCTCTATTCTTACCATTACATTGACACCACTATGCACAGTCCCTTGCCGATAATTCTCTATTTTGTATGTAGCGTAGTTATGCCTATAAAGGGTGATTTTGAAATCGTGTAATTCCTTTTAACCACGCATTCTACTGGTGATATAGAATAACCATGACCATACTTTTTTAAATTAGAATTATGTAATTGGAGAAATTTGTGTACGAATTTTTTTTCGTGAAATGGCTTCAAATAGTCATATGCTAACCACACGACACAATCTTAATATTTTACTAATTTAAAAGAAATAACATAAAAATGACTGATGTCGTAATTAATAAGGGGCAATAAAAAGGACCGCCCGTTATTATTTACAGTTGTTTTTCTAATTGGCAAAATATTAACATTGCCTCGGGTGGTTAACATATGACTATCTGAAACCATTTCACGAAAAAAAACGGTACATAAATTACTCAAAAAAATAATTCAAATAAAAAAATATGGTTAGGGTTATTCTATACCACCAGTAGAATGCGTGGTTAAAAGGAATTACACGATATCAAAATCATATCAATCAATATAGGGTGTCTAACTTGATGTGTAGCCGTGTGTACATAAGTGAGTTTTCAATACTATTGTGTAACGTAACACTATTTAAATGGATGCGTGCAAGAGAAATAGCAAGAGCTCCAATACGCCCATCAATTTGTTACATATCGAATGTGGAATATCTATTAGATATTTATTCAATTATTTCCAAATTTTCCAGTTTTCACAAAAATGTTACTTTGGAATGTAAATATATTAAGGTATAAAATTAAAAAATGGGCACCACTGCATTATTATTTTACTATTTTTTTCTACTGAACCTAAAATTGCTACGGAATAGTAAAGCCAACTAAAATTCATTAATTAATTTAGCTATAACTACCTTAACAGCATATACTTCCGCCTGTACCTATACGTATAAACAACGGCTAAGGGTGATGCATTATATGGCCATTCCACCAAAACTGACCAAAAATACGAAGTAAATCTTAAATGGTAAACTTATTATCATTCAGATAGACATTAATAAAAAAAAGGCTCTTGGTCAACACTCAAATCCCGTGGTCCAGTCACAAAACCCTTATTCTTCTTCTTCTTTTCTGGATTCCAGCAATAAAAGTGTGTTCAAATCAGTTAATAGTTATTGATAACCTTGTATATCATACATCTGAAAGGGATATGTTTTATTATTTATCGTTTACACCGGATCAAAGCTTATCTCGCTGGACAATCAAGGGCCGTACCACCGTTTTGCAGAATTATTTTTGCATACGAATGAACGAGAAAAGATATAGTATGTATAGTTCTGTCCCGTACTCGTGCATACTGCAACAATGATATAACAATTGGCGAACCGACACTGGTCGATTATAACATTTTGGTGTAGAGTGCCCAGGGTGCGCCGGACGTTGGGAAACAGGTTTCCTTTATTAATATTGCTAAATACTCAAGCAGTTGCTTTTAAGATAATGAATGGCGGTGCTATTAAAGGACCACATACTGGGTTGGAGCTTATTATATTGTATGGGATCGCAAACGAGAAGTAATTGGATCTGCATACTTGATTGTAACTGTAGCAGTGATGATAATAATAATGGTGTTCTGCCTTCATGGTCAGTTAAAAACAATGGTCAAAGACAGGCGTATATTATATCTAAACGCGCGTGTAGTGATTTCGTAACTTCAGGTCAGGAATTGCGTTGCTTCTGCAATTCCATCAGAATACATGAATGGTAGTTATGCTTTTCTGACGGTACATAACTCATCTGATGGTAGGCCGTTCGCCGCTCGTCTGCTATCAAAGTCGATAAAACCCGGCTGACGCAACAGTACGGAATGCGACTGCAGTGCTAGAGGTCTCGGGATCGATTCCCAGGCAGGGCACAGTGTTACTGTCAAGAAATTCTCAGGAGTAAGACGTAGTTTTGAACTGTGCTCATTAAACGGCAATAAGTTCGTCAAGTCGTCACATATTAAGTGGGACCTAATAGCAAAGCTAACAAAATGTTGGTGTAATACACCACTGCCTACCCCTTCGGGGATAAACACGTACCACTATACTATGTTTTATTTTTGAAGAATTTGTTAACATTTTTATCCTATCACTCGATTACTTAATTTTGTTAACAAATTTGGTTTCAAGTACCTTGTGAAACTAATAGCGTTCAGTCAAGGTTATTGCAGCCGTAGGAACTATTACAATGAACGATAAATCATTTCACGTTATTGTTTGAAAGATATTTCTATCTTTAGTTACCCAGTTGTTTTGACAGGTTCAGTTGAGAGTCAATTAAGTTGTCCCGTGCATAATTAGACTTGAATCTTCAGAACTAAACTACTGGTTTGAATTGAAAAATTATTTCAGTGTTGGATAGCCCATTTATCGAGGAAGGCTATAGGCGGCTATACAGTGTGAGTCTTAATAATGTGCACATATCGAAATGAGGGAATTTATGCTTCATTTTATCCAGAATAAATATTTTAGAAAATCTAAATATTTTCGTATATAATATAGTATTTCGCTTTTTTACTCCAATGTAAACAAAATGGTGTAACTTTTAAACTACATGATCTATCGCGATGAGACAAACTCCATAATTATTGGAAGTAATTAGGCGTCCTCAGAAATTGAAAATTGTGAGGGAAAACTACCTTCAATTGAAAATAAACATGATTTTTTTTAGAAAAAATCTGTTTTATTTTCATCAATTTTTACAATAATCGTAAAATTTCGCAATAAAACGCCCTCCCCTATTACGTATCTTTTTTATTATTTTAAGTTATTCTTCATCGTATTAACCACCTAATGGCAAAAATTACATGTTTTTAACTCAATCATACCATTTTCTATTAAGAGTTAAAAGATGGCACTCCGGACGCGCCATTTATTGTTCACTTAAGGATGGTTTATTTGGGATGATATATTAATATAAAAGAGTTCAATTAAAATCGTTTATTATTATACACAAAATTTAATGCATCAGGTTCTCAAAATATACACCTTGTTGTTGTAGGCAAAAACCCACGCGAATTAAAATTTGTTGTGTTGCTCTCCTTATCATTTCGGGATCATTGCGAATATCAGTCGCACAGTTAATTATGCGGTCACGCAAAGCGGCCCCACTGTTGATGGAGGGGGGGAGGGGGAAGGGTTAAACATCCTTCGACACAAAGCCAGTGGTACATCCTCCAATAATTCAGGTAGTTCATTAGTCAATAGACTTAAAAATCTTTCACCGGTCAACGTTGTCGGCAATATGACTGGTCCAATCAACATGTCATCGATAAGACCAGCCCAAACATTTACTGAAAATCTTACTTGAAAAGTCGATGAACGTTTCAATTTCGGGTTTTCACCTGCACGGCACCATCTGTGTAAATTTCGACAGTTAGTAATACCGTCTCTAGTGAATGTCGCTTCGTCCATCCACAGTATGGTTTTCGGAAAATTTGGATTTGCTCTGGTTTTTCTTTGAATCCAAGTGGACATCACACACCTTGGACGCCAATCTACGTCTTCATGTAGATGATACACCCTTTGGTAGTGATAAGGATGCAATCCTTCTTTCTTTAAAATAAGCCACGCTGAATTTTGGGATATTCCGTAACGAAGAGCCAGTCGTCTAGTACTTTATGGATGGATCAGCAAACAAATCACTCAGTACTGCTTGTTCAATAGCCACATCAATAATTACTTGAGGCGGCTCGTGACGATCTCTACTTGATCCAAGTCCAGCGATCGATAAACGTCTGTGAACTGCCTGGAAGTTGCAAGCAGATGGCACTGGTTGCCTGTTAAGAAACGCAGCAGTGTAAGCTGCGCGCGCAGCTCTGGCGTTTCCTCGTCCCACTCCATAGTAAAAATGAATGTCGGCAATATGTGCCGGGGAGAATTCACTTAAACGCGGCATCATGTAACAGCGAACGAAAGTTACAAAACTTAGATAGCAGCAGACGAAAGTAACGAAACACATGTAGCAGCGGACGAAAGTAACGAAACACATGTAACAGCGGCGAATAATTCAGAGTGACTACCTGTTTGTCATAATTCAAGGTCCATTCGGCTGGCCCTACCTACCCGCAACCCGACCCGCGCACATTCATAAAAAAAGGCTATCTACATGCTAACCAATTAGTGCGTAGCCGTGCGCTGGGCCTTACTTTAACAGTCGATAAGAAAGCAATTTTTGCCATTAGGTGGCTAATACGAAGAAGAATAACTTAAAATAATAAAAATGGTACGTAATGTGGGCGTCTCATTAGAAAATGTTATGATTATTGTAAATATTGATGACAAAATTAAACAGATTTTTGCTAAAAAAAACATGCTTATGCTCAATTGAGGGTAGTTTTTTTTTTTGCACAATTTTCTTTTTCTGAGGACGCCTTATTACTTTCAATCATTATGGAGTTTGTCTCATCGCGATAGATCATTTAGTTTAAAAGTTACACCGTTTTGTTTACACAGAGGTCACAGTAGGGAACAAAATTTATAAAAATTGCATAATATAAAAAAATATTTAGATTTTTTTAAATATTTTTCCTTCGATAAGATTAAGCATAAATTCCCTCATTTCAATATGTGCACATTATAAAGACTCGCACTGTATAACATCATGCTACGACCAATAGGAGCGGAGCAGCAATGAAAAATGTTGCAGAAACGGGGGAAATTCTCTTATCTGAAGCAGACGAAGCTGCGCGGGACAGCTAGTTAAACATAATTGTTTGAGCAACCATATACAAAACTAGCTTTTGCTCGCAGTTTCGCTCGCGTAAAAATAGGTTAGGTTATGTTAGTACCAGAACTTTCTCTTTTAAAATAAAATATAGTCTATGTTACTCGGTGATGATATTATCACCGAGTAACATAGACTTTATTTTATTTTAGAAAGATAAAGAAGAAAGAAAGTTATACAGCTTGCCAAAGGTGAAAGATTTTTTAAAATCGGTTGTGTAGTTTTTGTGTTAAATTCTTACAAACAAACAAAAAATCAAATCTTTACTCTTTATAATACTTATTAGTATAGATATTGCCCTACATTCCATAATATGGCTGTTATTGCCAGACAGTCTATTGCTGGCAATGCCAGTTAAGAAGCCTCTTAAATTATTCAAAGTGTTGGCACAACAGCCCATATTAAATACCATTGTATTTTAAATACAATTTTATAATATGTAAATTTAGGTTAAGGTATCTATGGGCCTATGCAGCCTAAAATAAATGGTTATTATTATTATTATTATTTTAAGGTTACACATGGTATAATTATGGTCAACCAGGTTGATACCCTACCCTGGAGTAAAACTAAAACGTAATTTGTAAATATTGGCCGCTGATACTAGACACAAGTACCCATATGTTGAATAACCCAAATCAAACTTACTTAATATCAATTTTTATAGAGACAGTTCTATCTAGTCAAAATATGTACACGTTTGAAATTAGATTTTTGTACTATTGCCATATGAAAAGTACCTTCTGTTACTCTATGTTTTGTCAGTTATCTTGTTTCCATTAATATTTGCTGGTCGCTCTTGGCGAAAAAGGAGTAGATTTTATCAAGCATTTATACTATTAATTAAGTTGTCTAATGTAACGCACCGGCATTTAAAAATAGAATACTTTTTGTTAGTATTATGTGGTATAATACCACAACATGCTATGTAAGGAGGTAATTATTCTGAATGATAAAATATAATCCTTTAAACCAAATGTATTCCGTGACATTATCCTCGTTCAATACACCTTGCTTAAAATTAAATACTTTGTAGCTAATCGTTATAATTAATTGCAAAGTGAAACTTAGAAACAATTACATTGTTAACGTCGTGCGATAACGCTGTTTATTTGATTAACAAAAATAATTTGCTTGTTAATCATATTAATATTGTAATTTATAAAGTAGGTATATTAAGCTAACACAACAATTTTAAATCTATATTGTTTGTTATTAACACTGCCTCGTTGGCACAGTGGTAGACAGTGGTAGTGAATACAATTGCTCTGTATAAGGTCTCAAGTTCGATTCCTGGTTTGGGCAAAGCGTTATTAGGATTTTCTAGCATGTAGCCTGCTACTATGCACCGTAGTCGGCAATGGCTTCGCTCCCTATTATATATACTATCTAGGATACAGACATAAGTCTATACAGCTTACTATGTATGTATGTTATCATTTAAAATTGTATTGTGTATTTCCAGGTAAAACATGAACGTCTACTGCTGGTCTCGATCCTCGGCTTCCTCGTGAACATGGTGGGTATATACGCGTTCCACCACGGCCACGGTCACGGGCACGGAGGCCACGGTCATTCGCACGGCGGCCACGGCCACTCACACAACCACCACGGTCACTCACACGATGACGACGGCGAAGCACCCACCGGCGCCGGCTCCGCCATCATGAGAGGTGTCTTCCTCCACGTCCTAGCCGACACGCTAGGATCCGTCGGTGTCATCATCTCCGCCATACTAATGAGAATGTTCGGCTGGATGAGAGCCGACCCTATATGTTCCATGGCTATAGCTTTGCTAATAGCCGCTAGTGTAGTCCCCTTAGTGCGCGACTCCGCCGGAGTACTTATGCAACGGACTCCAACGTCACTAGAGCGCGCGTTACCTAACCTATTCACTCGTGTGGTAGGTTTAGCCGGCGTTCACGCGGTTCACGAACCACATTTCTGGACTCTATGCAGTGATGTCCATGTTGGTGCTCTTAAAATCGAAGTAGCGAAAGAAGTAGACCCAAGGTACATCACGGAGCAAACGTCGAGGATCTTCAGGGAAGCGGGCGTCAAGCATCTAACGGTACAACTGGACTACTACCCTCTCTGATGATACCACAACGGTCCCATGTCGTGTATATAAGGAGAAAACTAAGTTAATTAAATATAATGTGCAATTATGTTTCCGGGAAATGATTGTAAGTTGCAATTTTTTTGAATGTTTTATCGGTTGTTGTAATGAAGAAATTCCTCCATCTTGTTCTCAACACTCCCATAGACAACAAATTTTAATATATTTAAATTAGTGTTGCCTTTCGAATTAATATTAAAAGTATTGGCTTAGTGTATATTAATATAAATTGTACGGTATATAGTTGTGTAGTATATTTTTATATTATATTTTTATTTGTAATTATTTTTATTTGTGTAACATTCCAACTATTGAATCAAAAGTAGGAATTTCCTCATTTGATTGTTGAAAAGTATCTAAAGTCTGCTATATTTTATAACCGGGTTAACTAGCAACTTGTAATTAGCAAATTGGTAGTAAATAAACCACTATAACGATGTTTCAGTGGTCGATAAACTTTATTGTATATACATTGGCTTCGACATTTCTATTTATTTGAACATAAATGTTTAATTGATGTACACATATTGCCTTATTGGATAATATACAAATTCATTAAGGAATAATATTAATTAATTATGCTTAGTTTCGCTAGGCTCTATAAAAACGAATACTTACTGATAATAATATAGTGAATACCGGATAAAGAAATTGTATAAATAGAAGAAATCAAAGTTTAACAATGTTCAACAATAATTTGGAATACAAAGTGGCGCCTAGACAATTTATCTGAAAACTTATATTTAAATGCAACTTCCATTATGTAATTAAGGACCGCGTATTCTCTTTGTGTTGTCGACTAATAAATAACGAAACCAACTTATGGTACCATAGTTAAACTTTGCAATTTATATACAGAATGTAGGTAATTTATTCCATTGACAATTGCTACTAAAGAATTTAAATTAGTACTCTTTCAATACGCCAATCGAGATTGCTAGTATTAGGCGACCATTTTGGCGCGAAATGATTTCAAGTGTTTCAACTTTTGTACATACATTCTATAGTTCTTTATTTGTTCACTAGATGTCAGCTCAGTTCCTTGAGACAAGGTGTTGTTTTAATTTATAGTACAGCATGTACGGTGCAAATAATAATTGTACAGATAATATAATTAACTGCTCTTTCGATGAGTGAGAAACATGTATTAATCCACAGAAGCCCGATTAAATCAATTTATACGAGATTAAACTAAGTTACCGAAGTGTTTGACTTTTATTTTGTGGATAGTGTGTAACCTATAAGTTGATAAGTTCGCGGCCTAAGATTAAGATACTTAACCGGTCGTATACCGCCGGCTCGCATACCAGCCGGCAGATTTGTACCCGTCGTAGGCCGGTGGCTCGCATGCGAGCCACCAAATTGGTTTTACGTTAGCTTAAGCTAAAGCGAAGGCGGCGCGCGGCGTTTTGGCGCCAATTTGGTGGCTCGCATGCGAGCCACCGGCCTACGACGGGTACAAATCTGCCGGCTGGTATGCGAGCCGGCGGTATACGACCGGTTAAGGAAAAATAAGTATAGTTAAAATATTTTTAATATAATCTCTCTCAAGTGAAGTACACTTTAACCATCGTAAATATAATGCCTTGATACCACTGAAAAGATATTCAGAAGATTTCTTTTAAAAATGGTTTTCCACGACCGCCTTCATCTCATTGTCGTCCGAAAATCTTCGCCCCATGCTCCTTTTTTAAATTAGAAAAGATAATTATGTCGCTGGGAGCCAAGTCCAGACTAGGGTGGATGTAAATTTCTGTGAACCCCGTGGCATCTCTCGCAACACGAGCGGGGTGTGAAAGGGCGCGTTGTCTTGCAGAAACAGCACTCCGCGTTCCAACTAGCCACGTCTTTTTTGAACGATTGCCTAACGTGCCTGACCCAATAAATTAGCGTAGTCTGGCCATTCATTGTAGACCCGTAATCAAATAGTAAAATTTCTTGCTATCCCAGAAAATGGTTGCCATAATATAATCTTAGAAGCCGACTTTTACACTTTAAACTTCTTTGATGGCCTTTCTCCTTTTTTAATCTACAGCATCGACTCGTTTTTGGACTCGGATTATACTGACTAATCCAGGTTTCATTTACGGTTCCTATGCGGTTATAAATTTCGTCCAAATCACTATGACACAACTTCAAAAAATCCTTACAACTCGCCAGTCGTCGCTGTTTGTCGAGCGGTGCGAGCATTCCGCGGTACCTAACGTGTACAAATTTTTCTTCATATGCAAATGATGATGTAACACTTTTCCTATTCTTTATTTACTAATCTGTAGCTCTTCAGCTATCTGCCACAATTTAATTCTATAATCGGCCAGTACTCATTTTCAACGTTTTGAACATTTTCGTCACTACCATCACAGCGCCCGGGCGGGGATGGTCTTCACAGCTCTCTTTTCCTTGTTGAAATACCCGACGCCATTTTTTTACCATCGTATTCGAAAAATTTATTTCTACGAATTTCTTTTTTCAGAAGGAATTTAATGACGGCGCTTTTTTTCACAAGGAATTTTAAAATTACGAGACTTTCAGTTTCCATTGACATAGTCTTGTTTCTTGATCCAGGGGTGAAGTGTTAATGAACCACATTCAAAAAGGGGTGTTATTTATACTTACTACCAGTTAGTCAAGCAACTAATGTTATCAGTAACGAGGTGATAAGTTATCGCTAAGTATAGGTACATAGGGCGGCTGATAAATTTGCGACCTAAGGTAGGCCTTAGATCGCAAATTTATCAGCCGCCCCTTGTACTTCGCTTCTCAGTAATGAATGCGACTGCTCTGCATGAGATTTTAGGGGTACGCCTCCCAGGTCGCGCTCAAATAATAAATTATGTTTCCTTTCAAGAAATTCTCAGTAGTAGCCCGTTTTTGGTTGGCGGCGTTGATCTCTTGTGCTTCGGAAACCACGGTAAGTCTTGGTCTGATCTCTGTCCGGTCGTGTCGAATTGCAGTCATATCGGATAATAAGGCTGGTTTTACAGTGCCGCTTTGGCCAGCGCGGTTAGTAAGCGTCGCGAGCCACGAGCTTAGAGTGTCTTGGATCGTTACATAGTAAAACCAATCCGTGCGGATGGCCCGCGCTAACTACAACTCGGCCGCGCGTTTCAATTATCGGCAATCTAGTGGCATTGTAGGGATGTACTTGTTTACGCCGTCGTCGTTCCTTTTTTTCCATAGGTAATCTATATATATAAAACTCTTCCGCTACTGAGTTACTGACAGACAACGCACAGCCGAAACTACTGAACGCAAGAAGCTGAAATTTGGCTTGTATGTTCCTTGGAGAGTGTAGGGGAGCACTAAGAAAGGATTTTTGGAAATTCCCCCTGAAGGGGGTGAAAGGGGTGAAACCCGATATTCACACGGGAACGGGACTTACGCGGGTGGAACCGCGGGCAAACTAGTATAATATAACAATCAAGAGAAGTCTCATCGCGACTGTTGAGGTGGCAAACCTCGCGGCACTAAACTTGTCTTATTGTTTCGAGCTGGTCGTTCGCGCGCGTACGGGCCGCGCTTACCACCCACGCAGGCGGTAAGTGTCACTGTAAAACCAGCCTAAGAGCTAGGTATCAGAGAGTGCAATTGTGTTTGTTAGTTTAACTTCCTTAGCCAGGATGCTACTGAGACTTAGGTACTTATTAGAAAACCAAATAATGTTTTGTTTACTCGACTCAGGGTTTGAACCCAAGATCTCAAGCACAGCAGTCGCATACACAACCGCTGCGCCACAGATGCAGAATGTTTATAAAGTATCCCAGGACACAGACAAAAAATTCCCAGGCTTGGAACAAATGTTTACGAATGACACAACCTTTTTTCTCGTGTGGGATTCGAACCCGTAACCATTACTATCTTACACCTTACATCAGTCAGTCGTGTTTATGCCATGTGAGAAACTAGTTAAATAGTAAACTATGTACATGTGTAATCATTTCATATTAGTAATCTAAACTATGATGTCAATGTTATTTTGTAATTTATAAAGCACAATAAAACAAAATATTCTTTTAAATATATTTTCACATACGTAATCAGACAAGAACGCAATCATTTACAACAAAAAATCATTTAAATAATAAATCTGTATTAAGTATTCCAAAACTTTTATTAATTAAATATAAAGTAATATAAGATCTATGATCGCGGGTAAAGTAGCCTGCAGGGGTATGTGATGAATACTTTCAGTTATCACAAAGATTTGATCGAATGTAGTGTTGCCAGCATTCTTTTTCAAATTTGTATATGTGGCTTTTGAGTTGTCGGTTTCCTAAAAAGTTAGAAAATGGAATACTTTTTTAACACAATGTCAAGATAATCACTGTTCGCACGATGCGAACTTCTAGTTGGCTTACCCGCAAGCAACTTTACCCGCGTCTTACATTTGTATGATGTTATTCAATAAGTTTTTTGGCCTTGAAATACCGGCGAAGGTAGAGGACCTGCCACGTGGCAAGACCCAAGAGACATGCCATGGAGAATAAGCTGAAGAATAGGACGCGGTTGTTGGTGGACTCTGGAACAGAATTACAAGGGAAACTATGATCAAATTATTTATATCAATACATTAGTCGAGGGTTTAAAAATTTTTTTACATTTTATAAGCAGTAATAGCCTAGTAAGTGACCGTTAAACGCAGGTACCCTGAGTTCGATACCACGGCACGCACCTCTTACTTCGAAGTAATGTGCATATTAAATAGTCAATTATCGGTCCCTTTAACTTTAGAGTAAAACAATGTAAACTTAGATGTTTATAATTTCTCCATAATGTTTTTGTAATTTTGGTCTTGTAAGTTAAGTTTAAAATGTAAATTACCATTGGTGTCCCTCATTTCCTCCTCTCTCTTCCTCATGAGTGTGAAGTCTTGCACAATAGCTTCTGACAGATCTTCTAATCTCTTCAGTTCTAGTTCCATAGGTTTCAGCTTGGCAGCCTCACCAATCTGCAAAATATCAATACGTTTATTTCTTCCTTAAATGTATAAGGCTTATTAGTATTGCTTTTGATGGGGTTGACAGATGATGGGAGTCTTCTGGATTCGTCCTTTTACTAGGCTTCCACCAAACACAAAATCTCCCGACAAGTTTATCATAATGATTTATTGATTAAATTGGCATGCATGGTGACAAACAAACAAAACGCCATGAACATGACATGTATACTTATTTCTCAAGATATGGCCGACATTTTCAAATATTTATAGATATTGTTTTTGTATGCCGATATACTTATGAAAAAATTCTAATAGCACGCACTCTGGCAATGTACCTGGTAATCGGCAATACGGTTTATACGCCTCTACCTTAAACTAGCTGATTAGGTAATTTTTAACCAGTTTATTTAGTAATCTTGCAGAGAAAGTCCCATGTCTGTATTTTCGGGTCGGGAAAAATATTTTGTGTTTTCTATTAGAACATTTTCAGGAGTAACACGAAGACTGGTATACCTGGTGGACTGTAGAAGGGTAGTTGCTTGTTTGTTTTTGATGGCTATTTTATACGCAACAGCAAATAACATTTGAAAGTGTGAAAACATCTCTAAAATTGGTTACAAAATGTCTGAGCAACTAATATTTTAAATGTCGGTTGGGGTAAAGTGGATTGTCGTTGTGAATAAATATCATGCTATTTCCCTCATAGGCGTGCACTTAAATAGGGATTACGTCATAATTAGTACTGTACGTCCCTTTTCTTATTTTTATTGTTCGTATGACAACCCTGCCTTACAAGTGTGTTTATAGATATGTGTGTATGAATATAATAGGTCATTTTATAAGAACCGATAAAACGTCAAGAAACATTCGCCGGGTATTCGTAAAGACAAGTAAATTGGCAACTACGCTTCGAATGTTTGTTAGGAAAATAAAAAACCAAGGACTAGTTAATTAATATACCTATACATACACACCAGTTCATATCTTTAATAAATATATATTTTTTTAAAGATCGCTTTCATTTTGCCTTTAAAATTACTAGAATTCTTGTTAACCCTTCCAGCTAAGCTAGAATGCTTATATTACAAGCGGATTCACGTCGGCGTCGATAGTGCAATGGGTGGGATTCGAACCCGCAACCTCTCGATCGCAAGAAATTTATGTAACAAATTGTATTGAATTGGCAATTGAAAACAGTGGACATGATTTTATTGCCTTCTCATGAGAGCTCTACTCCTCGAACTAGCTATTTTCAATATATAATTATTTCCTGTTTGAGGTAGTTACTTTTTGTTTGGCTTATTCATATAATACCTTAAATTATTTTAACGATGTAAAATATTAGAATTTATTAAAACTGGTAATGATGTAACATGTTATACTTATAAATAATGGGACGAAGCATGTTTCCATCATAAACGTGTTATTTTGATCGAATCTTTCTTAATCGACTTGTTTTTAATTAAAAGTTAATTAGAATACTTATATGTTGCTTTCACTACTATGAATTATATTGAATGATTATTACAAAAAAAAAAACCATTAGAATACTAATTGATATTAAATTTTCAATTAGTATAGCAAAATTAATAGCGTAATTTTAAATTAACATATTTTTTGCTAGGCGTAATAATTCATATATTATTCATATTATAGGAAAGAGGACAGGTTGTTTTATGTAGACACTTTTGGTTCTACCAAAGTAAGATTTCTTACTGCGGCGATGGCGCAACTGTAGTGTATGGTATAGTCTATCCTCATAGGCATATCAAACCTATATTATGAAGGATCTTTAAATACGATATAGTTAACAGAAGATATATACAAAATATAGCAATGCAATACAACACATTTATTTATGTAATGTATAGGTTTTTACTATAGGTTTTAAATGTTGATTAGAAATGAAAATAAAAATATTTCATTTATAAACCAACTAACTTTCCCCATTACTCGGAACAAAATTTAGTCGTAGAATATTAATTAAATAAAAATATCTATGTCAATTGCCAGTCTATAAACTATCTTTAGTAAATAATCATGTTGATGTGTTGCCATATGTCAGAACAAACTAAACTAATAAATAACACACAAAACACTTTTACATTAAATATAATAGTATTTTATAATAAGTAAAATATATGTAAGGATGTATGTAACACTCAAATTAACAAACATGATTACTCACATTAAAGCAATGTAAAATAAAATCCACTTTATTGTTTACAAGATATTAAAAAATGTTATTGTTTACTTTCAAAATGGACACTGCTTTGTTTGTTAGTTAGTTATTGACAACATGCGTGAAATATTTTCATTAGCGTGTCCAGTTCAAAAAAAGCACACACATTATTACCCAAGAGTTCTGGTAGATGTTCCATCATAGTGAAGTCACCGACAATGAAGAAAATATATTAACATAATAAATAGTTATAATAATATTCTATCACATATGCACAACACCATCTAGTCCAAACTAAGCAGAGCTTGTACTATGTCTACTAGACTATGGATAAATATACATATAAAGCAGAAAATAATAGTACCTACCCTAAAGGATTACTTTACAACATATTATATTAAGACATTGAACACTGTCAGAGAATTAGATAATGCATACTAGTATTTTATATTTTAAAGTATATATTTGTTTGATATGTTTATAGGTCAAAGCACTGACTGAAACTATTCTGAACCCTAAGCATATGTTGCATAAGATAAGTGACAAACAAAATCACATATAGCTAAAATAAGTTTTCCATTTTGTTTATTGCTTGATCAATGTAAGATAAAAGTTTAAAAGTTACTTTCTATAATTGCCAAAATGTGATAAAATAAAGAAAATAAAATATACTGCTTTAATTTATATAAATATTTTTTACTGGATTGCCTGCAGTGTTCAACATATTAATAATGAGACCATCGCCTCTCTCTACGACTACTCCAGTTTATGATATAGCATTCCCCCACACCAACCATTAGGTTATAATAGTGGGAGCCGCTGTACTTTCCAGTGCCCAAGAGCACATTCCGGGACTAGTTATAGACAGGTCTTGTCCCCAAATCTCGATTTCTCCATCCTAATCTCAGAGATCCGGTTCTAGTAAGCGAGCTACCTCGTGCCCAAATGACACTACCTATTCTCCAGATAGGTACCGGAGCAATAAAGCCGCTCACCACTCGCAACTTTGGGAGTTGCCAACGAAAACCTCGCTGAAGCCACCTCCCATATCTCCAGTATGGTACCGGAGCTGCTGTATAAGGCACGCTCACTTACCGACGTACATCCATACGCCTAGTACGCCTACCCAAATAGGCATACAAGCCGGGTGTGGCACGATTCACTCTAGCTATGACTCTTACTTGCTGAGCAGCCAAGCACCCGAGATGCATCGTGGCAGCGAAAACACGCTGCCACTTCGCTAAAGACAACTCCGTGCCTCGCGCGACCGACTGGTTCGCACTAGCCGCGCATGAGTCTGACGCCCGAACGCCACGTGCTTGCCGAGCAACGAACATTGTCGTCCTCAGCGGCTAAGCACATAGCTCCTACGAATCCAACATCAATGTCAGACACCGCGCCACTCTAATCAGCGGTCGATAGAACACACCTTTCGAGGCGCAGTGGGCTTCCTGACCGTGCAGTACCCTAGTCAAGGAGGGAGACCCGTAGTTCTCGCGCCGAAACCCTATCTACTCGGGTCCTGAAGATAGGGACAGAGACCAATAAAAATGATTCCTTCTAAATATTTTAGCAAGTGCAAATAATTTATAAAATATAATCTGAGTTAGTTAATCATTTTAAAATAAATCCAACCTAATCTTGTCTGTAATTACTAAATCATCCTAGGTTTGGTTGTTAGAAAATGGCTATAACATTCCGTTTATGTGCTAGTTTGTGTAAAAAGTTAGATAAATTGAAATAGTACTTAATTTCATATAATTAAACTATATAGAAATTTGTGATAATTTGATTATACTTACACCCTCATAATTCTTGGCTTCAATTCCAATTTTGATGTCCAGCATCACATCTTGGCTGACTCCACGGCGTTCTAATAACAATATATTAACATAACCAATTAAGAACATTGAAATTAAACTGCTTTATATGGATTTTGATCTTAATAATCCATATATAGCAGTTTAATTTCAATGTATAACATTTGCGTAAATGTTAGTCAATATTACAATTAAGAATATCGCTTAGAATATAGCTATGTTTCATCTTCGACATTACTATTAGAAAATTCTCAATTGCAGCACACTCGGCTCACTCTCTGTTACATAAGGTTTAAAACACAGTTGATGATTTCTGGATGCGTATAATAAATCTTTGTCTGCCCTTCAGTGATATATAGAAGTGAGTCAATCTATGTAAGTTAATAAGCATTATAATTTGACAGCGAGATTGCGATGTGCTGTACTTAAATGATTACATAGTGATGTAAAACATGCTCTATTCATCTGATATTATACTCTTATACTTTGTCCTGACCTAGAGATTGTGCTGTGGCCACAGCACATACTTGTCAGTTATACAATAAACATATTAATGACATTACCATCATATAGGCATTCTTTTGAAAATAATGTATAAGAATAATGAATATAGAAAAAGAAACCAATATGGTGATGTACCAACTGAGTAAATAAATGCCTTTATGTTCAAATCTATTAAAATATTTCTGTTCAGCTTTCTTATGTTTATTCAAACATTACAAATTGACTGTTCAATGAGGTAGTCCTCATTGAACAGTCAATTTGGTAATGAGTGGGATTGCTGTGCCTTTCTATTTTGATTACTAAGTAAAACATAGTATGTTATTGGGTTCTTGCCAGGAAATTCGCAGAAGCAGTAAGGAGTTTGGAGCTACACCCAACAGGTAACAATAATATTAATAAAGTACACCCTATCACTTGAATATGTATCTATAGCTGGAGAAATATATTTTTGTTTTATACCTCTAAGGTGGCAAATAAGCATATACCTGATGGTAAGTGGTCACCGTAGCCTATGGACGCCTGAAACACCAGCGGCATTACTTGCGCGTTGCCGACCCTTTAGGAAAAAAAGGAAGTGGAAAGGAGCGGGAAGAGGGAAAGAGGGTGATTGTGCCTCCGGCACTCTCATTCACCAGACGAAACACAAGAGTAGGAATACTGCTATTTCACATCGATATTCTGTGAGAGGGTAGTACTTCCCTGGTCGAGCTGGCCCATTCATGCTGGAACCAGCGAGGCTCTACTAATACACTTCTGTTTAGTCCTCAATGGTATAGGCATGAAACTATATACAAATTGAAGCAAATTATGTTTCAATTGACTGACATGATTTGAGTCAGTTAGAACTTTGAGTGGATGGTATACCACTAATCTTCTTGCTTCTGTGATAACTAATTGGATATCCATGGTGAAACAAGTTTACGATCAACTTACCATGAGGTACTTTAGATACGAAACACACTTCAAATGTGTCGTATGTTTCTGTCACAAATGTGAACTTTCCTTTGGATATTGAATCTCTCTGTGACAATATGTGGTCTTTTGAATCACGAATCTGAAACAAAATTTATAGCTTTTAAGAATTTGCCCTATTTTTCATATAATTAGTATGTATTACAGTACGAGTAATGTTCAAAAGTAGATGCTGAATGAAAATGTTTTTAGTAAAGTTAATAAAGTTATACTCTAGACATCAAAATAGTATCAAGGTAAATAAGTACCAGCCAACCTAATGAAAGTTTAGCCAATACATAAAAGTAATTACAGAATTAATTTATATTTAAATAACATAGTTGAACCGTTTCTGTTCATTAGTCACACCTATGTAACAAACAACATTGTATGCATTTACACAGCTGTGAATGTACTTGATTTATAATTACTGAATATATAAATGAGTATGGATACTCTTTTATAGGTTAGTGTTTAACTCAAAATCGATACCAATAACAAATATTAATGTTTTCTTAATTTGTTTTATTTTTATTACCTTCTATTTTAATCTATTATTAATAAACTCAAAGATTGTATACACAACCAACAGTGTTGTATTTTAATCTGTGCACTTATACATGCTGCATTTAAATGATTCTATGAACTGTTACTAGCAATATCTTACGAGAAACATTTAACATTACTGAAACTAAAGATTTGTTGTAAATTTGCCTCCCATTCAATTGAGCACAATAAAGCTGTTATCATGAATGGTGGGCGTACAAAGTATCACCATTTCTAGTCTCATTACGATTACCAACCACCAACTGTGTCTAAGATAGTTAATTAGCAACCTTAACGTAAATGTTGATAACGGTACAGTGCGAAACCTTACTGTAGTAATTATCATAGACTCATATTATAAAAAGGAAAAATGTTGCAGTTTACAGTTATATTTTCTGAGTAAATCGGGCGATGGAAAGTGCTAGCAAATATATACGTTTTACTTACGACATAATCGACTTTCTGTCCAGCAACTTCTGTGACTTCATATTCTCCGGCCACGAGCACGTTAGCATGAAGTTCCTCCTTCAAACATTTCTGTGTATTGGGCGCCAGGGTCCACATTATCGCGTCCGTGCCATGCCATAGTACACTCAAAAACAACACGAGATAATGCACCTCCATGTTAGTAATTGTTAAATTTTATTTATCTTGCAATAATTAAGTCACAATTCATAACATAAAGAACTGAAAACAAACATATTCTATGTCAAAAAGACCGATGAGTTGGCCCGAAATGAGAAACGTCGTCGGCTTTTTGAGAAAAAGTTGCCATGTTTTAACGTTACACGTCAGTCACGTCCCGTTAACCGGAATAACGAAGTAATTAATGAGAATTGTTTCTCTGTCTCTAGAATACTTTGTCGTTTCCAGTTATAACATGAACAGAATAGTCAAAACTGATGAACATTGAGAAATATAACATTTTATGCGATTTGGCTGTTTTGTTTTGAAGCAAGATGATATTTTAGATAATCGTTAACTTTATTGTTATGCGTAACGAGAATTACATTTTGATAATTGCCAGCTGATAAAATATGAATAGAACGTGAAAAATATCATATAATATAATGTAGTAAAGTTTTATTGTGTTTCAAAATGTAAATAGTCTAAAACTAAAATAAAAGTAAGATTTATATTATAATTAAGAAATGTCATTTCTGATTTTGCTTGCAATATTTTCAATATATTGTCAAATATTTTAATTTCTGGTAGCACTGGTACAGCGTTCCAGCTCCATATATGGGATAAGTCCCAAATAATAACATCTTAAGAAATAGCAATATGGAGTTATATACGACGAAGAAAAGGACAGCTGACTGCATATTGCATTGCTACATAACTACGTAATTTTAGTGGAATGCAGATTTCACTCGAAAGTGCAAGTGAATAAATAACAGCACTATAACCTAATTAATTAATAGATTTCTGTATTTTAATATAGCATATCGACTGTAGGATAATTTAGGAATAAGAGCTTTATATTCACAAAGTCTCTAAAAGTTTGAAAATTCACGGATCCTGTAATTGCAGCCTTGATACTTTGACAGTTCTATAGTTTTTATAGTTCCAATAATTGTCAATTTATAATCAATTTATTGTACATTTTACTCAAAAACTGATCCCAAAGTCTTAGTTTAGTAACATCTTTGTCGCTTATGAAATAATTGCCCGTAAGTAGTCATAATTTCATAATATATATATAAGTGTTTACATAATACTATAGCTTGCAATTATATTAAACTGCATTTGTGTCTAGAATTTTGTATATTTTGTTGCAAGTTCTAGACTAAATTTTATTTCTACGTTATGCAGTGTCGCACTGCATGACTTGAAGTACTTACTAATGCTAGTATGGCTATTAATAATTTAAAACACATTGCATACAATATACCTTTAAAAGTAAAGTATCATTTAAAACGTCGTTTTACTGAAACTGCTTGGTATATAACAGCGTCCAAATAGGTCTTAAAATTTGTTTGACTTGTGTCACATGTAAACGAAACAAAAACACAAATAAGTTATTAAAGTATATTTTTTATATTCAGATATTATAGTGTATTGTTTATAGAGCATCAACAACTTAAAAGTTAAATGTTACAGGTGTAACTTCGCTATATTGGCTATGTCTCGACATAAACCACTATTTATTGGTTTAATGAATTGTGGAGAAATATGTGAAAGACAACCATTGATGTCTGGCAAATATTGAGGTAAGTCATTACTGATAAGTAATAATATTGTTTTGAACAGTAGCATTTTACATGTGTATGTCCTCACTGAAGAAGTTTATTTTACATGAAAATAAACATATTTTAAAGTTCTTACAGTCATGCATGAAGAATAGTTAACTACCTTGCCTCAACAATTATTTCTGAAAATTCTATTTTTAATTAGAGAGCCTGCCACAACCTCCTTACCCTCGTGACATTAGAGTTTGCCTACAGCATAAATTACATTGTTGTGGAGTTAGAGGCGATGGAGGCGCTACATAGACTATCTGTGCCAGGGCTGTGGAGCGTCAACATGTAACTCGACACACAAAACTGGAGATTTGAAAGGATCTCAAAGAGATTATAAGCATAGGATGTGACAAAATGCAACCAATGCACATATTCAAAAAGAATTTTAAAGTGAAGGTCCCCATAAGGGATGAATGGAAACAAGGTCTACAATTCCCTAACAAGAGTTGTCTCATCTGGTACACTGATGGTTCCAAAATGGAAACAGGATCAGGCGCTGGTATTTATGCCAACAACTGCAAGGTGAGCCAAAGCATGGTCAAATATGCAACGGTCTACCAGGCGGAAACCTATGCTATAATTGCCTGTGCGCGCAGGAGAATATCAACAAAAATGTCACTGACAAGACTATTTATATTCTCAGTGACAGTCAAGCTGCTCTTATGGCTCTAAACTCCTGTAGGGTGGACTCTGGACTGGTCCTGAACTGTGTTAAAGCCCTTAATAAACTTGGCAGGAAAAACACAGTCAGGCTGGAGTGGGTTCTGGGCCATGCAGGTGTGGGTTCTGGGCCATGCAGGTGTGCAGAGTAATGAGGAGGCTGATGAATTAGCCAGGAAAGGTTCGGAGCAACTATTTGTGGGCCGCGAGCCATTCGTAGGACTCTCTGAGAGTCTCGTCAAGGCAACTATGAATGCACATGGCAATGATAAACACAGGCTAGAGTGGATGGCCCTTAGGGGTCTGGAACACTCCAAGAAATTCATTGCAAACAGAGCCACGGGCTTCACCCAGAAGTTCTGCGGGTACAACAAGGGCGAAATACGCCTGTTCACAGGAGCGTTCACTGGTCATTTTGGCACCAATGACTTCCTGTGCAGATTGACATTGGCAAACAATTTGGTCTGCAGAGCCTGTGGTGAACAGGACGGGTCCATATCACACATACTGTGTGAATGCGACGCCTTGGCTGGACTAAGGATGGGTCTGATGGGATTGGCATATTCGAACCCTGAAGACTTCAGGCTTCTCCCTCTGAAGTGTACGCTGCGACTGATGCAGTACATTCATAGGGACATAGCTCAGGGATGGATCTCGGGGCCGTCACAAAAGATCCCACTGGATCGAAGTGTCGCCGGTCTACAATGACTGGCCTCCGAAATAAGATAAGATAAGATACAAAAATGCTGAATTATCTTGTAAATAAAACAACATTATCTAAAATTATGTGAACTAACTTTGCATATTGTCTGATATTTTTGTGTTTAAATTTTAAAACTTAGTTTGTAAGTGTGATGTAGTGTCGCCTTTCGTAACTAGATGGCGTTAGTCATTGTTTTACTTCGTATGAACAAAGAGTCTGTAATATGCATTTGTTTTGACTACTTCTGATAAAATTGTAATGAATTTAATCGATGAAGTAAGTATGATATTAGGTTATAGTTTTTACTTTTATAATGTAAGAAGGAAATTGTTATCTTGCTAGAAGACATTTTTGAAATATATTTCGGCCGGTATTTTTGGATAGGTTGTAGTGGGCGGTAATTAGAAGCTTATGTTTACCGGCGATCGTGCAGTTCGGGTTCGATACCCGTTAGTGTTAGTCTGGTCATGTAATGTGAGGCTTGAACATTTATTATGCGACTAGATACTTCATCTTTACATCTACGCGGCTTCGCTCGCGTTGATGTAGATTTTGTCAATAATTTATCCCACGCAAACGGTACTTTATTTCTGGACTAGATGTGCCCGCGGTTTTACCTGCTTTTATCGTTACTGCGCCGCCCCCGTGGGTCGTAGCGTGATGTTGTATAGCCTATAAGCCTTCCTTGATAAATATTATTTTAGGGTTGGATAGCCAACCCTAAAATAATATTTCAATTCGAACCAGTTGATCCGCCTGTATCAGGCTAAACCAAATGCTATCCGCGTTGCCGAAAACTGGTCCAAAATTATATAAAATGTGTTGCCATCGACACGATAAGTAAGTAAGTATTCGAACCAGTAGTTCCTGAGATTAGCGCGTTCAACCAACCAAACAAACAAACTCTTCAGCTTTATAATATTAGTATAGATGAAAAGTACCCTGTCTTTTACTGTACCGTATGTTTTTTTAAACGGCTATTCCTGTACAAGTGATTGTATCAGTGTCGCGAGGAACAGACAAAGAAACAACGAACACATCTAGCATCCAGAGCAGATCTATTATTTTTAGATCGCACAAATGTTTGCCTTGTTTATCAAACCAAAAATACTCTGCTTACTTGTAGTGTTGCGAGGACAAGACTCACCTATAAGTATTATTCAGGAAAAGGAGTTATTTTAAGACTAAAAGGGGTATAAGTTTTTCTGTTGTTGTGCCACAAATTGTTGTATTCAGTTTTGAAGTTCAAGTTGGCCAAACGTTAATAGCGTATAGCCTGATTTGTTTGTTCGCGTTTATTTTCACGTGTTGTGACGAATACATCATATGTGCTATCTAATTTATGGTTAACTATATGGAATGGCCATTTAAACATCATACATGCGCGTAGTAACATAATATCCAATTAAAAACATAAATGTGAAAAAAGGGGCTAAGTTCGGTATTTACTAACAAACGACGTCAGCGGTTGACGGTGTTGCCGACAAGAGTCCAACGCTTTACAAATGATAACTAGCCATTCAAACGATTATATAAATGTTGCAACTTGATAAATTGCTTGACGGATAAACCAAATAACACTACCTACCTGACCCGTGAACTCGAGACTACTCACAGTTGTAAACCCTTATTTAAAAAACACCAAATTCTCCCATTGCCATGTATGTATATATGTATATATTAGAAATCTGTATCTTCGTTAGAAATAATACATAACTTTTCAAAAAATTAGGAGATTAAGAAGGTCTTCTTCTTCTTTTCGTGTGGTTAGTGGCCAACCTGTTGTCAAGAGTTGCTTAAGCCGCCTGGAGGCCTCTGATATGGCTTAACGACTGCTGTCGATTTGGCAACAACCGGGACCGACTTTTTACGTGCTCTCCGAAGCACGGAGACGCTCAGATGAAATACCACTAAGCGGTCACCCATCTATAGACTGACAGCACCCAACGTTGCTTAACCTCGCTAATCGTTTACCGATCTGTGAGTGCAACTGGCTATGAGCGCCTCATCGCCTCAATAAAGTAGGTAGCGGAGCCAGACATAAAAATCGTCGAGAAATACCGCAAATTAGCCTTGAATTATATAAACGCAACTCATACTGTATGGCCATAAAACTATATAACCATATGACAGATAATTTTAAAAAGTTACCGCATAAACAATTTCGTATAGAATTATGCAAGCTACTACAAGAAAAAGTCTATATTAACATTAATGAATATCTTCAAGACAAATTAATTAATCAGCTCTATATATTGTAAGTAATAAATTGACATTTCGACACTTGACATAATATATTTTCCTTTTCTATTAATAATATAATTCCTGACTTTAAATTAACTTTATTATTGTGTTGACTACTGCGTGATGTATGACCTATTGAAAGTTATATAGCTATGTAATAATTAATGTAATTTACCATAGTAGAATGTACAAAAGTTAGATATTGGTTAATTATTTGCACGCTACATTTGGCAGAATATGCAGAACAAGAATAATTGAATATCTGTAATGACCATATTCTTGGAAATAAAGGCTTCTATTCTACTCTATTCTTCGAGTTCCACCACAGCAGTCACATTATAGGCCATCGCAGCGCCACCAAAAAAAAATCTAGTTAGCTTTTAAAAAGTGAATTTTCCATGACGTTATGTCTCTTTGTGCATGTGCACCTCTTTGCACCTCTTTTAGAACCCTATACCAGCTCGGAAGTTGTTTATCTAATAAATTATAGAGTGGTAAATGTTTGCTTGAATGTAAAGAATACCTACGTAACAAAAAGTCTGTAAAACTACTTATTAAATCAATTATATCTTAAAGAAATCAACATTATTCCTTAGTTTTCCATAAATATATATTAATGACATAGGCCATCCCGTGGCCTAAAGTTAATAAAAAAGTAGGGACGACCGGATATGTTCCATTTATGTCTATACTAGCGACCCGGCCCGGCTTCGCACGGGTAGTACAAAACATTAACAAATTATACACCAAAACCTGCCTCATTACCCAATTTGTCTAATGGTGAAAACCACATGAAAATCCTTTCAGTAGATTTTGAGTTTATCGCGGCAGGCAGACAGACGCGGCGGGGCACGGTAATGCTTTAGCACGTTATATTAACACTGTCCACATGAAATGTGCTAGAAAAAACAATTGTAGGTATATGTATATATTAAAATCTTTCCGTTGAGTTTATTTATTGCTTACTTATTGAGTCATTTAACTGAATGCAACCTTCAAGAATACTTCAATAGTTAGTTGATTATCCTGACGCGACTAAACCGAGGTCTAAGGCAAGACCCATGATAGTAAGATCCTCCCAAAATACATATATAGATAGCTTATATATAGATAGCTACTTTTATATAGCCTTATCTTTATCTTTGTTTAAGTCATATTTCGTTTTATGGACCAAGCTGTCGCAAATGTAAAATTAAAGGAAGCAATATACTGCACTTAAATCAATAATTTGTGGATCCCACTAATAATTCTCTCGTATGGGATTCGAACTAACAACGGCGCGGCAGCAGCAGCGAGGCGACCGCGACCGCTTGCCCGCTACGCCGTCAGTATGTATATTATGTAGTTATGTACTGGCTGTGTTTTGCGGTTTCACCCACTACGTTCCTAAAAGGCTTGCAGGATAATGTTAGATACAATCTATAACCGCCCTCAATAAATATGTTACAAAATGCAAAAGTATTTTCCAATCCGACTCGTAGTTTTACAGATTTTCGCGTTCAAATAATCTAATAATCTCCTTAATTTTATTATGTTAGTACGTAAACATACATTATATATTTTAATAGTTTTACTCCTAAATTGACGTTAAATCTGCTAGAAAATTTTGTCTCCGAACCTGTCTAAATATTAACATTAGATCCATGCCTACTTATTGGTGTCTTAAGAATAAAGTTTTATATACAACATGTCACAGATATAACGCACAACCTCAAACAGCCCAATTAGATTATTAAATCGTAATAATAATATAATCATTAAAATGTTACTTTTATGTACTTAAATATTTTAATTTAACGAATTAGTTCTCCTTATTGTGCGTACCTATGGGTATATTACAATAAATCTAACATTATTGCCTTTATTGCATCAAAAACCTTATTGCCTTGAATTGTGATACATTTTCGTTTATTTCAGCTGTTTAAGAAATGGGTGACTATCATTTAATTAGTTTTGATTATTGTAGAGATAAAAAATTACCTCAATTAAAAATTGTTGGAATTGATTCAGTAGCCGATTTTAAACAAACTAGTTTCAGGATGTGCGTTTATTATGTTACATGTTTTTTAATGAGCGGCAGTTATCATTAACCACAGACAAAATTTTAAATACACTCGAAATGTAGTTCATGGATTGACTTTTAAAATTATAACATACTAAATTAATTGAGCCACATCAAAGCGTGGCTGGATTTAGCTTGGGAACCTCTGAGTCTTCTTCAGAGGTTAATGTAAACACTATGTGGGTCTGTGTGTCTGTCTGTTAGTGACAGGCATAACTCCGAAACCACTGGACCGATTGACTTGTGACTTAGTGTGCAGATACCTTGGGGTCATACCTTGGTCGAGTTTGAATATGGGCCCTGTGGGTCAAAAGACCCCCGAGATATAGGGGTCACAAGGTCACATGAAGACGAAGAGGCTGAAGCCTGGGTTTTCACACCCATCTCGTTTATTATAATTATAGACTGCGCAGATGGCGTAGTGGTCTAAATGGTAGCCAATGCCACTGCGCCGAGTGATGCGCGTTCGAATCCCACACGAAAAACATTGTGTGATCCACAAATGGTTGTTCCGAGTCTGGCTCTTTTTGTGTTTGTTGTTTGAATGCTTGTAAAGTCATCCGCGACACAGGAGTTATTCCTAGTGCGGGAATTGACTTTCTGAAAGAATAAAATTATGTATATGTAATACATACATACATAGATACACGCCTGTTTCTCAGAGGGTAGGCAGAGACTACGTATTTGCATATGCTACGATTCTGACACACTTCTCTGGCTTTATTCACTTTCATCACATTCCTCATAATCTGGCATATAATAACATGTTTACATAATCTACATGAGCAATGCACTCGTCAAGTGAACTGGTACTTGACCCCATTCCTATAGAGGTTCTCCAATTCGTGGCACTTCTGCGTAGAGAATGTCACTAACCTCCGAAGTGTGTGACATTGGGTCTGCCTACGGATAAAGTACATATACACATTACTGAGCTCAATATTGCAATCTGCCTAATAACATAACAAATATTTATTTATCTTTTACGCAAACATTACGTAGGTACCAATATTGTTCGGCTCCACTAAAATAAATGACACATTTTTTATCACATTAAGTTAAATGCACACACAAGAGTTTTCAGGAAGTTTTATCTTTTTATTGAGAATCCTCTCTTTATTATTGAGATTGGCCTGGCTTACGTAGGACCTAAAGCATAGTTCCCAAAGTGATCCAGGTGGACTCCCAGGGGTCAACTGGAGACTCGACGGGGGTCTATGTTGGCGTGACAAAAAAATGGGGGTTCATATTCGTAACCGGGGGTCCACGAAAATTTATTTGCTTTCGATAGTGAAGAACTAAAATGTTGGCTTGACTTCACCTATCAATGTAAGCAGATAATGACGGATATTTTGAGGAATACGCTGAATATCAGAGAATAATTAAAAAAATAGAAAAATAAAGGTCAGGGCGTAGTTGATCTTTTTTTATATTTTAACCAAATTATCTTCCGAGTATACCGATTTTACCTAGCGGATTAAATTTCTAGCTGCATTCCACCGGAACCAGCTAAATTTTGAGAGCGGTCTATGAAATAAAAGTTTAGGCACCTCTGATCTATACTAATATTATAATATTTGTTTAGTTGAACGCGCTAATCTCAGGAACTACTGGTTCGAATTGAAAATTATTTAAGTGTTAGATAGCCTCTATCGAGGAAGGCAGACAGATGTCTCAGAATCAGACAGATGCTGCGAGGGACTTTGTTTTATAATATGTAGTGATTTTTTATTTTAATATGTAACATTTGTTGCCTCGGAGAGCACGTTAAGCCGTCGGTCCCGGCTGCCATGAACATCTATGGCAGTCGTTATTGGGAAAGTCAGTACCCTCTAATATCCTGACACTGGTCTAGCCTTAGGGTATCGTTAGCCTTCGGGTTGCGGAGTTCAGGTGGCAGCCGCTCCGTGTAAAAACTGATATCCAGTCAAATCCGGTTAGACCAGAAAAGCCGACCCCAAGTAACTTGGGAATAATAAAGGCTAGGGAAGAAGAAGATGTAACATTTGTTAACGTAAGAAAATATTGTGAGCCCATTTACCTACATATGTTTCTATGGTTTGTTTTATTTTGTTCCACTCACTTAGGTATCGTATAGAATATAGTAAGCTATGATCGATGCTACAGACACTTTTCCTTAAAACCAAATTGTTTGGTTTTTATGACTCCGACAAGGAAAATCCTATTTTCTTGTTACTATATATATTAAATTAATTTAAACTCCTGACTCACTAAATGACTCATTAAAGCCCAGATCAAATCCTTGGATAAGTCCAAAATGTTTTAATTCGCACAGATGAATTATACTTATAAAAAAAAAAACACGGGTTTGAGAGTAACGAAGATTTTCGCTTTTAAATTACCTTGTATATACAATGTGTCCGCACATGTAGTAATAAAACTTTAGGGTCGGTAAATAAATGTTATTTAACGGTAAAAATATCCCATTTATGGGTTCTAATTCCGAAACTCCAAAGATGGAGCAATTTTAATATTTGACTTACGTATTTAGACCTCTAAGTGATCTAACAATCGCAACATTAAACCTAGGTCACACAGACTAATAATTTTGATGTTTTCCAAAAGTTTACAGCATACGTAATCAAAAAGGAACCTTAGCGGTCATATGCAATGCGAGTTACTTTTGTTATGAGTCATAAAAGAGAAATTTCAAGCATAATTTCATATATTATTTTGACATTTTCTAAAATAATACAAAATCTTTAAGGGTAAAAATGTATTTTCATTAGTTTTTGAGTTGCTCTACACCCTAGTACAAGAATCACAAATGTAAGTTCACTAACGGTAGAGTTATTGTTACTCAAAGATGTCCCCTACGCTCGAAGTGATCGCCACGATTTAATAAACACGTGGATGGTTTAGTAGCCCATTTTACCATATTTGGACATCTTTCATTAGATTTGTCTTTAAATATCGGGCTGTTTTTCTTCGGATTCAAAACTATTAGTTGCTTATTTATGCCGACTTTACTTTCGAATTAGGTTAAATACATAGTTACAGGAAATGCAGATCTGTAATTTTTACATATCCACTCGAAACTATTGGAATTAATCAAAACTTTTCATGATCTTTCTTAAAAACATTTTCAAAACTTATATTGATAAAATAACCTATTAATTAAAATGCACAACAACGAATCCAATCGGTAAAAACCACGTGTAAGCAAACTATAAACAAATTATCGTCAATATGATTGAACTAAAAACTGCTCTTGATAGTCATTGTACTCGACTCGTCTGTAATTAAAATGCTGTAGACGCGCATATTCCTGCATATTGTACTACAATGTGCAGTATTGTGCAACCCTGTTCATTGATTGACCTTAATATGAGTCAATGTGCTCATCGTTTTTCTTTATGTTTTTCTCTACCTGTTGTTTTACGCTCTTTCTATTTATATCACATTAATTCTTTATTTTTGCCATTTTCAGGGATAGTCTAGCTCTCTTAAAATACTTCAAGGATTTTATGCAATTTATCTTGTTTATAGAATTGGTCATACAGGAAACTATTCTTTGCTCTTATATCGTCTCACACTATGTCTAGGTTAGATTCCAGGTCGGAAATTACTTTTTCTATTATACAATCATATCTGCTAGATTTTTACCTGTTGGTGCTGCTATAAGTTATTTTCATACTAGCTAATACTTTTTTTAAATCGAATCTTGAATATATTATGTCAAAATCGATTGCAACTGTTCTAAATCTACAAGTAATAACCATCTCGTGGGCTTCTCAATGGAAGGAGGACTATTAAACAATTTGTCTTGTACTGAACATTGACTTCTAACGATTTGGGCCAAGACATGTCGTCGAATAGTTTCGTGCCTTAATATGTTGACCTACTTATTCTGGTGTTTTCTTTAGGTCATCGCGCCATCTGGGACGAAGCCACATCGCTGAATTCATTTTGACGACGATGTTGTTTTGTTTTCAAAGGAATGGCTTGCTGCTTCAACAGCTTTTTAATTTCTGTAAAATACACAAGATTGTTTTTAGACACTTTGAATGTTATTTTGGTTCTGAGGTTTTTGATTAAGTTCTAAATTTAAATAAGTATTTAGAAGGGTAGGGAATGCTTCAATATATGTTCTTATAAATAAATCTACCTTTATCACCGTGGACAGATAAACACATTTATGTGATATGAATCTCAATAATAGTAAAGGATTCTGCAACGAGAGATCACGTATGTAGCACAAACTACATGTTAGTATTACATGTCTGCAGTTCTAAGTTCCACACTGCCCAGATATGGAAAGATTATTCATTCAAATGTTTTGATGACAGGTTTAAGTGCTAAGTACAGTCGTCAGCATATTTTGATAGTTGCAGGCCCTTAAACATTCACGTATCAAAACCCTTAGGCTTAGTACTTTTGAAGAGATTAAAAATATTGGTATTAACCATATGAAGTAAACACAAAAATAAAGAAATTTAGAAATTAGTAGATCAAAGTCTCATACCTATATCCCCGAAGCGATAGGCTGGGTGTATCACACTAACTTTTCGTCAGCTATTTAAAGTTGCAAGAATTTCTCAACCCTAACACCCAATAACACTGGCCAATTCGGGAATTAAACCGGAAACCGCACGCATACCAGTAGCATACACTAATCGTGGTGGTCGTAAGGCATTTGAGGAAGTTAGAATTGCAACAAAAATCACCCACCTTTTCTGTACTTCATTCATTTAATATTGTTATCACGTTAATTGGAATTTATTTGTAGTTGTCCTTAATATGGTAATAAAGCCTTAATTGTCTGATCATCACTCGTACCACAATTGTTTGGTATCTGGATCGTTGGTATGTGTTTGCATTTAACGTCACAGGTACACGCGACAGGCATTTTGCACGGCTTCTGAAACATTTAATTTATGACATTAAATTCAGTATATCGGCCACATTTAGCACTAAGGAATAAATTAAAATCAGTAGTAATAGATATGTAATTATACAATTGATTGTAACAAAATATTACTGCTGCAGTAAAAATGTAAATATTGCAACGATAAAATAATAGACGGCCTTGGTGTACTGATATATTTTAGTATAATGATAAGATTTTAGCATATACCACAAAAATTCATTTCAGTCGTTGACAGTTGATGGTACAAGAATGAAGAGAATAACGGCACAGGTACTTACATTGCGTTTAATTCGTGAGAAATTTGTTCTGCTATCGCTCTCGCAGAACGTGTCCAAGATAATCCAGCGATGTAACGTGCAACGTGACGTAATAGAGTACAGTGAAAACGAGAGTGTTCGATGGCGACGCCACGCGAATATACGCCTTACGCCGACTTAGATTCATTCAGGTGGCTCGACCGTGACAATGCGCGCGACTGCCGCCCGGCGGGACAGGGGTTGGGGGACGGCGGGGGCGCGACGCAAAAGTGGGTCGGCCGCTACGTATAGTCAAGTTCAAGGCCACACACGGTGCGCCGATCGTCCCTAGATGGCGTTGCGTTGCGCGATTCGAAGTTTGAAAATTTTGCGAGCCAGGGGGTGAAGTGCGGGGCGCGGGTCTGGTGCGGGAACGAATTTTCGGTGCAACACACACTACACGACGCTGCACTCGTGTACCGAACGTCGCGACGCGCAGTACTTTCGCGCAGCACTAGATCCAGCCTTCTAAGCTAACCTAGACATACAATAACAAGCCGACATGGACTGGATGGAGATGGAGGATGTGGTGCGTAAATTCTATTTTAATTTTAGATGCCTTACAAAAAATTGCAGCTGGTTATTTCATGGTATATGTATTTTTTTTTGTATGAAGTGAGTATCGCCTTGACCTAGGCTAACATTTTATCAACAACGGCTTATTTCATATACCGGGCTGCCGAATATTTATCGCACAGCCATTATGTTACCTCGTTGAATATTCAATTATTTATAGTGAATACCAGTTTTCTTTTAATTATGTGATTTATTGATCATAAACTTTATAATCCTTTAGATGCGAACATCAAAACTAAATAAATTATAATTTTCTATGTCCTCATTAGATTCGTAAATTATGAAAAGCTTAGTGATTATACATACTTAGAATATCCTGATCTAAAAGTGGAAATTCTGTCAATTACTCATGGGCTATTAAAATTTTCTCATCAGTCATATTCTGTCATTTGATGTCTCATTTATGTAGTTCTATCTTTCGTGAGTCTCCGACAATGCATACAAAATCTTCAAAAAGTTCGGCATTCGGCATCAAGAGGCCTCGTTCCAAAACAGCTCAACACGTGAAGCCGCGCGTCGTGCCCGACCTGCCCCAACTCGTGATCGATCGCGCCGCCTACCATTACCCGCCTCTAACTGTTTGCCGTTGCTTCTATTTTGTGAACACATGTACGCAACGCTACAAAAATATTCATGAATTCTTCACTAACGCATTTTTGTCTATGTTTCTTTGTAATTTCCTTCGAGAAGTATTATTAGGTGAAGTAATTTCAATTTAGATTTTACTTAGACTTTTGATAAATTTTACATAAAAATTTTCTTTACTAACATTAAAATTAATGTAATAGTATACTTACTAGGTATAATATCGATGGTGGTATTATAAAAATGGCTATGAAATGTAGACAAGTCACGTTATATATCGCAGTATAAATATTAATTATTAGTCCTTAGATTATGTATTAAGGTCATTTTTAGTTCCTTAAATATTTTTGCTTATGGATTTCGGGATTCATAATTCGGTCAGCATATTGAAGTTCGCGTGGGCCTATAATAAAATATATTTTTTTGTTATGTATTTTCTCATGCTATTCAGTTTGATAACATGGCCCGTTTTTATCGCATAAGCGTATAATAACTTCTTTGATGCGCTCTTTGCATTATTAATAGTTTGAGTTATATCAATAACATTCTTTGTATCGGAGTTCTTCTTGCCATCTCAAACTCATGTTTTTATTAGAATTGGATTTGTCTGCTTAGAATTCATTAAAACTCCCTAAAGCTACGTTGAGCCTAATGAGAAATTACAGTTGTCTTCAAATATTATCTTAGGTACTATTTCAAGGCAAATGAAAGCAGCCGTGTGTTGCTGTGTTCACTTTTTATCTAATCTTTTATGTGCAACGTGATGCATACGTTTATGATATAATGCGGCCTTGACTGGACTTATCGGCCCAATCTTTCCATGCACTGACATATATTTTCCGGCACCAGCTACCTCCTGTCTTACATTAATGTACACAGACTTATAATTAAATTGTTGCATTGACAGAGCAAGTTTTTGCATGACTATGTAAATTTTCAACTTTTCGTATCAAATTCTTTAGTTGACTTTTGATACCCATTATTTTGAATATCGATGTTGTAACTGCTCGAGTAGGGACAGTTAATATTTACTTCCTTTGCGAGTACTTTATGTAACATAACATAAGCACGATGCAATAATTACGATAACAGATGGTAATATATTTTTATCACGTTCACTACGCCCATTGGAAATATTATTTGATTTGAATATTTTAAAACAGGTCCTTTCAAATATTTGATATTTAATATCTAATAACTATTATGACATTGTTTATAGAGCCAATTATCGTAGTTCAGCTCCAAACCTTATAAAATTATCAAACATAATATACCTAATATTAATACTTCGTCTTTGTATAGATAATACAAAACAGTTTCCAGTAACATATCTTAATTAATTGCAGATGCTTGTTTGATATCAATCGACCTTAGGTTACAAGACTACTCTGGTCATGGGCAGAGCATATTCTTAAGATAATAAAATAATTAGTTTGTTTTAGCACTTCCGCGATTAATTTCTGTTTTACTTTTCTACGTAGTGGATAATGCTGCTATCATTAAAATCTTTCTTCTACTTTAATTGAAAAACACAGTAACAGTATAATGATATGCATTATATTTATTAGTCATACAATTTACATGGTCCTGTGATCAATTTCGTATGACGACTAATGCGGCGAGACCTTGATAGAAACACAGCGTCTGTCGTCACCTTTAGAGATGTTTTAGCGTCTAGCCCAACTCGATAGGTACTAGCCAATACTGTTTTTATTGTATAAAGAATTCACACAAACGCAGCGCCGCACCGTAGATAAAAAGCAAGCGGAATGCGATATGCAACGTTAAAAATACTCGATTATCGCGTCGGCAGCAACCACGGATCCTGTACCAAAATCTAGACGTAATGACAATAAGCCAAAATTTTCATAATTTATTATGTACGTTAACTATTGCTGCTCCACTTAGGACCGTTGTTGAAAAGGCTTCACCGCCCGAGCAATATGCGTGTGGCAAACCAATGTTTTCGGCGAATTCAAATAATTGACTATGGGTGGAGTGAGGCGGGAGTGAGGGGGGCTCGAGCGGGAGATTTGGCTGTTGGCCTTGACAATGAACCGGCGGCGCGCACACAAGTGCGATTTTATTTGTATTTGAAATACACGCGCACACACATACAATTAGGAGTTTGTTCCACGAATTGCCTCCTCCCACACAATTAAGTATTAGGGCTGTCTTAGGCAAATGATTAATGTACGTTCAATGTGCAGGAAGTCTGACCAGGAGTGGAACAAAAACTTCTGTCCATCTTAATATTTATGTATGTAGGTAGATAAGTCAATCAAACGGACGAATTTATTGAAGAATTATATTCGTCGGTTAAATGCATAAGGATGGATCATGTTTAAGGGTATCATTATATTAAATACTGTTTAATCTTCAAGTACATTTTTCCCGCGAATTGCTTTTGTAACTTGCTATCAGTTCAAAGCGTGACAGCGATATAGTAGTATAGAATATTGTAACACCTGACTATGTAATAAAATCTCACCACAATAGGCACGATGTAATACATTGCTCTATTTAGACGATAGCATTATATTCGCGAGTGCTAACCCTACGTCCAAAAAAGCTAACAAATTCTGGCGAGCCAGGCGGCGCGCCGACGCCGCGTGCCTACCCTAAGACAACCTATACATAGGCAGCCTAGGGCCCGACGGGATGTTTATCGATAATGCCCAAAGATTCCCCACTAACGAGCCCCGAGTCTGGCTTATGTTGCTTCACTGTACTCATACGTATAGCCTTTTGTTTGCGCATGCAACTCTGAATTTTCGAAGCGTTAAATAGTCCTTTAATTTATCGGAACGCCACCTTGATATTATTGGAACTCCAAAATTGTACTCAGATACTTCTGAAATCGCAAGTATTGTTTTTATTTCACCAACAAATATTTACGTAATGTTTTCAGGGTTTTATGTAATTGGATTTTATATAGTTAGTAGAAAATTTGTAGACTTGGCAACAGTACACAAGGCCACTGTCTATCAATTGACAGCAATACTAATAAATCCTCCAGGTATGAATTAACATAGAGGTATATGGGCACGTTTTTGTCTGTCTGCCTTTGTATGACATCATAACTAGAACGCGTTAACTGTTTCTTTTGTTAAACGTTTAACTGATCTAGGTTTATAGTTTTTGTTCGTTTAAATTCCCGAGCTGCGTCTACTGTGTTTAGTTTTTCAGATCGTATTGTTTCTTATTTTATTGTTTTGTTTTACCAATGTATTGCTCACATTCTGAATTCGGTTATGTATGTTAATGATCAATCGTGTCCTTGAATTAAACAAAGCATTTGAGAAGGAATGCATCTACTTAACTGCACATTTATTTAGGTATCAAACACGTTCTGAATAGTTTTAGGTGATGTGTTGCAGTAGGATGAAAACTACAGTGACGCTAATAGATCTAACGTGACGATTACGTCAGTTAGATATCTCGTGTTCAAATGCACAGCACACATTTCGGGATGCCATGTGTGTATTAAAATGTTGATAAACACTCGCTCTAATGTTTAAGGAAATATCTTAAGAAAACTTGCTCACTTGAAAGATGTCTATGTCGGTCTTAAGGATTTTTTGGGTCTAGTCTCAGCCGCACTTCCACCACTATAGGTACCTAACGCCTGTGTGGACAAGTTCGCCTGTGTTGACCATAGAAATCACCGAATTTTGCTGTCTTGGGATCTGCTTCGAACATGAATTTAGTCAGAACCATACGAAAGGCCGAATAAAAAAATCTCCACCTTAAGGATACGTAAAGACGACTAAACCACACTTGACCAGCGTGGTAGATTATGACCTGGTCAATCTCATCGTAGATTGTGACATAACGCCTGTTATTCGAATGAGACGTTCTTGCGCAGTATTGAAATGTAATATTAATAAGGCCTATACGAAGGCGCATAGTTACCTACAATACCTACACTAGAAACTTCTACAGTTATAAGAATTCTAATGCTCACTAATAGTATCAATCAATACTTCCTACAATCAGTTGTCTCATCAAACTTACCTACGCTTTTACGGTTAAAATTAAAGGTGAAGTGCACACACTAAAGACGTAGACAGGTACCAAAAATAAGTCTAGTTTTAATTGACATCTTCCGTGTGCTAAATTTGCAACATAGTATTAAATCAAGTATTTTATATTCTGTTTTGTTATTGAAAGTAAATTTATTTAAAATCTAGTGTAACTGTATACTCCACTTCACTTGCTGCATTGAGTACAATCTATTCCACTCATTAATTATAAATAGGCTGTAGGTAAGATCGTCGTCTGAATAAAAGGGTTTTGGTTGGTGGAGTAGATCTCTTTTTACCCACTAACCTATTTCTACGGCTGATGAGTATAAGTGTCACTCTTTGAGCCATTGGCATTCAATAATATCGATTGACCATCGGTTTGAAGACATTTTGTCCGTTTCTTGGTCGGCAGTCTGTCATTACTTTTGTTTACTGTCCATCTTTCCTCCTAACCTATTAAGCCCATCCTCACTTCAGACTAGATCCGTTCTTCGACATTTACCTACGACTAAATTACACATTATACATGTACCAAGGCTAGAAATTGGTATCATTTATAAAATATTGAATAGATGTCATTTTTACGGATAAGAATTTAAAAAAGAAAAAAAATAGGATTTTTCAGGCGCCCTAATTATAATGGGTAAATATTTCTATTCACACCTGATTTAAATACAAATTATTCGCATCGGATACTCCTATCCATCGCATTTAAATATTTAATTTCGACATCTTTTAATTTCTTTAATAACTTCAGAAATACTTCTCTCCTTACATTTTGGTACAAAATTGCGTTTCGTTCTCATTTAATTTAACACAACTTTAATAACAAATACTAAGTGATAAACATTAATCACTTGTTGATAATTAATATAATAATCACAGTAATAAAACGACACTTTTCGCAGCGCAATTGACATAGAAATTTATTTAAGAGTACCTACTTGTTGTGTAAGGTTACAGCTTATTGAAACCATTACACAAAAAACCACTGTTATTGTAAATAAACGCAAGAAAAAAAGGGCAGTTTGTTTTGACTTTAAATGTATCGTAAAGTTTTCATTTATTCTCAAAACATAAGGAGACGGCGCTCGACCAATGATCGTCGCAGGCCCTTGGCAGCGCTTCAGGAAAATTATCGTTATGCCTTTATTCGCCGCGTTGTGTACGAAGGGACCAATCTGAAAGGCGCAGAGCACGTGGTGGGTCGCTGGGCGGCGCATGCGTAGCTTCTGCTCGGGTGGGGGGAGGCGTGGTCTGCGTACACGCATTGCGTGAACACAGTGCGTGCGAGTCGCTCAACGCGCGTCGAGCTTTTTTCCTCATTGCGCTCGTCAGAAATATATGCAATTTAAATACAATATACTAAGTGCATTGAACTCGTATTTTTTATACAGAAGTGCTGTGATTTTGTTTTATTAACACATTATAATGTGTGCGGTAGAGGATGCTTGGTTGTTTTCAAATATAGCCACTACTTTGGATATGATTGAGTCCTCTCACAGTGTAAGTATGGCCTGCACAAGTTTGGAGGTGTATGAATCATTAATATTATTGCGAAATAAAGAGGTTTGGGCGTTACTGGTTTCATTTGTTTATGCTGTAAATCACTACCGTTGTACGCATCATAAATGCGTGTATATAAACTGTATCTGTAAATCGTTGGTATTACCTACAGATACACGTGGTATTAAAGTTTCAAATCCACCTTTTAACCTATCTATCGTTTGACTTTATTAAATCACAAAAAATCTAAACCAGAAATTATTTTTTGCGGTGTCAGGTTTTGTATATTTGTATTAATCAAATCTACTCGATTAAGCTTTCTGCCAATTGAAAATCTGTCCTTAATCCAACAATATTGTAAAAATATATTTTGTTACTTTTAATTAAATAAATGGCCATGCAACAAGGTAAATTATCATTATCGATATCGGAAAACTAATTTTACTGTGTGTCAAAATTGAAGGTTTCATTGATCTCTGACCCCGTGAACAGCATTAAGGCATTGTATAACAATTAATATAGACTACATAATGAATGTTATTACACGTGATGTTTATTAAGATAACACAGTTGTTTATTCCTAGCCACTATCTATCTAGTTACATTGTACATAAATAGTAAAATCAATGCGTTATATAAACATATGAGATCAGAAATACAACGCAACCGACTAAAACCAAAGTATTTTTAGTTTACTTGCCAAAACCTGCTTAAATAAATGCATTAAAAAAAAGACTACCAACATTCTGACATTTAAATGATTAAATGATGTAAAATGTGCATCAAAAACAACATCAACAGATAGCAAACCTGTCTTTTAGGGTCAATAGGTTCAGAAATTTCAAATTGCTAGTCTTGGATTTTGCACCGCAAAACTAGGATCAGAATCCTTTTTTTTTTATTATCGAAGGAATGGTCACGCAAATTGATCACACGAAAGACAAGGAATACCAAATTGTATATATAATGAAACAAAATCCTGGTTCGGATGCATTTCTTTAAACAAAATATTATGTTATTGTGTCACTAGATGTTAATAAATACGATACACTTGTTATTTTGTTTGCCTTTTCAATGACAAATGGGCGTTGAACTGTTTTAATATTTGTTGTAGTTTTAATCTATGTATTCCAGTCTGTCTTGCGGCCAAGTTAGACTGATAAATATAAACATGTTAGGTACTAATATATTAGTACTATATACATATCTAAGATTTCAATACGACTTTTTTGTGATTAATTTGTCTGTTTTTATGCAATACACTTAATGTCTTCCGGTTGTTTTTGTTGTATGCACGATTTAGAGTTCCGATGGTGCAGCTTATAATAATGAGTTGTTTCTAATTTGATTTTAAATTACATTGATGATTATTTTATATTCGGCTAGACATTTTGTTACATAAACCTTAAAGCATTTTAGTAAAAGCGGCTTTAAATTTTTCCCATAATACAAATTCTTGAAAATGATATTATTAGCTAATTTAGTTATTTTATCTTAGATGAACAGATTTGTATACAACCTGACTTTCCATCAACCTTCTCAGACTTAATTAGTTATGTTATAACGACCTTTTCAAAAAGACTAAACAAAGTTACCCGGTTTATATTATTATAATATCAATGTGCATTTTGTATTTATGTAAAGTTTTTGTAGTGTACAAGTCATATTCGTCGTATGAATCATGTAACTTAGAATTAGGTTAATATGTGGATAATAGGTGCAATGTACGGTTGCACCGTACGTACAGAGACCAACTATTATACAAAAGATATAAGAGTTACTTCTGTACGTACATGAAGTTACGCTTACCTACTTTCATAAATTTGGGTGTCTTATATTAGCATTTGGATTGTAGTTGTCGGAGGATTGCGTACCATTTTGTTTGATTACTAGCTATAGTTTTCTGAATACACATTCATTCTTCTTTAGTTTGAATTCGGCCCAGAGGACTTACCACCTTCTATTAAAGCAATGTTTAACAAGATTGAGAAAGCGCTTTACAAAGTAGGTATAAATATTAGTTTGTTTTGTTCTGGTGGATAAATACAGTTGAAGATTTTTCTGTTTGATTGCAAGATGCATTATCGAATAGAAAATTCTTCAGCGGTATTTATCCCGCTACCTAAATGTTATAAATGGACTGCCTTTAATCACAGTTTGACAAAGTTTCCGTATAAAGTTATCTTATAAGAATTGCCCCTTATGCAGACCTAACCTATTTAACACGTCTCGGAAAATCAAATCTGTTAGAAGTCTGCGTCGAAATTGGATTGACGCGTCGAATTTTCAGATAAATTTATTTGTGTTTCTAGCAAGTCATAAATGTTTCCACAGTCGAAATATAGACCCGGAGCTTTACGTGACACACGTAATACTTATTAAAACAAATACTTGTCAAAAAACAAAAATTCTAGAATAAAATAAATCATTGTAGGTACTTGAAGAAATACCACCTCACACATGACGTGCCAATATTATCAATGGATTTTAGCACGAAACGGATTATAGATGTTTTAAACTAACCATTTATTGCAACAGTATGATTCATTGCGCTACACAATCACATAGAATTTTTGACGGGCTTAAATTGTGTCAGCTTCGTCTTAGACGATTTAGGTTACATAGTTCAATGTTTTCAGCTCATGACGTTATGTGTCTATCAGTCCTGTGGCATGTATAAGTTTTAATTCTTACATATCTTCACCATTCGTACAAAATAATAAATCGAATGGTATCGGAGTATTATATTTTATTCTATGTCTAGACAGTCTAGTCCTATAGAATCGTTATACTTATTCTGTTGATATGATGATTTTGGTGATAACTATTGTCATTTCTATCGAAAAAAATCTTTACATTTTGTAAGCCAAATTGTAAATTAGAATATTATTATCAGCAAATAAAGTGTTTGATTGATTATTTTGGATAATAATAAATCTACTATATTTAAAAACTACACTATTGTTGGCACTGCCTTTCTGCGTAATGGGGCGACTATAGTTTTTCTAGTTGGCTAATGTGTACTTATTGCCAGAAGATTTACGTGGTCGCAATCAGCGTTGTAGCTGGCAAAAACTAATTTAACTACATATTATAGTATTAATGACGCTTAGAATGAAGATAGCTCGAATCTCCGGAAAGCATATTTAAAAATTCGAATGAAATACCTAGCGCTCAATATAAATGATGTAAGGATAAAAGTATTTAAAAGATGGTCTATAAAATGTTTTATTATAATAATAAATAATGTTGAAGCTGCCATATTATATAATACTTTGTTAAAGGGTATGTGTTGACCTATGGAGGATATGCGTTGAGTAATAAAATATGATAATTATGATTTTAACTGATAAAACTTGTAGATAATATTATAAACGTGTATCTAAAATAATCTTATTAAGATGGAGATGAGAACTATTATCAGTCAAAGTTAATCTCTTGGAAGACTAATTTCTTTAACAATGTCATAATAAAAAAATGTGTAGATAGCAAAATTCAGATTTAGTCATCTAAAATCTATCGATAGAAATTGTATATATACTAAGTGTATATTTCTTTTAAATGAGAAAAACATAGAAACAAAGAAAAAAAAAACAAAGTTGTATTTCAAACCATTTGGATAAAAACCAGATACTAAAATGAATTCTTCACTTTTATAGTATTAAATAATAGATAGTATTAAAGTACATCTGATATAATTTGTCCATTAGGCACATTTCCAAAAAAAATCCTATTGCTTAAAATATAATATTGTTTTTAATATAGTTTTATTGCTTCCATATTAAATATCTCGTATATCTCGTAAAAGATTTTCGCCGAAACGAGATACCTTGATCAATAAGAACGTATTATTATTGTCTCCTTACAGAAATTAACACGCTGCATTGTTTATCGCCGGCCATTTTGGAAACAAAATATCATGAAAACGCATTGCGTCATTTATGTAACAGTGCGACGAGCTTTGAATTATTTAATATCATCAGTGTTTGACCGTCGTCTGCCATATTCAGTATTCATGCCTTAGGGAGAAAACTGCGTATGCTTGATGAAAATAGCTATATTGCTGAGTTTACGCTTGTTTATAATGTTTAATATGTAGCTGGTCTAGTGAAACGGCGTGTTTTCACACTAGTGGTCCGGATGAGCGGCGTGTTCCGCCGGGCGCGGCGAGGCGCGGTCGGACGCGCGCCGGTGCCGTGCCGTAGGTCGGGCATAGTGTCGATGTCCGCGCAATGTCACCCCGCGCCGAGATATTCGGCTCTCACCCCGCCACTCCGCCCGCACCCACCCCCTCCACTCTGACGCGATGCCATCATTTCCGATTTGCAATTTCGTGGCCTCTTTGATTTTTGTGGGCTTTCTGTAAGTGCCACGACTAAGCAATGTGCTACGATAGCTGCTTTGATTTCGAATTTTTATCGTTCGTATGGCTGTATTCTTTGAAGTCAAAATTGGCATACTTAAATGTTGGTGGTCGTTTTATCAAATAATATTGTCGCGTGAGCACGCATCAAATGTATGTTAATCGGCGGACAAGATCGGGGCTGTTGCGGTAGGTCGGCTGTTAGGCGCTGCGGTGGTGCTTGGTTATATAACACGCACGCAGCGCCGGCAGGTGCTTGCAAATCTTGCGATCGTCCGCGTGATATTGGGCGATGTCGGTCGTCGACCTCTCGCTATCTGCGTTATTTAGCCCGGCTCAATGTCGGCGCAATGTCGAAACTCGCTCGAGTTCACAGACCGAGTTGCGAGACGCTACGTTCCTCACTCAACTGTGTTGTTCGACCGAATTTTTATAGACATTTACACATACTTAGTAGATACAATAGATTCTGGCTAGTTTATTTTTATTCGTGTAATAAGCGGCTTGCTTAAATAAACAATATTTATACACATACCTATCTACCTGATTTGAATCGAAGGCAAGAAGATACAAAGATGTATTCGATTTATTAGCGTGAACTTATAACTTTTAGGATGAATATCTTTTGACATAACAATTTAGTCACAGTAATACAAATTGGTAACAAATACATCCCACACAATTTTTCAGATCCACATCTTCTTATATTAGCGAGCTCAATAAGAGAAATCGAAGTCTGAAAGTTAGCGCGCTTGTGCTCTTTCTACCCGCGAACGGTAAAGCCCTGTAATACATAGGTATGTAGGACCTTATGACATAGGCATACCGTTGTCGCGAGCACTCGGTCTCTGGGCTGTGGGTCGCGGCGACCTCGGTCGCGCGGAAACCGTGCGGCGGTCAAGGCCGATGTCTAGACGCACCCCCCGCCCGCGCATCCCCGCCACGCCAACCTGCTCCCCACCCTACGCCATGCCACGCTACACCTCCATACTACCTATTTCTACCTCCACAGCTGCCGAATTTGCCTGGGCAAAGCTTCTTCAGCTAGGCTCGACGCGAATACTGACCTACGCAAATGTAACACGCGTTATATTTATCTTCTTGTATATTTTATTTTTTTAGGATAGGTTCTGATAACATATAGTACAGTGACTGGCTAATGATTAATTCAAACACTGAAAACATGTTTATGCTATCAACGTCTGCACTCTTTTGGCATATTTCCAGACTTATATTGGGCATACTTTCTATTTCTTTTTTAAGAATAGTTTGAATGCCCTCGTTAGTAGGCAATCGGCTATTAAAATTTTGCACGTCACTAGAGGGCTTTCACAGGGATGCATTTTGGGACCATTGACGTCAGACTTGTAATGTAACACTAATTTATTTGACAAACAATACATCTACTTAACTACTGACACGTCATAAAAATTAATGGTTGTAAATTGAAAATTGAGTTGACTCAAAGAAACCAATTTAAAAGAAATGATTACAGAATATAAAACAATATAGACTGAAACAGTGTGATGCCAAAAAGTTTCTATTTGGCCTTGGTCTTGAAAAATTAATACTGAGTAAAAATGTAAAGTGATGTAATCCAGTCGCTAAAAACCTACACTGTACAGTCACGTTTGTTGATACTTTGATACTAATGTTAGACGTCCAACCCAAAAACGTTTTCGATATTATTACTCTGGAGACGACTAACTATGCATATTAATTTATTTATGTCTTTTGTATTATACAGTAGTGATCTAACGACTTACATTTGAACCCGATCTGAACTCTCCGGGTGAAGGGTAAGGAAAGGCATGGCCCACTTTTTCTGTAGGGCGAATGTGTGGCCGTTCGTGCGGGCTCTATCCTTTGATCAATAATGTTCCTTAAAAAGAAAATTATAATTTTTTGGTTTTCGGAGCTTTAGTTATAGGGAATCATAATTATTCAGCTACATTTTATGCATAATGAAATGTGAAGCTTGGAATAATTTGCAAAATATAACCTACCGCAACTGTTCATTGTGTACCGAAAGGAAACATCTGTGTATACTTTGATCAGTTATCATAGTCATATATTGTATACAGACGATTTCGTATGTAATTCTTTTTTATCACAATGATAGTACAATGCGTTCGTGTATTTATCATGGTTGGAAATAAAATATGATAACGCATGGAAAAATACTGAGCACGGGGGCAGCTTATTTGATTTTGTGTTGAGGTAGGTCCGGAACTGCGCGCGAAGAATTGCCGTCCGATCTATCCGCTAGCGTTTTTTATTGAACTCTATTCAACGACGTTGCGTCATAGAAAGATTAGATACAAGCTGTTGAATTTATCTTTGGTTTATCATCTCATGTTATATTGACGCATTATCTAAGTTGCATGCCTATAGCTTTTGTATCAGATCGATATGAATGCGCTGCAACCGTTTTTATTTTGTTTTGTATAACTTTATCCGTTTCGGCATCGAGGTGGTCAAATGCATTAACTGTTAGATTGGGTTTCAAGGTTAAAATCTACATATCGTTTCTTACAAAATAAGCTGTGATCAGTATTATATCGTTTATGTAGTTCATTTGATGAACTAATATCTGTCTGGATTTAAATATGCCTATTTCTAGTATTTAAATATCTATTCTGAATATTTCAATTATAACTGTATCCTTTCAGTTACCATTTCAATTCTTATCAATAGTTAATTTGTGATCTATTAATTGTAAGATATTGTTTTCAAACTTATAAGTGTCTGGATTTATTTTATCTGCTTTTATTATGTAATCTAAGTAAGAAGTATCTGAATTGATTTTGTTTGTTTTTATTGTTGCTCCTTTATTGAGTCTCTCTTGTCCCAAATTGTAATATAAGACGTTACCGAGCCTGCCTCAACGCCGGCGTAGTTACGAACACGGTGTTTGGCGGTCGCACGACCGCCACCCGCTCTATTCGAAATGACGTTTATCTACGAAGGTGAGACCACGGACGCACGGTCGGTGAACTCGACGGCGTATTCATAATACCTACGTACCTATTTTGTGCCAACACATAAATAGTATTGTGGCGCAGTGAGGAATCAGGTGTTATACGAATGGAACTTCTTTTTTTATTTTAACAATTGTTATACAATTTAAATAATTATTATAACGTTAAGTAATGGTGTAATTGTTATGAAATGGCGCATTGCGCTTCTGTAACTTTCGATTTTATTTTTATTTTCTTATGGGCAATAAACAGGATTTAGGATATAAGACATTTGATCATCGAATTTGATAAAACGCCGCATTTCATTCGAGAACTTTACCTCAATAATATTTAATTATCCTTATTCAAATTTACAGCTAAGTCAATAAAATAAGTTTGTCGTAGGTCCGGTTCGGTATTCTAACATACATATGATTGAGCACTACTTTCTTGAGCCATCGATTTAAGCTGTAGATTTGAACAATATTAGATGGAGAAATAGTTTTAGACCTTGTATTATTACAGATTGCTATTAGAATAGCAATAAATAGGCTTACAAATATCTAAGCCCTACGCAATTAGCTAGAACTTTACGAGAGCTATTGAAGGCCCAACTCTGGAGTGATATTGATTTTAATTGGCTCTCGAGATTTTTAGATATTTAAGCTCAATTACCCGCAGTTAGTCTTATTTAATTCAGACAAGTATCTTATATATGGCTTTCTTGAATTGACGAAGACAATCAAAGAAGTTTTGGTTTACCGAATTGATTGCAATAAAAACAGTGCATATAAATTGTGGTAGGTGTCATTATTGTTTACCTAGGTCGGTTTCGATAATTTATGGATTCTAATTGATTTTAGTTCGATTAGAATCATAAATTAATAAGTTGTACGTGGTTTTGTCGTTCTATCGTGGCAGCGGGTTATATTTTATGTGATTGGAGCATGCACGCTGCATGTCTATAGTTTCAAGCTAGATTTATAGGGTTTTAACAGCAAACGAAGGAAAGGAAAAGATTCATCAATGACGCTGGTAAAAAAAAAAGCTGTTAATATATATTTTAACCGTTCGAATATTAAACTAATCGTTTGAATATAGAACAGGATGCTTTCTCCTGCGTGAAATCAGATAATTATTTAACGTAAGTTACATATTGATAATTTCGTTTCGCTTTTAGTTATTACCTGTCTGTTGTCGCGGGTCGATATTTTTCACATAAATATATAATGTATGCTAATTTTTAGTGTAACCTAAATTTAATATGAATCAACGGGTTTTCAGTTTTCAAACCTTGTCCTGTGTCTGGGTACAACTGTAAAGTCATGAATGTTAGGTTAATCCTACCTATGAATATATTTATAGTCACGAAATAAATAACATGTATATTTTATAAATACAATTAGGTACCTAACTTTGTAGCAATGTCTCATCTTTTGAATATTTATAGCGTGGAAACTTTTGAATGAACCTCTAGCTTACGTGAAAATGTCTTTGATATGACGTGTATAGTTGATATTGATATTCTTTACTTATAAACTATTTTGAAAAAAAAAAAAAGACAGTAATATCAGTTATAAAAAAAATTTATTTGTTTGAATTAGGTACTTTGTTTTTAACAACGTTTTTATTAAATGATTTGACGCAGATTGAAGATTATTCTATAAATAATACGTTACATAGACAATTGGACATAATAGGATATGAAGCAAAGGGTGTAATAACAGTGAATAATTTAGGTTTCCCAAACCTATTGTCTTCAACTACTAACCATAGACGAAACATGCATAGCTATTCATGTCACGTGTATTGCTGCATTGAAACAACCATAGAGGATGTAACGATCGTGTTCTTAATTTTGATATTTGAATTCTATTAGATGTACTTAATATTTTTGGAATCTACTAATCAAACATAGAATAGAAGTATTATGAATGCAGGATTTAAAACTTCTGACCAATTTATAATTAGAATGCAGTTGCACATGACGCTAAAATATTATGACAATGATAATTTTATTGTTTATTTTAAAATTCCTTCGTGCATAGCGTTGATATAAGCTACTATTGTTAATTTAATGTTTTTTATAGTTTTTCTATGTTGTATTAGGTCAGATGTATACATACTTTCTTACGCTCTCATTTGTTGGAGCTGGTCATGGCTTTATTTATAATGTAGTTCATTAAAATAACAATTTGCTGTATTTTAGGTTTCAAATAAGAACAGTCCATAGACATTTTAATCAATTATCCAGTTTGATCTTTATCATCGTCTATTTCCCGGATAGATTTTCGATTAGCGAGTTTAAATAATAAAACAAAGAGCACCACATTCGGCGCCACGTGACACACCAGACGCGAACATTTGATTAGTGATGTAGCAGGTTGAATAGATATAGTTATTCGCCTACTCACATTGCATCACGATTATTATCATGCACTAACAATGTCAAAAGTGCATTGAACTCCACAATGCATCCTTGAACATTTTTTCGCACTTATCTCTGATAGATAATTTTGTTTTTAATACCGCGTTGTATAAATAAAAGATATACGATGTTTTTCAGGTGCACTCGGCCCATTCCGGCGAATTCCTGCCAGTGAGTAATATTGCCAGTTTTTTAGTATATAATGAAACAGTACGGAAATAACTCTGTGCAATGTATATCTGTCTTTTTCTTTTGCAACGTGATTTCGAAGCGTGCGGCGAATTATTATGAGAAAAACGTCGTTTTGATAAGATGTGACAAACTGTGACGTCATACGGAGAAAGTTGGACGTGAATCGTAATATATATTGTTAATCGGAGCTGGAGCGTTAAAGCGAAGCTTTGTAATGATTTAAGAGTTCATGTTTTTGGAATGATGATTAAATAATATTATTTTTATGAAAGACACTCTCTGTAATTGCCTCTGATTTACTTTAAGGTATTTACATTGGTTATGAATAGATAACGATTTATGTATTTATAAATCCGATTCTATTATTTAGGTAACTATCCTTAAACTTTAACATTGTATATATTACCAGTTTTATAAGATATAAATAATAAAAACAGAATAACGAGGAGTATAGTGATAGTTTGAGATACAAATAACTTGTTTATCTAAATGCTTATAAAAATCTCACGTTGGTAGTATAGGTGCGATTAAAATCCTCGACATCTCAATTGTAATACTTGCAAATATAAAACGGCATATTTATATTTTATGTAGGCTGTTTACAAAAAGAAAATAAACTAGAAATATATATATAATAATTGTCCTTTCTCTCCCTCTCTCTTTCCCTCTCTCTCCCTCCCTCTCTATTTCCCTCTCCCTCCCTCCCTCTCTCTTTCCCTCTCCCTCCCTCTCTCTCTTTCCCTCTCTCTCCCTCCCTCTCTATTTCCCTCTCCCTCCCTCCCTCTCTCGTTCCCTCTCCCTCCCTCCCTCTTTCCCTCTCTCTCCCTCCCTCTCTACTTCCCTCTCCCTCCCTCCCTCTCTCGTTCCCTCTCCCTCCCTCCCTCTCTCTTTCCCTCTCTCTCCCTCCCGCCCTCTCTCTTTCCCTCTCCCTTCCTCCCTCTCTCTTTCCCCCTCCCTCCCTCCCTCTCTCTTTCCCTTTCCCTCCCTCCCTCTCTCTTGCCCTCTCCCTCCCTCCCTCCCTCGTTCCCTCTCCCTCCCTCCCTCTCTCTTTCCCTCTCTCTCCCTCCCGCCCTCTCTCTTTCCCTCTCCCTTCCTCCCTCTCTCTTTCCCTCTCCCTCCATCCCTCTCTCTCTCCCTCCCTCCCCCCTCTCTCCCTCCCTCTCTCTTTCCCTCTCCCTCTCCCCCCCTCTCTCTCTCCATCTCCCCCTCTCTCTTTCTCTCTCTAACCTAACCTAACTTGATGAAATACGAGAATTTTTGAAACCACGTATTCTTTGGTCTCATGACAGTTGACTAACGACACTGAATCTTGGTTTGTTCTAGATAAGCGATATTGTACATGCGAACTTACGTTTTTGTTATATTTTATTTGTGTATCAATAATAAACGTTTCATTTTAATAATAAATGTTCTAGTGCCGCATGGATAATAACAATAGTACGTCAGTGCATATAATTATAGAGTAATAGATATCCGGGGTGGTACTTTTTCCTGGATAAAAGGTACTCTATGTCCTTTTCTGTACCTCTGACAACGTGTATGCGAAATTTCATGGTGATAGGACGAGTAGTTAAGACGTGAAAACGCAACAGACTCAAACTCGCATTTATAATATTAGTTAGAATGTTTGCTATTCCTGTATCTACTTAATTACTGTCTTCTTTCACGTCGTATCGTCCGGCGAACTTTTCTTTTACTTTAAAAAAAAAAACAACTCTTACTAGAAATAATTCCTGTATCGCGGGGGACTTTACAAACGTTTAAACAACGGACACAAAGAACATCTAGACTCGGAACAACCATTTGTGGATTACACAAAATACCCAACACAACACTCGGCGCCGCGGCAGTAGTGAGATGACCACTTAGACAACTACAGCATCTGTGTAGGCAAATTCAATTTGTAAATCTTATTAAGTTCGATGGCCAATGTTAGAAAGTAAAAATTCGATACCTATTAATACGAGTTAAAAGTATTTTTCTGAAAAGATTCTAGTAAGAAACTCAATCGCCCATTGCTCACAACGTGCTATGTATTACAATCTATTTTTATATGTCTTAGCATATGTAAACATCGAATATATTATATATATATTAAATATAAGTTAAATAATACTCGTTACATTATTTAATAAAGTTCACGAATAACATGGTTTCTTTAAATAGCAGCTGCTTTTTCCAAATGCCGTTTCTACTGATAAATAATTCAAGCGATTTATAATATTTAATGATAAAATAGCATGTGATTAAATCTTTCACTAGTTATATTGTAAAGAGTTTGTTTAACTGTCTATCTACATACGTAAGTTTTACTATAATTAGGAGATATCAAAATAACTGCTTCAACTTTTAAACGATGTTATATTCAAAGTCCATATTTAATGCTCATAATTTGGAAGAATTGTAATTTTATAACATCTTGTCCACAATTTCATACGCATAGGTATCATATAATATCCAACGCACGTTGAAATTATAATATATTTTGTGACTTAAAGTAATCCAACGTTACATGTTAGTTCTAGCTTAAATTAATAGGATATACACGCATGAAAATTGGTTTACTCATTGCAGAGATTAATCTGCTCGCACAAACAAACAAACTAAAAGGCCATTTACAATTTTATTACATATAGAAATTAGTAATCAACCAAAAAACCAGTCACTACAACTACTAGTGAAGTACCTAAATATAATGAGGTAAAAAACCTTAGTTCACATTGTAAAATACAATCAATAGGGCGAAGAAAACGTGCTTATAACGATTATAATTTTCGAATGAGTCAAAACTCAAATAGTTGATCGCTTAAGTAAATTTTACCGACAAAATGTAAATGTATGCAAGTATGGTAAGCGAGTGTGAGTGTGTTTTTCTTTGCAAGTGAACAAACCTGATCTATCCTAACACGACCTTGAGTCTCGAAAGCTATACATTATATTAGACAAATTGACACAATAGAACTAGACTACCACGTCTTACAAACTACACGTGCCAAATTTTTTATTTAAATTTTATTTCTGTTTCGGGCACAATAATGAGGTATGATTTGGATATCGACCTTGAAGTTTTTTTTTTCTTTTATGATAGCTATTGCGTGTGGCTCTGCCTACTTGGTTACAGTGGTTCCCAATAACTTATCTTCTCCAATATCTTCTCCTTATCCTTCTAAAGAAAAATGGACATAAGATCCAAATTTAAAACATATTAGTTACGTCAAATTCCTATTAGGGAAAACCACGAGATATATAGCTTGGTTAGTCGGAACCGCTGTAAGTTGTTTCGCGGCGTAGCGGTATTGAATGCGTCTGCCATGCATGTGGCCTCGGGTTGGATCGCCGGGAGGGACCAACGAAAAGCGCGTAAAGCCTTTGATCGTACCGATGACTCTCCGGTCGTATTGGATTTTCGTTTCATCGAACAATAAGCGTGAAGCAATATACAGTGCACTTGTGTTGACGCTGACACTTTTGCACTATTTTAAGGAATATGACCTACATTCTTTCAATTCGTTTCTGTGGTTTAACCGTAAAAAGTAAAAATGTTAGAAAAGGATACAGCAGCACTTGCCGTTACTATTATTAAAATCAGTAACAAAAATCAAATACCAAAACGTGTCCTGTTATCTAACTAGAATTTAATTATAGCACTCTGGAGCCACACTAGACTAACGAAATGACCAAAATTAGTCTGGTAAAAATAAAGGATAACTTTTTTATTATTGACTAGAAGAATAAACTAGTGCCACTTAAAATGCTATCAATTTAAAATCTTCTTTTTAGATCGAAGAGACTCTTTAGGTAGGCTGAACGATTTATTTGATGTACCTGGACATCTGCAGCCCGACATTAGATACTATACATATACTATCTGCTTTTTTTAGCTTGACTGCTAGGAAAAGTCAGAACACACTCTGCACTTGACAATTTTTTTTAATATGTTCGTTCTTGACCGAAATCGCTTAGGTTCTCCCCTTTCGACAATTACATTCATAATTTGTCTTACATACTTTTAGCTTTGTCTTCTTTCCTTTTGATATTACTAAACCATGTTATTACACCTTTGACGTAGAGCCACAATACTATTTCATGACTTCCTGATTTTTTCCCTTAAAAATTTATTTTATTATTTATTTATTATTATTAAAAAAACCCTTAAATGCACTACATATGCATCCCAACGATCCCATTTCCACCGCATGTTTGAAATGCCTGGTACAAACTTCAATAGCGCGATCCAGGACCCGATATAAATGTCATTGTTAGTTCTCCAATCGACCGTTACGTCGCCTTCGTCTTCACCGCAAAGACTTATTAATTTATCGATGTCCAGGTGACTCCAACAACCTCGCTCTAAGTCTGCGAATTCAATTACGTACCCTAGATTTTAGTCCCCGGCATATCTATATTTTAACGTTATATTGAAGAAGGTTAGTACTTAGTTACCCGTACCGTACCTGGCTTCAAATGGTAATATATGTAGTAAACTATTATTACTTTTTATCCAATTATGAATGACGTATACTCAACCTGCGAAGATTAGATTGACTTTCCTAATGAGCAAGTTTTATGTACAAAGTACAGATTCTGAATAATAATTATAATAATATTCTATCACATACACACAACACCATCTAGCCCAAACTAAGCAGAGCTTGTACTATGGGTACTAGACAATGGATAAACATACATACATACTTTTTTTTTTGTAAATACATACTTATTATACATAGAAACACCCAGACCAAGACAAACATCCATGTTCATGCACACAAATGTTTGACTTGTGCGGGAATCGAACCCGCGACCTCAGGCGTGGCAGTCGGTTACACTAACCACTACGCCATCGAGGCCGACGATCTATTACTTAGATTACATTACCCTAATATCAAATTCAAAAGAAAATACGGTTTCGCAAAATTCGGATGTCTTGGCTTCCGAGAACATTGAGATTTTGTTTTGAAGCTTGTTTGAGCATATTTCGCTAACATGTATTTCATTTATCCGAAATTTAAGGAAAACTATCGATGATGAAACTTATAATTACTGTAATTTAAAAGAAGATTCATTCTTTAATATCGTTGCACTAACAAAATATGGAAGTCGTCGAGGAAATAAATAGTAAAATCAAGATTCATAATTTAATGATATAGATAGGGTACCTAGTTTGGTATAACTTAATGCGTCAAGATATTAAGGTAATTAAAATCTAAGTCTAGTCTGAAAAGTAACCGAATCCTGTTTGTTTATTATTTTATATAATTCCAAACAAGTCAGACGTTTCATTTAACTCTTCAAGGTTTACGGCTTATAATTAATTCACGCCAGTTATAGCAAGATTTTAGATGTGATTTTCGTAGTATCTACGAATGTAAGTCAAGTTTGGAACTTCATTTAAAACTTTCATTTAAGTAATCTGGGTGTAGCTTTTATGGGCTAGAATGTTTAATCTATACCAATATCACAACCAATCGTATTCAATCTCATGTCTATGCTACTGAAACCTAAAGATTTTTAAAGCTATCAATATTCTGCGACCTGCATCCAACGACACTCGACAGTAGAAAAAGGCATATCAATTTTATACAAACGATCGTTTTTTTTGTATACTGTGATACGAGGGCTTGCTGCTCGCTGTCAACTGTGGATCCAGCTGTGTGTCCTCTTCTCAGCACCTTAGGAAAGAAAAATTCAAGGCCGGCTATCTTAGATATATTATTTACTTTAGTGTTCCAAGCAGGCATACAGCCTCTGCTTGTTTGGAAAAATACATCTTACACTTGTCAAAAACGCTCTTTTATTTTCTATTATGACACATTTGCGTCTTAACTTTGTCATACTAATTTGCAAATAGTCTAGTTCAGTAGGTATTTAATTATATTAGTGTGTCTTGTTTACGAATAACGTTCAACGCGGGCTACGTCACGTGTAAATAATGAGCTTTTGTGAACCGAGACTAAATATTACCTAACCTAGCCTTGTTTCTGTTGTTGACGTCAATCCCTTTGGAAGTTTCTGCAGTATAATATAAGCTCACTTAAGGTCCATTTACACGACGACAGTTTATTTAAGCAAGTGTTGGTATCCTTGCTTCTTTTTTGGTAGGGAAGTCAAAAATAGCACGACACTTGATTTAGTAATCTTCGTGTAAAAGGGCCTTAATCTCTCGACTATTTTCATTAGATTGATACTTCAAGGTAGCTTTTAGTGCCTCAGACTGTGTCTCGACGCTTATACTAAGTATCTGCATATTAAACTAAACAACTTTTACAATTTAGGTAAACTTAGTCGTAAAATAAATCCGTTTACCTATAAACTAAGTGGAAGTTGAAATTTTGTACGGAGCAGTTAATTTCTTAAAAGTGGTCTTCTAGCAAAATCTACTTGTTTTGATGTCGTACCTTCACTTAATAAATCTTATTGAATATTAAGTCAAAGTAAAGAAGTGCTTTTAAATTACCATTAATGTTATCTTTTTTATTATTACCTGACTACTTAAAATAATCTTATCACATCTCTCTCTAATATGTCGCTCTAAAGTAAAGGTACCTACTTGCTCACAGACTGCGGGGTTGATATTTGCGTGCCATACCTTTCGTTCTTTCTTCATACCATTCTAGGAACTACTGTGCACTCCAGAACCCTCATCTGGCCAATAATAACGTTTTTATCATGAGAAAGCGTTAGCGCCTAGCAGGGTCTACGAATCAAAAATTAAAGACTTTCAGACGCCGGCGCCTAAACAATTCTCTTTTCCTTGTGTCTACATACGGTTATATTGCATCATTAAACGGGTGATATGCACCTCATCCTCAGTAACATATTACAGGTTGACTAACTAACGGAGTCTGTCTTCATTAAACACCATCTCAATGCCCCAATTTGTTGTTGCAGGTGCAAATGATGTCCGCTGTGAGCGGCGAGCCACTGCTACGTCGTGTGAAACAGGAAACTGACGCACCGCCACAGTACTCCCCTCCTGAGCCACAGCCCCCCCATCCACAGACGCTGCATCCACGGACTATGCCCATGATGCAACCACCGGAGGTAAGGAACAAACACATTGAAAGACTATATATAGTATATTAGGAGCCTAAAGAATAGTGTAGTCTTTAGTATTTTAGGACTACAGAAGTCAAAAATACAGTACTGTCTTTAGTCCTCGTCCTATTATGAGACAAAGCTGTTTCTGTGCTTCTTCTACCAAGTGGGTTCTTTTACGTTCCTTGCCCATTAATCAGTTCTTCGACAGTTTTCCTATTGCTGCTGTTGCTAGCATCGTTCGTTTTTGAAAAAGACTATAACTCTTCGTTAGAATTCAAAGTCATACATTATATTACGATCGAAATTTGTACTGAATTCCATCAAAATTGGACTAGGGATGTAGGCGCAAGACGTAAAATGCCATCAGAGTTACCTTCGCAAAAAAATGCCTACCAAGTGTCGATGCGAATTAAAACAACGTGCTAGAAGACTTCTGAACTGCATTAAAAAAAAACCGCTGTTATAATTTAACTCATTTCGTTTTTAGTTGCCCAAAGAATATAGTATCTAAAGATGTTGTGGAATATTTATAAAACACATGTAATTGATATTTCAATCCAAATAAACAAGAACATCGACATAAAATAATGATCATTATGAGTCATTATAAAATTGGATGCGCTCCGTCGAAAAAATATCAGATCCCTTTTTTGTTGTGTGTACTCATTTATCAAGACGTAGGTATTTGTGGGTCACTGAAGCGCTTATTGTTTTCTAACAGAATCCTTGTTACACACGTTTCAGCGATAAAATATAACTGCTCGTCTTATTCATGTAACATTGACATTGAAATATGTTAGCTTGTGACCTAAATAAATAAGTTATATGAACGGTTCTTGTCCAAGCTTGTCTTTGAGATCTTCGTCTCAAGAGGCTACGTGGATATTAAATAGGAATAGTGCTTACAATTTGACTTGATATTGGTGCCAAGTCGCTTTTAATACCAGCTTTACTTCGTTAGTTAAGGAGCCACCGGGTAGTTCTCCTTGTGCTTTCGTCTTACAGTACAATGTCTTATGAGGTCTGGAAACCTTGCTCACCATAGAAAAACATAAATTTCCATTTTTCCGTACCTATTCCTACTTTTAATGATCAAGAAAGCAGCAGCAGCTTATTTAAAGTTTTGTCAGTATATTCGAATACTTATGTATTCGAATTTATTGTCAACTAACTAATTTGCTAGGACGCCCCCCTTCACATAGCTTAAAGCTACACAACAAAGTACCTACTAAAATATTTTGTTATATACAGTTGTCTAACTTTTCCAACCAGTTGGAACTCGAAACCAAAGAAGAGGTGAAGTTCTGCGTGTCGCCTGAAGACGGCACAATCGTTGGAAACACAAGCCCTGAACAGCAACACTGTTCCTCAACAACTGCAGCTGCTGCAAGCGGTGCGAGAGATGACGAAGCTCCTAAGAGATGGTGTCTGGTCTGCGGCGATACGGCTTCAGGGTTCCACTATGGCGTGGCTAGCTGTGAGGCCTGCAAGGCGTTTTTCAAGAGGACTATACAGGTCAGTAGGAAGGTGAAGACATATTTGTTTCTTTATTAGCTCTTAAGACTCATGGAATTGGATCGGGTATTCATATGGTCTACATATTTCATTAATTAATTTGGGCGTATCACTGTCATTGCTTTAAGAACAGACTCGACAAATTCTTCGAATGGAAGACACATGCATCAGCTTAACATTTAATATCATTTTCAATATCTTAACTTTATACTTGGTCACAAACTGAGGATCAACTATGTGATTTAATTGTTTTCGACGCACCTCAACATACATAACCGACTGCATTTCCATATACTTTCCAAAAGCGTATTATAACCTGTTAAGTCTTGGAATGCCAGATATACTTAACACCTATTGTGCTGGCTGTCGGTGGGCCACTCAATGGATTAAGTGGTAGGAGCCTGGTAGCAATACCAGGAGTTTACATAGCTAAGTATTGATAGAGCCTATTGTGATAGCAGTACACTCTTAAAACCTCGTTTGTAGAAGGACAATTCTTGATGCTTGTGAGGTCTTGTGGCAGGTAGCTTATTCGAAGATCCGCAGTAAGAGAATAGAGTGCTGAAAGCGGACCACGCTTGTAAGAAACGTTACCAGGTGGCAAGTATGAACCCTGCCTAAGTATCGAGTAGTACGATGGATTTTTGCCAACATAAGCACTCACATTTTGGTGACATATATCAAGTAATTGAAATGTATGCCGAGTATCAAAGGGTTCAAGGTGCGTCGAAAGTTATGAAACTGATATTAAGAGCCTCTATTCACTTTTTATTGTATACGTGATCTTTATTTAAATGTAAGTCGACATTCATATTTTTATTTCATCATAACCATCGGTGGCTGACTCTAATTCTCATTCATTTTGAATACTACTTAATACTACTACTTAATACTTGGTTTCCTGCAGGTGTGTTTTGAAAACACAGAAATTTAATTATTTCTTTGTATTTAAATGACGTGGCTGAATGTTTCTTAACTGTTATGTCGGATATAACTTAATGTATGTTATCTTGTGACACTCTTAAGTGATAATTTGATGCTTCAAGACGCTGCGATAGTCTAATGGTTGTTAAGGCATAAGACTTTCAATCGTGAACTTGTAGGTTCAATGCCCAATTGCACTAACGTGTACCTAGTCCTACGATATACATTAGGGTTAACAGGGGTCGGGGTCAAACATGCATCATGGCAATATTTTTATAAACCAAACATTGTTTTTAAATAGGGTTCTCCATAACACAAGTCTATTTCTATGATGCGGGGACTTTGCAATCATTGACACAACGGGCACAAAACTTTGAACTTCTGTTTGCGAATCACACAACTTTTTGTCCCGTATGGAGATTGAACCCATTTACATTATGACGAGGTGACTACTTAAACTACAGCGCCGTCCGTGCAGACAGATCTGCTCACAAAGTGTTAGTATAGTGTGCGAGTCGTATAGTTATAGAAATAAGTTCATGTTTAAATTCAAGGTGAATTTGAATTCATGTTAATGCAGCACGTGTTTCTAACTGATGTAATAATCGATATGACTGCGGAAACTATTGAGAGTAGGCGTGCAAAAAAACTATAGGTACAACACAGATAGATTGTATAAAACATAATAAATCTATTTACTGCCCTCCTCTCCTCCGTCCTTCCATCTCTGCAGATATGTATATCTCTCTCTATGTCTTTCTTTCCATATCTCTTCTGTTCTGTCTATCTCTTTATCTCATTCATACACTCCTCCACTGTCTTCACCCCACCACTCCCTTCTTTCCCCCTTTCCAAAGATAAACAGAGAGACTCTTTGTTACTATCTCTTACTCTCTGACTCTTTATTATTCCTCTCCCATATGGAACGAAGATAGAGGGAGAAAGAAAAGGGAGGTTTTCTCCCTCTCTCGTTATCTATATCTCTCTATAATCTATACATCCCTTACGCTATATCCCCTTGTCAAATCTTGATCGAGACAATATGTTACTTTATCTCTATCATAATTCAAATGAATGTTTATATCGTTTAATTTTTAAATGTCGTCCATTTTAATTCTTCTATTTTCTATTATATATTCTATTCTATAAATTTAACTTACATACATAGCATGTTACAATAATATGTCTAATTATATAGTTTTCTTGTTTACCTACAAAAGTATATAATTCAGTGTAAAATCAGGTAAAGGCATCATTTTGATGTCGTCACAGATTAATATCATGATTTAAGCCAAAAATCATCGTATTAATAAAGTCTTAGCAAACGCTCTCGGAGTGAGACTTTATATATCTATTGTTGTCTATTCTATTTTTAAATTATCTGTTTGATTTATGATTACATAAGATAATTTAAAATATTGCTTTAGACACAGACGTTGCTTTAGTTTTATATAAAAGACTACCTGTTGCTCGCGGCTTCAGTCGCGTAAAAGTAGGTTAGGTTAGCAAAAGTACTATTTTTATATATAATAAAGCTAGATGTGCCCGCGGTCTCAACTGCGTTTATGATTACTGCGCCGCCCCCGTTGGTCGTAGCGTGATGTTATGTAGACTATGACCTTCCTCGGTAAATAGGCTATCCAACACTAAAAGAATTTTCAAATCGAACCAGTAGTTCCTGAGATTAGCGCGTTCAAACAAACAAACAAACTCTTCAGCTTTATAATATCTGTATAAATATAGCCTATTTCCTATGTTACTCCGTGATAGTATAGCATTTCTAATGGTGAAAGAATTTATTAAATCGGTTGAGTACTTTTTGAGATAAATCCTTACAAACAAACAAACAATCAAATCTTTCCTGTTTATAATATTAGTATAGACATAACATTATACTGTGACCGAAACATCAAAAATGCATGTTGTACCCAGCAGGGCAACATAGAGTACACATGTCCCGCTTCAAACGAGTGCGAGATCAACAAGAGGCGGCGGAAGGCGTGCCAGGCGTGTCGGTTCCGCAAGTGCCTGCGCACGGGCATGCTGCGCGAGGGCGTGCGCCTGGACCGCGTGCGCGGCGGCCGCCAGAAGTACCGCCGCGCGCCCGACGCGCCTGCGCTTGCGCAGCCTCGCCCACAACTTGACGATATCAAGGTATGCCTTATACACTCGGCAATTTGACTCTATACACTTTTAGTATCCTTTCTCGACCTCAACGCTTAGACTCTTGACCTACTTACTCATAAATGTCTTACCCGCGGTGTATGAAGCAAAGCAAAAAGCAAATCTTAACTGAGAAATCTCAAATACTTTTTACAGAATCGAATTTCATCAAATAGCTATCAACTAAGCATTTACTTTATTTATTTATGGACAACCAACAAAGCATACACTAATTTAAACATCGTGATAAAACATAAGTGCGGATACATAACATAGTGCTGCCTTACTTACAGGCTGCCACGGCATGCATTAACTTCATACTTCATAACTTCACTCAGCAATTTAAGCCTATATATATTTAATTCTCTTTCTCGACCATAAAGGTGAGACTCTTATACATATATAAAAAAAAGAAAAGAAAGAAAGAAATCATTATATAATAATAATAATAATATCAGACCTATATTAAACCGTCCCACTGCTGGGTACGGACCTCTACTCGGTATGAGAGACTCTTAACTTACTCGTAAATGTCTTACCTCGGTGTCTGATTTGAGAATTATATGGTGAGAACGGCTCAAACTCTGCTTAAGTATTACTTAAACGTTGTTTTAGTTTCTATATCAAGTTTTCTTAAATTGTACACTTCAGTAGTTATTTGAACATCATCATCATTATCTCAGCCGAAAGACGTTCACTGTTGGACATAGGCCTCCCCCAAGGTTTTCGACACAGACCGGTCTTGAGCCACCCGCATCTAACAGCTTCCCGCGACCCTTACCAGGTCGTCGATCCACCTTGTGAGGGCCTACCCCTGCTGCGTCTTCCGGTTCGTGGCCACCACTCCAGAACCTTTCTGTCCCAACGGCCATCGGTTCGGCGCGCTATGTGCCCTGCCCACTGCCACTTCAGCTTGAACATCATACTTAAGTAAATGTTCAATTGATAGTGGTTTAATGACATCGGAATACCAAATACGCCATTGTTTTACTAGAGATTATAATTACCTGACATCTAAATATAATAACATCAGCTGCTTATAAGCTGTCCCACTTACACTTGCTATTGTGAATCTCATATCATTTCTGTTATAAGATATATAACATTTTGTGCTACGGAGAGTTGCACTTGAGACCGCGCGATCGTTGAAATCCGAACGCAAACTATTACGTCGTAACATATGACGATAGAATGAGGCAGACCTAACGATGCTAGATGCCTAGTGACAGATGGCGTTGTGATTCTCTCTGCAGATAATAATACACAAACTAGCTGTTACCCGCGACTTCGTCCGCGTGGAATTTAACAAAAATCTAAAATAAAAGTAGCCTAAGTTACTTCTATACACTTGCCATATCAGTCATCAACCAATGAAAGTCGCGACAAAATCGGTCTAGCCGTTTCAGAGATAAGCCGGAACAAACAGACAGACAGACAAACATTTAAATAATAATTTTTTTTTATATATAAGTACCGTACATCATTAATATGCATTTAGGAAAAAGCTGTTAATTTGACATTACAATTTGTATTTATTTGTATAGATCAATACACATTTCTGCTATTACAGGTCTTGGAAGCCCTGAATTCGTATGAGCCGGAGCTTCTCACATGCGCAGCGCCCCCTCCCGGCGTCATTGAGCCTGCGGCGAAGACTCTTGCTCTGCTCGCAGACTTATACGACAGGGAACTCGTTGGCGTCATTGGCTGGGCTAAACAAATACCTGGCTTTACTGAATTACAGTTAAATGATCAGGTAAGGTCCATCCCTATTTTCTGATACCTACTGAATTAGTTTTTTAAACGCTTACTGCTGAATTTAGAGATTTAACGCTTACTAAAATGACTCTGTAGCAAAAATTTTACATAGTCGACGTTAACTGAGAAACACATTTAAGTAATTATTAAATGTATTTGTTTTGCGGTATTATGGTAACTGCAAAATTAAATGATGTCCTACCTAATGGTGAGCTTTTTCGTAACCTATAAATAAAGGACATCAGGCTTCCTGGTCTAAAAAATAAAAATGCGCGGCCTAACCTAGGAATATTTCTTATGGCTAGGTCATATACACCTTACCTTTGAGGCGCTCATAGCCAGTTCCACTCACTGATCGGTAAACGATTAGCGTGGTTAAGCAACGTTGGGTGTGGTCAGTCTATAGATGGGTGACCGCTTAGTGGTTTTTCATCTGAGCGTTTCTGTGCTTTGGAGGGCACGTTAAAAGTCGGTCCCGGTTGTTGTCAAATTGACAGCAGTCGTTAAGCCATGTCAGAGGCCTACGGGCGGCTTGAACAACTCTAGACAACAGGTTGGCCACTAACCACACGAAAAGAAGAAAGAAGAAGATCTTAAACTACTACTATGGATTTAACCCAGTAACTATGTTTTCTGACTAGTAAAAAAAAAGAAATATGGAATGATTATCAGCCCATTCCCAGTACGACCCCGTTCCTACTACGACACCATTCCCAGCACGACCCCATTTCCAGTACGACCTCATTCCCAGTACGACTCTATTCCCAACACGACCCCGTTCCCAGTACGACCCCATAGTTTTCGTACGCGTATTAGATTTTTTTAAATGCATTAAGACATTTTTAAATCATATTTTTTTCTAAATCGTATTACTACTCAGAAAATGCAGTTACAGGGTTAAGTTCATATATTTTTTTGTAGGTTTTAATATGGATTAGCTATTGGAAATAATCCTAGGTCTGGCCGCGCAATTTTTTTTTTAGACCAACTTTGTATGTTGATTGCCTGATGTCCTTTGATACGAGTACATAATATGGTATTTTTTACGCAAGTCGTACTCATAAGGAACATACTTATTTATGTTTTATTTCTTTTTAATTTAATTTTCCTTACAAATGACTAGTGGAATACTTTTGTTGACCCCTGTAGCTTAGCTAACATGGTTGTGCTAGGAATGAGTTCATGTCAGTAGTGCCATCCAACCGATTGCATTACTGACATTCGAACCCACGAACGACCACTCGATCGCAAATCGCTATACCTTATTTATTATGTTACGGGACTATTACTGTAGTTTTTTTCTTGCGTGGCGGAATGCTTTGACCCATACCTCTCCTCGGGACGACGGAGAGGTTATGTCAGGTTCACCGGGGAAAAGACACCCCGGTAATACCGAATAAACCTACCACGGCGGTACGACATAACCATAGACGACGGAGCCGCGCGAATCACTTTCACATGCAATCGCGACCCCGCCGAGGTTTCGGCCCGCTGCCCGTGTGAAACGGCAGGCCACTACATAACACACTTCCTCTACTGTCCCCTTGTGGGGGGACAAAAACACGACTCAGAGGCGCGCGTGGGAACATGCACCTCTCGGACCACGTGCTGATCGAGTGGCGAGCAGGCCCACGCACCAGCCCCAGGTTTTGACCTGACCCTCAGGGTGGCTGGAGGTCATCTTGCGCCATCCGGCGCCCGGTTCTGCGGTTGGGGAGAGGATTTAAGCGCTTCCTTTCCCGCTCCGCCGCCTCCTTGATGGACATGACTTCCTCACAGAAGGAGGCGACGGCGTTCGACGACCTCTCGCTTCGGACCATAGATTGAACCACGGCCGGGAGCGAGAGAGCAACCATACCGACCGCCGCGATCAACTCACGGCGCTGCAATGCCCAGATCGGGCAATCCGTCAAAGTGTGCAGCGCCGTGTCCACAACAAGATCGCGGCAGTCGCCGCAGTGATATCATCCAGGCGTCTCCTGCCGGCCTACGCGACACAGGAACATGCCAAAACAACAGTGGCCAGTCATTCCCTGTGTCAGTCTGAAGGTGAGGGCGCCATGCCGCCTCTCCAGCCACTCCTCAACAACGGGACTTACCGCCACGATCGTGGCATGCCCGACTATTACTGTAGTAGTCTAAGTCTCTCTAAGTTTAAATTTCTATAACAGCAATCAATAATTGCAATATATGTAATGCTATATATGGATGTAGTAAACAATCAATTTACTCATTGGATATCAATTCTTTGTTATACTAGTAATCAACCAACTGGCCGTAAACGAAAACCATGACCTTATAAACAAAAAAAGAAATAAACCGTTCAGAATCATAGACTACGTAATGGTCGATCTGATTGATCGTAGACATACAAAAAAGTTTAGTCCCGTAACAATAAAAGGATACCGCTCGAAATTTAAAATTAAAACGCAGATAACTATTATTAAAGTTAGATCAGTAAACAAAGCTGTTGTATAAGAGTTTTTTCGAGTCTAAAAACTAAACTGTCTGTGGACCTTGAGAGAAATAATTATGTATTCATATTTCTATGACCGTAAAATGCATTTCGCGCTAATTTCTGGATCTAAACCTGTATGTGTACAGTTAGTGTCATAATTCGGTAAAGATTTGTGAGATTTTGAATCGCTAAATCATTCTCAATAATCAATAATAATTATTCCTAATATTTTACTACCGTTATAGTTAAAGCATTGGTATTTTTTTGAAAATTAATACTATAGAATGATAATGTCAGCCTCAGTGGCGTAGTGGTTAGTGTAACCGACTGCCACGCCTAAGGTCGCGGGTTCGATTCCCGCACAAGTCAAACATTTGTGTGCATGAACATGGATATTTGTCTTAGTCTGGGTGTTTCTATGTATAATATGTATGTATTTACAAAAAAAAAAGTATATATGTATGTTTATCCATTGTCTAGTACCCATAGTACAAGCTCTGCTTAGTTTGGGCTAGATTGTGTTGTTTGTATGTGACAGAATATTATATTATTATAATTACGGATTTTTGATTAAATGAATGTTGTTATTTTTTATGCAGATATAGCTATTTATGTTATTGATGTGGCTTTTACTCGATTTTTATTTTTAACTAAATTTCCTATGATTACAGTACGTTTTCCTGGATAAAATGTGTATATCTTTTTCTGTATCTTTGACGTATATATGCGATATTTCATGACGATCGGTCGAGTAGTTAGGGCGTGAAAACGTAACAAACATACAAACATAAATTTTTATAACATTAAATTAGGATCTAGCAGCTAGTTATTTAAATTAAAACATTATTATATTCTGGATCAAGCATATTAGAAAGAAATCACTGCGCAATCTGTGCAGTTCGAAACAAAAAAACCGATGCACGTCTGTGTCTCAAGGTCCCTTCCTAGCGCCTTCTCAATACATTTGGATATTTTTTACATCGACAGACGTTCCCAGAGTTTTGTATACGATATATTATATTGTCTTATGTTTATGCGAATGTTATACAATGAAACTACTATAAATGTAGTATATAGCTGTTTATTTTAATAACCACTACAACTCTGTGTGATAAGTACTGATAACGGGCGTCGACTATAAATGTACTTGGACTCAGATCTTTGTGAATTTAAACTACGTATATTTCCTAACTAAATTTTTCCTGCAGGTTCGCTCGCATAAATGTAGGTTTGGTTATATTAATAACAGTGTTTTATTCGGGATGAAAGTAAATAAAATTTTATTACGATCAGTCGATTAGTTAAGGCGTGGTAACGCAACAAACACACAAAACTCACATTCGCATTTATAATTTCAGTTAGGATGATGCATAGACATGATCCATAGAGTGCGAAACTATTTTGAATTATATTTACATACTTACATATCGGCAGTAGCTCAAATGATAAGGCATTGGACTTGCAATTAAAAGGTCGTGAAACAGAACCCATGAGTCATGAGACTCATGGGTTCTGTTTCACGACCTGACCTGACCCGTTCGTTTTTGGGTTGTGCATGAGCACAACTATCGCTTTCACTATCGCTGCGCGATAGAAGCAATATACAATCATATAAAGAAAATCTAAATCACAATTAAATACAAGCCGGGCTTGAAAAACTCTTGACAACAGGTAGGCCTCTGACATGGCTTAACGACTGCTGTCAATTTGGCAACAACCGGGACCGACATTTTACGTGCCCTCCGAAGCATGGAGACCCTCAGATGAAATACCACTAAGCGGTCACCCATCTATAGACTGACCGCACCCAACGTTGCTTAACCTCGCTAATCGTTTACCGATCAGTGAGTGCCACTGGCTATGAGCGCCTCAATACAACATGAAACTAATATTATAATCACTGGAAAAGAAAAGAAATAACTGCGTCCAAATTTAAAGGTATTCGCGTCCTGTCCAGACAGAAAATAGATGTAAAAATGTTCGCCATTATGCAACTGCATGCGCCCAAATAGTCTCATCAAGGACATCCTGTATAAAAACGCAGACACAGCACAGCCTTCGGCTTCTAAATATATTCCAATGATTTATACAAATTAAACTACTATATACGGCTTATATCGCAGTTTATATTTAACACTACTTTGAAATCCTAAGTAATATTATAGAAGGCAAGAAAATATTTTTATTTGTATCTCCTTACCACAATACAATATAAACATATACAGAACAGTACATAATATGGAGGCCAAAGTTACCTGCGTTTATAAATGCGAATGTGAGTTTGACTGTTTGTTTGTTAAGCTTTCACGCGTTAACTGCTCGATCGATCATCGTGAAATTTCGCTTATACGTTGTCAGGGGTATAGAAAAGGATATCGGGTGCTTTCATCCAGGAAAATGTACTGTGCCCAAGGAAGGAACATTTATTGATAAAATCTACGTTAACGCGAGCTAAATCAAGTATATTAAAGATTATAAAATACATACTATTAAATAATAATAATATAATATTCTATCACATACACACAACACCATCTAGCCTAAACTAAGCAGAGCTTGTACCACGGGTACTAGACAATGGATAAACATACATATATACTTTATTTTTGTTGTAAATACATACATACTATACATAGAAACACCCAGACCAAGACAAACATCCATGTTCATGCACACAAATATTTGACTTGTGCGGGAATCGATCCCGCGACCTTAGGCGTGGCAGTCGGTTACACTAACTACTACGCCATTGAGTCGTCAAAATATTTATTTCCCCGAGATATCGGTTGCTTTTCAACAGCCATGGTCACAGGGCACCGACTACATAAGGCCTGGGGTCGCTTAAGCTGCCCAATGACATTGTAGGTAGAAGCACCCCCAGTATTTTATCCTGACTCCCTTTTTAACTGTCACCAACTGTATTATTACTTACTAGCTACTACTCAAGGTTTCGCTCGCGTAAAGTATAGCCTATGTTACTCGGCTAAAAACTAATATAGCTTTCGAATGGCGAAAGAATTTTTAAAATCGGTTAAGTAGTTTTTGTGGTAAACCCTTACAAACAAACAAACAAAAGTCAAATCTTTCCCCTTTATAGTATTAGTATAGATAGCGAAAGGAAATATTCGTCAGTGTTCGAAAATAGTTTTATGACTTACCTAACCAGAATATTGTAAAAGAACTCATCGCCAGACATGATTTTTATTACTTAATTAGCTATTTAATAATTTACGTTAATATTGCAGACACATGAATATAACATTGTAATAGGGGTTAAAGTATGGAGTTGCCGTTGTATAGTAATAGACTTTGAATTGACATAAAACCTTCATGGTGCGAGATTTTCGAGTGAAACTTTTTTAACTTGATACCTATAAAATTCTTCTTTTGAAAATTGTGCAACATTTGATTTTTAACTTTCAATTGTTTCTTTTATTCAGCTTAGACGGGAAAGATAGATACTTAAAAAATCCGAGTTATTTTTGAATACGAGTTCCGACGTGGAACATACGCGGCAGAATCGGCTCGCAATATCAACGCTGCGTTTGGATAGGAGACTGCTAATGTACGCACCGTGTGTTTTTGGTTTAAACGCTTTTATAATGGAAACTTCGACTTGAAGAACGAACCACATGGAAGACAGCCCTCACCGATAAATAACGCTGAATTGAAGGAAGGGGTGTAAGCCGATCCGAATCAAACTACCCAGGAATTGGCGGCATGGTTTAACGTTACCCTACCTACAATATTGGCTCATTTGCATCAAATCAATAAGATAAACAAATATGAAAAATGGATGCCTCATGATTTGACTGATCTGAAGAAAGAAATGTGTGTTGAAACTTGTGTTGCCTTGTTGTATCGGTACAGAAACGAAGGAATTGGATCGAATTTTGACATGTGACGAAAAGTGGATTCTTTACGATAACCGTAAGCGAAAAATGCAATGGCTGATACCAGGTCAAACACCACAACAGTGCCTTAAAGCAAAGCTTACCAATAAAAAGGTAATGGTAACTGTTTGGTTAGAGAAGAGACCTCTCTTCTTATTCACTATAGCTTTCTCAGGTCTGGTCAAGCAATAACAGCAGATGTTTACTGGGCCGAACTTCGAACAATGATGGCGAAACTGGCAGTGAAACAGCCCCGACTCGTGAATCGATCTTCACCATTATTGCTCCATGATAACGCAAGACCTCACACTGCATGAAAAACCGTTGTAACTCTGCAGGGGCTGCGGTTAGAAACCATACGTAGGTACTAGCCAGACCTTGCTCCAACATATTACCATTTTTTTTCGTGATTTGGGCAATTTTCTACTTGATAAAAAACTGAAAGTATTTTGTACGGCAGTACAAAATACTTTCACACAGTTTGTCGAATCTAGATTCCCGGAGTTCTATCGTAATGGCATAAATTAACTTCCGTTTAGATGGCAGCAATGTATATATTATGAGGGTAAATATTTCGATTAAGTAAACATCTTAGAAAAAAAACGAGTTTCAATTCTTCAGTATAAATCGGCAATTTCATACTTTAACCCCTAATATTTTCAAACAGAATTTTGTACTGCTATCAGACTTTTAATTTTAGCTTTACTTTACTAATAATATTAACAGTTTATTTTTACTTTATTGATACTGTATACATCCTAATAATATTACAAACTTTCATATTTATATTATAACTATACTCCATTTGGTTAGGTACTTAACTAAAGGTATACTATCTTGATGTGACTTTTCACACAAACACATATTAAACAAATAAACTACTGCTTAAACTTACGGTTCAATTGATTTAGTAATCGTTATTGTTGTATTTAGCAGCATTTTATTTTTAAACTAAATTTTTTGATAAAATTATAAGAAAGACACATCAAGATTTAGTTAAGTACCTAACCAACTGAAGTATAGAAGTCTCCTGCGGTTTGACCCGCGTTTATGACTTATTACTACTCCTCTCCCGTGGCTCATAGCCTGATTTTATATTACATTACAGGTTACACTCTTTAAATTACGACGAAACCGAGAAAATTATAATCACTATTTCGTAAAATGCACTTGACTTACAAATAATACTACGGACGCCGCGCCGCTACACGCGACACGCCCCTACATCATCATACGCTTATACTTTGTACCACACTCTCACCTCTCTACATACACCACACTACCATTCATCGAAACCCCTCACGCATACACACTTTCATCTCTCTCCCACACATACATACACACTCACAAACATACACTCACACTTACATGCATACATAGTAATCACGCCGCAGTAGTCAAGGTTTTGGTATTTATTTGTTTTTGAGTATTTTTCTTTATTTTCCTTTTGTATTTCAATTTTATATTAATAATTGTAATAGTGACTTTATTACATAAGATAAATATGTCTTATTACTCTAGGAGAGGGACTGACTTCTGTAACACAGGTTTTTTTCACCTAGCGCAGGAGCCAGAGACTTCATACAATCTGTAAAAACATATTATGAATAAAGATTTTTATTATTATTATTATATAAGTTGGATTACCAAAGCAAAAAAATATTTTACAATGCCGGCTAATCGTTCGTTTTAAATAACCCGTTTAAATAAAAAATACAAAAACAATCAAGCTTTATTAAGTACTAGATTTTGAGCACAGTACTTTTTCTGGATAAAAGGTAACCCTATGTCCTTTTCTGTACCTCTGACAATGTGTACCTATGTGAAATTTTATGATGATCCGTCATCCGTCGAATAGTTAAGGCGCGAAAAACTCACCCAGAATTTAATATCGATCCCCACAATCAAATCAAAAAGACAAACCTATGTCATGGGACTGACAAGATTAAAATGCATATTTACATAGTCCATATAACGAAATTGATGTATATTCTTTCTTATTTTCCAGATGCGTCTTTTACAAAGCACATGGGCCGAGATGCTGAGTCTCATGCTGGCCTATAGGTCGATGTCAGGGGGCAATGGCGGTCCCCTCCGCTTGCGGTTCGCGACAGACCTCGCGCTCGACGAACAACAGGCCCGGGAGATAGGGGCACAAGATTTATTCACACAGGTAAGTTTTAGTATAACGCCACCTGCTGGTGAAGTTTTGAAGTTATAAAGATAGGCGCCATCTATTGGTATTAGTTTCTAGGGGTATTTTTTTAAATGAAAGACATTTAAAATTGCGTATGCAAAATTACAATTTTCTTTTCTTGCTTTTCTTTTAATAGATGGTTGATTATATTAGGATTCAGCAACTATAGCTTTTTTCAAATAAATTGTTTTAGGAACCTATTTTGATTTTATAAAGGACTTAGGTTATTTTGTGGTATTGTACATTAGAAAAATTTCAATGAAATTCATTAATTCGCATTAAAGGATATGCAATCTAGTGCAATCGTACATATACATACACAAAATACTGGTTAATTATTTATTTTCTATTTTATCAGAGTTTAGTGGATTCTTTAACGCATATCCATACATAATTCACACATCGAGTGTTTACTCTCCGGCATCTTAATTTGTTCTAGAAGCAACTGATTGCGATGAGATTATATCATCAATCGGTTCTTTGAGGTCTGATGCAGCAACTGGATGGCACGGCATTTCATCTGCCGTGCTTAAAAGATATAGCTCTACTCTTGCACCTGTGTTATGCCATATTTCTAATCTCTCTTTTCAGACATCTGTCTTTCCAACTTCTATAAAAAAGGCAATAATACACTCTGTCTTCAAGGGTGGAGATGGGCATTTGATCACTAATTATCGTCCAATTGCAGTACTCAGTGCCTTTTCCAAGATACTAGAACGCCTTATTGATAAGAGATTTAGATATTATTTGGAAAATAATAATTTAATATCATCCCAACAATTTGGTTTCCGTAGAAACAAATCGACATCTGACGCGGTTGACCAGCTAACTAATTATATTGTTAGTAACCTGAACAGTGAAAAAAAGTGCTTACGTTATTTTTAGATCTCACAAAGGCATTCGATACCGTACCTATCAATACCCTTTTGAAAAAACTCGAAAGCATAGGTGTCAGAGGACCTCAGCATCAGTACTTTCAAAGTTATCTCACTGGAAAAACCCAAATGATAAAAATTTATTATAATTTAAGTGACGAACTTCCTATAGAATACGGTGTGCCGCAAGGTAGCGTACTCGGACCAACCTTGTTTTTTACCTTTTCAATCTCAAGATCCCTAAGTCCAATATAATTTCTTACACAGATGATACTGCAATTACATTTTTTGCAAATACTTGGTCAGATTTCCAAAATATAGCGCAAAATGGCTTGACGTCTGCCTTTAACTGGCTTTTATCGCATACTCTAACACTTAACACCAGTAAAACAAAATTAATTACCTTTTCGATTAGCGCTGTTTCTCAACCCAAAACCCCAATCACACTCTCACCGCACATATGTTATCTTGAAGCACATCCTACCTGTTGTTGTCCACTAATTAACAGCGTTAATAATATAAAGTATCTCGGTGTAGTTATAGATAGAAATTTAACTTTTAGACCTCAAATAGACACCTTGACATGTAAAGTGCGTAAACTAATTTATATTTTCAAAACCCTTCGGAATGTTGCTAGCAAATTTATAATACTTAAAGTATATTACGCACTTTGTCAATCTTTAATTGCTTATTGTATCTCTTGTTGGGGTGGGGCGTGTAAAACAATTATCTACGCATTAGAAATAGCGCACAGAGCCATACTGAAGGTTGCAACTTTCAGACCAATTTTATATTCAACAATGTTACTTTATAAACATTGCAAATCCTTAATGTAAGACAAGACTTTATACTTCAAACTATTCTCTTGCAACATCGTAATACGCCATACGTTATGCTCACTAACCGCCGTCGTAGAGATAAAATTTGCTCCCTGCCTAGAATTAAATATTCTTTCACAAAAAGATTTTACTTCTATCTTGGTCCATATTTATATAATAAAATAAATGCAACAATGTTTATCTACAATCTATCATATTATGAATGTAAAAAAGTTGTCCAAGAGTTTCTTCAAAAAGCAACATCGCAATTATTTACACGTTCTTTACTATAATAATACAAACACAGAGAAGTATCAATCACACACCACACACACCACACACACCACAAACACCACAAACACATACACCACACACACCACAAACACCACAAACACATACACCACACACACACACACACACCACACACACACACACACCACACACACACACCACACACACACACCACACACACACACACACACCACACACACACACACACACACACACACACACACACACACCACACACACACACCACACACACACACCACACACACACACCACACACACACACCACACACACACACCACACACACCACACACACACACCACACACACACACACACCACACACACACACCATACACACAGTGTTTACATATAGTACTTATATGATTGATAATGTTGTAATTTTCAAACACTGTATTTCAATCGCCGAGGAGGTGGCACTGTTTCTCTTTACTACAGGCTATTATGTAGCCTATTTAAGAGGACAGTACTTCAACCGCTAAGTGTAGTTATTATTTAGGTGTTTGTTATTTATAAGTCGCTTAATATATTGCACTACAGCTCCTTTTATGAAATAAAAGTTTTATTATATTATTATTATATAATTGTAACTCTTGTAATATGTGACATATCTAAGTTTGTACCGTGTGTGTGGTCAGATCGCGGGCGTGGCGAAGCGCCTCGAGCGTGCGGCGGCGCTGCGCGAGGAGTGCTACCTGCTGAAGGCGCTGGCGCTGGCCAACTCCGAGGCGCGCATCGACGAGCACGCGGCGCTGCGGCGCTTCCGGGACTGCATACTCGCCGCGCTCAATGACGCCGTCTCTGCGCTCAGGTCACTACTTTATACCTTGTTTCTGGCACCATATTCGACTATGAAACGCCATTGCATCTAACATATCCAGAACTATGTCAAAGTCAAAGTCAAAATCATTGATTCATTAAGGTCACAAAGTAAAACCTATGAACGTCAATAGGTTAGTGAGTTTACTAAGTTTCTGAAGCTACATTTAGGTTAGTTGCTCGGTTCAAGCAAAGCGTTGAGCCTATGAGAAGAAACCTGCAAGAAACTCATGAACACTCTTAAACTATGAAAGGTTTTACAATAAGGGACTATCCATAAACTATGTCACAAGTAAAGTTAAGAGGTGATCGACGAATTGTGACATTGTGTGACAAAAGATGGGAGGCATCCTGGATTTTGTAATGGGCCAATCAGTGTAGACCGGCGACACTTCGACCCAGTGGGATCTTTTGTGTCGGCCCCGAGATCTATCTCCCTATGAATGTACTGCATCAGTCGCAGTGTACACTTAAGAGGGAGAAGCCTGAAGTCTTCAGGGTTCGGATATGCCAATCCCATCAGACCCATCCTTAGTACAGCCAACGCGTCGCATTCACATAGTAAATGTGATATGGACTCGTCCTGTTCACCACAGGCTCTGCAGATCAAATTGTTTGTCAAACCTAATCTGCACAGGAAGTCGTTGGTGCCAAAATGGCCAGTGAACGCTCCTGTGAGCAGGTGGATTTGGCCCTTGTTGTACCTGCAGAACTTTCGGGTGAAGCCCGTGGCTCTGTTTGCAATGAATTTCTTGGAGTGTTCCAGACCCCTAAGGGCCATCCACTCCAGCCTATGTTTATCATTGCCATGTGCATTTATAGCTGCCTTGACAGTACTCTCTGAGAGTCCTACGAATGGCTCAGGGCCAACAAATAGTTGCTCCGAGCCCCTCCTGGCTAGTTCATCAGCCTCCTCATTACCCTGCACACCTGCATGCCCCGGAACCCACACCAGCCTGACTGTGTTTTTCCTGCCAAGTTTCTTAAGGGCTTTAACACAGTTCAGGACCATTCTGGAGTCCACCCTACAGGAGTTCAGAGCCTTGAGAGCAGCTTGACTGTCACTGAGGATATAAACAGTCTTGTCAGTGACATTTTTGTTGATATTCTCCTGCGCACAGGCAATTATAGCATAGGTTTCCGCCTGGAAGACCGTTGCGTATTTGCCCATGATTTGGCTCACCTTGCAGTCGTTGGCATACATACCAGCGCCTGATCCTGTTTCCATTTTGGAGCCATCGGTGTACCAGATGAGACAACCCTTGTTAGGGGATTGTAGACCTTGTCTCCATTCGTCCCTTGTGGGACCTTTATTTTAAAATTATTTTTGATTATGTGCATTGGTTGCATTTTGTCGCATCCCATGCTCATAATCTCTTTGAGATCCTTTGAAATCTCCAGTTTTGTGTGTCGAATTACCGGCATGTTGACGCTCCACAGCCCATGCACAGATAGTCTATGTAGCGCCTTCATCGCCTCTAACTCCACAACAATGTGTAGCGGCGTTAGGTCCAGCAGGATCTCTATCCAAATACAGCTATACTCCGATTTAGAAAGAAAGTGAGAATTCCTAAATAGAAATAACACTAGTTGTGGAACTGCTGTTTTGATTTGATAATTTCTAGAGATAAAATATGTGACGTCACACCAGAGCGGAGGAGAGTCTCATCAATGTGACCAGTTGTGACAAGGACGGGGGCAGGGTCAAAATCATGGAATTGGTGTGTCGTAATCTGTGAATAGCTTAAATGAATTAACCATTACATAAATTAAACATTGTTTCTATTTTTAATACAAACCCCGTAACTTTAAGTATACGCTTACGTAAGCTTTACATGTACAAGAAGATTTGAGCGTGTGTGTGTGTCTACAGGCCGTACAACGCGATGGCGGCGCTGCAGCAACTGCTACTAGTACTGCCAGCGCTGCGGCACGCGGACGTGGCCGTGCGGCGCTTCTGGGCGCAGGTGCACCGCGAGCGGCGCGCGCCCATGAACAAGCTGTTCGTGGAGATGCTCGAGGCCTGCCTGCGGTAGGCACCCGGTTCCGCCACGCGCCCGCCCCGCGCCCGCCTCGCGCCCGCCCCGCGTCCGTTTCGCGCCCGCCACGCGCCCGTGACGTGAGCACCCCGCACGGTTCGGGGATGTCGCTCTTCTGTCAATTTTTGTTTGTTCACCCTTCGGCGGGCGACCCCGCGCCATTAATGTACAAAACGATGGACGGATCTAGTACAAAACCTGTTACTATTTTTGTATAATATTAAAAAAATATATCTAGTTTTACTGTGAAGATTTCGAGATTATTGTATGGTCGAGGAAATGATCCTCGGTGCGTGGACGGCCGCGATATAGTATTCTAGTGACCTGAGTCGTGGGCCGAAGTCTGTCAAACAGATTTTAAATTGTAGTACTCTTAGCTTTAAAAGTATTTTATTTTATCAAAAATTATGGAATTGAGTGGCTATCTTCGCGGAGACTCGTATAGTTGAGTCGTGAGGTATTGTTTCCCCGACCGTACGTCATACTTGTCTGTATATGTCTCGGTAAATGCGGGGGCCGTATTCGGCGCATTTATCATTAAAATTATGAGCATTATTTTTATTCTGTTTAATTTAAAAAGTAGAGTTACTGTTTCCATTGCGTTGAGAGAGCCATGGCGCTAGTGGACCTGAAGTTTACCAACATTATTTGATAATTCTTGAAGTACAAATATTATAGTCTCTGTTATTATTGTGACTGCTTTCAGTAGAAAATGAGAGTAGCATTTTAAAATTAAAAAATAATTATAAAAGACGATAAAAAAAATCTTTATTTTGAAATGTTTTCTGAACGCAATGCGACAGTGCCATCGCTATTGTACAACTGTTTTATAAGTAATCAAATAACGACATAGAATTTATTTAAAAATGATACACAGATTATGTAGCAATATTTACTATATAAAGATGTAATGTATTTTCTAGGCTGTTCCACTAAGAAATATATTTTAACTGGATTATATGTATTAGTTGTATGTAGATGGTTGTAATAATCGATAATGCACGCAATGCAAGGGCACTGACAATACTTAAGCAATACGGCGCTCGCTTATTAAGCTGGCGACTGACTTATGACATATATTTACATCATAATATGCTGATTGCGTTACCTAGATTTAACGTTATTTGTCATTTTATCTCTTGCTGACATATTATATTCGCTTGCCTCACGCGATCGTGGATTTTACTAAGAGTAATCAACTTTTCTATTAGGCAACTATCAGTCTTAATGTTGTCATCCTGTTGTTTTATTCCGGTCATCATAAACATCTAAGGCAATCGATATGTATAGCCCTTCGGGCGGATAGAAATTCTCACATCATTAGTAATATAGAAAGAAAGTCAGTCAGTCAGCTTGTGCTCTGCCCATGCATTGCTATCGTAGCTAAATCTTAACTATCTTATATTAGATGAATGTATTTTTAAATGCGATGTAAGATAGAACTATTAGGTTTGCTGTTCTAAGCCTCGATGTACACCCTCCCCCCCATTCCTAAGTACCGCAGTTAAAAATATTTTCAACTAATAATATAATGTTTTATTTTGGTGTAAAATATTTGACGCTTCTGAGCTTATAACTTTACGAATACATATCTATAGAGATAGTTCATACTTATCCTTGCTTTTGATTTGTGTAGAAGCCTATCTTGGTGTAATGTTTACTGGTAAAACAGTAAATAATATGAAATATAAAAGTTACCGGTTTCAATACCTCTTTCGATATATCATGCGTCATTTTGATAGACTAGGTACAAGAATGACTATTTTAAATTAAAATCCTCTTTTATTTTAAATCTAGACTTTAAGTAAGCTTACCAAATATTTTACACTAATGTAAAACGTTTACAAACATCACAGAAACGTATTAATGTACCTTTGAAATATTGTTTTGTAAATAATGTATAAATGGTGGAACAGTATTGATAACGAATACCTCAATAACTGTTACCAATATTACAATATGATGGACTTCAATGTATATCCTATGTACATAAGAATTACCCTGATACTCGATTAAGAGAGACTTTGCTCAAAATGTAAACAATCTAAAAGAGTATATCTGTGTCGGATAAAATTAAAATATTGTATAAATATATACTGTTATATTTTCTTTATTTCGATTAAAATAATGTTTGATTACATTTTGAGCAAAACTATTTCATGTTGAGAGTAGGCGTACGCAGTTGTATAAATCTATTCGTTGACGAAACATTTATAAATTAAGTTGTATAAAAATGTCGGATGACGGAAAATCTATTCAAAATTGCACCACTGTAAGGTTAATTTTGTAAAATTATATGTAAAAAAAGATTGATAATTTTACTGTTAACGGAAGGTTGTTTGTATTAGTTAAAGGATGAGATATAAGGTGCATTTTTGTTGTGATTTTGCTCAAAGACAATGGTTACTATCTCAGTAGATACATGGGTATGTTGTTTCTGACGTCACTGTAACAATATATTATCAAGTTCAGAATTGCGACTTGACCAAATTTGCATGACCTCAGACATTGTTGTCATACATTACCAGTATCATAACGGCCAAATGTTTTGTTTGTGACAAAGACCTCTTGATATTTATGTCTCAATTTGTAAATTAAATCCGTTAAATGTAAACAAACAGCTCATTTGGCGTGTAAACAAGTTACTCTTGCTTACAACAAATGTGACGTCAGAGACGATAAATTCGCAAGTTTTGTTTTATTTTATACTTTTTTGTTTTGTAGCTTATCGTAGCTGTTACGTTTATAATGGCAGGTACGTCTGAACAAGACAGTGGTTGTGTCAAGACGAATTACCAAAACGGTAACTTCGATTAAGAGTAGACACAACTTTTGAAACGTTATTTGAACAATTTTGAAAATAGTCGAATATTTTAATTATTATTTAATAATGTAAAACAATTATTCGACTATTTTCAAAATATATTGAATCACTTCTAAAGTTGTTAGTGTTACGTCTCATGTATCACAGAATAAATCTACGTATCTTAAATTCCAAGTGAGTTAATTATGTTGTAGTTATTCTTATGTTAAGAATATTTACTTTATTTAATAGTTTTAATGCGTAAGCGGTGGTAGTCGGCGAGAGCTGTGAATGTGTGATTGTGCCAGATTATTTATTAAGTTTTTCTTATAACTATTCATCGTTATTGATCTGCGATTACTGATGTTTACATTTAAGGTTTGACATTGTGATTATTGGTCGCGGTCGGTGTGGAAATTTACTGTGAACAAACTTATAATTGTATGCGTTAAGTTGATTTTTCTATCCCTTCATATGTTATAAAAATAACTCCATAGCTAATTATAAAAAACATTCAAAGGACTTTCTGCTAAGTGCTATATGTTTTATTAGCTTGATGTTGTCTCATATTGGTGTTTAGTATCATGTCTTTTTTTAATTACTTATATTGGTATCCAATTGTATTTTACTTTAGCTGTAGGTAGCTTTGAAAGTTATCACACCGAACGCAATCTTAGATTTTGTTAATATTTATCAAAAAAAGAGTAAAAATCAAGATGAATTAAACGCCTTTTATAATACTTTTATGTTTAACTATTTATGAAGGAACTGATCGAAAATTGTGGTAGACAAACTAACGAGTAGGTGCGAAATTAGTGATATGTAATCTCAGATCAAAAGTTTAGTGAACCCTAGGTAAAACAATATTATACCCGTGTCTTAAATTTTGTATTTAATAAATTCGTACCTTATTTCTTTACATAATGTTATTAATGTGAACCGGTCCCGGATATAAAAATATATAAAAATATATAAAAATATATAAAAATATATAAAAAGTGGTGACATTTTATTATGTGGGTTTTATTTGTGTTTGCACCTGAGTATCCTTGTCGTCATTATAAATAGGTAAACCCAGTCCATTCAATAAGACATAATTAAAAATTAACAGTGGAGAGTTAGCTGACTGCTCAGACATATTGTTAGAAACCCAATGTCAGGTCCAATCCCGAGTCGGGCTAAACTTTCTTAGGATATTTGGTCGAGAATTTTTAATACCAGCACGGAGTCTGGACCTGTGCCCGGCAGACGTCAATTGGCACATCTAACTATTAAGTGGGACCTAAAAGCATAACTGGATGAAATGTGGGTGGAATATACTTCTGTCGAGTCTTTCGGGAATATAGGAGCGAGCACAGTAGAAACGCGTCGAATCAAATGCAGTCAAGTCGAGTCGCATTTATTCTTCATACGTCCATCTCGTGCGTTACCGCAGCAAAATGTAATAAAATGTTGTGCTTTAGAGAGTTGAGAGTGTAACAAATAATTAGTTCATCGTGAAGAGTAATTTGTCCACTAATAGCAAAATTTGTTCAAGTTGTAGTTGTAAAGTTAGTCGAGAAAACAGATTTTGCTGCAGTAATGTTTGAAACATTACCCTGGCAAAACATTTTTTTAAATCGTTTCATCCCGGAAATAAATGCATGAATAGATAGCTTTTGTTGCGTATTAAATGTTTGTGAACACCAAAATTTGTGTGTGTTGTGGTTCTAAAGTTATTTAAGATTTTGCTGCGGTAACGATTTGGTATTGCCCAAATCTCAAAAACGGCTCAACGTAGAAGTTTGAAAAAATACCAATAATAGACCTTAATGTGTTAAAACATTAGTTTTAATTTGTTTGATGAACACCAATGTAATTAAATGGTGCCGAAAATATCATAAACCCTTGGTACGGCTACATATCAAGTTAGACACCCTATATATGCTTTTTAACTACGCTACATACAAAATAAAGTATTGTCGGCAAGGGACTGTGCATAGTGGTGTAGATGTAATGGTAGGTAAGGATAGAGCGTAACAAAATTATAATGCACTCTCTCGCACGATTCGCAGCGTTCAACTTCTAATAGTTCAAAGTCCAAACAGTCTAGGTTAATGTGTCGCTGTGTGTACACCTTTATAAATACAGTAAATTTAGATTATGTGACTCTACACAATATGAAGATACAAAGAAATTTAATTACATTTTATATGGTCTGATTTAAATGATCGAATACGCAGTTCCCATGAAACAAGGAAACATGGAATACTATGAACGAATTAAAATGTTTCATAAATAAACAATCTTGTTAATTTCAGCTTTAAATTACGACTATTATGAAAGTTATATCATCAAAAAGAATGTGTCAACAATTTTTCTATAAGCCGACCAAATTATAAAGGCTATGTAAAAGCGTATTTGTATAATATGGTGCTGCCTAACCATCTTAAATGAGCAGTATAATATGTTTCTTTTAAATTCTGCAATTAACAAGATTGTTTATTGATGTAACATTTTAATTAGTTCATAGTATTCCATGTTTCCTTGTTAAATTAGCATACAATCGCTGCTTTGTCAATCCAACTATTTTCATTACTGCTTAAACCAAATCAGTTCACAAAAAAATATTTCTTTTCTTTTTTAAAATTTTTCTATCACGAAGGTATACTCCAGAGTATTTGGTTTTTTGTAGTTCATGTTCATAAAATGTTTCCAATATAGTTTGTTTTCGCTGATCATCTAAGTGATACGTAACTGGAGCGGTATTATTCATACTTTTTATCGTAAATAGTTCAGTTGACCAATTCGGAGTATAACCTTTCTCAAAAAGCTGTTTGTATTTGCTTATTCGAACGTAGTCTTCAACTTTGAACTTCGGGTTCCGCAGAATATTGATGTATGTTTATATGTATCTATTTTTTTTATTTGTTGCTCTTTAGATTTATTGACATCGATTGGTTTACATATAATAGTGCGATGCTTTGTACTGTTGCACGTTTTTACGACATCTTCCATTAAACTAAAACATTTGTATAGTTTATTTTTGATAGTTATGGTCAATCGTTTTACTATGAGAGCTTTTTTTTATAGAAAATATTGAGTAATGAAGAATATTGTTAGTTTTTATTAGAGCTTGAAAAGTTTTATTATAAAATTCTGTTCCTAAATCAGTTTGTAGATGCATTGGTTTACGATGGCTGATAAATAGTATATACTCTCGAATGCATTAGCAACATAAAGCTTATTTTTTGATTTTATTGTTACTGTCCAAGCATACTTTAAAAAGGAGTCAATTACATACCACTAAAATGTAGTTAACTGAACGTTGACAAAAATTTATTCGTGTCTGTTTGTGGATTTCGTTGACTATTTCTTGTTTCGTCATTGCGAAGATTTTATAAGGAATTCATCAATCTCTGATTTCGTATAGAACTTATCTTCTAAATGAATCAAAGAATCTGATATCGTTGCTTTTATAGTAGCTTGAACAATATTTTGCACATCTGTCATGATATTATGTGAATGCAGTGCATTCAGTTTATATAACATCCCAGTACACATAATCGACATCTTTTTTCCATTTCTTTATCATTGTTAGACCTTTTCCCTTTGATTGGTTATCTTTAAGTTTATTTTGCAGTTTGAAGAGAGGTTTAATAACTTGCAATTATTTTTGACCCTTATTACTTTTTATAGGTTTATTTGGTTCGTTGTCTCGACGATATACATTTGTATCTATCAACAACGATTTATAATGTTGCATATCACTGTCTGTAACTAAGCTTAAATCTATGTCTTTCTTTAGCAACAATTGTTTTAAACCAGGCGTACTTCGGTATTTACGTCTAGCGACGGTGATATATTGATAATTTATTGTTATGTGAGAAGAACCTAGCATGAGTTTAGCGCACTCTACTCTTACACCACAAGGAACATCTCTCAAAGCTTCTGAGGGTACTGAGCGAGATGATGTATCACAACCTTCTTTGGTATCAACGTATTCTTAAGAACTGCCTCCGTGGCGCAGCGGTAGTGAATGCGACTGCTGTGCATGAGGTCTCGGGTTCGAATCCTGGGTCGGGCCAACTAAAAGTTATTGGGTTTTTCTATAAAGAAATCTCAATAGCAGCCCGAAGTTAGGCAGTTGGCGGTGTTAGACACCCCGTGCCTCGGAAAGCACGTAAAGCCGTTGGTCCTGCGCCTGATCTCTCTCCGATCGTGTCGGATTGCCGTCCTATCGGACCATGAGAGTTAGGGAACAGAGAGTGCACTTGTGTTTGCGCACACACTTGTGCACTATAATATCTCCTGTGCCGTGGCCGATATTCGGTCTGGAGGACATTATTATTCTTAAGATGAGTTGCTATTAAGAGAAATAGATTCATTTTGGGTTAGAAGCTTTATGACCACCTCTCAATAAGACTAAATAGCAGATATGACTAGTTCGCTATCGGACCGAATCTCGATATGACTAGATCGCTTCAAAGTTAATTAGGTGTTTGACTATATATGCATCCGTCCTGTTATAAAAATGACTTAATATTGATATGACGTACAATCGTATCTAAAAGTGGCATTAGTGAGTATAGGTACCTACTTCATGGAGTATATATGTATATTGAAGTGTGAATTTATCAAAGATATTGTAGAATTATAGATACATCATATTTAAGTTAAACTATTTTATCATAAGCGCTACTCGTCATTCTAATGTGTGGTGTATGTGGGTATATACGCACAAACAACATTATTATAAGTTTATGAGGAACCTGGTATCGAACGGAGCATCATTCGTCTTGCCGCTCCGAAACCAAGCGACGTGCGAAGGCGATCGAACGAAGCATCATACGTCTAGCAGCGACGAAACCAATCTACAGACTAAGCGAAGCGCGAAGCTGTTTTCTGTTTTTATACGTGACAGTATTTATAGTCGTCGCGCCGCACGCACATACGCTCAAGAATTTATCGTAAAATTGTATAAAGTTATTTACTTGTCGCTGATAGGCGTAAACGATTATTGTATACATTAGTGCTAGCGTTACTTGTAAAATCAATAAATGGGATATTAGAAGGCTTAAAAATCGAAAATATATTCTCAGTTGAATCAGTCTACGTGTTTCAATATAACCCCAGCTACGGACCTGGCTTATGTCCGCCGGCTGTTAATGCGTTAACTCTTATTTAATAGTAAAATATAGTCGAAGGTCTCAAAATCAAAGATATTTTCCAAAAAATCTAAGCCCATTTTGTGTCATATATAACACAAACAGTAATGGCTGTCAACGGCAAGTGCCGCGCATGGATTTGACACAAGTCGAGCGTCTATTGTTATCTCTTTTTATCACCCGAAATGCTTGCATTTTTAAAGCCAACCCCAAGTGCCTTGGGAATAATAAAGGCTATGGGAGAAGGAGAAGGAAGGAACTAAGAGTTATAGCGTGTACACACAGCGACAAATAAATCTAGATTATTTGGACTTTGAATTATTAGAAGTTGAACGCAGCGAATCTTGCGAGAGAGTGCGTTATATTTTTGTTATTTTGTCTCACTCACTTTGAACGGGACGCGACGCTCTATCCTTACCATAACATCGACACCACTATGCACTGTCGCTTTCCGACAATTCTTTATTTTGTATGTAGCGTAGTTATGCGTATATAGGGTGTCTAACTTGATGTGTAGCCGTGTGTACAGTGTCCGGTTGTCCAAGCCGAACAGGATTTTTGACGGAGATTAATGGAAATATACCATTACCTCGGTAAAACGATATAAGATTATTGTATTTTATAAAAGTAGGTAATTCGTACGTTTTTGTTCATATCTTAACTAAAGATCAATTATAGTTCGCATATATTTTATATATATGCGAACTATTTTACATATATGTCGGACCGTAAATTTTGTGATTAAATTGCTATTTTCATGTTAAAAATTACAATGAAACAACAGTGGTGTTTTTGACATTTTTACCCACCTCATAGTGTTGTAATCCAGAGATCATCAGATTCCTGGTATATCGATTTTGATAGGTATATTGAAGGAGAGTTTTGGTTAATCAAATTTCGTGCCCGATAATATGCAAACTTATTTATTTATTTTGGCAGTGATTAATAGAAACATAGGTACAAAAGCTAACTACATATTTTTTTTTTTTCGTGAGAAAGGTCTGGATAAAATGTAAGGAGAGGTGATATCATCAAATATAATAATTAAATTTGGTTTGGTATTTTGAAAACTCAGTACTTCCTCATTTACATGGTATTTTTGAAATGAAATGCCAGGTACTCGTTGCAACACTTTTTGTAAAAAGAAACTTTACTGCAACCGAAGTAGGTATATTTTGGTTGCTGTAAAATTTTCGAATAAACATAAACATTTTGAAATCTTGCTAGACTCCACAGAGATTTTGTTTACGTGTAATGAATGCGGTAGTCTCACAAATTTCATTGTTACTACTTAAAAAAGTTTGTTAATAATGAGTCAGTTTCGTTGGTGTATTGAAATAAATAGTAAAATAGAACCCTTTAATCGATTAGTACCGATTTTATAGAATATCCAGAAATATTATTGAGCATGAAGTGAAGCCAGGGAATTGAGTCAGGATCGTAGCAAATGGAAATTCGTAGTCTCTGCCAACCCCTTTGGGAAACAGGTGTGAATCTATGTATGTACGTATTATTGGGCATACTACTTCACCGGGAGAGACGGAGGCGTACGGAGTGAGCCGTAGGAACAGAAGGTGGAGTAGCATGCCCAATAATACCCTACTCATGTTAATGGTGTCAAAATCACAATTAATATTAATTGATTGTTGTAGCCCCTTCACGTCCGTGTCCGTAGTGCTTATCTTTTTTGGTATTTATAAGTACTAGCGGTCGCCTAGTAGTCAAAATTCGACCAAAATTCCTTAGCTTGCTACTTTGTTTTGTTTTTCTCTATTACATTTTTCTTTTTTTCTCTCTTAGCCTTTATTATTCCCAAGTCACTTGGGGTCGGCTTTTCTGGTCTAACCGGATTTGACTGGATATCAGTTTTTACACGGAGCGGCTGCCACCTGACCTCCGCAACCCGAAGGCTAACGATAGCCTAAGGCTAGACCAGTGTCAGGATATTAGAGGGTACTGACTTTCCCAATAACGACTGCCATAGATGTTCATGGCAGCCGGGACCAACGGCTTAACGTGCTCTCCGAGGCACGGAGCAGGCGATAATTGTCAATCAATACGCACATAATTTTGAAAAGTCATATAACTTCCGAAAGTCAGAGGTGCGCAACGTGGGTTCGAACCCGAGACCCTCTGCATTGCAGTCTGTTTGTCTCCCCACTGAACTATCGCTGCTCTATTACATATAAATAAACTTAAATATAATATTACATATTATTATAAAAAAGTAACCATAGTTACAAAGTATTGTACGACGTCAGACGAACAATGCCGAAAGACTACGAACGCGAATCGACTGCGTGTGTCAAATGCATGGTTGTTTGCGTGTAGTGTTTTTTCTTTAATTTAATGTATTTCTAATGTATATTTTATAAAAATATTAGGATTCGCCCCTCCTTCTCCATATAAACTTTAACTGTGCCAAATTTCATACTCCTCTGCCCGCGCAATTTTCGTAAAAAGGGGTACAAAGTTTTTGCTTCACGTATTAATATAAATATGTTATTAGATTTTGCTCGCGTAGATGTAGATTAAGTAAGACAAGCAAAAGTACTTTTTTCTGCATTTAAGTTCTTTTTCTGTTCCGCTGACAACTTGTATGCTAAATTTCATAAAGATTGGTCGAGTGGTTATGGTGTGAAAGCGTAACAAGCTAACATTCACAACTATAATATTACAATTGTCTTCCGTTTTGCTAAAGAAGGAAGTGGAATTCTTTATCGAACTCCGCCTACATGCGTCAGATTAAATTCGTTTCGGGTCCTAAGGAAATTTGACTATTGCCTGGGACATCACGATTTTCAAAACTCGATTCTATTATCGAATTTAATTATAATTATAAGGTACGATGGGGTTGGCGTAAAAACCCCTTATAGAAAAAAAAAAAGAAATAAAAAAGAAATTTATACATGCCATTTATTCTATGGAGTGTATACATTTTGAAAATATAGCCCAATTTAATTACATTGAATACTTTCAAAATATGACCCTTATTTGCAACGTTCAACACCCTTAACCTTTTGAACGCCAACGTCGTCTATACTCGACATGCGCAAGCGTGCCTTGTGCGCCAACGTCGTCTATACTCGACAAAACTGTTTTTTGTCGGTTCACAGAAAAATACAAAATAAACATATTAAATCATTAGTTTTCTGTGTTTTAGTGATAGAACTTAAAAATTGAATCCCCAATTATTACTTAATTGTATACAGCAAACAAAATCGTTATTAGTTATTGAAATATTTGATCATAAAAAATATATAATATATCGATTTTCGGGCTTGGCGTACAGGAGATGGAGGTGCCGTTATGGCGTGGCGTTCAAAAGGTTAATGGTTTGAATCCAGCAACCTGGGACATAAAAAGTAATAAAACACGTCCTCGTTTTTTATTTTATTAACCTATAGTATATTTACAGAAGTATGCTTAGTATAAAAGTAGAATAATCAAATCAAACAATAGCAAACTGATCGTAGAGGAGCTCTCGAACTTTGTAATACTCTTCTGAAAGTACTCCCTCCAACGCGATACGACCATTCTCCAACTGAAATAAACATGATATAACTGTTATTAGTAACTAGTTATTGCCTGCGGTTTTGCTCGTGTTAATCTAAATATTGTCAATAGATTTCTATCCCTCGAGTATAATAATATATTTATTCTGGATAAAATGTACTGTATGTCTCTCTTTGTACTCGTGACGTGTATGCGGTATTCACGATGCTCGGTCGAGTACTTAAGGCGTGGAAGCGTAAGAAATAAAGGATCTCAATTTCGCATTTATCATATTAGTTAGGATTAGTTATTAAACGAAAATTGAAATTCCATTAACCTGTGGTATGCCGGAACGTGGATCTACGCGAGACACAATGCTTTTTCTATTATGTCTGGTATTCCGGCATACAAGAGGTTAAGTAAGTCATTATGTGATAATAATATAAATTAGCAATACAATTGTTGAGGAATTATAAAATGACAATCTCATGTAACTGTCTAAATAACCCATGAAACAATTTTACTTTTATTACTGTAACCATATTAACTTTATTAAGATTATACTTAGAACCGTGTAGCAGCGGTAGCTCAGTGGGAGACCAACAGACTGCAATGCAGAGGGTCTCGGGTTCGAACCCATGTCGCGCACCTCTGACTTTCGGAAGTTATATGACTTTTCGAAATTATGTGTGTATTGATTGACAATTATTGCCTGCTCCGTGCCTCGGAGAGCACGTTAAGTCGTCGGTCCTGGCTGCCATGAACATCTAAGGCAGTCGTTATTGGGAAAGTCAGTACCCTCTAATATCCTGACACTGGTCTAGCCTTAGGGTATCGTTAGCCTTCGGGTTGCGGAGGTTAGGTGGCAGCCGCTCCGTGTAAAAACTGATATCCAGTCAGATTCGGTTAGACCAGAAAAGCCAACCCTAAGTGACTTGGGAATAATAAAGGCTAAGAGAGAAGATACTTAGAACCGTGTATCAATTATAAATGTTGTTAATTCTCTTATTCATGAGAAAGGTCTGGCCTAGTGTGGACGGTTTTTGTCGCCTGTATGCACACAAATTTTCTTTGATGAAAATTTACAAAAGGTTTGTTTATCTTTTGATCAGATTGGATTGGAATGGAATGTGGTCGGGCTGGTGGTATGCGGGGTACTCGCCCGGCGGATGGCGAGCGTGCCGTGGCAGCACTCGAGCGCGCCGCCGCTGAACTCGGCGCCCAGCCCCGAGCGCGCCAGCGCCGCGCGCAGCTCCGACAGGCGCGCGCTGTTCACCAGCGCCGCGCCGTGCCCGCCGCCCGCCGCCGCCTCCAGGCACAGCGACGCGTCCGCACTCGCCTCCTCTGTCACGACAATCGATTGCTTTTTGTTATTATGTGTACGATTACATCGCAAATATAATAATTATAATATTTAAATGTTACCGAAATAACTAGCAGATGGGCAAACGGCCTCACAAAGGTATTGCAGAGCAACACCGGGCACGCAGATACCTGCACACACACACGCACACACACACTCACACATACATACCAGTGGTGGTACCGCTCTCCCGCTGGTGCGCGCGCGGCACGACGACGGCGGACAGCCACGCGAGCTCGGCGTCGCCCGCCGCGCGCCACGCCAGCCCCGACATCAGGCTGTCTGTTAGCTTCACCTGTTACACAAATACAAAAATTAAATAAACGGAGATCAAATTTTAAATTATTACTTTTTCTAGTACTGTAATAATTATGAGCACGGAAGCAAACAGCAGAAATTTTGAAGCGTGGAGACTTGAAAGAAAAATGTAATGACATACCTGATAAATGTGCGATTCGGTGGTAGCGTCAATGGTCTCGCCAGGCCCCGGGATGTAAACCTTCTCAATGCCTTCAGCTTCACAGTGCTTCCTGTAACGTAATACTGAGTTAATAATAATCCTAGTTAATAGCATAGCTTAACTTATAGCTTGTTGTGGACTTGCCGTATGTAGTCTAATTTGAACATAATTATCTATGTTTTGGGACCATCAATTATAGTATTACTTAAAATATGAATAGGTATAGTGGTTGAAATTTAAAATCGGTTAAAAAGCACAAATTCTTTTGACACAGGAATGAACGTCTTCAGCGCCGCCTGCCGCAGCGACAGCACATAGTGTGCACTTGTACGTACTTGAGCGCCATGAGCGCGTTGTGGTTGGCCCTGAGCCCGACGACGGCGCGCGGCTTGGCCTGCGCGAGCACGCGCAGCAGCGACAGCACATAGTGTGCACTTGTACGTACTTGAGCGCCATGAGCGCGTTGTGGTTGGCCCTGAGCCCGACGACGGCGCGCGGCTTGGCCTGCGCGAGCACGCGCAGCAGCGACAGCACATAGTGTGCACTTGTACGTACTTGAGCGCCATGAGCGCGTTGTGGTTGGCCCTGAGCCCGACGACGGCGCGCGGCTTGGCCTGCGCGAGCACGCGCAGCAGCGACAGCACATAGTGTGCACTTGTACGTACTTGAGCGCCATGAGCGCGTTGTGGTTGGCCCTGAGCCCGACGACGGCGCGCGGCTTGGCCTGCGCGAGCACGCGCAGCAGCGACAGCACATAGTGTGCACTTGTACGTACTTGAGCGCCATGAGCGCGTTGTGGTTGGCCCTGAGCCCGACGACGGCGCGCGGCTTGGCCTGCGCGAGCACGCGCAGCAGCGACAGCACATAGTGTGCACTTGTACGTACTTGAGCGCCATGAGCGCGTTGTGGTTGGCCCTGAGCCCGACGACGGCGCGCGGCTTGGCCTGCGCGAGCACGCGCAGCAGCGACAGCACATAGTGTGCACTTGTACGTACTTGAGCGCCATGAGCGCGTTGTGGTTGGCCCTGAGCCCGACGACGGCGCGCGGCTTGGCCTGCGCGAGCACGCGCAGCAGCGACTCTCCGTCGCAGCGCCCCTCCAGCTCGATGTAGTGCACGCCCGCCTTCAGCGCCACCTGCCGCAGCGACGACACGCACTTGCTCGGGATCTCCGCCATCTCCTCTGCGGCACATCACACCACACTCATTTATAATAGTTGACTGCACCCGCCCTACAACTCGCGCCCCTACTATACATAACAATTGGCAATAAATAAAATAACAAAGTACGTAAATAATAAGCGCGTGTGCTGGTCACGACATGTTGGTAGGCTAGGGGCGCGGCGTAAGCTCAAGGCCTCGTGCGCCGGCGCACGTAGCCGAGCGTTGCCGAGGATGCCCGAACAGATGCGAGATCTATACATACATAACGTGACGCAAACAGGCAAAAAGCGTACTACACTCATAGTCCTACTATACAATATAACGATTTTTTGTAAATGTCAATATTATACAATAGTTTACTGCCAAAGCAATATTTTTTTTATCGTCAGCTCCCCCAATATAATATGTATATTCTCCCCCAATATTGGGGGAGAATATACATATCAAAATATATTTCGCGTGTATGAAACATAATTTCAAAATGAATGATATGTTGAGGTACCAAAGAGGTACAAAATATTTACAAAGACATAAATAAGTTGTCAGGTATCAATTAATAATAGCAAAGAGGTGTCCGTCAAAATGAAGGTACAGTTGCCGTGATAAAAACATACATTGCTGTAGTATTATTATTGCAGAATAGTAGAACCTCGCTGATTTCAGCATGAATGGGCCGGCTCGACCGGGGAAGGACTACCCTCTCACAGAATATCGACGTGAAATACCAGTATTCCTACTGTTGTCTTTCGTTCGGTGAGTAAAATAAATTGTCATAAAATTTAAAATTGTTTTTGGTTCTGGCATAGGGCACATTGATTATTTATCAGATATATATCACGGCCTTAAAATATGACCACAGCTTTCTGTTACACGCTGTATAAGAAGTCCTTTTTCATTTATATAATATATTGTTATTCACTTACCATCGGGTTCCTGTTTCGGTGGTGGAGCAGGAGGCACGTCTCTGATCTCTCCCTCAGCATCCACGATTTCTGCTAGTCGGTACTCTTCAGGCTGAAAATAAGATCATATCTTTGAACCACGTCTCAAATAGACTACTTAATTGGTGCTGTGGGATAAGTATGTGCTTGCTCACGCAAGATAGGGCGGTATCGGTTAGATGCCTAGGCCAAGCAGTGTTACTGGAGTTTTCTGTTTGGTATTTAAGCTTTTCTATCAAACTGTTTTAGCTGTAAGTTTGCCTATAAATAATAAAATTAAAATAACATCATCTCTGAAATAGGTTCTGCAAGGTGGCAAAAAGTTAGCTCCTAATTAGGTACAACTTAAAATATAGTTAGCGTAACTTATCTGTTATTCAACTCTGCCTTATCGTGTGTATGATATGTAAGCGTGAATTTAGGTCATTGCCTAAATATTTTATACTGAATAAATATTTAAAAAATAGGTATATTATATCAAAGATGACATAATGTGGTTATGTCGTTACCCTCGCATACCTACACTTAAATATATAATTATGTTTTCTGTCTCTTGATAATTATCAATACTATCATAATATTTGAAATTATTCCAAAGTATTTTAATTATAATCAATTGGTTTAAAAAAATATCATGACTTACAAACAAATATCATGAAAAAAATATCAAGCATTTCGATTAATAAAATTGTCAATCACATTTTACCAGCTGTGGTTTCAGGCCCCATTTAAAAGAAGAGAAACCTAATGCCATCTGTCAGGCACAATACTCCGAGAATTTCTTCAAAGATAAACCTAATCACTCTATTCTCGACTCAGAAAACGAACTCGAGACCTCATGCCACTATATCATTCGTCTCGGTACCTTACCTTAATCATCTCTCCATAGTCATCAGCCCTGGTCCTCTCCTCATGGAAGGGGTACATGGCGTGGTGTCGCTTGTTAGACTTGAAGCAGCCCGTCGCCCTAACGTCATGTCGCACCGGGATGTCGTGCTTGCCCGTCACCACCCACATCTCCAGCTCACCATCCGAATCTGAGTCTGATGAGATGCCGGTGGTTTCCTCTCTGCAAATTGTAGTTGCTTAATAGAATAGTCATTTAAAAGTTTTATCTGCACGCCTGTTTCCCAGAGGGGTAGGCAGAGACTACGGATTTCCATTTGCTACGATCCTGACACACTTCTCTGGCTTCATTCACTTTCATCACATTCCTCATACACGCCCGTCGGTTCAAGGTGCTCTTAACCTACACACCAACAGGTGCTTGTCGTATATTTACGTAAAATAACTATACTATCTTTTGCCTTGTACCGCACGATTGTGATTTCCAGGTAACACCCTTTATTTCGGACCAAATGATTGTACTATAAATACTGCTGTACATAGAAGTCTTCTTTTTTTGTTTACCTAAAACAGACAACGGCCCACTAGGAATAATTCCTGTGTCGCGGGGCACTTTACAAATATTCAAACAACGGACACAAAGAACACTCAAACTTGGAACAACCATTTGTGGAGCACACAATGTTTTGTCCCGTGTGGGATCCGAACCCACAATACTCGCCGCAGTGGCAGTTTTGAGGGTTTAAATCCCACACGGTAGAGACAGTGTACCGTGTGGGATTTAAACCCTCGAAACTCTGTCTGTACTACACACATACGCAAATCATTTGCGTATTTCTGTACCGTGTGTGTTGAGTCTGAGTGACCTGTGTGTGCATAATACATATTCTCCATGAACCACAATATTTTGCAATGAATAACGTTATTATTATCATAAAGGCATTAAATATAGTGCAGGAGAGTTCTTTAAATAAATTAAAATTTAAATATGTAAGACATTTTTTAATAAACAAGTAAGAAATGTTTTAATAAATTAGTAGGTTTTTAACAAAATAGAACATTAACGGTTGTCTTTGGGAACACCTCCGGAAATATACGCTTGTTTATATCCTGATGGGTACGTGACGGCGTGTTTTAAATATAACTAAAGCGCGATTCCGTTAGTCAAGTTACTTGCATGCAAGTTGCAAATTGCATACAACTTGTATGGGGTAATTTGAACTTGTACATATTTTTATTCAAGCGACCTACAAATTGAACGCGCAAACGTTAGTTGCACGTTTCGAATTTCGAACGAGTGACGTGTACGCACATAATATCTATCGCTGTACAATTTTATCAAAACAATGTCTGTAAGGTGGGCTCACGAAAAATTATATAATAATAGTAATAATAATATTGTATCACATACACACAACACCATCTAGCCCAAACTAAGCAAAGCTTGTACTATGAGTACTAGACAATGGATAAGTAACGTTGTGTGCGGTCAGTCTATAGATGGGTGACCGCTTAGTGGTATTTCATCTGAGCGTCTCCGTGCTTCGGAGGGCACGTAGAAAATCGGTCCCGGTTGTTGTCAAATTGACAGCAGTCGTTAAGCCATGTCAGAGGCCTACGGGCGGCTTGAACGACTGTAGACAACAGGTTGGCCACTAACCATACGAAAAGAAGAAAAAGTAACTAAGGGCCGGCTTCTATATTAGAAAATTAGCTTTTGCCCGCGGGGTTATGTTAGTCGGAATAATATAGCTTTCTAATGGTGAAAGAATTTTTAAAATCGATTGAATAGTTTCTGAGTTAAACCCAACAAGTAAACAAAAAGAAATTCAATCAAAAAATTAAATCTTTCCTGTTTATAATACCAGTATAGATATATACGAGTCGTTTTAGCTACGCACAGTAAAATGTAGACATATTTTTCATAGAATATCAGTTCGTACTTAACGACTTGTTTCTTGATAAAGGAAATTAAATTTTATATATAAGGATTTTAAAAGCAAACAAACAGTTAAGCCTACATACTAGAAGTAAAATAATATCACTTACTTAACAGTGTTGGTGACCTTGACCTTTTGCTGCTGGAGGAACTCCTCCAGCTCAGCGCCCTCTAGCCTCACTCGTCGTCTGACCATCAGTTCTAACATTCTATCGCCACCCTTCTCTATAAGATCACGCGCTAGAGTGCCTGGTGATGTCCTGTCAACAAATAAATTCAATTAATACAATATTAGACTAAAGTAATTATGGTGCATGAAAAAGTTACAATTAATAGCTAGAGATGGCGCTGTACTCAAATTGCACACTATTGCGTAGAAGTTGTACTGGAACGTGAATTATGCAAACGAAGTTTGTAGTAAAATAATATGTATTAAACTGTCCCACTACTGGGCACGGGCTGATTAGGCCATAGTATACCACGCTGGCCCAGTGCGGCTTGGCAGACTTCACATATCTGCGAGAACATTATAGAAAACTCTTATGACATGTAGGTTTCCTCACGATGCTTTCCTTCACCATTAAAGCAAGCGATAATTAACTATTTAATACGCACATAACTTCGAAAAGTAAGAGATGCGCGCCTTAAGATCGAACTCGAGACCTCTGTGTGGCAGTCCAACGGTTTTGAATGAGGCTGTCGCTGCGGTTAATTAAGTTTGTAGTGCGATATAGTAAATACTTATACAAGTTTCCTATACTAATCGTCGGGATTGCGGCCCATCAGACACCCAGCTTGGTCGAAGTATCTTTGCTTTGTATACCCTGTCCCAATAGAATTCATATTTTATGTAAACAATAATTTCATGCCTAATATACACCGTGAATTTATAGTCGTTTTGGAACCGAAACGTGGTAACTTAGGATAATTAGTAGTATCAATAAAAAATAGTAAATTAATTGTACTGTGCATAGTAAAAAAGTTGGAATATGAATAATATTTTTCACTTATTCGAGTTTGATCGTAGTAACGCACGGACAATTCATTCACAAACGCATGCAAACGTGTTCGCGCGGCTGCGAACCGTCGTCGGCGGCGGCCGGCGTTGCCACTCAGTCGCGTAGGTACTTATGAACGACGTACGATAACTACGTGTATCAGCTGATGCCTACATAGATCGACGCAAAAGAGCCGCGTGTATCCCGACCGAGTCCTATGCGCTAGTGACTACACAAGTATTAATAAAATTAAGTAATTGTAATAACTACGAAATTGATAATAGGCATATCGCAGTTCAATAGAGCCAAAATCAGCTGATACGAGGCAATGCGTTATCTCCTTTTACTATGAAAAACCTGCATTGTGAAACATCACAATTAATACGTAAATGGATACTCCAATTTCTCCTTCATACTTTACACGGGCTTAGGACCGTCGGAAATACTTTATCTGAACATTACTCTTCGATAAATAGCTAACTTTATTTATTATGTAATAAAAATAATCACAGGGTGAAGGAACTCTGAGTATATCAGGTGTATTTAAAAAATTGGAGCTATTTACAAAATAATCAACTTACGTATCTATGGACAGTTTATTTACAAATTATTTACACTTCCCTGTATCGAAGCAACTGCTCGAAATGAAGTCCGCCACGTTCAATACACAAACGAGCACGTTTGATACCATTGTCTTTAAGTTTTCTTAATGTGTCTCTATCACTTTTAACTTTATCAAATGCGTCCACTATCGCACTACGTAACTCGTCACGACTTTCATGTTCACGAGAATACACGAGTCTTTTTATTTCCGACCACAAGTAAAAATCTAGGGGCGCTAAGTCCGGGCTTCTCGGCGGCCAAGCCACGGGACCGCCGCGCCCAATCCACTTATCGCTAAACTCATTGTTGAGGTAGGCACCTACTGAACTTGCATAATGAGCGGGACAGCCGTCGTGCTGGTAGTACATATCGTGTATAATCGATAATGGTACTTCCTCCAATAGCTCGGATATTACTGTTCGTAACATTTCTACCCGTTAGATGACCTTCAATAAAAACAGGTCCTATTAAACGGTCGTTTACAATACCGGCCCAAACATTCACACTGAACCTCACTTGGTGGTGGTCTTCCCGTATAAAGTGAGGGTTTATAAGAGTCCAGTAATGTTCATTGTGCACGTTGTACAATCCCACTCGAGTAAACAATGACTCATCTGTCCACAGTATGTTCGCGTTCGGATTATTCAACAACCACTCACATAGGGCGATCCTTGCTGGTGCATCATTGTTATTTATTACGTGAGCACGACGAAAATGATAAGGGTGTAACCCATTGGTATTTAATGTTTTCCATATAAAGTATTGGCTAACATTAAATTCTTGAGCCGCCATTCTCGTGCTTCGCCGCGGATCCCGCTCGAAGTACTCCAGAATATCCTCTTCGATCTCCGGGGAGTCATTAAGGCGTCCTCGGCCATGCGCATGAGTCGGCGTACGGAATTCTCCATGTTCGAGAAGGCGCTGAGTTGCAGCCAAGATAGAGGGAGTGGATGGCACTTGAGGACTTTCAATTCCTCGTAGCTGCAGCGCATTCAAATGCTCCGGCTAGGAGTATAAGCGTCTGGCCTGTTCCAAATTGAAATTGGCAATAGCATATAGCTGTACCATTGCCAAGTACTCAGCGTTAGAATATTCGTATTGACGACTCATTTTCGCGTGACAATGAATAATTACGTTACGACCATTACGCGCGCGAGTTGCTGCAGTACTGAAGGGCGGGAAGGGGTGTGTGCGGGGCGCGCTTGCACCAGAGTCGGACGGGAAAAACCGCTCGCGCTCGCTCTGCCGGCGCCTGGGATAGTATGTGGGGATTGGCGGGCGGCGCGGGCGCGGCAGTTTCTGTGTTTTTATTGGCGAATGTTTTTAAGTTGTCAAACATGAATGATATCGATCGTAGTGACGCGTAGGTAAACGTAGTACGTGAAATTGAGTGGCGTTACTACGAGTTCTCATTTATTTCTCGTAAACGGCATTAAATTTATTGTTTCTAAAAAAAAAACATTTTATTTTATTTAAATAATGAGTTTAATCGATTCTATTATTGATATAGAGTATAAGGTTTTCGGTTCCAAAACGACTACAAATTCACGGTGTACATATATATAAAATCTTCCGTTACTGAGTGACTGACAGACAACGCACAGCCGAAACTACTGAACGCAAGAAGCTGAAATTTGGCATGTATGTTTCTTAGAGAGTGTAGGGGAGCACTAAGAGAGGATTTTTGGACATTTCACTCTGAAGGGGGTGAAAGGGGTGAAACCCAGTATTCACACGGGAACGGGACTTACGCGGGTGAAATCGCGGGAAAACTACTAGTTAAATATAAAGTCCGACATAAAAGATCCTACTGGGTCGAAGTGTCGCCGGTCTGCACTGACTGGCCCCCACATAAGATAAGATAAATATAAAGTCATTTAGAAAATTTAAACTCTCTTTGAAAAGTAGTTATTGAATACAATAAGCCGTATGACAGTCCTTCTTTTGATAAATAACCATACATTTATTTTACAGAAAAATATTTTATGGTAAAAGTCACTAAAAGTTGTTTACCTTTTTCTCCAATTCTATTGGGATGGACTATAATTAAACTACTTTATTTTGAAACTATTAAACAGTTACTGTTAAATTTTACTACTCTTTTAAGCTATTTACTTAAATGATTGAAATTAAACTGCTATATACGGATTTTATCGCGTTGTTTATTTGACACTTTATTACATAATTTTGAAAACTGTTACACTACTACTATTAAACTTTACTAATTTTAAGCTAATTAAATTATTATTAAAACTATTTATATTTAATTTAATTTTACACTGTTCCCGACGTTTCGGTTGCTTTTCAGCAGCCATGGTCACGGGGAGACTAAGATGGTAGTTGTCTCAATGTTCCAGTGTAGTTATTTCAAAGATCCCGAACATAATTTAATCATTGGTGTTTCTATTTACGCAGAATGAGCTCAAAGTATCATGAAGTCTAGCTGTGGTTTGCTTCTTCTTGGGTTTGACTATTTGAATTACTGGATCCCAAGCTGGTGGTACATTCCAACAATCTTTTTAAATTCTATTCTATTTAAATGATTTAGTTATTTAGATTTACACTTTTCCCGATGTTTCGGTTGCTTATAAGCAAACATGGCTAGTAGTAAAGTTTAACAGTAGTAGTTTAATAGATTCAAAATTATGTTATAATAGTTTTTTTTTTAATAAAGGTAAAATGGTTTAATTTCAATGTATAATATTCACGAAAATGTAAGTCCATATTATCATTGGTTTGTGGAAGCAGTAATAGCCTAGTGAGAGACCGTTGCGCTGCCATGCAAAGGTCTCGAGTTCGATCCCAAGGTACACATCTCTAACTTTTAGGAGTCTTCTTTCTTTCTTTTCGTGTGGTTAGTGGCCAACCTGTTGTCAGGAGTTGTTCAAGCCGCCCGTAGGCCTGACATGGCTTAACGACTGCTGTCAATTTGACAACACCCGGGATCGACTTTTTACGTGCCCTCCGAAGCACGGAGACGCTCAGATGAAATACCACTAAGCAGTCACCCATCTATAGACTGACCGCACCCAACGTTGCTTAACCTCGCTAATCGTTTTCCGATCAGTGAGTGCAACTGGCCATGAGCGCCTTCGTTTTCGGAGTTATGTGCGTATTAAATAGTTAAATATCGCTTGCTTTAACGTCGAAGAAAAACATCGTGAGGGAACTTGTATGTCTGAAAGTTCTCCATAATGTTATTGAAGATGTGAAGTCTACCAACCTACACTGGGCCAGCGTGCTGCACTATGGTCCTTCTCACACTGAGAGGAGGCCCCTGCCCAGCAGTGGGACAGTTTAATACAGGACTGGTGGTATTTATTGCGTTACAGACATTACTCCACGCTTTTCGACAATGCCAAACGAGTTTACAGGACGTTTCATCTGAAGCGGCTATTGCTGCCTAGGTATGTATGTCTAATTTATTATTTTTACGGCACATACACGCCATTTTTGTACATGTTATTACATCACCAGGAATTCAAAATGGCAACAAGATTATTTTCTGTCCCGTATACCAGAAATCCAATAGTAAAACCTCGAAATTAAAGCTAGCGCCCTCTTTTGTCATGTAGTAATACCAACGATATATTCATAAGTTAATAGAACGACATATATCCTGCTAGATGGCGCTTTCACAAACTTCTCAAGTATCATACTAAAATCGGTCTAGGTAATGCATTAATAGTTCAGTCTGATAGCAACTACTGATAATCGTCAACAGGTTACAATATCGGTTAATCATGCAGTAGGCGATATTTTTCTCGTTTACTTTGATTTACTGTAATCGTTGGCACACTAATATCTCCATTTTGCTAGACGCTGTGGATTAAGGCAGCCTACCAAGTCATGCAAGTTACGATGTGACCGCTGACTCAATTGAGTATGCCAACTAAGGTAAAACGGCGTAAAATCGTCAAACACCTAAATCACGACTATAATTTTCCTGAAATTTTATTTGCTAAATGCAACGCCAGCAGTCGTCGCTGGGCAGAAATTATTAATTGGGCCTTGCTTTACATATAGAATTAAAACACAATCGCAGTGATGTATTCTATTCTATTTTAAAAAGACAACCTGCAATGCCTTTGTCGAGGGGGAATTTACAAATATTCAAACAACGGACACAAATAACACCTTTGTGTTCTTTGTGAGTCTAGACGCGCAGCTATCTGTGGATCACACAAATTATGTCCCGTGTGGGGATCGAACCCTCAACACCCGGCGCAGAGACAGTGGTGAAGCGACTACTTTACAGCTTAATATATTAAAGGCTTAAATGTATATACATACCTGGCAGTCAACACAATAGAATTCTGTGGATTTGGAGCCCATAACAAGAAGAGGTCTCTTGCGAACCCTGCCTCGAGGTCGGGGAAGGAAGCCAGCACCACCTTGGGCCCCGGCGTGCGACTCACCTCGCCCACGGAGTGGCACAGCTGCAGGTGCCGGAGCGCGAACGGGTTGCTGCGAGCGCCTTCAAAAGCGCGCGTCAATTTGTCACTCATCCATTCGATCTGTAAAATAAATATTCGAGTAAATATTGCGGACCAGCTATTGTGCGCGATGTCGTTTGCGTTTTAAATGTCTGCCTCCACTATAAAAACTATCTCAACAAAAATTTTATTGATATCATTGCATGATTTAGTTTGAAAGAGTACTGAATAAGCAAATGTAACAAATGGCATTTTGGTAATTTATTTTTCGAAATGACGTAAAATTATCTATACCTAGGTATAGTATCTGAATAGTATAACTGAGTACATATTATATTAATTATAATATGGGCTGATAATAAATAATTAGGGCACACCATAGATATTATGAAAATTACGTAAAATTATCTTATATCTTTATTTAAACCTAGTCCTTTTATCATATAAATATTTGACCTACATGAGGATCAAACCTACAACAAGTGTCGTAGGTGAGCGTTTTGACAACTGTGTCACCCATACAGTTAATCTATTTTATTTATTTAATCAGGGAAAACAAACAGTTACACAATCATCTTACAACTAGTATTAACAATAAATTTTATAAATGTGTAGCTCACAGCACTATCCACGTTTTATGTATAATATAAATTGACTACTTAATCTCGAGTGAACCGATTTTTATGAACATGCTTATAAAAAAGGAATTGAAAATACAAAAATACAATAAGTGAGGAAAACATATATAAAAAATAAAAAGCAATTAATGAGTATGGATATCTAATGCCTATGTGATTTAACTGATTTCTTTACACAGAGCACTTCTAAATCTAGGAGCAGATAATGTAAATATGTCCAAATCTGTGAAGTGAGTATTATAGTTTTTAGTTAAGTATACGATGTTGAATGAATGATTGATGATGCATTTTAAATGTTATAGGTCTTTATCTTTACCTGTGACTTAGCAAACTCGACCACATTGTAGCTGACATTGGAGAGAAGCAACAGGGAATAGGCGACAAGTCCCGAGTCCTTGTTCCGCCACAGCTGATCCAACATGTGCGCCAGCTCTAGGACTCGGCCGGCAGTGTCTGTGCATACTAGTACGCAACCGCCACCGCGGAGCGTCGTTAGTATCGTTGCTGAAAAAGTTAAAAGGAACTTTGTCAAGATGGCGTACATAACTATTTAGCGACAACGACATCTAGCGGCATAATACTGAACCCCTAAGTATACGAATTTGGTAGTTCACTATCATGCCGCTAGATGTCATTTTGGTCAACATGCGATAATGTGTAATTTATAAAAGTAAATTAGAGTTCGCTAGTATTTACACATTTTAATATACAGCCAATTTCTGAGCGTCATTAGTAATTAGTATCGGTGGTAAAAAGTTAATAAAATCTTCGTCAATTTATGTTCGTATAAAAGTATGTATGTAATTTGGCTAATTGTCGCTAGATGGCGGTATCTCAAAAAATGAGCCCTATCAGCAAGGTAAGGCTTGCCTCCCTAGAAATGTAACATCCTAGATTACAAAAGAAAAACTTAAAATAGGTAGCCAAATATCTTGCAAAAATAACACAACAAGTACTACCAAATGCTGACGTATAAATATCAAGTTAATAATCACCTAAGAAGATGCGGGTCAATTGCCGTTTACCCGTCATAATTTCATAAACCTCACGCCGCAATTTTATATTTCAGTAAAAGTCAATTAAACCGATCAACGCGAACTGCGACTCGAAGCTATGACTTTAAAAGTACAAAATGCTTATGGTTACTCAACCATGTGGATAAACCGATATCAAACAAAAAATACAAAAATAATAAGACTACTTTTAATTCAAAAGCTAATTGAAACGTCACGGTTTCGGCACGTACTTAATATAATACTAGAAAATGAGCCTTACTCAAGATTAAGTAATTAAAGGTAATAAATACCTATGGATTGCTGGACGTCTCGACCGACTTGCCTTTATTCACTTACTGATGATGATACCACATCACTGTTTTCTTCCATCCCTTCTACTCGACCTTCATATATGAGTAGAACAATTACACCGTCTACAACTAGTACGTCCGACAGTGTTGTGCAGGATGTCAATGCCGACATGGAACTTGCACCCACTGCGAACACCACTTCGTCAACGCGTAAGAGATGGACACCAGAAATGAATAAATTCATACTACGCTCTTACCTATAATTAAGAGCATTGGACACCGACACAAAATCTTATTTAGAACTTCTACATCTTAAATTTATAGAAAAATATCCCAATATGCAAGTTAGCCGACAAAGAGTAGGAGATCAACGTAGAGGACAAATTACTACCACAAATTACAATAGATCAGATACGAGACGAAATAAAAGAACTACATACAAACTCCCACACTCAAACCATACAAATTCATCTTAATCAGACACAAGAAGGCCTAATAAACCGAACAAATAACTCAAAACATAAACAACCCACAACCATAAACAAAGAAAAATCCCATAAAATACCACAGACTCGTATGCGATGGACTGAAGAACATAATGAAACAATAATGCGGTCCTATTTTCGAATCACAGACTTGGGCACCAATGAAACTGCATATCGACAATGGATGTATGAAGATTTCATTAGCAATTTTATTACAAAATTTTTAAAATTGTTACACTACTACTACTATTAAACTTTACTAATTTTTAAGCTAAGTAAATTATTATTAAACTATTTAGATTTAATTTATTTTTACACTTTCCACGACGTTTCGGTTGCTTTTCAGCAGCCATGGTCACGGGGAGACTAAGATGGCAGTTGTTTCAATGTTCCAGTGTAGTTATTTCAAAGTACCCGAACATAATTTAATCATTGGTGTTTCTATTTACGCAGAATGAGCAAAGTATCATGAAGTCTAGTTGTGGTTTGCTTCTTCTTGGGTTTGACTATTTTTATTACTGGATCCCAAGCTGGTGGTACATTCCAACCATATTCTCTATTTAGATAGTATAGAGAATAATGTGTTAAACCATCTGCTTTATATGTATTTACGCTAATACTGAGAATCAATTATATTATTTAACTAACCTAGTGGAAGAGTTTACAAATGACATAAAAATGTCATTTGGTATAGATAAATGTAAAATAAACTCAGTTAAAGCAGGACAGAATTATCATCATCAATACACGTTACATACAGGAGAAAATATTAAATCAATAGACGAGCGTGACACTTATAAATATCTAGGGTATAAACAATCGCTACAAATAGATCACAACGACACAAAACAAAAACTGACATGACAATTTCAACACAGATGAAATACGATATTGAAAACGTAACTCCAAAAACACAATCAGTAATTACACTTACATCATTCCATTACTCACGTACTCTTTTGGTGTCATAAATTGGACCAAAACTGAACTCAAGAATCTACAGAGAAAAGTGAACACTACGATGACAAGGTTTCGCAAACATCATCCAAGATCTTGTTTACAAAGAATGACATTGCCCCGAAAGGAAGGAGGTAGAGGCATTTTAAATCTGCATAACAAGCAAATATCCACCCTCCAGCAATATTTCTTTAGCGAATCTGTATTATCTATACTCCACAAATCAATCGTACATATGGATCAGAAATTAACACCACTTAACCTCAAAGACGCCGCTAATCAAAAAAATGTAACGCTTTTAGACGATAAAACCAGGTTATCAGAATGGATCCAAAATCTCTGCATGGAAGACATCGTACAGTCTTATGCGAACAAAATGTCGACAAAGAGGCGTCAAGCGCATGGCTTAGCCGGGGCGATCTTTTTCCAGAAACTAAGGGTTTTATGATCGCAATACAGGAGCAGATAATAGAAACTAAAAACTACAGAAAACATATAATCAAGAATTTAACAACTGACACCTGCCACAAATGCAATAGTACTCCACAAACAATCCAACACATAACAGGAGCCTACAAATCAATTGACCAAACAGACTACAAATATAGACATGACTAAGTAGCTAATATTATACACCAAAATCTTGCGTATCAATATAAACTCATAGAAACCTCTACAGCGTATTATAAAAAGAGCCCGCAAACTGTTTTAGAGAATTTCACAACAAAATTATATTATGACCGGGCTATCCTTACTGATCGAACCATCCATTTCAATAGACCAAACATAACCTTAATAAATAAGACAACTAAAACAGGATTTTAATAGATATTGCCGTACCAAACACATACAACTTACAAACTACAATTGCAGAAAAACTGAGCATATATATAGAGTTAAAGGACGAAATTACTCGACTCTGGCAGCTACAAAAAGTAACTATTGTCCCTATTGTTCTTTCTACCACAGGGGTTATACCTAAACAACTACACCAATCTCTCAATACAATAAAACTACCACCAAAAACCTACTGACTGTTACAAAAGGCAGTCATACTTAACACTTGCAGAATAGTAAGAAAATTTCTACAATGCGAATCAGACAAATCACATTCAGTAACACACACAGCTACTTCGTGTACCACCCACTTACAACCTATTTCTGATGTACACTTGGCCTAGGCCCGTGCCATCAGCTTCTTTCCAGTTAACCGAGAAAAAACATAATAATAATAAATAATAATAATAATAATAAAGTCTTTACAAAACACATTACAGGCTACTTATTGTATTAAATTCACAGAAATAAAAAATGTTGACTATGTAAATTTTCGAACCCTTGCAAACAGTACTTTTTCTGGATGAAAGGCACCTATGTTTTTTTCTTTATCCTGACAATGTGTATGTGAACTTTTATTATAATTCATCGAATAGTTAAGGTGTGAAACAAACTCAGATGCACATTTATAATATTCGTTAAAAAGTTAGGATATCACCTTTAAATACTTAATTGCGAGTAAGACCCATCGTCTAGTATTATATTAAGTATTTCTAATTTATAAAACAGCTGATTTTATACTTACTCATAAGCTTCTCATCTCTCAACCGTCGTCTCTGCTGCACATAATCTGCGTTCATAGCCCCCAACAGCATCAGTGATGGTCTCATCAGTCTCTCAATCTCGCACCCATTGAGATGTCTCTCCTTCTTGTGGTTAAAATCTGGTGCATACACAATGTCCTCTTCGCCTGGAGCAGCTATTCGCCATACTGTACCTCCTAGGGAATGCCCGGCAGGGAGGGGAGTGATCCGGAGGCCAAGCCCTTTGCCTGAAAATAAAATAATTGATAAGTAAAAATTGTATAACCTTGTCTTCTATTTACGCGAATATTATTCATTGAAATTAAACTGCTATATACGGATTTTATCGCATTGTTTATTTGACACTTTTATTTTTTAATTTTTTTTTATTTTTTTTATTTTTTTTATTTATTTTATTTTTATTTTATTTTTTTATTTTATTGTATAACCGATAAATAAACAGATATACATGCATGCAACTCACACAACAGATAGGACAAATGATATAACAGAATGGACCTCTAGATTCCAAACAAAGAGAACATGAGGAAGAGAAAGAATACATTGGTCTGATGATATCAAAAATATTGCAGGTCCACTATAGCACAGTACAAATCAAGAAAGAATAGACTGGAAAGAGTTGGAAGAGACTGTGTCACACATGCCTAATAACTAATAACAAACTAGTCTCACAAAAAACAAGCTCAACTACTTATATTATTAAATAATCAATTAAGTATACAGTAAAAAAAATATAAACTGTAAAATCGGCTATATTGTGAAATTATTTATTGAAATTTTAACACATTGCATAATAGGGTTCCCTTACAATGAACCAAAGTATATAATTATATAGCTGCAGAATAACATAGTGCTGGCCATACATGGCTACCAGAGGACTAATAGCTGGATTGAAATCAAACAACATAAATATTGATTCTTTCATTTATGAATCTATACATGGAAGGGTCATAAAATTGCTACCAATAAATTAGCATGATCAAAACTTAATCTGACTACTACAAACTTGTTACCTTACCTCATAAAAAATAAACACCAATATGTGGGTTCTTTCCAAATGTTATTTTACTAGCTAGTAATTAAACCAATGTTTACATCAGAATTTTTATAGTGCCTGATGTTTTAATGACTGAATGCATAGCAGTGAAAATTATAAAATGTTAAACACATTGCCATAGTTTGGTCGATTTAAAACAAAAGTACTCACTGAATTGTTTATATGTGAAAAATATATACCTTTCATATCAATACTCTGATTGTACTTCAGTTGCACAATTCTGTCGAAAGCAGCATCAACATCATCTAAAGTAAACAGATCAAACTCTGACACATTCCTGTGAGCCTGGTACAAGTCATACATAAACATCTGACCCATTTTGTAGACTGGTAGTGTAGCATATATCGGACAATTCAGACCGAGTTTACCCACAGCATATGGCAATGCACCAAGGTGGAGTGGATCTGAATGTGATATTAATACTGCGTCTATTGTGTTTATGTGCCTGAAAATGAAACACAGTTTAATTACATGGTTTAAGCAGTATTTATTATTAAATAGTTATACTATAAAGGTGCACTGTATACAAGTCTTTGTTTGTTATGTCTTAACTTTTGACAGTTATGCTGGTAAACCAAATTCAATATGATTTGGTATCTATACCGAATCACTGATAGAGTTATGAGGTTGCCTGACACTGGAAAACAACATTGGATGTCTTGACATCCAATGCTTCAGTCTTAAGAAGATGCTTCTGAGATATTCAGTGTTCATGTGCTGTATAACTACTGTAAAAAGACAAATAAATGTTGCTTATTCAAAACATAACCTCTTAACATTACCTTTTGAGCTCCTTTATAAAGTCCATATCAAACTTTTCGTCCCATCCACAGTCTAAAAGAAACTTGAACTCGTCTATTTGCAGCACATAGCACGGCGGAGACTCGTTACCAGCGCCAGAAAGACAGTGGAACTTGATGATTGAAGTCATTTTGAGAAACGAGTACCGGCTTCTTTTTACTTTATATACTCAATCTTCAGTTTTTAAAGCAATGTCAAACATTGTTTTGTATATAATAAGGATGTCGTGATCGCCGTATAGTGTACCTATATTTCTAAAATGATGAATAGAATAAAAGTAAAATTGTATAGTTGGCGCCGCAAGCATCGGACGACGGACAACACAACGAATATCATAAAATTGATAAAATTGACATTGACAGACGACGCAGCAACAATCAACAATCATATATTTTTAAATTTCGTTCCGGAATTTAAATGTGTTTTGGTTGTTAATATTTATGTCGCTTTGGTATGGAACTTTAATGCGTAAAATCACATAATACTTCCATGGGCTTTGGTAAGTTAAAATAGATTTAAAAACATACGGTAGTAGGTATTCATATTAAATCTATGGATAAAAGTCTGCATACAATGCACCCTGACTATGAATGGCCTGAATGATAAAGTCAATACTTGATTTATTTTATTTAGCTACCTAACTTGCGCAGGAGGACCGGTGGGCATTATCAGTTTCATTGTAATAATATTAAGCTTACACATTATGATACATTTGTTTTAATTTTAGACAAATTGGTTGTGTTTCATTGAGATATTTGATGGAATGCTGTCATCGAACATTGCATTGCGGCCGCGTGGGCGACACATGATACAATATAATTATTCAACGTATAAAAATAACGTCGCGACCGCGTGCATACATGTACATTGTGCAACATAGGTACGCATTTTTTTAATTATTAATTCTCGTAAATTTGTGAATATTTTCATGACCAGTGTCGTATAATAATAACAATAATTTTCCATTCTTACTGTAACGTCATATTCTTCAACACTTCACATTGTACAATATCACTCTATTGCTTGTTGGTCGGTGGTATATATTTATTTGGGCTGATCGTGAGAATCCCGCTTCGATTTCTGATCGAGGCTAGTCTACTCCTAAATGGCAGGCATGAATCTTTTCGCCAAGGAACGGGCGAAAAGTGAGATGCTGGAGGGTCTAGACTATGACTCCTGGTGGCACCCATATTGCACGGCGCTGAACAAGCTCCGTACGCGGGCCCCTCCCCTTACGGAGAGCCTCCAGCCGAACTTTCTCTCCGAGGTGATCGAGGAGTAATTCCCTGACCGGGCATAGCACGTGCCCCCGCCTATGGCCCCATTGGGAGGCCGAGATCGGGAGGCAGACCTCAGTGTTCCCCCGGTTACAGATGCGGAAATGGGGGCGGCTGTCTTGCGGATCCGCTCCAAGACGACCGCCCCTGGACCTGACGGTGTGCCGGCGCGAGCCCTCGCATTGGCCCTCGACCAGCTGGATGTCCGCCTTAGGGTACTTTTCGACGCTAGCCTAGTGTCGGGACGATTCCCTGAGTGCTGGAAGTTGGTGCTGTTGGTCCAGCCGGGATGGCCTCCAGCGTCGCGCCGCGGCGTACAGGCCCATAGTGCTGCTGGACGAGGCGGGGAAGATGCTGGAGAAAATTATCGCCACTCGCCTCATCCAGCACTTGAGCATGGTCGATCCCGACCTGTCGGTTGCTCAGTTCCAGGAAGGGTGTTCAACGGTCGGGGCCATTATGCGCCTGAAGGCCGCGGCCGAGGAAGCGGTCACCAGCGGCGGTGTTCTGTTGGCGGTGTCTTTAGACATCGCCAACGCTTTCAAGAGTCTGCCATACTGCTGTGTCTACCAGGCGCTCCGATATCACGGAGTACCTTTTAACCTGGAGCGGCTGGTGGCAGACTACTTGAGAGGCAGGAGTGTCCTCCTCGAAGTTCGTGACGAGGTTTGGCGGCGGCCTTTGTCGTGCGGTGTCCCGCAGGGATCGGTACTTGGTCCGCTCCTGTGGGACATAGGATATGTCCTGCCCTACGTGCTGTCCTACCCCCCGGCTTAGCATCATCAGCTACGCTGATGACACCCTTGTAACAGCCCGTGGGGACCTTCGAGGAGGCGGCCCGTTTGGCCACCGTAGGCGTTTCCCAGGTGGTCGGGCGTATCGAGGCGCTGGGTTTACGGGTGGCTCTTAGCAAGACGGAAGCCCTGGTCTTTCATGGGCCCCGTCGCAGTCCACTCCGCGGCACCTCGATAATGGTGGTATCAGCGCGTGTTCCCGTCCAGGCCCACATGAGGTACCTGGGCCTGGTCCTGGATGGAAGGTGGCACTTTGAAGAGCATTTCAGACAGCTCGTCCCAAAGCTTCTCGGCACTGCGTCCGCTCTTGGGCGGCTATTGCCAAACTTGGGCGCGTCCAGTGTCGGTTGCCGGCGACTCTCGACTCGATGCTCGAGCAATGTCCTGCTTGGGCGGTGCAGCGCCGTGAACTCCAGGATGTTGTGGGTGAAGACCTCTCGCTGCCGGCCGTGATCAAAGCCATGTTCGATAGCGAGAGGAAGTGGGTAACGGTCGCATCCTTCTGCGAGGACGTCATCTTGCAGAAGGAGGCGGCGGAGTGGATCCGTAAGGAAAGTGAAAGAGGTACGCCCTTAGTCGTGTCGGGGTGTCGCCCAGAAGTCGTCGCCCGCAGACCTTCCTGTCTGTATTGGGCATTGGGTGAGTAGCTGATGCAGTTTAAGTTCCAGCGACCCACCTATCATACAAAGCAGCGCCTTGGCAGACCGTGGGGTTTTAGTCGGAAGTTTCGAGAGAGCCCGACATAACCCTCTCGCTTCCCCTTGTGGCGAGGTGGTATACATAAGGAGAACTTCCACACGAAAAAAGAAAAAAATGGCGTGAGTCTTTTAGAGACAACGACTTTGTAATTAAACGAAAATATGATTTAATTAAAAGCATATATTTTACATGATTTAATGTACTTTGACTTGAAGGTCAATATTACTGTAAGTACAATGCGATTCTAAAGATTTCCTAAATAACAAAATAGATACATTGTAATATAAAACTAAAATGTGCTTCAGCACAGATAATTTTAGTACAATAATTATTATGTCAGCTGCTTCGGTTCAACTCGCATTTAGAACGTGTGCGTTGTAGTAATAATATTAAATATCATTTTATAAATTAAAATTATAGTTTCCAACGCATTGTTTAAATATATTAACTGACAGCCATTAAGTCAATGTGTACTATAAGAGACAACTGAACCAAATTGTTTGTAACACACCTCAGAGGCTCTTTAAGTTATTTAATCACTTTACTTAAATGACATATCTAAATGCAAAATGTTTGATTTACACAATAATATGCCTTCATGTGTATTACGATACTGCCTAATTGAGTTTGCACTTAAACGTGCGCCTGATTCGGACTGGTGAGTTAGAGTGCATGTACTCTAACGTGGGTTACAAAACATCTATACTCCATTTGGTTAGGTACTTAACTAAAGGTAAACAATCTTGATGTGTCTTTTTATCTAAAAACTCAGTTTAAAAATAAAATGCTGTAAAAAATAAAAGATCAATGTAAATATAACAATAACGATTACTAAATCAATTGAACCGTTAGTTTAAGCAGTAGTTTATTTGTTTAATATGTGTTTGTGTAAGAAGTCACATCAAGATTGTTTACCTTTAGATAAGTACCTAACCCTTAGAGCATTAAAAATGCTTTAAGACCTAACCATATGGAGTATAGTAGAGTTGTTTACCTTAATGCGTAGTAAATATTAACTTAATGCCTACAGCACGATTCTCGTTGTTGTTATGGTATAAGTATTTCTTGAAATCCTTAATCTCAGTAAATTATTTCATTATTAGCTACGATACTTTGTTGT